>CM062814.1:212891084-213548584 GCA_031772625.1 Pinus tabuliformis | reverse complement strand
CACTGGTATTAAATTCGAAGATGTTGTGAAAAACATCAATCACTCTCAATTTGATGATGATACCCTGGTGCTTGGACGGGCGACCACAATCATAGCTCGAAGATTCAAATCCTTACTAGATCAATTCATGAGATAATCCGGGGGACAGATTAACCATCTCAAAAGTTGTATTTACGAATGGAATGCCTCAGCTCAAACTCTCCAAAGCAATGCCAGCATATTTGGTGTTCCTTGCAAGTTAAATTGGAATCACTTCAGCTACCTGGGAATGCATGTGAGAATAGGGAACGCAAGGGTTGATGTTTGGGAATTAATTTTAGACAAAATGAAACGAAAAGTCCAAAAGTGGGGAACTTCATGGCTCAATCCAGCTGGATGGCTGGTGCTCCTCAAATCAGGCCTTTCCTCTCTTCCCCTTTACCAATTTTCCCTTGCTCAAGCTCCAGCTTCCTTTCTCCGCAAAATGGACAGTGCTCTCAGATTCTTCCTTTGGCAGGGAGGGAAAAATGAGAGGAAAAAATTCAACTTGGTTGGATGGAAACAAGTCATTCAAAACCATGAGAAAGGAGGCCTTGGCATTAGATCTCCAACTCTCACTAATTTAGCCTTTGGCAGAAAGTTAGTCTGGCGACTTATTGAAAACCAATCAGCCTGGTGGAAAAAAGTCTTGGAGGCAAAATACCTCAGCCAACCAAGGCAGCATCTACTTATAGTTGAAATACCCAACAGAAACTGCACAAAGATTTGGAAGCTCTGTAAAAAATCCATCACCTTCATGGCACAAAACGTTTCCAAGATGCCTAAAGGAGGTAGGAAAGTCAACATCGGTACTAACAAAATCATGGGGAACCCGCCAATCAACAGTCTCCCAAGTATGGATTCAATAATTCTCTTCCTTCAAAGCAAAGGGATATGCAATTTAGACCAAATTTCCCAATGGGATGCAATAACCCATGCTTGGACGCATTGGAATTTTCCTCCCATCCCTCAACGCCTCAAAGGGAATTTTGACAACTTTTGTAAACATCTGCACAGCATTGCTCCCACTCTTAAAAATGACAAGGATGAATTCAGATAGTACCCCACAGGCACCAGCTATTCAACACAAGCAGGCTATGATTATTTATGCAGCAAGGACTACCCAACACCAACATGGATACATTGGAAAATAGTGTGGAAAGCAGAAGCAATTCCTAAGGTAAAATTTTTCGTGTGGACCCTTTTAAAAGGAAAAACTCTCACAACAGATAACCTTAAAAAAAGAGGAATTGTTGGACCTTCCAGATGTCCTAATTGCCAAGAAGCAGAGGATTCTATTCAGCATTTATTCATCTCGTGCCCCTTTGCTATTTCTTGTTGGAGCAGCATCAATCCTTCCGTGTCACCCTTCTGGAATCCTCAGCTATCCATTGGAGAAGTTCTTAACAACTGGAAAAAAAATTACCCCTAGCAATCCATGAAAAATAACCCTGCTAAGAGAGTGTGGGATGCCCTCCCTTTTTCTCTTTTATGGAGGATCTGGATTGCTCAGAACAGCAAGATTTTTAAAGACAAAGAGACCTCAATCAGGCACCTCTGTAACAAGGCAAAAAGTCTGGCGATCAAATCTATCGCTTCTAAGATCACAAAAAAAATTGACATAACAAGCCTTTGGGCTGAGGAAAAAGATTTCATAAGGAACTTAATAGACAAGATTAGCATCCCCCCAGCAATGAAATCCTACAGTAACCTAGGCAGTGCTCACGGTCACAGATGGAAAATTCGATTAAAGCAGGATGATTTCACCAATTGGCTTCGCTCAAGCAACATCCACTCCTTGTTCTTTGACGGAGCCTCCAAATGAAACCCGGGAGCGGCGGGAGCAGGGGGCATCATCTTTAATCCCAATGGTGATCCCTTTGTCTCCTTTGAATGGGGATTGGGGATCCTCTAAAATAACAGAGTTGGGGCTCTGGCCCTCTATCAAGGTATACTTCAGCTACAGGCTCAGGGAATCCAAAAATCTTACATCTTCGACGACTCAGCTATCATTATTAATTTAATGACTAGCAAGCGGGAAGCCTCCAATATTTTCTTGCAGCAAACCATTAGCAGATGCAAAGTCCTGCTAAATCATGATCAGGAATTTCAATTCTACCATATTCTTTGTTCCTTCAATCGAGAAGCTGACAAACGAGCCAGCCAAGCTTGCAATCGGTCCAAAGGAAGTATCCTCTGTAACAATGAGGACCTGCACCAATTTATTCCTTGATTTCCATGATTTATTCAAATACCTCATGTCAAATGATCTGCACCCTTCTCAAGGCGTACCCCGACCAAATCTACAATAATCCCGAGGCACTCTGTCATAAATCGCCGAAAATACCCTCATATCTCATTGCAGACCCCGCTGTATCTCTGAACTCATGCTACTCCTGTGAAAACCGTGACTGCCCAAGCTCCTTCCATGTGATCCAGTACTTCATGCCCCCTGCTCACCTGCTATTTATTCCGGGAAGCTCCCCCCTCATCCTCAAGCCCCCTTCTCCTTTCTCGTGTTCCCCTCTGCTCTCGTTTCCTTGGATAGCAGTTGGCTTGTGTTCTTTATTATTGCTTTCTCTCCATTCCAAAGGCTCTTCCCCGCCTGATCCTCCTCTTCTGCGCTGACAAGGATCGCCAGCTTTCCTCATCTCATCCTATTCTCTGTCAATCATTCCTCCTTACGCTCAGCATTATCCTCTGTCTTTACGTCTGGAATTACCTTTCGACTTGCTTCCGAGCTTCTGAGTCCTCCTTCATCACTCTCCCCTGCCTCTCTGATCCACCCTTTGGTTTCCTTTGTCGCATCTTCAGCTCATGGGAGCTCTCTTTCAGCGTTACTTCAGACCAGATTCGAATTTTTTGGATGGATCACAGCGAAGATTGTCTCCACTGTCGTGACTTGTAAGTAGAACTTGAGCAAGTCAGAACGCACCAGCGCCTCTTGGACGAGAAAATTGAGTCCGCTACCAGGATAATCACTGCCAAATATGAAGCCGATCTCAACCTTTTCCTTCATCGCATCTCATCACTGCAGGAACAATTTAATGCTCTATCAAATACCTGCGCACATATTCAGGAATCTATAGACATTCTCAAGTATATGATGGAAAAGATCAACGCCCCAAGTACCAGTTCCTCTAGCATAAATATTGCAGAAGCTGATAGCCACCCGGAGGACTCCACTGCTCGACAGATCAGTCACATAAGTATAGATTAGATGTTTTGTAAAGTCTGTTTGCTTCTGTTTCAGTTTGTCCGAATCTACACCTGTGTTAGTGCCTTCAAGTCGATTATAAAAGCATTTCAACGGAATGCTTCAATGTAATACAGTTGCAAGCTCATCATCTGAGCTCTACTCATGTAATGTTGGAGCTTAGCCTCCCTTTCTTTTTTTGAATACAACCAGCAGCCGAACTTGTTAAAAAAAAAATTAATAATAATAATAATAAATATAATTTTGCTTATAGCCTGCACTTCGCGCGTTCTGAGCCTGCGAGGGAGTCCGCTGAGGGATCTGCTGCAGACTGCGGCCGCCCTGGCTGGATCTGTTGGCTCTCCATGGAGGAGTCGACTCCCTCTCCTCCTTCCACTTCCGCTGCTGAGGCCTTCAAAACCCTCCTGGCCTCTTTGCCCAAGAAGAAATGCATGGAAGCAGCAAAATTTGTGAAAAAGCTCGAAGATATCCCTGAGATCGCCCTTCCGCCAGAAGGACCGATCCAAGTAGCTTTGTCGCTGGCAGATCGGGCTCTGGTTGGTCAGTTTACAGGACTTTGGCCTTCCCCGAAATCAACCGAGAACTGGGTCGCCAGGAACTGGGCACCTTTGATAAAAAACAAGGTAACCTCTTACTTCCTCGGGAGACGATATTTTTTGTTTGAATTTACTTCATGGCCCCTACTTCATGGGCCCTCAAGGGTTGTACTTAAATAAATGGACGCCAGACTTTGATCCGATGGTGGATGTGCCTACAACGGTCCCAGTGTGGGTGAGGCTCCCCAATCTTCCAGTTCACTGCTGGAACTGGGATTCTTTGAAGCACATAGGAAATACCCTTGGAAAATTTATAGACAAGGCCAACAGCAAGGACCAGTATGATTGTGCCAGAATCTGTGTGGAGGTAGATCTGGAGGTTGGACTACCGAAAGCCATCAAAATAGTTGTAGGTCCCTGGACCCATGTACAGAAGCTGGATTATGAGCAACTGTCGTTCAAATGCCGGAAGTGCCACGTCTACGGACACTTTGCCAGAGACTGCCCGTCCAAAGGGGTGGAAGAAAAAGGGAAGGAAGAAGGATGGAATCAGGCAAAGCGCTCCAAAACCTTTCACAAGAAGAATGCAAACGGAAACGCCAAAACTCCTCAAGCGGGTCCTGCTCAGAAACCATCCATGGAAAGCCAAGGGAATAAATTTGAAATCCTTGGATCTGAAATCATGAACACCCAGGAGACAGAAATCCCAAAGGAGGCCTCTCCCCCTAAAGCCTCCCCCTTTCCAGAGAGATCCAAAGGGAAGATATCAAAAGAAGAGGAGGAAACCCAAGAGTTCGAGGAATCGGAGGAAGAAGGGGAAATTGGTGAATCCCCGTCCTCTCCTAGAAGATCTACAAGAGGACACCAGCCAACATTAGAGAAGCTTCTAGCTAAAACCCCGAAGATGACGAGGATCCAATCCCAGGGCTCTAAGGGAGCTCATCAAGGCAAAAATAAATGATGAAGATAGTCTCCTGGAATTGTAGGGGAATGGGCACCACAGCTAAGGAAGAAGCAATGCATAGTTTAATAAGATTGGAAGCCCCAGATATCCTCCTCATCCAGGAGACTAAATTGGAGGACACAACTTTGCTCCAAGAAAGAAAAAAAAAATTGGAATAAAAGTGGAGCGTATGCAATCTCTGCCCGTGGAGCATCAGGAGGACTTGGGTCGCTCTGGAATACAAATAAGTTTTCATTAATCTCCGAGTCCCTGAATACCCATTGGATTTTTTTTAAAATGCAACATTTAGAATCAAAGGAGATTATTTGTCTGTTTAATGTGTATGCTCCTAACAATGCAGGTGAGAAAAAAAACTGCTGGGACTCCATCAAAAATCTAGCAGATCTAGAAAATCTAGAAAACATAATCATAGCCGGAGATCTAAATCTCACACTCTTCACAACAAAAAAAAGAGGAGGGAGCATAGTCATAGATCCAGCAAGAGAATGGATGGAAGACCTAATGCAAGACTAAGATCTGCTAGATATAAAGCCGATCACAAGCAAGTTCACATGGTCAAACAAGAGAGTTGGACCGGGGCATATAGTGGCAAGACTTGATAGATTGTTTGTTCAAAGTTCTTTCCTGCTTCTTGGTTTAGAGACTAGAATGTGTATTCTTCATAGTAGTGTTTCAGATCAAAAGCCCATCAGTCTAGAACTGTCGACTACTAAGGATCTGGGGCCTATCCCTTTCAGATTTAGCTCTCTATGGACTAAAGAGACAGACTTCATGCAAAAGGTCAGAGAATGCTGGAAAGAGCCAGTCAAGGGTTCTCCTTTCTTTGTTTGGGAGGAAAAACTTCGCAGAGTAAAAGCGATGCTGAAAGGCTAGGTTAAGACCTTGCCCAACCCCGTTGTAAAAAGAAAAAAATAAAATAAAAATAAAAATAAAATAAAATAATAAATAAAATAAAAATAAATAAATAATAAAATAATAATAATAATAAAATAAAAAATAAAAAATTCAAAGCGATCTGGAAAAACAACACCTCCATCTAGAAGTTGTCGAAATCACCAAAGAAGAGTTGGACAAGGAATCACAGCTACAACAAAAATTCCATAAGGCTTGTCTGGCAGAAGAAGAATTCTGGAGGCTCAAGTCAAGGAGTCTATGGCTCAAAGCTGGTGACCGAAATTCTTCCTTTTTCCACAAGCAGGCTCAAGCCAGGAAATGCCGCAATTCTATATCAGAAATTAAAAAAGATAACTGCACTTTAAAAGAATTTGCCAGCATTAAGAGGGCAGCTTCAAATCACTTTGAGAAGATGTATAGTGAAGGCGTGGAGACTAGCCAAAATGACAATCTGCTAGATGTTGTCCCCAACCTCATCACTGCTAAAATGAACCAGGCTCTTGAAGACAAAATCACCAAAAACGAAGTTAGGGAAGCTCTCTTTGCAATGGAACCCGACAAAGCCCCGGGTCCAGATGGTTTCACGCCCAGATTTCTCCAGACATGTTGGCAGATAGTTGAGAAGGAGTTCTTTAAAATGATCCAGAAGTCCCAAGAGTGTCAGAAAATCGGAGGCTACACAAACTCAGCATTCCTCGCCCTCATCCCTAAAGAAAAAGGGGCTAACTCATTTAATAGATTTCGTCCTATATCCTTATGTAACATTGGATATAAAGTGATTACCAAGGTTATAACAAACAGATTGAAGAAAATCCTCCCCAAAATCATCCCGAAGAATCAAGGTGGATTTATACATGGCAGGCAGCTAGTAGATGATTTCATCCTGGTCCAAGAGGCGATTCATTCCAGTCTTCGTCGAAAAGAAAAAGGTATGGTCATTGACCTCGATCTACCTAATGCATTTGATTGTGTAAGACATAGATTTCTGTTTGATGTTTTGCACAAACTTGGCTTTGGTCAAAATTTTATCAAGTGGATCAGAGCTTGTATTTCCAAACCCTGGATTGCACCTTTAGTGAATGGTAGGGCTGCTGACTTCTTCAAAGCATCTAGAGGGCTGAGGCAGGGGTGCCCCCTCTCACCCCTCCTCTTTGTGTTGTAGGCCTCTGTCCTCAGTTTCTATTTAAACAAGAAGCAACAAGACCAAGATATAGTTGGCATGTGCATAGCAAGAGGGGTTAAGAGCATCAACCACGCCCTCTTCGCAGATGATACCTTGCTACTAGGGGCTGCAACTCAACTGTCTGCAAGCAAATTCAAAGAAGTGTTGGAAGATTATTGTCAAACATCGGGAAATGAACTAAACAGGGGTAAGTGTCATGTTTATTGCTGGAATATCTCAGCTGCTGCTGCAAATTCCGTAGCCAGATGTCTAGGCTTTGCAGCTACAACATCTTGGACCTCCTTTAAATACCTTGGGCTGCCCATCTTTCATAAGAGGGCTATGAGCAAGGATTGGCATCCCCAGATAGAAAAATTCAAAGAAAAAATGCAGGCCTGGGGATCCTCCTCGCTCAACATTGCTAGAAAATCAGTGCTCATCAAATCTGTGCTAAGTAGCCTGCCGCTATTTCAATTCTTTGTTCTTTTGGTGCCGGTGGGAATCATTAAGAGGATGGAGGAACTAATCAGGAAATTTCTCTGGAAAGGAGGCAAACATAATGAGAAGAGAATTCCTCTGGTGAATTGGGAAATAGTCTCCAGACCGCTACAGGAGGGAGGATTAAACTATAAAAATCTAAGCACACAGAATTTAGCAATGGGAGCCAAACTGATTTGGAAGATCATAGCTCCAAAGCCAGGATGGGTTCAGCTGGTGCTGTGGAGGAAATATTTCAGAGGTCAGAGACTTCGGTGCCTGGAGTAGCCCAAAGATCAAATCAGATCTCCCCTCAGCACTCTAATTATTAAAATTGGCCCGCTAATAAGAGACAATGCCTACTGGATACCAGGAAATGGCAAACACATCAGGATATGGGAAGATAGCATAATGAACAGGCCTCCACTGGTGAGCTCGAATCTTAGGAATGAACTGAAGGTATGGATGGATGAAGCCAATTTTAAAACGCTCTGGGACATATCGAGACAGCTGGTCTGGCTGGAAAACGATCAAAGTACCATCTGCGTGGCAGTCAGATTATGATACGTTGCTGAAGATGCTACATGGGGCGGCTCCACTGCACGCAAGAAGGAAAGACTCGAGAGGCTGGGGACCGAAGCAAATTGGGTATTCGGTGGCTCAGGGCTATGCCAAAATCATGGAGAGACCTCACGTGCCTCCTAATCCAACGCCCTAGACTGGTATTTGGAATTTCCCTACCATTCCAAAGATCGATTTTTTCTGTTGGCTGCTATGCCACCAAAAAATCCTAACAGATGATAGGCTTCAGAAAAGGGGATTTCTAGGGCCATCAAGATGCACTCTATGCAAAGAAAGCCCAGAATCTGCTCTTCACCTTTCACTGGAGTGCAATTTCACAGGCCTAATCTGGCATGAAATCCTTGGAGCATCGAAATTCATGCCCACCTTCCCCCACTCTGTCCCGGACTTGTTTGTTGGGTGGCTGGCCAGGTATCCAGGCCCAAGTCCAAAAAACAAGATAGTCAAAGCAGCATGGACCGCTCTGCCCAAATTCATCAGCTGGCAAATCTGGTTGGAGAGGAACAGAAGGATCTTCAGAGATAAGGAACAGAACTACAAACTAGTAGCAAATACAGTGAAAGGTCAATTAAATGAGTGGCTAAGAGACAAAAGCGATGACACAAACCTAAGCCAGCAGGATATTGAGTTTGGAGCAGCCCTCAACCTCAATTTCCAAAAATCGAAAATCTCACCTATATGTCTCAAAGATTGGCAAATCAGGAAAAATGAAGAAGAATTTCAATCTTGGTTGTCCAAGCAAACACTCCCCTCTCTTTTCTTTGACGGGGCAGCCAAGGGAAATCCAGGAATGGCTGGAGCAGGAGGACTAATTATAAATCCAGAAGAAGCATCTATACACAGGTTTGCATGGGGATTGGGCCACTCCTCAAGCATACAAGCTGAAGTCATGGCTCTGTTTCAAGGGATCAAAACGCTTAAAGAACTGGGGCACACAGAAGCAATTGTTTTCGGCGATTCCCAAGTCATCATCAATGCAATGGTGACCAACACAAATTTAGCAGATCTTCGACTTGCAAGGACAATTACAAGAATTAAAGGCATGACAAAGCTCCTAAAACTGGAATTCTTTCATATCCTGAGAAACAACAACAAAGAAGCAGATGTAGAGGCAAATAAGGCAGCCCAGCTAGGTGCTGGAACTATTCTCAGAGATAATGAAATCTCTTGGGAACCAATTCCCTAAATTTTCTATGTTTTTCTGTCTTTTGTTAAATCAGTTTGTATGCATTCATAAGCTTGGGAAATCAGCAGCAAGAGTTCATGTGAAAAATTGTAAAAAGAGGCGATTCTCAAGCATATGTGCCATGTTCAGCTGGTTGGAGAGATGCCAAGAAACCAGTTTCACCTTTTGTAACCGAAATTATGGCTTTTTGCCAATTACTTAATGAAATCCCATAGCCGTTTCTGTAAATAATAATAATAATAATAATAATAAAATAAATATTTAAAATTAAAAAATAGAAATTAAAATAAAAAAATTAATTAAAAATAAAAATTAATTAAAATAAAATAAATAAATAAAAAATAAAAATAAAATAAAATATTGTGGAGGCACAGTGAATATAATAAGATGATAAAATTAGGACTTCCATTAGTCTATGGCATATAAATGGTGTTATGGATTTCTAGAAGAGGAAAAGAAATTGAACTGGGATTAGGTTTATGTGATAACTATATTTGATTTTATAGACATTGTTTCCTAGTCTATGGAAAAATTCAACAAATACAAATGGTGGTCCACCTTGAGGAAGCTAGTAGGAATCTTGTGCATCTTACGCCATGTTTCTTTACAAAAATGTTGTGGGTTCCAACTCCATATAAAATTTTCTTGACTTCTAAAGCAAATTATTTTTTGAAAGAATGAAAGGGGTTTAACTATTAAATAAAATTTTGAAATGAATATGGATTCACCAATATTTGCACAAGTTCAGGTAAGCTCATTAGTTCATCCTTACAAAGAGTTTGTGTGGCTTTTTGCTAGTATTGTTGAGCAAGATTCTACTATGAATTTTCCAGAATTCATCTTGTACATTCTCCATTATTTAGTTGAAGAGAGAATCATCTTTAACTAGGATCACCTCATTTTGAGTGAGATTTCCTACCAATTGGAAATTTCCAGAATTCAAAGAGGTTGTTCATGGTCTCTTGTTCATACATTCTTTGGTTTTATTCAAATATTTACCTAGTGAAAATAATCTAAGTATTGAAGAAGATCTGGTTCAATTTTGGTATCCAATGCTATAAAACAATAGGTTCCCTTCAATTTTTACCAAGCTCAAAATTCATTTGTTAAGAAATTCAAAAAGATGATCATTGGTCCTATTATTGAAATGTTCCCTGAAGAGGCTCAATCGTTTTTATTAAAAAATAGGTATTTTCAAATGTCATGATAAATTATCATATATCAAGATTTTTGGGTTTGAGGGGAAGCCTATACTCCTCTTATATTTTGTCTTACATAATTTCTTCATCACAGAGGCATGTCACTAGTAAATTTCTCAGACAGAGTTTTTCAATAATAGAAGAAAGAAGTATTTCATCCCTACCACCATTAGAATTATCATGACTAGATTATGAATTTGATTACATTCACATGTTCTATATCATTTCTATATGAATTATTTCCTATGTATGATAATTAGTTACATTAGTTTCATTAAACAAAAAGAATAGTTCATTCCTACCCCCATAAGAATTATCATGAATAGATTATGAATTTGATTGTAGGCACATATTCAATACCATTTCTATGTAAATTGTTTCCATGTATTATAATTGAAAATGCTAGTTTCATTTATTTTTAGAGTAATGAATTCCTTCTTTATTTTAGTAGTTAATTTATAGTTGCAACCAACCTTTTATCACTATTAGCTTAAGATTAGAATAAGATCATATTTGCATAATAAAATAGGACTGCATTTAGGATTTAGGAAAGTCGCTTTTTTCAGGAACAATTTATTTAATGGCAACTAGGTCCACATATTGGTGGACATCACCACACCAAACAGGTATAAGCCTAATTGGGACCTTCATCGGATGATGATTATTTCAACCAAACCTTAATTGGATCATCAAAATTAAGTTGGAACTCTATTAAGGAATGTAAAGGGTTCATAGGTGGATAGTATAGCTAGTGAGAATTATATGGTGCAATTTCAAGTATTGGATCTTGTGGAAGAGTATTAAAGTTGGTGGTATTAATTCTAAAATATAAAGAAAAATGAGAAAGCATAAGCATTGGTTGAAATCATGATTCCTCATTTTCTTGGTAAATTTTTTAATGTTCATATTTTAAATTTCCATCATTTTAGAAAGAATTAATCAGATCAAATAATGTATAATATTCCACCAATTTATAAAGTATTCTATTAATATTAAAACAATTAGCATACCGACGTATCTTATTAATCAATTGGGATTGTACAATCATATATACATTAAAAAAATAATTAAGAAAATATAAACCGAAAATGTACAAAACTAATTATGGAACTTTATTTACAAAAAATACATATTTACTATAGATTAGAGACTTTTCATTCATATAATACCCTTTTCAATTATCATCAATTAAAATATTTTAATTATTCTAAATATCATTAGATAGTTGGAAGGGAATGATAGAAATATTTCATACCTCATTGTGATTAATAGTGAATGTAGAGTCAAGCTCAATATTATATGTTTTCTTGATCAAAATGTGTTCAAAATTAGAAGGGACATAAGGAGATTTGACTATTAGTTATTCATCTTCTTGAAATGTTTCATTTTGTATTGAATATTCCAAGTGAAACTTGATGACATGAAATTATGATATATCCATCACACCAAGTATCTCAATATCATCACTATTCAAATGGTTACCGTAAAGAACTTGCTATGTTTCCTGATCACAAATCAAGGTTGAATTCATAACATTTGATGAATATGATGAATATATAAATGATTTCTCATCAATATCTATATAATCATTAATTTATTTTATATAGTCTTGAGATAAATTTTCTGAAAATTCATCACTACTTTGTATTATAGATGTGTTCCTAACACTTCCATATATATTAGTGTGCAAAGGAACTTCATTTCTAATTATGAATGCAATTAGAAATTAAGTCTAAATACATAGGCAAGTAATTTTAAAAGATATTAACTCTATATTATTCAAATGATCAATATCATTTCCAAAAGCGAGATCGTGTGGATCTACAAAAGCCATTGTGTTTTCTTCAAGTAATCCTTCTTTTGGAGAACATGAATCAATAGAGACTTCGAGATCATTATTTAATTTACAAAAGTAGACATATGATTACAAAATATATTAAATTGTGAAATATGATGAAAAGCAGACATTTCAATTCATTCATTAAAACTATTTTTTGTAAGAAGAGTATTGTCTCTCTAGGAATACAAAGTATGCCTAGGAAAATCGAAAGCATGTTCTCTCTAGGGATAAGAGACGCTATTGATTAATAATGTTTAAAAAAGGCTCTAGATGGTTTGTTTGTCAATTCCCTCTTTCTAGCACCAATTATTGATAGCTAGAAAATTTCCTCCTACAATAAGGGATCATCACTTGATCAAGGCCCTAATTAGGTCTCTACTCTTTTAGTGTGGTGATGTCCACCAATATGTGGGTCTTGTTGCCACCAATAGATTTCTCCTCAAAATGAGACTTTCATTGAGATTTTCCTAAATCCTAAATGCAATCCTATTTTATTATGCAAATGCAGCCTTACTCTAATCCTAATCTAATAGTGATAAAAGGTTAATTGCAAGTATAAATTAACTAATTAAATAAAGAAGTAATTCATTACCCTCAACATAAATGAAATTAACATATTTAATTATCATACATAGGAAGTAATTCACACAGAAAAATATGGAATATGTGTCTACAATCAAATCCATAATCTATTTGTGATAATTCTGTTGGAAAATCTGGAGACTTGTAGATTATAACTTAGTTTCCTTATCTTGATAATTACTTGTGATGTTAGTTGATATTTAATTACTTCTTTATTTATGTTTTTCAAGAAATTACCAAAACAATAAAGATCACAAGAGATAAAGTACACAAGATATAGGCTCCAAGCCAAGGCAAAACCCCTCCAAGATGAAAAACCATAAAATGCTTCTCTTCTTCTTTAGAATCTGCTTACAAAAGAGACTTCCAATACCCAAAGACCAAAGCCAACAAACCCTCCAAGTCCAAGCCAACCCCCAGAAAGATCTTCCTTGAGACAACTTGCATAACTTCGATATTAATTCTTTGATGCTACAACTTTGGCCCCTACAACAGAATTTTGGCCCTGCAATTTCGACCTCCTACAACTGGCACCTTCACAAACCCTAGTAATACAAGGAAAGAGGTTATTTGACAAAATTTGGCTTTTGCACCTCTTCTTCGTCCTTCCAACTACTCTTCTTCACCTTCTCTATTGCAGATCGAACTTTCTTGAGTTGAGTAATGAAATGAGTTGAGCTTCACTCCTTTATATAGCCTTTCTTGAGGGTTGAATTCCCTCCCTTTAGGTCGACTTGATCTGCTCCTTGGGACAACTTGGTCTTGGGCTTATTCATGGATTTTTATCAACAAAATAAATATTCTTCTTCATTACAATGAGTCCAAATGGGACTATGACACATGACCAATATTATTTTTTTATCCTAGAAAGACCTAGAAGACCTAAAAGCATGAGGAACATGCTTTTGACTCAAATTTGAATATGAAACCCATACTCTAATATAAAACATTTTTTTCTTTCTTTTTCTTTCTTTATAAATAATATATAATGTCATGATTATAGTTACATCATAACGAATATTGAACCTAGCTACAATTTTCAACAAATCTTTCCTAACTCCTTCTTTCCTTCATATCTCATTATACCAAGCATGCTTCCTTTCTTGATATCACAGGTCACTGAGCCATCTTTTTCATGATAGGTTCCAGGTCATCCATCTTGTATATCACTTTCATTTCATCTTCATCAATGAAAGCATCATTTAGAGCCTTCCAAGATTTCAAATTGGTCATAGCTTCGTTATGAAAGTGGTATTCCTTCACTTAATATGAACTTTGACCTTCAGGTTATCTTTTCGCACTATTACCTTTGACTTCATAGTTGTCAGGTACCAAATGTTGAGCTTTCTCTCAAAATTCTTCAAATATTCTATTCACATAGTTGAAATTGCCTCAATTGTAATCATATAAACCTGCAATATCCTTCCAAGAAATAAAACATGTTAACCAGATAACCAAGAATAGATATTAACAACAAACTTACCTTATGACGACCTTCTCAACTAGGCATCAACATCCTCATGGTACATCTCTGCATGAGTCTACCTTTATGCATCAGAGTACCAAAGTATCAAACTTGATTACCAAGTTACCATTATTTTCTATAGATCATGTTAGATGTTCAACATATAAATTCTAACAAAAAAGTCTTCAACATTCCATCTTTCTAGAGTAAGTCAATTACATCTTCCTAGGCATCATAATGACTAACTTTTCTTGTAGGATTTATATGAGTCCTACCCAAAATTTTATTTTAAATATGCATCCTTATGCTTTCATACAATCATCTATATATTCGACTTTAAGTGAATTAGCATCTCATATTTAAAGAGAAATAGATCTCTTTCCTTATGAGACTGCAATCTGACCAACTGCAATCCATCATCCTTCAAGAGAATTGTCATGATGCTTCTTCCAAGAACCTCCAAAGTGAGAGTTCTTATAGGATCTTGAGGATCCATCTTAGAAAAATGACTACCTCTAACATAATGTTAGACAATAAGAGGATGAACCTTATGCAAGTTGATCTCAAACTTTAAAAGACTAGATGATTCTTGTAAAGAAATCCAACCAAGTATACTCTAGATATGTTATTATCACACACAACAAATCAAAATCACAATGATGCATGCTTACTTATTTAATGAACTTGATAACATCAATACCTCCAAGATCCTTAAAGTTCCCTCCTTCCATCATGCTTACCAAAGCAGAAGATTTGCTTTGCTTATCCATCCTTCTCATTTTGCTTCCTTTATTATGCACCTACAAAATTCATCAACAAGTACAACCAAGAAAAATACAAGTACAATCGCACAATGTCAAATTATCGATCTAGGGTTTCCACGAAATCTTAGAGGAATAATTATTGGGGTTTTCAATTAAAAACCCTAATAATCTATTAGGGACATGATGTATTACCCAAATTATCATCCACATCCATTCACATTAGGTTTTATATACCCTAGACTACCTACAAACCCTAAAAATCAAGAACTAGGATTTATATGAGAGAAGAAGAAGATTAGGGTTATGGTTTCCATGTGACTAGGCTTTCCAAGTGCCATCTATTATTTACAAACCCTAGATACCATAGACCTTTAACTAGATGAAGTTTATAAACCCTAGATTCCACATATACAAGAAAACCCCAAGACAATTCATGATAGACCCTTTATGCATAAAAATAATTATACATACCTTAAGCACTACATACCTTAGTCTTCCATGATAATAAGTTGCTACAAAGCCTTCATCAAAATCAAGGTATTGATCCTTCCATTGATGACATGATCTTTCTAATAGCAGCGCCAACTCAAGATGCTTTCTTCAGTTTCTATACTTCTACCAACTCCAAGACTTCCATGAAAGTCTTTCTCTTAACTAGAATATGAATTTAAATGTTGATACAACCTTTCAAGCTAGCCATCTATATTAGATTTATATGTTATTTCTTCTCAAATCAATGAATATGTTCGGTGCTGATTTCTTTAGATATTTGAAGCAACAAATGATTGACAAAAATAACAAATTGCAAGAATATGAAGAAAATAAACAAATGACAGAAATGCATAATTTCCTAAATAGACGATAAATTAGTTCTTCCCTACGTTCATCCTTCAAATTAAATTCCTTAATCTATAGTGTAAGAAAAAACTTTCAACTTTTGTGAAAGGACAATAGCTCAAGTGGTAGCTAGAGAGTTTAATTCCCCCCTCCACTTGGGTTCTATTCTATGGAGACGTGTTAGCCTATATGCCCAAAGGAGCAAGAAATTTTGAGTATATTGATATTTAGGTAAATAGTGGTAGCCATTGTGATTAAATCCTAGCCTTTCCCAAAATAGTCCTCTGAAGTTACCGATTCACTAGTTACCATGGAGAAAAAAAGCTTTCAACTTTCAAATTTTTTATTGAACTCGATAAATGTATACAAGCTTCAATTCCAAATATTTTTGGCTTGAAAGTTTCAATAATTCCTTATACATTAACAAAATTGTATAAGTTCCAATTCTAGACTCTCAAACCAATAGGTTTTCAACGTTATATTCAAACTGATAAAAATATTAAAGCTTGATTACAAAATTTCCAACATGTTCAACATAGCAAGAGTAGCATCTTACAATTAATATTTCTCCTTTTCTTTGCATTCATCTTCCAGTCTAACCTTATATATTCTTTCTTGAAAAATGATATCAAATCAAATATAATATCATTCTAAGGCATTGTATGGTTACATGTTTCTTCTTTCTCTAAATTTTATTTTCTTCTTTTTCTATTTGTTACCTACACAAAAAGATTTAAATAGTTATTGATATTTACATCTCATAAAAATATTAATTAATATTATCATTAAAAGAAAATATTTCTCTAAACAATAAAATATAAATGAAATTAGCAAGATGAATATTGATTAAAGCATTTGATAACCCATTCCTTTATTCAAAATTTTAATTTTAATTTTAATAAAATAATCGAAATAATCATTATGATATCAATAAAAATAATTATATTTAGAATAAAATTCTATCATCTTGGGCTTACATATACATTAATTAAATCAAATCATAAATATTACAATTTATCAACCAAATAATAAAACAAAATAATTATGAAAAATAAAAGTATAACTAAAACTTAAAGAAGAGCGATCAAGGAAAGCACTAAATAAACCCTAGCCACCTCGCTGATGGTTTCAAGTTCTAGAGGACTCGACCCTCTGGCTCCTCTAGTTGATCTTGATATTGATGCTTTCAGTGCACTCGTTGTTGGTGGTATGAGGTTTCAATGCTCCAAGCTACCCTGAATTTTGAAGAAATTAGATGATGTCTCAAAAATTAAAATGCATGACAATTAATCATGTGCAATGGCTCTTAGGCTAGTGGAGAGGGGCATGACTAGATAGTTTATCGGATTATGGAACTTTCTACTCTATTTGAATATTTGGGTGGATAAAAACTAGAGACCCATGATTGAAGGATAGCTTTCTATTTCCTTTTGTGGGAGAGGGTTTTTCTCTTTCCTCTTTGAAAAGAAAACATATCAAGATTTAATTTTTCAAAGTGGGTCGTATTTTATGGGGGTTTGGGTTTGTATATAAATCGATGGAGTCAATATTTCAACCCAGAAAATTATGTTCCATCAATTGTTCCTCTTTGAGTTAAATTTCTATATTCTCCCCCTCACTATTAGAACGAGGACACCTTTAAGAACATTGGAAACTTTATGGGCCATTATATCGATTGGGTATAAACATGAGAAGGTATGCAATATTGTGCCAAGATTTGTTGAGAAGTGGATATTTATAAGCGACTCCTAATGCAAATAAATCTCTAGCTAGATAATTCAACTCGTTATCAGGAAGTGTATTATGATAAACTACCATTTAAATGTAAAAACTATCATGAACATGTGAATTTTGCTTGAAAACAATGGCAGCAACCAAAAAGAAGAAATGATGGCCCCCAACAAAATACAACCACAAGGACATGGGAAGGAAATGGATTGGGACCTAAAGGCCCTCCCTCTCTAAAGAAATCAGTTTCCAAAGTTGAAGAATTATCTTCTAGCAAGAACAAAGGTTTGGTAGGGAACAAATTTGATGGCCTTAATTAAGCAGACAAAGAAGGGGAATGTGTGATCCTCTGCACCAAGAGATCTAGTTGGTCAACTCCTAATGCACAAGTTCTAAGGGTAAAAATGACATTCCTCTCCTCAAAAGTGTTTTATCTCAAGAAAATTTAGTCATGGAGGAAGATGTTGCATTACAATAGGAAGAGGTGTTTCATTCCCATAGAAGCATCAGGAACCATTAGGGATTATTGGTTTATGGGTTTGCAGATGAAAAATCAAAGGGCGAAAACTTAATCCATGAAAAGCCACATAAGAAATTAGGTCACCAAACTAATAGAGATGTTAGAAGTGCATATATAAAGATATATAAAGGGCTAGTCTCTCAAAGATCATTGGAGGAGCCTTTCAAACAACCTCTAAACAAATCCAAGACAAGGACTAGAGGGAATAAAAATAAAAAATAAAAATAAACCCAAGCCTGCAAAAAAGGAGAACAATAAGGAAGGTGTTATTGCACCTACAAAAGAGGTTGAATATGATAATTCTTTCTCCTCTCCATCCTTTAGTAAATTTTTAAAGAAAAACTCTGGTTCCCCCCCCCCTCCTTTAACAAGGGGTTGAAAGGCCGCAAAGAAGGAAACTCCAACTCCCAGAAATTGTTGATTTGGGGGTAGCATTAGATGTGCTCTAGGCCTCAAATTTTGCAGGGAGGCTTGGGCACATGTATTCCAAAGAACCTAGAAAGCATTTTGGGAAATTCCACCCAAAAACGATTTTATTAAAATAATTAATATTTTTTACTGGGACCCTAAGTCTAAACTTAGGAAATTAAAATATTAATGGGTATTAAGCTAATTGTGGGTGTAACTTCTAGAAGAAGATGAGGATCAAGCTAAAATGATCTTAGCCATTGATTAGCTTTTAATCTAGGTCGTTGAATGTCAATGATAAGATTAACTAAGGGAGCTTGAGGGTCATTTGGAAAACATACCGAGAGATCAAGAGATCAAATTTCTGAAGTGAGAAGTTCTCAGGAGGAAATTTTGATCAAGTAGATTTCTTGCAGTTGATGGGCAGGGATAGTTGGGTTGGAGTATCTTCTCCAAAGCCCGGGATATGAAGCAGAGAGAGATAGAGACACACCATAGGGGTTGACGTTGAGCCAAAAGGGCCTACGTAGAGCTTAATGTTGAGAAAGATGGGCTCACGCAGAGGCAACTCAGTCACCCAAGCAAAAGTCTGATTTTTGTAGAGGAGATGACATTTCTAAGCCAGGAGGATTGGAAACTGCTCCAGAAGGCAAGATGTTTCCCAGTTGAGCTGATGCAAAGCCTCAGAGATCTCCACGCAGGCCCATGCAGTTACTGCATAGGGGCAACATAGTTGTAGCCGAGGATAGTTGATTTAGCTACCGAAACAGTCGAGATTTTCTGAGTAGAGTGAGGTAATCTCACAATTCTTCTCTGTGATTTGTATTTCTCTGTAACTGGATTGCTAGGAAGGCACCAGAGTTGTATTCATAAACTACTGCTTAACAATATAAAACCCTCAAAGTTGTTGCACCGGTTTTCCCGCATTGGGTTTTTCTGGGGACATTTGTCCAAAAATAATGGTGTCCTTTGTGTTTTATTTTCTTTCTTGCTCAGTCTATTGTTTCTGCGTATTATTTAATTAAGTGAAGGTTGCAGTGTATATATTACGATATTTTCCATAGGAAACAACAAGTAATTTGTTTAAAGGAATTTAACAAATAGGAGTAATATCATCAGTTGCTGCAGTAGGGATTCCAGTTGGGGAATTTTCACATGGTATCAGAGCTACATGTGAAGAAAGAAGAGTAGTGCCAGAGAATGCAGTGCTGAGAAAAAGAGGGAGATTGAAAAGCTACAAAAGGCAACAGTTCGAAACCCTAGAGTATTTGCATATATCTTAGCCGGAGGGCTAAAAGTTCGAGGTAGTCTCTCTCCGAGTGAGTCAACGGAGGGAAGGAATTCCAGTTCAAAATTTTGTTGATGCAGATGGAGTAGCGCTGAAGCCTTAGTGTGAGAGTTGGTGGGACGTAGATTTTTCTGCAGGCAGTTTGTTGGGCACTGTGAGAGTTGGTGGGACGTAGATTTTTCTGCAGGCAGTTTGTTGGGCAGAAAATTGTAAGAAGAAAGAGGAGAAGCATGGTTGAAGGAATTTCTTCCTTAGAGGACTTCCAGCCATGGATCCTGAATTCTCACTTGTTAGGAAGTAGTGGAGAGGGTCAGATTTACAAGCTCTAGCAGGGAGTGCGTAGGCCATTCCAGTGTTGCATAGAGGAGAGAAGAAGTTATTCGACATTTTTTAGCAAAGATGGAAGCCACATCTCTAGGAGGGAGGTGGGGTGATCTAGAGATATAGTTCGAAAGAACTGCGGATGGGAAGGATCCTTGAGGAGCACACCTCTCGAATCAATTCTTTATTATGGTAGCCCATATCAAAAGTAGTAGGATGGACTAGTGTTGGATGGTGTCGAGGAGTGTCAGAGAGACAGTTGCAGTGGCTAGGAGTGCCAGAGACTAAAAAATGTAGAGAAGAGTTGGCAGCAGTTTAGATGGCATAGACTAGAGGTAGCGCAAAAGATTCAGAGGGTCAGCATAGAGACTAGCAGTAGTCAGGCTCCAACATTCACATGGTATCATACTGAACACATTTAGTTCAGTAATTTGTGATGTTTTTCTATTGCTAGTGGAGTAGCAGCAACAATTTGCAGTGCAATAATAGTTAGCAGTGGCAGTGCTAGCAGCAGCACAAATGCAACACTTGAGAGGGAGTTGTAGTAAGGATGTAGTGTTGATAATGGCAGTGTCAGCAGTAGTACAGTTACAGCAACAACGCAGTAGTTGGTGGACAACATGTCAAACATGATTAGCACAGAGGACGATGCTTCAGATTCAGAGCATTATGCAACAACATATATTGCTAGAGCACATTCCTCGCTAAGAGGGAGCATTGATTTTGGGGTAGTATTAAATGTGCTCTAGGCCTCAAATTTTGCAGGGAGGCTTGGGCACATGTATTCCAAAGGACCCAGAAATCATTTTGGGAAATTCGTTATGAAACCAACTCACAAAAAGATAGAAAAGATAGATGAACGCCTTAGAAATAAGCCTCTTTGAAGGGGAAACCTCCTTTACATTACACAAATGAACAATTCTTCAATAATACAAATGACAAGACCTCCTTTCTATATATAGGAGTCTAAGGGGTCATAATATAATCAGAGCCGACATAACAATAATAATGTAAGGGGACAATAATAACAATAGTGGGCTTCTATGAGGCACAATAATAACAATATGGGGACTACATGGGTGCAACAATATAATAAGGGGGTTGTACTAATAACAATAAGGGTTGACACTAGTAGTATAGGGACCTAACATGCCCCTCTCCTTCAAAAAGTGTTGTCCTCAACGCTTGAGTCGTTCTTGATGCTTCTGTATAAATTCGCGTCCTCCCATGTGGAATCTTCAACAAGTAAGTTCTTCCACTTGATGAGATACTCTGTAATTGATCTATTTCGTAGCTTTCGATTTCTTGGTTCTATGACTGCTTCAGGTTCCAATATGATTTTTCCTTCCTTGTCAAGTTCTCGCAATATTGTTTGAACTGGCATCTTCTGCAACTTTTGAATGAGTTCCCTCTCCTTTGGGCATATGGATATATGTAAGGCCTAATGTTTGGAGGAACACTTCGTGGAATCAAATGAATAGCATGATCATGATCACGAATAGGTGGGAGGCCTTTGGGAGTCTCAAATACCTTGGAATGATTGTCCAAAACGTTTTGGAGATCTGAAGAAATACATGATTTCAATGTGGGATCCTCTAGTGAACATAATTGTGCAATTACACCCCGTTGTTCTTTACTTAGAAGCTTTGTCATGCTGTTAGATTTTATTATCTTTCCATGTTTTCCTTCGATACCCATCAATTCAACTTCCTTTCCTTCCCAAAAAAATTTTAAGAAAAGTTCTTGAAAATTAAAAGCTATCGTACCCAAAGATTGTATCCATTGGATTCCTAGTAAAACATCAGCACCACCCATTGGAATGGAAAGCATTGGGCTATTCAATACATATTCTCCCATGGATAACTTGATGTTATGGAACTTTCCAAAGCAATTTATGGTTCCTCCTCTTGCAACCATCACTTGACACTCTGGTGTTGGATATAGGAAGCAATTCAATTCCTTGGCTATCTTACAATCAATAAAATTATGGGTACTGCCCGAATCAATCAACACTCTTACCTTTTTCTTCTTGATATGTCCTTCTATCTAGATAGTTTGAGGAGTGGTAATTTTTTCAAATTCATTACAAGATATGGTCGGAATTATTTCTTGAGACTCGATGTGATCTTTCAATTCTTGAACATTTTTCGTCTTGATATATCTTTATATATTGATAGTTTGAGGAGTGGTAATTCCATCCAATGCATTACAAGATATGGTCGGATTCATTTCTTCTTTCTCGATGTGATCTTTCACTTCTTGAACCTTTTTCTTCTTGATATGTCCTTCTATCTTGAGAGTTTTAGAAGTGGTAATTCTTTCCAATGCTTTACAAGATATGGTCGGATCCATTTCTTCTTTCTCTGGGGTTGGTTCCTGGTGTATATACTCTTCTTTTAACATTTCTTGATCCTTTTCTTCCTCCTCTCTACAATCAATGTAAAATAATTTCTTCTCACCACACTTATGACCTTTAATGTATTTGTTATCACAATTGTAACAAAGCCCTTTTTCTCTTTTTTCTTCCAATTGTTGTGGTGTAACCCTTGTAGGTTGTGGAAGGCTAGGAGAAACAACACTTCCATCTTTATAGTTGTGATGGGTAGACTTCCTTGTTGCCATAATTTTGCTTTCCACTTTGTAACAAAGCCCTTTTTCTCTTTTTTCTTCCAATTGTTGTGGTGTTGCTCTAAAGAAGGTGTTGCACTTTGTATCCTCATAATGTGCTATCATTTCCTCTGTGAAAATTGACCACGTAAAAAGTTGTTTACGAGAACGAAGCCCTTTATACCATAAAAATTGATCCGGTTCTAAATATTAAGATGCAATATATACCTTTTGTAACAATGTTACACCATGTAGATCAAAATATTTCTCCATATGTAGTATCCAATTTATTGGATCCTTGCCATCAAACTTCCTCATATCGATCTTTGGAACATGGTGATTCTTCGATCCAACATTCGAGTCTATGAAATCATGATTAACATTTATTTTGTTTTCATCATGAGTTTCCTTTACTACCCTTTCGTTATCAGTAAGAATTTCTTGTAGAAACTTTGTCAAATCCGTCTTCAAATCTTCCATGCCTATCTTCAAATCTTCCATGCTTGTCTTCAAATTTGTCTTCAAATATATCTTCAAATCGTCCATCTTAGCTTCCACGTCATTCATCTTAGCTTCTACGCCTTTCTTTAAACCATCCATCTTAGATTCCATACCTTTATGTAAACCATTCATCTTAGCTTCTACATCTTTTTTTAAACCATCCATATTAATTTCTTCTACTTTTTGTGTGAGTGGCATTTGTTGCACTTGGTCTCGTAATTTTGATATATCATGTTGCATTTCTTCCTCTTCTTCATGAGTCATGCTAGAGCTTTCAGGTTGCTTACTAGGTGTTTCCATTTTCTTTCTTCGGGGCATCAATTACCAATAATAATTCTTCACTATGCCCTTTGAATTCCTTCAAACTAATTTTTCAAACCAAGCTTATGCGAAAATTTAAAAAAAAATCTACACACCTTTTTTTTCACTTTGTAGGAGCTTGATATTTCATCTGATGTATCTCTGTAATGTCGGATCTTCCAGTTCTGAAATTTTGCCACCAGTGTGATCGAATTTAGATTCTTCAAGAAAGAATTATGCACAATCTCCCAATATGACCTGATTATATACCTTTTCATAAGAGCGAAATTGTATGAAGTGCCACGTGTCACTGTTTTGACTTTAGGATTTGAAAAATATACACAGGAAACTATAGTTCGTCTGCTTTCTGTACCTTCTTACAAAATTTCAATATGATGTTCAAAACAAAAGTTATGACGATTTTCGCCAAGTCATCTGTTTGGAATGCAATTCGGGAATCTGCAAAAAGGCCAACTTCCTCAGATCATATCTCCGCAAATATAGTCCGAAAGCTCTGAAATTTGGACCTAAGGTTCAAAATGATTTCAAACCAAATGGGTTTTTTTTAGCATCTGAAACATTGCAGAAAAAAGTTATAGCACAAATTCCACGATGACTTGTTTGGAGTGGCAAAACCCTAGAATCCAAAGCTCTGATACCAAATGTTATGAAACCAGCTCAAAAAAAGATAGAAAAGATAGATGAATGCCTTAGAAATAAGCCTCTTCGAGGGGGAAACCTCCTTTACATTACACAAATGAACAATTCTTCGATGATACAAATGTCAAGACCTCCTTTCTATATATAGGAGTCTAAGGGGTAATAATATAATCAAAGCCGACATAACAATAATAATGTAAGGGCACAATAATAACAATAGTGGGCTTCTATGGAGCACAATAATAACAATATGGGGACTACATGGGCACAACAATGTAATAAGGGGGTTGTACTAATAACAATAAGGGGTGACACTGGTAGTATAGGGACCTAACAAATTCCACCTAGAAACAATTTTATTAAAATAATTAATATTTTTTAATGGGACCCTAAGTATAAACTTAGGAAATTAAAATATTAATGGGTATTAATCTAATTGTGGGTGTAACTTCTAGAAGAATATGAAGATCAAGCTAAAATGATCTTAGCCATTGATTAGCTTTTAATCTGGGTCATTGAATGTTAATGAGAAGATTATTTAAGGGAGCTTGAGGGTAATTTGGAAAACACACCGAGAGATCAAGAGATTGAAGTTATGAAGTGAGAATTTCTGAGGAGGAAATTATGATCGAGTAGATTTCTTGCAATTGAGGGGCAGGGATATTTGGGTTGGAGTATCTTCTCCAAAGCCCAAGATACGGAGCAGAGAGAGGCAGAGAGACACCAGGGGGGTTGACGCAGATCCAAAACGGCCCATGCAGAGCTTGACGTTGAGCGAGATGGACTCACGCAGATGCAGATCAGTCACCCACGCGGAAGTCTAATTTTTGCAAAGGAAATGACATCTTCGAGCCGAGAGGGTTGGAAACTGCTCCAAAAGGCAAGATGTTTCCCAGTTGAATTGACGTAGAGCCTCAGAGAGCTCCACACATGCCCATGTAGATAAATGCGTAGGGGCAACGTAGTTGTAGCAGGGGATAGTTGATTCAGCTGCTATAACAGCTAAGATTTTCCGAGTAGAGTGAGGTAATCTCACAATTCTTCTCTACGAGTTGTATTTCTCTACAACTTGATTGTCGGGAAGGAATCCAAAGTTGTATTCAGAAACTACTGCTTAATAATATAAAACCCTCAGAGTTGATGCACCAGTTTTCCCGCATTAGGTTTTTCCGGGGACATTTGTCAAAAAATAATGGTGTCTTTTGTGTTGTATTTTCTTTCTTACTAAGTCTATTTTTTCCACATAATATTTAATTAAGTGAATGTTGCAGTGTATATATTATGATATTTTCCGTAGGAAACAACAAGTAATTTGTTTAAAGGAATTTAACAAATAGGAGTAATATCATCAGTTGTTGCAGTAGGGATTCTAGTTGGGGAATTTTCACAGAAATCTCTAAGCTTCATTGTTTTACTAGGAATGTATTTTCGTCATTCTTGATCATGTTATGCTTTTGTGTTAGTTTGTGCAAAGGGCTTGGAGATGTAATAACACCTCTTGTCAATTAGTATGTGTCATAAACGTTGTCAAATGTTTCAAGTGTTTTAGTGTATTTATGAATATAGGCATAATGGTTTAGATATCAAAGAAATCAAAATTTTTGATCCACTGGGAATTCAAAGGAGTTGTTTATGTGAATCAAATTGATAGAATAGCTCCTCTTTTGTTTTAATTGTTGCATCTATAATGCAGATTTTTATAAATACAATACTCACATTCTAATTTAAAACATAATAATAATTGAATAATAGTTAAGACTTATAAAAATTCCTTTAATCTTCACATAGTAAATCAGTGGCCCTTTTTCATTCAAATTTTCTAGATATTTTACTATTGATCTGGAAAAATAATTGACCCAAAATGTTCCTCGCAATCTTAGCTTTCTAATGAGCCATTTCTTTCTTAATCTAGCATTCCAAAACTCAAGAATGGCTCTTGGAAGTTACCATTTAGCAACCATTGATTTTGTTTTAAGATTAATTTTAGAACATTGGTCTATGGGTTTATTCTTTATTCCACATGTATTGTGTGAACACGTTTCATGGTGTTAATATTATTTTTTCTGCCCATAATGATTTGTATGGGAATTTATTAGCCTTCCTCTTCACTAGAGATAGATTAGAATACCATTTATATGTTGTAGACAAATGAAAATATATATTTTAGAAAGCTAAATAATTAATCTATGCATAATGGTTCTCTCTTCATTATGTTTCTCACCCTCACTTTTTAAGACTTTGGTACATGTGTGGGGATTGTTGATATAAATAGTTCCATTTTTTTAATAGCCAACCTAAACCATTAATAATCCTTAATGAAACATATTTTCAATGCGTACACTTGCTCCAAAATGTATGTAAACTATTGATTTCTATTCATGTGAAAAGAATTCCGAAAAAAAAAAAGGTGCAATAGTTAAACCTTATTTACTTCAAACAATTTTCCTTATCTCATGCAATGTATTATCATAAATACACCATAAACCACCTTAACAATAGAAATCATAAACGTTGCATAGTGGAGAATCACATGTTAAGTGTGGGATGTCGAATAAACATAGCATGAAGAATACATAGGCTATACAAGGCATAAGAATGGAATTTGTGTGAAGAAAACTCTGTGTGGAGAAATGGTTGAGATGGTTTCTCCACATCACCAGCATGGGATAACATAAGAGTATGGTCTGTGGGGTCTTTTATGCAAACTGAAAAGGATGAAATCCATGCAGATGCAAAGCACGAAGTCAATACAATGATTCTTTCCGTGACTCATGAAAATGGTTAAGTGTGGAATAAGTGTATGCTTATTGAAAATGATGTAGAAAAGTGGTACAATACAAATTTGGAATGTGAATAATAGTAAATTGAAGAGAAAAGATGACTTCCTTCCACGTGCACAATGAAAGGGAATGAGAATATGTTAACAAGGACATAAAAATGCACATCTTGTTGAACCTATCAACTACCAAAAATATATAGTCATGAACCTCACCACCCACAAAATCCATTGCAATACTTTCCCAAGGTCATGTGGGTATAGGTAAGGGATGATATAGAGCTTGCTTCTTATTACTTGGTTGTTATTCCAACAAAATATGCATCCTCTAATATATTACTCCACATCTTCTTGCATTCCATGCCAAAAATATCTTCTCAACATTAAAATGCCTTACAACCTTGGAGGCATGAGCCTCTTTGATAAGTTGCAATGTTTTACTTTTATGAACACAGAGCTTGTCTAGCTTGTATAGTAACCCATTCTAGAGATGATAGTCAACCTTACAATCACTTTTTTCTACATGAATTTGGCTTTAAGTTTGTTGAAACACGTCCTTGAAGTCCTCATCTTCTATGTATGCCTCTTTTAATGCATCATGGGTCAAAGGCTTCATCTGCATAAGACTTCCAAAATCTTTAATCTTTGGTGTGGGTGGCCTTGAAAGCATGTATGCTAACTTATTAGTGTTGGCCTTCTTGTACTTAATGAGTAGATGAAATTGTTGTAAAAACCCATCCACTTATAATGTTTGGTTTATTGATGTTTACTTTTGGCCCACAAATATTGTAGTGGTTGATGTCTAAGGATAATGGTCTCCTTTCATATCAAATAGTGCTTCCACTTCTTAATAGCCTACACCATGGAATAGAGTTCTTTATCATAGGTACAGTAGTTAAGACTCCCCCATGGAACACTTCTTAATGATAGCATACTAGCTTAATTCCCTCCATCAAGACTACTTCCATGGAATACCCACTTGCGTTTGTCTCCACTTTGAAAATATTCTACAAATTTAGAAATACAAGAACTGGTGCTTGACTAATATTTTGTTTCAACTCATCAAAATCCTTCTATTGGTCGTTTCTTCACTAGGAACTCTTACCACTTGATATTATGGCATGGAGTGGTGCAACTACCACTAAAAATGATACTAAGAACTTCCATAATTATTGTGCTTCCCCAACAAATCTCCCAACTTCTGTAACATTACTAGGAACTAGCCATTTCATGACAGCCTCCATCTTTAGAAGGTTTATCTTGACTTCCCCCTCCACAAATCACATGCTCCAAGTACACCAATGAATGCTAAGAAAACTCACATTTATTGAAGCGAGCTAGTATCTAGTGCTTCTCCAGAGTATCTAACACTTGCATGGCATGTGAGATGTGCTCCTCCGAAGTAGAGCTATCAAATAATATATCTTCGAAATATACTACAGAAAATGAATCTAAATATGGGCATAATACATAATTCACTAGTATCATAAATGTAGTTTATGTATTACATAAATTAAATGGCATGACCAACGAATCATACAAAACCTTGCCTTGTCTCAAAGGAAATCTTCCAGGTGTCTTCTTCTTTCACACAAACCTAGTGGTATTCCAATTTGATATCTAGCTCAGTGAATTGCTTGGCATGCTACAACTAATCTAAAAAATCATCAATGAGAAGATGGTATTGAATTTTAGATGAAATCTTGTTCAAATCTCTATAATCAATGCACATTCATCAAGTTTCATCCTTCTTGGGTACAATGTTGGTAGATAACCCACAGGCTGTGATGCTTGGCGAGATCACTCCTACTCTAGCATTTTTTGCAATATCTTATTTACTACATCTTCCAGAATAAACTATCTATACAATGTAATGTTTGGTAATGGGGAGTTAGGAAACAATTGTATCTCATTCTCCAATTCTCTCTTATATGGTAGCCCTTTAGGTTCCTAAAATAATCTTCTATATTAACTCCCGCAATTTGTATTTATACTCTTTATTACACCCCTCCAAGGATGTATTTTCCTTTTTAGTCCATTACCTGGATTATTCTATATATAACACGTATTTCCTAGTAGAACTAATCAACATTTTACATTAGTTGGCACTCAGTAGTGAGATATTCAATTTACCTTCATGTGCATTGGTGATGTATGATTTTCATCCTTGATTAGATGGTACTAGTTGCCGCTCCACATTAATATGACATCCAATGTAATGTATTCCAAACACTACACCACACACTTAAGGGGTATTATATCTAATTCCACTTCATCAATAAACTTTGCACTTAACATAAAATTTGACCTTGCACTATTTTGTGACATTAACTTCTACATCCTTGTTCACCCACCCTAATATATATGGGCTTATATGATCATGAACCTCCAACCCAAGCTTGCTAAGTAGATAGGATCCTATGAGATTGGCTTGTAAACTGAAATGGATTAAAGCATCTACCTTGGCCTTTTTGGCCTAGATCTTGATATGGAATAGCTTTGCCAGCTCCTTATCTTCCTGGTACTGAAGACTACTCAAATTCACCTCCTTATACACTAAAGTATATGCAATCTTCTCATTCACATGTGTGTTTGTCTCTACCTTTCCGGTTCCACCTATGGCTAGAATATTCTTCTTGTCATATTTATTATAGTTCTTAGGGTTAAACTTTAGATGTAGTTCTGAACACTTGTCTTCAATGTGACCATTAATATTACAATGATTGTAGTGGTTACTTGGATCCTTGCACTAATTTGAAGTGGCGTTATCATCTTCTTTTCTTTCCCTTTCGGCTTTTCTCCCTCCTTGGAAGAATCTTGGTACACCTTTTTTTTGGAACCACTCAGTTGTCTCTTTTTGCAACCTATATTTTCCAAATAATATGCTTGCACAAAGACCTTGTTATAGGCCATTTTGTCGCATCTGGTCAATAGGCCTGAAAACTAGATCAACCATCATTCGTAAGCATGTTGACATCATCCCTACACAAATCCTTAAGCATGACCTCTCTAAATGTCTGAGTTTCTAGGATTAATTTCTCAAAATTCAAGTTTTTAAGCCCCAACGCACTCTACCCCTTTAGTGACCTGCATCCAGCGTTGGATTCTCCCTTCTGCACCAGTGTTGATCAACAGCAGCTTGCTCCTTGCTTGGGGTGCGTAGATTCTAGAAATTCAGGAAAATTAAAAATATTTATGAAGCTTCCTCTTCTAGAAGCTTCCAAGGGTTGTTTTAACCATTTACCTTGGATAAGAAGATTGATTCCTATCTGATCCTACCTTAGAGACTTCACTTCTTATCCCTTGAGCTCATCCTCCCATATTAAGTGGATCTCAAGCCTAGATTGGTAGATTTATAAGAATTCCTAAACCACCATCCCTCTCCTATAAATTTACTACCATCTACAACATCAGCATTGGATTTTGGATATTGATCATGCCCTCATGATACTACCTTGAATCTAAGAGAGTCATCATCTTCATGCATTAAGGTGACATTGAGGTGTGGTTTGTGACAAGGAAGGACAAGTCAAACTAGGGAGATATCTACAAGATCAGATACTATTCTTGGTTGTAAACTCTCTCCTATTTCTATTAATACAAAGAGTATAATGTTTTCCTATATGTGTTATGTTATATTTACATTCATGTATTTCAATGCCTCACATATTCATTGAATAGAGTAATTGAATTATGATATGTAGATGGTGTGGATCTTTGTCCTGTTGTGGTTGTATGTGCAGGTTCTAATTATAGCAATCAGAAATACGATTGGAGCTTACAGTCCAGGAGGAAAGTAAATCTTGTGATGGATTCCAAGTAAGCCTCTTTCCATTCTTCAATTTCTCTAAGGAAAACTATATATTCTTTGCTTTCTGTTTTTCTAGACCAATCCACTAGGTTTAGGGAAGATACTTTTTTCTACAACCATAAATTACACATAACAAACCTTATCAACTATCTTGGGCTTGAAGAGCATCACATGATTTCATTTAGACCCCTCAAATAATACTAGAGTACATTCAAGTTATTGGGAGAGATACCAAAAATGATAGGAATATTCCTGAATTTGATGGTGTATTCTTACACACTCAACCCTTACATTTTCATGAAGTAATGCCAATGGATCCATTGGTCCTATATATACCCAATAGGGTAGAACTGGGACCTAATGAGGGCTTTGAAACCGTTCCATTTAATTAGTATCGGATCACCCTCTAGATTAAGTGCCTTAGTGTAAATTTCCCACCAAGGTAAGTATGACCCTCTAACTTGAATCTAGAAAATGAAATATTTTTCCCTTCTTCTATATAGCATATAAATAAATAGACCTATATTTGTCGCAACCAGTCATTCATCTTTACTGCATCAATCTCACCTTTTTATGGCTTGATATCCACTTTAAATTCCATTTTGAATAGGCATCATGAAGGGGTGATGGCATTAGAACTTAGCCACTCTTTCTCAAGCTCTTTCTTTGACTCCTTTATGGGTCTTCATTTTCTTTTAATTTCCTCCTTGATCCGATCTCTAAATAAGAGCCTCCAGCCTCCCCTAATTGTCTAAACTTACTTGCTAGATCCGCCATGAGAAACACCATATTGTGAGAGGTATTAATGACTTGTTGATCCGGCTTTGCAAATCTCTCTTTTGTTCAATATTGAGGGTTGTTGCGAACAAATTCATCCACCATGGCTAGAATTCGATGACCTTGTTTAAGTCAAGTACTAGATCCTACAATTTCCCAAAATTGCTCCAAAGAAACCTAGATTTGATACCAATACCAATATGATCTGTAAATTACGATGGATATTGCACTAGAACAATTCATCACAATAGATCTTATAATATTCTAAAATCTTAGTCAGTGTGAAATGATTTTCCTTAGATCCCAAATTAATTAACTATTAGCTTTTCTCAAACATATGAAATAATTGATGAGAAATGGAAAGGATAGGCACATAAACACACCATTGACACAGATGAACACTAAATTTATCCTAGCATACCCAATACGCAAGAAAACCTGGCTAGAGGATGAGGCTTTCCTTTTCTTTGTTTGCTTTAGTTATAAAAATGCATCTGCAAAGGAACGGGAACTCACAATGGAGTTACCTTTTGACATTGTGGCTTGAAAAAATTCTACAAAATCATCCTTATCTATTATGCTCAAAAAATGTCACTCTTAGATTATGCTCAATTGTGGAACAAGATACAATTCTAAAGAATGGAACCCCTTCTCCTCCTAATGAATTAATGTTTAACATGGTATAGTAGCCATCTATGGGTAGGGTTTTTACTTACTTAACCCTCAATTGTGATGTTTTGGATCTCCTAGAATATTCTCAAAAGCACACATGTGGCTAGCCTCACATATGTGAGTATGGGGGCTTATGTGGCATCCACTTATACCATGGTGATCAACAAGGTAGTTCAACTTGTGATAAGAATGACATTCGCATACGAGCTCCAATTGAGGTTATTTTTTCATCTTCGAAAAGGTCTCAATGTGTACATCAATGTAGATTATATACACACAAGTCCTAGACATTCGAACTACACAAAACATCTTTATATTCACAAAATGGATTTGGAAGGTTCTAGACCCCAATTTTCCAAAGAAGGACTTTCCCCTAAGAAATTACCAAGGTATATGAAAAATTATATGATGATCCAATGCAAATCAATTACATGTTATAATTTATTCACGGTCTTCACATGGGAGCATAGACGATGATTCTTCTCTCTCTCGGTGAAAGAACATGTACTCATTTGTGGTGAATGAATTTATGAAATAATGGATCTATTAGTGGTTCAATTAAAAGGTTGGGTACCTACAACTCTTAAATTGCACAAAACTTATCATTAGCATCTTTCCTTGTCTTTTCCATTCCACACTTATGGTTCTCATGTTTTAATTTTCTTTAATTCTTTTCTCTTTTCTTTTTCTCAATTCATTTTTTCTATTTTAAGTATCCATGCTCATATTGGGATTATGATATTAAACAAAGCTGTAGACATTGGTAAAAATGATATGGGGCCCTTTATTCCATCTACCCCACCTCCTACCATCTTGGTTGACACAAAATCTACTTCTATTACCAAACCTAAGCCAATAGTTGATCATTTTATTTCATGGATCTAATTCAAATCACTATCATATATACATGGTTGTGTCCTTGAATCCCAAAAATAATGACAATGATGATACCTCTAGTGCTAAGTGTCCAAAAGAGGTTTCCAATTACCAATGCTAAGAAAATTCTAGCTTGTGGAAAGAACACGAAATTGCAAATATATCAATCTCCATACTATTGTTAGTCTTTAAATTAGCACCATTGTTGTACACTTCAACTCTACTATGTAGAAAACATGTCATCAATAATCCGTATCTTAGATTTAGTTTATTGTCAATATTTCCTACATAGTGTGACACTCCCACATCTACTACAATCATCTCCTCCACTAAGATTTTTGTTTCAATTTTTTCACCAATTAGTGAAGAATTTTCAACACCATCTAATTCTCAGTTTGAATTGAAATTATAGAAAATTTGGGTTCTAAAATAAGCTTCTAAGAAAAATATTAAAATTGAAATATATCTAGACATTCTACAGATTTGACATTTTTTCATTTACCATCACTGAAATCCAAGCGCATAATATTTTTCAAAATTACAATCTTAGATTGATGAAATTGTTTTTAGTAAATATCCCCACTAAAATTAGACTATGTAATGTTAAGCATTAGATATCTACTCCTTAGAAAAAAACATTTGATATCTACAATTTCAATAATCCAAAATGTCTTGTCTAATTTCGAGCCAAAAATATCAGTTTTCATTCCCTTTTTTTATTAGCCACAAAAAGGTACCCTATAGTGAATCTATAGTGAAATAATATATAAATACACTGAATAAATGTATTCTATTTTTTTCCTCCAATTAATCAACACAAAATAAAATATTATTTATTTTTTTATGTGAATGTCTCAAAAATTAAAAATATGTATCATATTCTAAGGTAACTAGATTTCATCAATAACCAAAATAACCAAATTATAATCTTAATCAATGCAAGATTTAATTTATTAATGAGTAGAATTAATGAAAATATAAAAAGACAACTAAACTCTCAAATACTGCAACAGGATAAGCTCATTCTGGGGGGGGGCCTAAATTTTTCCATTGGCTTTGCGGAATCATGGGGGCATAATGCACAAAGGGACACCCTCTCGGAATTTTTTGAGAACATTCTGGAGGAACATAATCTTATTGATATCCCCTCATCCAAAATTCAACCTACTTGGAGAAACAATAGAAAAGGAGAGGACAACTTATCCAGGAGACTCGATCGATTCCTCATTAAGGAGCGTCTGTTGAACATGGGACATAGAATTAGATAGTGGGTTGGTTCAGGGGGCATATCGGATCATAGGTCGATTTACCTGGAAATAAGGGGAGGAATGAAAAAACCTAGAGCCCCCTTCAAATTCAACTCTTCATGGCTAAGAGATGCAGACTACACCAGGCTAGTCACTGAACTTTGGAAGACTCCCCCCCAGTGGCAAGAGGGAACATCACAGAAGGTTTTGCTCACAATCTGAGAGAACTAAAGAATCTTTCCAAAATATGGGCGCACAAGAAGCAAACCCTAGAGGACCTTATCCTCAAGACTACTGAAGAAGAAATAGAGGCCTTTGAGAATGAACATGGAGGGATCTACTCCTCCCCAGAATACAAGGACAAAATTACATCCCTACTGGCCAAAAGGAGTCAGATACTTAAGGATCGAGAGGAAAGTTGGCGATTAAGAAGCAAAGCCATTTGTCTTATGGAAGGGGATGATAATATTGAATTCTACCACAAATTTGTGAATGGGAGCAAGGCTATTAATACAATTTGGCAGCTAATAGATGAGCAGGGATAATCAGTGAATTCCTTCCCAAGATTAGTTGCCCAGGCTACATCTCACTTCAGGAATATTTACAAGGCCCCTCAAACTACTACTCTAGTAGAAGTTATGCGAACAGCTCAGTTGTTTCCCAGGTTCGTCGACCAGGAGTATCCATTCGAACTGACAAAGGAAGTCACTTTGGGAGAGCTTGAAGCCACCCTAAAATGGTTCAAACGAGACAAAATCCCAGGCCCGGATGGATGGACTGTGGAATTCTATCTGGCTTTTTTTGAAATTCTAGGAGGGGATCTCTTAAAATTTATAGAAGAATGTAGATCCAACGGGAAGATGTATGAGGCCTACGACTCAACCTTCATTTCTCCCATCCCCAAATCTGACAATCCCACCTCCTTCAATGACTTTCGTCCCATCTCCTTGTGAAATTGTATATACAAGATCATATCCAAGATCATAGCCAATCGCCTCCGGCTGATCCTATCTAACCACATCTCAACTGAACAATTCGCCTTCTTGCAAGACAAAAAAATCCATGAGGTTGTCGGAACTACACAAGAAATCTTGCACTCCATCCAGACAAAGAAACTAAAAGGTATGGTCTTAAAAGTAGATCTCTCGAAATCTTTTGATAAAGTAAATTGGCTCTACATTAGAATGCTTCTAACTCATTTAGGCTTTCCATACGAGTTCATAAAATGGATAATGTGTTGCATTACTAATGTATCATTTAGTTTCCTTGTAAATGGGGCGGCATCACCTTTATTTCATTCCGACAGAGGTCTCAGGCAAGGATGCCCTCTATCATCATTACTCTTCTTACTCATCATGGAAGGTCTCAGCAGAATCATAAAAGAGGAACATCGATGGGGAAGGCTAAGAGGTATCAAGATCACAGATAGGTGCACATTGACACGCTTACTTTTTGTACACGATGTTCTGCTCTTCTTAAATGGGAGTATTGTTTATTTGACCTCACTACAAAACACTTTCTCTGTCTTCCTATCAGCCACAGGCATGATGGTAAATAATGCAAAGTCCACAATAACGGCTATTGGATGCTCCCCACACGAGATACAGTATGCCTTGAACAGATTCCCTTATACCCTTTTGCAACTAGAGGAGGGACTTAAATATTTGGGCTACAGATTAAAGCCTCATGGATATAAAATTGCAGATTGGATTTGACTCATTACCAAGATCGAAAAGCGGCTCAACATTTGGTACCACAATATTTGTCGCGAGTAGGTAGGTTGATCCTCATCAAAGCAATTTTAGAGGCCACACCAGTGTACTGGATGTCGCTAGCCTGGATACCAAGGGGAATCCTATCTAGAATACAAAATCTTTGCTGTAGATTCTTGTGGAAAGGGCAGCAGCCAGGGAAAATATTTGCATGGGCCAAATGGGAATCCCTATCTCTTCCAAAGAAGTTGGTGGGGGGGGGGGGGGGGGTGGGGTGGGGGTGGTTGGGGAATCAAAAGGCTATGAAATTTCTCTACTGCCTTGGCGGCCAAACTAGGATGGCAACTAATCACCTCACACAACTTGTGGACATCGGTGGCCATCTCTAAATACATTGCTCCTCAAAGTCTCATGGATTGGCTCCGTCAACCACAATGGAATTATGTTGGCATATCAATCATATGGAAATCAGTTTCACAATCAATGTCTCTTATTCGGGACAGACTCACATGGAGAATACATTCGCGAGCATCTGTCAAACTAGGGATAGACCCCTGGATCGGATGTGGAAATGCCCACATGCTCCCTGAGGAGCTAAGGACCCATCTCTTTGCCAGGGGTATTACTCATATCAGACATATAGCGGATAGAGAACACTCTACTTTTACACAACAAGCCTGGAAAACTGGGTGGGCACTGCAGATCCCTCAACCATGGCAGCAGCATTGGAAGGAATACACGGAGGCCCTTACTGAATCGCACATAAGAATTCTGGAAGGAGAGGATGAGCTTATATGGGCTCCAACAAAGCACGGGAGATACTCACCAAAAGAAAGCTATATAGTATTAATGGACTGTAAAAAGCCACCACTATGTGAAACTTGGTGGAGTAGTATATGGAAGTTAAAAGCACCACCCAGAACGAGGCTCCTCATGTGGACTATTCTAAGGAACAAGATACCCACAGGAGACAACTTAAGCAAAAGGTCTTTCCATGGACCCTTCTGGTGCAGTCTATGCAAATCTGATAAAATTGTCGATTATCTCTTCCTCATGTGCCCGGCTATAAAATATCTATGGAGTTCTATACACTCACAACTACCCTCTCTCCCTCAATGGCAGGGCGTAACAGTTTGAGAGGCCTGGGACTCATGGTTGACTGCTGCCTCCCTAAAAAAGCCAGAAATATCCCTATTCTCACATGTTGGGCTATCTCGATTACCTGAAATCGATATATTTTTCAGAACTCCCCACCCCCCATTGGTCGACTATCACAACACGCATTCTATCTGATTACCAAATCATTACCGAGGATGAATCAAATTCTACTCCCAGACATATTATCCTTGAAAGCATAAATCACTCACATCCTTGGGCTTATTTTGACAGTTCAGCACAAGACATTGGTTGTGGGGGCGGTGCCATACTACACCTTTCAGAATCTCATTCTTTCAAAATACAAATGGGACTGGGCAAGGGCAAAAACAATTTTTCCAAGCTTATCACAGCCAAATATATCACTGGAAAAACATTGCAGAAACTTACAATTATATGGGGACTCAAAAATTGTGTGCAATTGGATAAACAAAACTGCAAATTGCAATGCATCTTCTCTGAGACATATTATGGAGGTTCGTAGACTCATCAATATTTTTGACACTTTCATTTGTCATCATATATACAGGGAGTGAAACACGGCTATCGATCTCCTATCCAAGGAAGCAACACACAGGCCTATAGGGACATGGATGATCCAGGAGTAGAGAGATGGAACCTTCCATCAGCATTACCATAGACCTTATATAAACATTACAGATTAACTAGCTCTGAAGGAGCTTGTCAATACTTTTTTGTTTATATAATTGTATTTATGCATAATGATACTAGACTTATATATGACAGTTTAATACTCTACGCGTAGAGTTTTTATTTGAAGCTTCAGTGACAGTGCAGCATCTCCCTGCGAGGAGTACACCATATTTTGACTATATTAAACTTGATGGGATTTATGCCTCACATACAGCGTATGCTTTTTCATCTACAAAATGTAATTTTCTTTGATTAATGAAAATTACAACTTTTCCAAAGGGAAAAAAATGATAATATAAATTACTCCATGTCATATTTCAAGAAATCACCAATATCTTAATCAATGTGTGGTTTATATGTGGTTAACCATTGTCAAATGAAAATAAGGCACGTGGTAACATCTAACTTGCTTAGCTCAAATGATTATCATTGACCCAATTTCTTAAAATTGTATTGGTTATTGAATTTCTTAAACAACAACTCTTTTTCTTATGACGCCCCATTTTAGACTCCATATTTTTTTCTAATGGGTTGCATCATTTCTTGAAATAATACTTTGAATGAACAAAGTGATATTAGTTTGACAAGTTAAAACACAATTTACATTTATTTCATTATTCGTTATTCCATTTAGTGTTGAATTTCACACTACTTTATATTGAGTCAATTACATTAGCCCAAAGAAATTCATCAATTAGTAATCTTTCAACAATAATTAATGTTTCCAGTCATCAAGAGTAATTGAAGATAGAACAGTAAGTGCAATGACAAAGGAGACAATTAACACATCAACAATAGACACAATATTTGCGGTCAATGACCAAGGAAAAACTCATTATGGGGAAAGCCCTTTGAAATTATTCTTCTATTATATTGTCATAAAATGTTCAACACAGAGTACAATGAGCCAATGCAAAATCATCCAGTATAATTATCCCAACAACATTCAAAAATATATTTCCAGCATCAATATTGATCGGAGACAACTTTTCCTCTATGTGGTCAACTGCGATCAAATGTCAAATTGTAACCCTAGATTCCAACCTCATGGAGGAAGAGATATGCGTGCAGTTGAGAACTTATAACTGCACGGATGAGCCTACGTGCAAGTGTTTGTAACTGGAATTTTCCTATGTCAAGATTTTGGTTGGAAACCAAAACCCTAAACACGTGTGAGCTTCGGACCCTACAATTTCAAACCTGTACGAACCAATCTTTGCAACCCATGCTCAGACCTGTGCAAACCAATAAATGAAGAAGAGAAGAAGAAGATGCTTGGTGATTTCCAAATGAGCTTCAGGTCGCTTGTATTTATAGGCTTCCAAGTATGTCTATTTTCTTATTAGGGTCGAACTGTCCTTTTGTGTGCATGTGGGATTTTCCTCAAAAATATACTTTTCCTTGTCCAAATTGAGCGCTTCAATAGTAAAAGTTGGCCCTCTCAAAAAGAGGAATATAGTCCTATGGTTGGAATTTTTCACTGATCTTCCAAGTTAACACTCCCTATAAACTAGGGATAAATTCTAACTGTGTCATGTGATAATCATATGTACCTTGTCACCATATCATGTTCCAATCTGCTCAACTTTATTTGTTGAAACATTCTCGAATATAAAGAAGAAGAATCATTGAGGAGAATTAGATCCCACCCTCTTAGTACAATGAGGAAGGTCCTATGGGACACTCTCACCTCATGTCATCTCATAGGGGAGTAGAAATATCCCACCCTATGTAGACCAATAGGAGTCATAGCATAAGGGAGAAAATATCTTTCACCCTATGTCGATCATACAATATATCATACATCCTGTTTCTCCCTAATCTTCCCAACAATGACCCTCAAGAGTCATGTGGTAGAACACCTGCATCATAATCAGCTTGGGTGAGATACCCGACTTACCAAAGGTAAGGATCACACACCCCCAAGCTCTCTCTCAACCCGTTGGCCAGATGGGGAGCGATAATCCCAACAAGCCCGACTTGTGGGTATGATGCCAACTGGGGTATACTCTGCATAGACCAAGATAGGGGAGAAACATCTTCCACCCTATGGGTAACATATAGGGGTGATACCCTATTTTCCAAATATCCCTCAACCCCAGGATCCCTCCATCTCAATTCCTCACCCTGGGAGCTCAGATAGGGGGGAGGATTTAGCTCAATGTTCTTGATCAGTGATGCCCCTTATCAGGAGGGGTCACATCCATTAGTCCAATTTGTTATATGAATACCAAGAAATTCACTTTTGGCAAAGCCTTGGTGAGAATCTTTGCAATCTGCTCATAGATCAATATATGATGGAGTTTAATGGCTCCTCTCTGCATCATGTCTTGAATGTAATGATAGTGTATCTTTGTGTGCTTGGACTTGTCATGAAATAAAATATTCTCTGCCAATCGTATACTCTTGTTGTCGCAATATATCACTGTAATGTCTAGGACTTGCTCAAATAGCTCTCCAAAGAGCTTCCTCAACCAAACAACATCGTAGCTAGCCATGTTAGTGGCAATGTACTCTACCTCGGCGGTACTTAGTGCTACAGACTTCTTCTTCCTTCTCATCCAAGATATCATGGTAGATCCAAGGCTAAAAAAACATCTAGACATACTCTTCCTATCAACAATGTTTCCTACCCAGTCAGCATTGGTATATCCATGTAATTGAACATCTCCGGCAGAATATCTCAAACCAAGGATGATTGTCCCATGCAAATATCTCAAAATGTGTTTGGCAGCAACCCAATGTGCATGGAGAGGCTCAGTCATGAATTGAATCAATGTGTTCACTGCATAGCATATGTCTAGAAGAGTGTTCACTAGGAACATCAGAGCCCCAAACAATTGTGTATACTCAGATGGATTTTCCAAATCGGATCCTGTAACTTCTCCACATAGCTTCTTCAAATTCATTTCCATCGGTGTGGGTAGGGACTTACATTTTGTCATTCCAAATCTCTCCAACAACTTCACGACATATTTTTCTTATGAAAGGAAAATCTCACCGGGCCTTTGCCACACCTCAAGACCTAGAAAGTAGTGCATGAGTCCAAGGTCCTCCATCTTGAATTCAGAGGCTAAATCCCTCTTACATTCGATCATCAGGGGCTCACTACCTATCAAGAATAGATCATCAACATATAAAACCAAAATCAACGTCATACCTTGGACTACCTTGAAGTAGAGGTTGGAATCGACATTGCTTCTTGTGAATCCCATCTTCACCAAGTAACTGTCTATCTAGGCATACCATGCTTTGGGGGCTTGCTTCAAACCATACAATGATTTCTTCGACCTGCAAAAATGAGTCTTTCGGTCCTCTACTTCAAATCCTTGTGGTTTCTCAACATAGAATTCTTCCTGTAACATGTCGTGGAAGAATGTTGTATTCACGTCCATCTGATGAAGAGTCCATCATTGACTTTCAGCAAGAGAATTGTCACGATATTATCCCTTTTTTTGGGAGAATCCTCGGGCCACGAACCTTGCCTTATATTTCTCAATGCTTCCATCGACTCCATGTTTTATCTTGAATATCCATTTTGAAGTCAACAAATGTTTTCCCTTCATTCTTGGCACAACATCCCATATGTTATTCTTCATAATTGATTCATATTATTTGGCCATTACATCCTTCCAAACTTTTTCTTTCGCAACATTCTTTCGCAGCATCTTAGGTGGGAGGTTCGGCTTGAATCATAGTGCTCATAGCTACAACATATCCCTGGTATCTGCAAGGATTCTTTCTTTCTCTAAATGATCTTCTAACGGGAACATGTCTCTCATCATCTTATAATGTGTAGAAGTAAAAGTGGCCTCTTCCTGGCAGGAAGATCACGTGGAGGAGGTTCTAAGGTGTCCATGGGCTCCATGGAATCATCAACAATGTCTCTCTCGGATTCAAGCACAGAAGGACCATCTAAAATATCCATATCATCATTCTTCTTCTCAGGAGGAGGAGGCAGAGGAAGGTCCCTTGCTTTCCCAAGGGCAACATCTTCATCAAACATTACATTCCTGTTAATTTCAACCTTCCTTTGATCAGGAATATATATTCTAAATGCTTTAGATTATTCACAATATACAACAAACGTACATTTTATTCCCATGGCTTCCTACTTGTTTCTTTTTTCCTTCAACACATGGAAATATATGGGGCAGCCAAAGATACGGAGATGGCCAACATCAGGCTTGATACCTGTGAATGTGAAAATTTGATTTATCACAGCAACTAGAAATTATTTTTCTAATTGTTAATTTGTTTAACAATTTATTTGCAGTTTGCTACAAAAAACACTATATAATTCACACTGTGATTTTCACAAATAAATACTGCAGAAGGAAAATAGCGTTGGAACATGAGAAAACATAGCACACACACACATAAAGATATGAAATTGTTATTTTTGGACAAATGTCCCCGTAAAATCCCAACTTGGGAAAACCGGTGCAGCAGATGAGGGTTTTATTATTATGCAGCAGTGAAATCTGAGTACAATCTATGGATGCCCAACTGGAAATCCAAACAGAAAGAAAATCTAGCCAAAATTATGTAAAGGAATTACCATTCTTCCATAAGCAACCCCAGCACAACTTTCCTTCTGAAAAATCGTCCTCATGGACCCTCTGTGTCAGCCTCTACGCAATGCTTGCATAGGCCCTATGACCTCTAGCCTCTGAACTGCCTCTGATGAAGTCATTATGCTTGTCTCTCTTGAGGAAATCACTTCTATGGCACTCTAGAACCTCTATCCGGCCTCTAGAACTAAAAACGATTTTTCCTCCAGCTAAATCAAGTTTCTCTTATGAAGCAATTGCGTAGTCCTCTACACTGCCTCACTAGGAATAACTCGGCCTCCTTGCTACTACCTCTCCAAATCTAGAAAACTTCCTTCGGATCATTGTCTTTTCCCCTCACTCTCTCTGATTCCATTTATGGCTCTTTGGCAACTATTGTTTCTCTCTAAAAATTGATCTACCAAGGAAATCGAACTACTCAAGTGTATTCTCAATCACCACATTGATCCCTTCTTATATCTTCTTGTTGGGCCTCCAACGACCAAGATTAAATCTGAATCGATGGGTCATATCATTTATGGATCAATCTGTGTGAGTTTCTAGACTATTCTCACCTTGACTTAATTAATTTTGTTAATTAACCAATTTTCCTAAGTTTAGACTTAGGAAACATTAAAAAATAGGTTTATAATCTAATTAAGTCATCTCTAGGTGGAATTTCCAGAAACAGATTCTGGGTTTTGTATATCTCATGCATTCTAGCCTTTCCACCAAATTTTGTGGCTAGAACACATCCAATGCTATGGAAACTAATACTCCATCTTAGTGAGGATTGTGTTCTCTCTAGTGTTGCACATCCTATCACAACACCTTGTCTCTGTATCACCTCCTGTCACGTTTTTTATGTCTAGCCATACTACCCACCAACCACCATGCAACTTTGATGTTGCATCTGTGTTGTTTCTGGACACTGCCATACTACTTCCAACTTTGCATCTGCACTGCAACTACCTCTCATATGTTGTTGTTGAACTACAACTACTGCAACTGATAAGCATCCAAAATATTTAATCATTTGTATTCAGTGTGATGCATCTGTCTACCGAGTCTTTGGTTGCTACTATCATTTGCATTGTCACTGAAGACCGTGTGTTGCTGCCAACTCTGCATTGAGTCACCTGCTCTACTGCTAACACTACACTTCTCTCCTCGGCATCTAACTGCTACTACGTTGAAATTGTCACTCTAGTACTGACTGCATCAACTATCACTGATCCATCCTACTACTGAATATTGTGGGCCCCATGTAGCCAGTTAATGATTCACGAGGTGAACTCCTCAAGGACCTTGCCCAATCTTTGTATCTCTTTGGGGCTACAGAACTAAATCACCCCACCTCACTCCTCGAGGTATATCTGCAAACATCGCAAAATCTTCCTCCAACCTGGAGGACAATCTATCTATCTCAGCATGTTTTTCCACCTGGTCCTGCTTCTCCTGCTTGTCCTTCTTCCTAAGAGGACATTGGGCATTGTAGTGGCCAAACTCACCACACCTGAAGCACTTGACCTTAGATATGTCCTTCTTCTTCTTATTTTTCTCCCCCTTCCCTTGACTGGGACCCTTCAATGCAACAGCCACATTCTCCTCCTCCTTCAAACTCTTTGATCTGATGAAACTGCTACCACTGATAGACCTCTTTAACAGAGCTCACCTAACCTCATCTTGCTACAAATCAGCCCACATATTGTCCCATATTGGCAAAGTGTTTATGCCCAATATACTTTGGACAAACAATTCACAATCCTCCGAGACATTGTTTAGTGCCAATCACACTAGCTCTGATGGTTGAGGCATTGCCCCAACAATTTCAATATGGTCTCGGACCTCCTAAATCCTAGTGAGGAAGGGATCTATGCCTTCTCCATTCTACATCCTTATGCATCTCAACTTTTCTTCTAGGAACATCTTCCATTGCTCGGAAGTACCTTGATATAGCATGAGAGAGCTACCCATATTTATTTGGTTGTACCTTTGTCTTCCAAATGTGAGACTACATGATCTCAGACTCTATCCAAGATCAACCACTTTTCCCTTTCCATCTCCTTCCTGTATTCTTTGAGTTGATCCGCATCCTGGGGAACTGCCACCATATTATCTATGTAGGATTTCAAGTCATATTCATCTAGAAGGAAGGACATCCTATCCTTCAAGATGACATAGTTGGAATGTCCATCCAACCTATCTTGATCTCTAAGAATTTTTGTGGTCATCTTTGAATCAAGTTGAAAACTCCCTCTTTCCCTCAACTTGGTTGTTTCTCTGCTACTCACACTCCATCCTAGAATGCGCAGATCTTCTAGCTAATACTGCCATTCTTCCTGGAAAAATAAAGCTTTTGAGGCTCGAAGTTCCCTAAGAGAAATTTTCCCTCTATTGTGTGTGCTTTTCTCTTCCATCCAATGTTGGTTTTGCTGTTGCAAAACACTTTTCGCCCAACCAAGGAATCTTCTCAATGAAAATTTGAGTTTTTGTTGCTCCCTATGACTGTTGGAATCACTAACCCAGGTAACTCGACTTTTCTGCAACCCTGCAACTGAAAAATCGAATTCATGCCCCAGCAATCCAGCCTGCCTATCTGAGCACTATGCTACCTGTAAGAATTTCGGCCTACTGTTTCCTTTGAGCAACGAAATTATTTCCTTCACTTCTAAGCTTCTCGTTTGATCACTCATGCTCTGATACCATGCGAAAATTTCATATATCATAGCAACAGGAAATTATTTTTCTAATTGTTAATTTGTTTAACAATTTATTTGCAGTTTGCTATGGAAACACCAAATAATCCACACTATGATTTTCACAAATAAATACTACAGAAGAAAAATAGTGCTAAAATCTGAGAAAATATAGCACACACATGTAAAAATATGACACCGTTATTTTTGGACAAATGTCACCGAAAAAAACCCAACTTGGGAAAACTGGTGCAGCAGATGAGGGTTTATTATTATGCAGCAGTGAAATCTGAGTACAATCTATGGATTCTCAAATAGAAATCCAAACAACAAGAAAATATGGCCAAAATTATGTAATGGAATTATCCTTCTTCCGCAAGCAACCCCATCACAACTTTCCTTCAGAAAACATGTCCTCCTAAATCCTCTTCATCAGCCTCTACATAGTGCTTGCACATGCCCTATGACATCTAGCTTCTGAATCGCCTCTGATGAAGTCATTCTGCCTGTCTCTGCTGAGGAAATCATTTCTTCGGCACTCTAGAACCTCTATCTAACCTCTGGAATTGAAAATGAGTTTTCCTCTAGTTAAATCGAGTTGCTCTTTTGAAGCAATTGCACAGTCCTCTACACTGCCTCACTAGGAATAAATTGGCCTACTTGCTACTTCATCTATGGATCTGGAAAACTTCCTCTAGATCATTGTCTATTCCCCTCATTGTCTCAACTTCGATCTTTGGCTCTCTGTCAACTGTTGCTTCTCTCTGGAAATTGATCTACCAAGGAAATTGAACTGCTCAAATGTATTCTCCATCACCACATCAATCCCTTCTTATATCTTCTTGTTAGGACTCCAACATCCAAGATTAAATCTTAATCGATGGCTCAGATCATCTCTGGATCGATCCGTGTGAGTTTCTGGACTATTCTCACCTTGACTTAATTAATTTTGATTAATTCACCAGTTTTCCTAAGTATAAACTTATGAAACATTAAAAAATAGGTTAATAATCTAATTAAATAATTTATATGTTTTGAAGATCTCATGCATTCTAGCCTCTCCACCAAATTTCATGGCTAGAACACATCCGATGCTACGGAAAATAACAATGAATACTTCTTTGGGGGTCTTGTTGTCCAATGCTTGATGAGGCACCCTGTTTTGAACATACAGAGCAACATTTGTTGTTTCTACCCAAAGGAACTTAGGCAACTTTTGATCATGGAGCATGGCATGAACGACGTCTACAATAGACCCGTTCTTTCTTCCAGCCATTCCATTTTGTTCGGGATTATAGGGCACAATCGTATCTTTCTTGATACCTTCCTTCTTACAAAAATCAAAGAACTCATTCAAAATGTATTCTCCATCATTTTCGAACCTGAAGATCTTAATTTTATTCCCTGTTTGATTTTTTACCAAAGCTTTGAACTCCTTGAACATTTCGAAGGATTCATCCTTGTGCTTCAAATAATATATGCATGTCTTTCTTGAGAAGTCGTCAATGAAGGTGAAGTAGTAGAGATGGCCACCAATAGAATGTATGGGCATCAATCCACATATGTCAGAATTAATGAGTTGGAGGATGTCATTCGCCTTATTCTTGCTAGAGGGGAATGGCCCCCTTGACTTCTTTCCACTGGCACAACCTGGACGTACTCCATCATGATGGGCTTGAACATCAAGAATTCCAAAGACCAATTTCTTCAATTTTGAGAGAGCATCATAATGAATATGGGCCAATCTTCGATGCCATAGCTCTCTTATATTATTAGTATCATGGACCAATGCTAGAAGAGTTCTGCCAATGACTCTATAGTGTCCTTCAAATATCGATCCCAATGTGAATGCATCTCTCATAAAAGGATCTAATAGGTCAAGTAAGAGATTTTCCCATGATGAAGGCAACCCTCATCCCTTTGTATTCCAAAGAAGATATTGATACCAAATTCTTCTTGAACCCCGACACATACATCACATCATGGAGCAAAACAGATTCCCCAGAATCCAAATGAAATTTGACAGACCCAAAACCTTTAACGGGATGAGTAGAGTTGTCTCCAAGAATAATTTTCAAACTTTACTCCTCTACCAAATTAGAGATAACTTCCTTATACCCAGAGAAATCATGAGTGGCCTCACTATAAACCAACCAACTATCCCACGAATCCTAAGGAAAGTAGCTAGTGAGTGCAGAAATAAGGATATATTCAAATTGATTAGCAACATTACTTTCATACCTGAAATATCTTGACTTCTTTTGAGGACGATGATATTCTTCATGATCACTTGGAGCATCTCGTCTTCTTCTTTCATATCCTCCATTACGATCATTCCTTCAGTCATCTCTTCTTCTTCGATCATTGAACCTGTTATTGTTGCTTCTAGTGTTGTAGAGTGGACCATTTTTCTTCTTGTGGAAATCTCGAGAATAGTGACCTTTCTTATGACAATTGTAGCATTCAATGTGCAATGATTCTCTTTCATTCCTTCTTTTTTAATTTTGAGAAGGAGGCTTCCTCGAGTTTGATGGACCTCCTTTTCCTTTCTTCTTCTTCTTATGAGTGACGAATGCAGCGAGCTCTCCTTCTTCATGCTTTTGTATCCTGCATCTTGATATCATCCTTGATTCCTCTTGAGTGAGATTTCCAACGATCGCATCAAATGATGGGAAACTATTATTGTTTCTTATAGTAGTAATTAAGGTTTCCAAAATAGGAGGGATACCTCTAAGAGTTACAATCACCAATTCTCTATCACGCACAGTTTCCCCAACTCTCTGCAATTGATTTTAAGGCTCAATATCCTCATAATGTAAGCTTGCACGAATTCTTCTTTATTCATATTCATATCTTTGAAATGATATTTCAAGGAGAGGATTTCATTCAAATTGTTGACTTTATACACTCCATATAACTTATCATACATGTCCTTAGACTTATTCAAATTCCAAACATAAGCAAGTAAACTATCTTGTAAACCATCAATTATAATTTGCTTTGCTTTTAACTCACCTCTCTTTTAGTTGTTCTAGGCAATAGTGGAAACATTCTTTGGAGGCTCAGGTACCTTTCCTTGAATGTATTTCAAAACATCATTGTTATGATCTCCAACCTGATCTTCCAAGCGATAAAGTTAAATGAGTCACCCAACTTCTCATTTTCCTTAAAGAAAGAGGAAGACATCTTGAATTGATTAGATAGGCTCCTTCAACTTTCCAAAGATGATTGCTTCAATTCTTGTCTCCTTTTGGGATTTTCCTTCACCTTAGCTCTAATACCATGTTAAATTTCACACTGCTCTATGTTGATTCAATTACTTTAGCCCAATTCAATTCTTCAATTAGTAATATTTCAACAATAATTAATATTTCCAATCATCAATAGTAATTGAAGATAGAATAGTAAATGCAATGACAAAGGAGACAATTAACACATCAACAAGAGATAACATATTTTTTATCAATGACCAGGGAAAAACCTACTATGGGAAAAACCCTTTGAAATTCTTCTTCTATTAGAATGTTGTAAAATGTTCAGCAGAGAGCACAATGATCCAATACAAAATAATCTAGCAAAATCAACCCAACAACATTTAGAAATACGTTCCTAGCATCAATATTGATCAGATACAACTTTTCCTGTTTGCGGTCAATTGCAGTCAAATGCCAAATAATAGCCCTAGATTCCATGTGCAGTTGAGAGCTTCCAACCACACGGATGAGCTTGTGTGCCTGCAGTTGTAACCAAAATTTTCTTGTGTCAATCCTATGGTTGGAAACCAAAACCCTAAACACACATGCAAGCTTCGAACCCTGCAATTTCGGACATGTATGAACCAATCTCTGCGACCCAGCCTCAGACCTGTGCAAACCAATAAATGAAGAAGAGAATAAGAATATGATTGGTGATGTCCAAATGAGATTGAGGTCACTTGTATTTATAGGCTTCCAAGGATGTCCATTTTCTTGTTAAGGCTGACCTATTCTTTTGTGCACATGTGGGATTTTCCTCAAAAATATACTTTCCCTTGTCCAAATTGAGCGCTTCAATGATCAAAATCGGTTCTCTCAAAAAGAGGAATCTAGTCCCATGATTGGAATTTGTCACTGAGCTTCCAAATTAAAATTTAGTGTCAACATATTTTGTAGTAATCTTGCTAGAATAAAAGTAGAATCTAGATAAGTAACACCCTTATCACAAGCCTCTCAATACAAGGACAATTTGAGTTAGTTTGAATTCCCTCTATATTCCATTTCCATTACAACATTTTCTACATTGGGATATACCAAATCAGAGAGCACCATGGTAATATTTTTTTTAGAATTGAATAAACATCTTATTTACACAAGGTTTCTTCACATGGAACTCTAATACCTTGGAATAAATTCTATGTTGCACTCTTGTAGCATTTGTAGTACCCAAAAACTCACGGTATATTATCAAGCACCTTGATGAGACAATTAGACACAATTCCTACTCATTCAATCTTCTCCTTGATTAATCAACTCTACATAGTCAATGACATCTCAAATAATATTTCTTATGCAACAATCTTGGAAATTATCTTGTGTGCTATGTGTCAATCATCAAAGAATAAAAGGTTTTTACAATTCTAATGGTCATTGGTGGAGGTCCATCGATTAGCCTAAGAGATCTCTATATTTACTACAATAATATAACAATGACCATTATATCCAATGTTATTATTTGAATCTCCACAGGTGATGAAGTTGACCAACTACCACAAGAATACCACTAAAACTTAGAGTCCATCTTGGCCTCTACATATATTGACAATCTTTTAGAGAGGTTACTTCTAATTTCGAGTGTAATATCTTTGTGCAACTTTAGATTGCATGTTTTCCACTACAACAACACAATTCTACAATATTACATCACAATTACATGAAATCATCTTATGAACACAATCCATCCACATGCTCCTAAGCTAGTTGTATGCAGTTCATTCCAATAATATTTCACTAAGTTCCATTAGATATTCACTAACATGTTATGTTTTTGTGGTTAGATTCACCATAATACTTTTCTAGAAATTCTTAAAATACTAAATCTTCACTTGCTCGGTAATAAGCTTTTTATGAACACACTACATCATAGAACCCTATGAAGCTCTAACCTCTCTCAAACTAACTTGAGACACAAGAATCTTCACATTTGTGACAATAATCTTTATGCCTTATCTATGATAAAAATTTCCCTAAATCAAACTAATTGATATGTATAACAACAACGAATATTTCGAATTTAGAATGTTAAATCTAAAAAGGAAACCACATCTAAACACACACCATTGAAGGAAAACCCATGTTACCTTGCTTGTTCCTAACAATGAAAGAGGTCATGTATGGAGCCAAGCCTAGATAGAGAAAATTAAAAACAGTGATAAACTTCCTCGATGTGTATGTTTTATCAAAGGCTCAAATCTTTTAATGTGGACAAAAGGAACCAATGTTAGTCTTCTCATAAACAATTGGTTTATATATTATTTTCATACTTGAAAATGTAGGCACTAGAATTTTTTATCAACACCTAATGCTTTGTGGCTTCTAAATCTATCCCAATATCCTGAGAGTATGTATATCCCAAGACCTTAGCTTGAAACCCATAATTCATTAAGCTAATTGGTTGACATCCCCTTAGATTTTTCCAAAAACAAGAGGAAACCACATCTAAACACACACCATTGAAGGAAAACCCATGTTACCTTGCTTGTTCCTAACAATGAAAGACGTCATGTATGGAGCTAAGCCTAAATAGAGAAAATTATAAACAGTGATAAAGTTCCTCGATGTGTATGTTTTATCAAAGGCTCAAATCTTTTAATGTGGACAAAAGTAACCAATGTTAGTCTTCTCATAGACAATTGGTTTATACATTATTGTCATACTTGATAATGTTGGCACTAGAATTTTTTATCAACACCTAATGCTTTGTGGCTTCTAAATCTATCCCAATATCCTAAGAGTGTGTATATCCCAAGGCCTTAGCTTGAAACCCATAATTCGTTAAGCTAATTGGTTGACATCCCCTTAGATTTTTCCAAAACCAAGATGGGTTCTAAAGGGATTTCCATGCATACAAGGTCATATGTAGTTGACATGGATCCACATACAATGCAAGTAACATTGAAATTACTCCATAAGTTAGGTAACAACATTCCAAATCACATTCAACTTTGAGACAAGAGTGTTCTCTTCCATCATTTACATGAATCTTGTCAAGCATTGAAATGAAGTATTCATGAGCATCCTATTTCTCATAACTAGTAACAATTGCAACATGCTAACCTTAGTTGATATTCTATATGTAAAATATATCATCTATGAAACTACATATTGTTCAATAAATTAGTTGTTTTGCTTTGTTTTGTTTGTTTTTTTTTTCATATTGTTCAATAAATTAGTTGTTTTGTTTTGTTTTGTTTGTTTGCTTTTTTTCATATTGTTCAATAAATTTGTTGTTGTTGTTCTTTTTTTCTTTTTCTTTTTTTTTCTTTTTTTTTCTTTTTTAACACGGTTAATTTTTATATATTGCAAAAGGAAAAACAAAAAGGAAAAGGAAGCTAATTTCTTGTACAAACAAAGGAGGGCAAGTTCAAAAGTAGTGCGCAAATTGGGAGCGCAGTCCCCACAACTACTTTTACCACCCTGAATCCATAAACTTCAAAAAACTAAAGTGCTGGTGGCGTGGTTCTGAGCTGTGGGATAACTTTCCAAAATTTGAATTGAACTCCTTAAGCCTTGCGCAAAACCAAACCTACGCCTAACTTTGGGTAAAGCGGACTTAACCATAAACCTTTATCCACGTAAAGTGGGAATAAACACAAACACACGGGAAATAACAATTTCCGCTTATCCAAAGCCTTGGCGCAATTTTCAAAGTGTGCCTTTATTAGGCTCAATCTCCACCATAGAATTTCCTCCATTAGATCTGACGGACACCTTCATTCGCTGATCAATCAACTTGCACGTCACTCCACCACCGTCGATCCACTCGCAATAGATCCAACGACAGGCAGGGATTTCGAGTGGACAACTCGCGCGGAGAATTCCCGCCCGAAAAAGCGGTATTCTCACTCCACCCTCTTGCTACGTGTCCAACAAAGTCTCAAATTTGATTTTTGCCTTAATCAAATTGAGGAAATTCAAAATTCCACATCTGCAGACAACTTGGAGGAGTTAACTGATGTGACATGGCTCTTTTCCCTCAATTAAGAACACTCAATTCGAGTTAATGAGTTGAATTTTAGTTTACTTGAGTTGATTCCTAAAAAATAGGAGTCTAGCTCAATTAGTTCGAGTTAGGGGCATGAAGTTTAGTTGTGTGCAGTGGATTGCTAAATTTTAGGAGCCTAGGTTGAGTTAATTTCAGTTGTGACAATTTAATTCAGTTAAATTAATTTATAATCAGTAAACTAGTTCTAGTTGTTGGAGGAACTAGTGGAAGGTCAATTTGTGGAAAGTGGAACTTCAACCATACTCGATGATCATCCAGGTAACTAATCAATCAGCATAAATTAGCTTATGCATGCAGAGAATTCAAGTTACCCAATTGAGATGGAGATTCCAAGGCAGTGTATTATCAGTTGTAGATTATTCCAAAGTGTACAGGTGGTGCATGCAATCAGACGAAGGACCTAAAGGAATTGTGCAATCCAGATGAGGGAATTTCCTACTTAATAAGGGCCAAATTCCCAAAGGAACAACACAAGGAATTAGGAGCTAGGAGGGCTTAAAAATTGGCTAAGTGTTGGCCAAAATCATTCAGTTAGGCAAAGGGATAGCTTATACACTTGTAGGGTGTGCTCAAGCCTGAGCAAGCATATGCATTTCTTCTCTATTCTTTGATTAATGCAATACAGATAGGAAGGAGTTTTGAGCAGTTTCTTTCCCCTAAGTAAATATTTGTGCATGTGTGATGTTTCTTCTTGCATGTCTATGATTTTTGTTCCAGATTGTGAATTAACTTCTACAGATTAGTAGAGTAGCTTTAAGTCTTGTGATTTAGTAAATTTCATGGGCAGTTTTGAATCTACACATTAATTTCTACATGGTATCAGAGTTGGAATCATTGTAGAGCAGATATTTTGAAGTTGCCATTGCATGAGGAGCAGATTTGCGGGATCAATTCTTCAAAGCTAGAAGGATGGATTTCAATGGACTAAGTATCGAGTATGCCCTTGAGGGAAGCTCTAATTATGTTGCATGGAAGGACTGCATGGAGGAAGTGATGGAAGATAATGGTTTGAAGAAATTCATTGATAATAGTGTTCTGAAACCAAAAACATATGATGTTAAGGGTCTAGCAGAATGGAAGTGTGTAGCCAAGGTGAAGAGAATCATATTTGAGGGAGTACGAGACCATATTGTCTCAAATCTCCATGGGAAAGAGACTTTGTATGAAATGTGGAAAGCATTGACCGATTTGTTCTAGAATAGTAGTGACCAGAGGAAGCTGGCACTTAAGGAAAAACTTCAAAATATCAATATGCAAAAGAACGAGACTATTCTGCAGTAGCTAAGCAGGTTCACACAATGTCATGATGAACTTGGTCAAGTTGGTGTCACAGTTGCAGAAGATGATTTGGTAAGCCTATCCCTTCTAGGCCTTCCCAAGAGCTGGCACACCTACCAAGATTCGGTGAATGGGAGGGAGAAACTACCAAATTGGGAGCACCTATGGTCTGACTTGGTTCAAGAGGAAATAAGGCGGAATACCAGAGATGGGACCTCATCTAAAGAATAGGAAGATTACTTTGCATTATTCAGCGAAGGAAGGAAAGCCAAGGGGAAGAAGTGTTGAGAAATATACGGCATGAATAGTTAAAAGATTTATTTGCTTGATAATTGCTTGTGATATACTTTTACTTCCTATCTTATAGTATTTTCTTCATTATGTTATTATTGTTTTATTTTCATCAAGAAAATTACCAGCATGCACAATAAAAGACAAGTGACACAGTATGTAGGCTTGTCAGCTAGGGCCAAAACCTCTCACCTCTTGAGAGAAAAACCCGATCAAAATTCTTCTTCTATATCTTCAATTGATGAGTACCAAGACCATGAAAAAGACCCTTGACTCAAGTATCATCCCAAGAACCTTGTCACTAACCTTGATGCTCTGCCTCTTCCCTTTCTCGACTTTCTGCTTAATCTCGAACTGCTCTCCTTGGTTCCTTCTAGAGAAACTCAGTCTCTATACTTCACACTGCTTCTTCTTGACTTCTCCTAGAGAAACTCGATCTCTATGATTTCATTAACTACCTATAGAGAATCTCGATCTATAGATATCTATCTTAGTTACCCAGAACAAGTATCCAGAAGAATCATTCCTTCGTTGCCCTAGAAGAAACCTCCTTCGTTGCCCCAGAAGAAACCTCTTCTTCGTTTCCCTAGAAGAATCTCTTCTTCGCTGCCCCAGAAGAAACCTCTCTTCATCAGTCCCAGAAGAAACCTTCTTCATTATGCCCAGAAGAATCCTCATTCATTTGTCCAGAAGAAACTTCCTTCGCTTACCCGGAAGAAATTCTCCTTATCACTTCTTCGCACTTATCTTTATAGCCCTTCTTCTCCACACTTCTTCATCGAATGTATGTCGAGTTTCTTGTCGAATTGCTAGCCTCTAAGTGAGGTTGAGTGTGGATATATATACACTTCTTCTCATGTCCTTTAGGCCGACAATATCTCAAGAGTTAGGCCAACATGATCTCTAAGAGTTAGGTTGCCTTCTAGCATGTTCTTCCATCATTGTAGGATGACTTGAAGAGGATAAATGACAAGGTCTTGGAGGATACTTTACATAGACAATATTGACCTTTTACAAAGTGTAACATGACTTCGTTACATGACAATGGCTCTATCATTTTATCACTAGATGAAAAATAATTCCTAAAGACTCTTAATGGGAGTCTTGACTCAAAAACAAAATCTCTTGCTCATGAAACCCATAAAGCAAGTCAATATAATAATTTTATTTTTATTCTTTACATATCATTACATAAAATCATAATTACATGTCATTATGAAGACCAAACCTAGTTACACTTTTCAACACTCCCTCTTAACCAGGGAGGTATTCATAATGGTACTTGGACTTTCTCAATCTGAAGAATTTATCATAACAAGAATTCATATTGGTAACTCATTTGTATAGTATCATAGCAACCAACATTGTTACATAGCAAGGTCTTGACTAACAACTCCTTATCTCCACAAGATCTGAGCTCAATGTTGGTGAGACCAATGATTTATATACACCCTCAGCATTGTCTCTCTTAGAACATCCCCTACCTACATACTCAGGGTATCTTCCATGAGGACTATTCTTATCTTGGACTCTCTAGCCCTCAAATAATATCTATCCTCCACAACTACTCTTCTGCTGGATTCCCTATCTCATCCTCAAAGAGCATCAGATTCCAAATGATTACCCAATCCTCCATTTTGTCTTCCCAGTTGAAGACTAGAATGACATGTCTATCTCTCCCTCTCAAATAGGGAGGACATATTCCAATAAAGGAATGTACTCATTCCTACCAAAAAGGAATGTACCTAAGCTCCCTCTTGGCTTAGGAATTTCAAAATTTCTTCCAAGTAAGAAACTTCTTTTCAGGCTCCCTATTTAACTAAGGACCTATAATAGCTCCTTAATGTGGAACAACTAGCTGCTTGAAGAACTCCTCTTTTCTTCGATGTCATAAATTTCTTTTGTTAAGGAGTCTTCATCTTTTAGGGACTTCTTCATAGGGCACATACCATCTATCACTTTCATCCATGAGTTAGTCATGTCTTCATTTCATCAGAAAGTGATCCATCAATTTTCCATCTAGCTTTGCTTCATGTCATTCTACTTTTATGTCATATTTTCGGAAAGATCTTATATCCTTCAATATGGTCCTCTTGGAAGTCATCCACATATCTTCCCTTTGGAATTCCTACATAAGACCATCCAAATATTAGTTTAAAAAATAAGGGATGAACACTTAAATCAAAATTACCTTTGTGATGGTCTTTCATCTTGACATCTTCCTGTAGGTATCAGCATCCTCCATGCATATTGACACATTTCCCAAAGATATCCATTGTCAAGGGTCTCCATCTTTTTTCGACTCCTATCAGAGTCTTCATATCTTTCTAGGAGATATTCTAGTCAACTCTTCTTGGACTCGAATGTTGAATGTCTTCTACCTTTGTTGCATATATTCATGATCTCTTCCTTTCTTGTCACACTTCATTCACAAGAGCTTCCAATCAGAGTTCCTTACTTTGGTATCATCTAGTGTGACCTATATTTTTCTGTAATCTTTCAGAGGAGGAGATCCTTTCTTCTCTTGATCATTATTCCCAAGGTGTAAATAGTGATCCATATTATTTGCAACCGTATGACATGACTTTGATAATATCCTATGTAAGCATACATACATCATATTTCCTTTCGGTCATCCAAACTTCGTGTAGAAGCTTCATTTGAATGAAATAATTTTAACCTTTAGACTTGCTTTCCTGTTATGTCATCATACCATCATCCCTTGAATCCCACGAGTAGGAATTCCTAATGAAACTATAGCTTCCTTTCTAAATCGGTGAATCCTTTGATAAGGATTCCATTAGAGAAACTTGAGGATCTTTCATATCCTCACCCGACAGATGTTTCTTTATTGACCTCTACTTATTTCTATAAGTATCACTGGAGGTTTCAATGAGGTTTCCAAGAACTCTCATTCTTTGTAAATAGTACAATTTAATTCATACATTCTTTTTGCTTCCCATGTCACGAGCTCTTACTTCTAATGCTTCTATCACGATGTTATTCTCTAATCTAATGCATCATATCTTATTTACATTGCCTCCTATATATAAATTACAAGTAGAAAGTACCTTCTTGGTGAGGAATATCATCTCAATCATAGTAGAGATCTTTTTGCTCCTTCCTTCTTAAGCTTCTTTGTCTCAGGTTCTTTCACTTCCTCAGTGTTAGGGGCTTCTTCCTTGCCCCTCTTGTGTTTGGGACAATCTCTTATATAGTGCCCAAGTTTATGACAACCATAGCATATTTCCTTAGCCATGTTTTTCTTTTTCTTTATAGGACCAAACTTTCCAAATTTCCCTTTTCCTTTCGTCACTGATTGATCGCTTCTATCTGATCTTTTGTTACTTTCTTTCTTCAACTTGTCTTCTTCAGCTTTGCAGAGAGACCATAATTTGATGAATGGGATAGCTTCCTCTTCCCTAGTAGATATGAGGTTACCTTGTTCATCAATTAATTCATTTAGAATAATGGAGATCATCTCGTTATTAGATACCATCTCTCTTAGATCCTGCAATTGACCTTTTATTTGAGATTCTTTTGAAGGCATGACAATATCCCCTCATCCTTTGACACCTTCAATTTATACAGATTATATCTAAGTGATATGATCTTTCCTATTGTGCTTTCAAAGAAAATTTCTACCAGCTTATCATATATTTCTTTAGATGTCTCCAGCTCGGCTACATAGGAAATGAGAGGATCTTTAATGGATTACTTGAGAATCTTTTGAGCCTTGAGATCCCTTTCCATGTATTCATATAATTCTTGTTCTTCGGATGGCTTGGAGACCTTTCCATGGACATGATAAATGACTTCATTTACTTCGAGGACTATATCTATCCTTCTTTTCCATGTAAGAAAGTTTGATATCCCAACCAACTTATGTTTCCCCTTGAAACATGAAGTCATTTTTACTAGATTAGATTATAATAAAAGGTACTTACTTGTGAAGATAGAATCTTCAACTTGATGACAAACTTGTTGCTTCAGATGATCCTTTTCAAATGAGATCCTTGATTCAATAGAGAGAAGATTGCCTTTCAATCTAACCTTTCTTATATTTGAAGAGCTTCCACTTCTTTGGTGATGTATGAGTGATGATCTCTGAGGTGCTTCTACGGTTTCAGTCTTTCCTCCTGCTTCCTTCTTGAAGATAATTTCAAGACTCTTGTTGGTGTAGATTTCTTCAATCTAGGGTTTTTAAGATCTTGCCCTTGGTATCCCTTGGATTTGCTATGATCCTTCTTTGAAGATTGATTTTTGTGTGTCTACTTGCTTGAATTCCCCTTCTTGACTTCAGTACCTAAGCTCTGATACCACGTTGCGAAATATAGGGCATGAATAGTTAAAAGATTTATCTGTTTGATAATTGCTTGTGATATACTTTTACTTCTTATCTTATAGTATTTTATTCATTATGTTATTATTGTGTTCTTTTCATCAAGACAATTACCAACATGCACAATAAAATACAAGTGACACGTATGTAGGCTTGTCAACCAGAGCCAAAACCTCTCACCTCTTGAGAGGAAAACCCGATCAAAATTCTTCTTCTAGATCTTCAATTGATGAGTACCAAGACCATGGCAAAGACCCTTGACTCTAGTATCCTCCCAAGAACCTTGTCACTAACCTTGATGCTCTGCCTCTTCCCTTTCTCGACTTTCTGCTTGATCTTGAACTGCTCTCCTCGGTTCTTTCTAGAGAAACTCGGTCTCTATACTTCACATTGCTTCTTCTCGACTTCTCCTAGAGAAACTCAGTCTCTATGATTTCACTGACTGCCTCTAGAGAATCTCAGTCTCTAAATCTCTATCTTGGTTACCCATAACAAGTATCCAGAAGAATCCTTCCTTCGTTTCCCTAGAAGAAAACTCCTTCGATGCCCCAGAAAAAACCTCTTCTTCGCTGCCCGAGAAGAATCTCTTCTTCATTGCGCCAAAAGAAACCTCTCTTCATTGATCCCAAAATAAACCTTCTTTGCTATGCCCAGAAGAATCCTCCTTCATTTGTCCAAAAGAAACTTCCTTCGCTTTCCCAAAAGAAATTCTCCTTATCACTTCTTCGCACTTCTTCATCGAATGTATGTCAAGTTTCTTGTCGAAATGATTGCCTCTAAGTGAGGTTGAGTTTGCCTATATATACACTTCTTCTCATGTATTTTAGGCCGACATGATCTCAAGAGTTAAGCCAACTTCTTCTAGCATGTTCTTCCATCTTTGTAGGCCGACTTGAAGAGGATAAGTGACAAGGTCTTGGAGGATACTTTACATAGAAAATATTGACCTTTTACCAAGTGTAACATGACTTCACTACATGAGAATGACTCTATCATTTTATGACTAGATGAAGAATAATTCCTAAAGACTCTCAATGGGAGTCTTGACTCAATAACAAAATCTCTTACTCATGAAACCCATGAAGCAAGTCAATATAATAATTTTATTTTTAATCTTTACATCTCATTCCATAAAATCATAATTACATGTCATTATGAAGACTAAATCTAGTTACACTTTTAAACAAGAAGTCCCAAGGTGAGGCTAATTCCATCCAAGAGAGCAAGAAGAAAGACTTGTCCAAAATCAAGTGTTTCAACTGTCACGAATTCAGACACTATGCCACGAAGTGTCCACACAAGAAGGCAAGCAAGAAGGAGCCTGTAGTAGCAACAATAGGTGAAGCTTTAGCTTCATAGTTCGAGCTTGAATTCACTCTGATTGCATGCATGGCTAGAACAACGATGGGAAGTGTGCGGTACTTGGACTTAGGTACCTCGTTCCATATGACAGGGAATAGAGAATTTTTTATTGACTTGGAGGAGAAAGATCTCTAGATGAACATTGAATTTGGAGACAACATAAGGTACAGTGCGACCGAGATAGGTACTGTCACCATTTAGAGGGAGTTGAGCTCCCCTCTTAAACTTAAGGATGTGATGTTTGTTTTGGGTCTAAAGAATAATCTTGTCTCTATTGCAGTTTTGGAAGACCGTCGGTATGATGTGATCCTCAGCAAAGGAAAGGCATTCCTTAGACATAGCCATGAAACAGGTGAAGCAGATCAGGGTTCAAGTCAAGAATATATATGCACTTGAGGTATAAGATGCATGCAAAGCCTTGAGGAGCAAGGCAGAGACTACAAAAGTGGTGGTTGAGAAGGAGCATGATTTACCCCTCAATATGCACCCTCAGAAGAACCCTTGGGAAATTGTGGAGCAGCCACAAATAGAGAAGAATACAAGAGGTGGAGTGGATACATCCACCCAAGCGAAGACCTCCAATACGGGGAGAGTTTGAGTTAAGTGGACAAAGGGAGCACATGCATCCATACCTCCAGGTGTGAGGTGGGACGATGTGAGCCCTAGTCCAAGATTTATAGAAATTTGGGTAAGGTCCATTGACGCATTCTCCTCATGGATCATTACCTTTCTACAGGAGCCCACAGTATTCTGTAGGAGGAGGATCATTGTCAGTGAAATACTGAGGAGTGCATAGGAGTGTTGATAGGAGAGTAGGAGGCTCAATAGCACAGTTTTTCCCAGTAGACAGTTGTATACACAATTGATTCAGTTTGTTTCTTTTTATGCTTCTCAATTGCAGATGCTGCAGTAGAAGCAGCAATAGTGAGAGGTGTTGCATTAAGTACATTCCACATGTAAAGGATAGGGGTGGTTGATAATCTCTTTCTTGTTGAGAGGGAGTGTTGAAAATGCAGCAAGAAAGTCTCAATTCTGATTTTTGTCTTAATCAAATTGAGGAAATTCAAAATTCAACATCAGCGACAACTTGGAGGAGTTAACTTAGGTGACATGGCTCTTGTCACTTAGTTAAGAACACTCAATTCGAGTTAATGAGTTGAATTTCAATTTACTTGAGTTGATTCCTAAAAAATAAGAGTCTAACTCAGTTAATTTGAGTTAGGGGAATGAAGTTCAGTTGTGTGCAGTGGGTTCCTAAATTTTAGGAGTCTAGGTTGAGTTAATTTTAGTTGCAGCAATTTAATTCAGTTAAATTGAGTTATTGTTAGTTAAATTAGTTCTAATTGTACGAGGAACTACTGGAAGGTCAAGTTGTGGAAGTGGAACTTCAACCACACTCAATGATCATCCAGATAATTAATCAATCGACCTAAATTAGCTCATGCATGCAAAGAATTCGAGTTACCCAGTTGTGATGGAGATTTCAAGGCAATGTACTTAAAGTTGTAGACTATTCCGAAGTGTACAGGTGGTGCATGCAATCAAAGGAAGGACCTAAAGGAATTGTGAAATCCAACAAAATACATTTTTCACTCTTAGGTTCTAAAGCTTTATGTTTCTCATCTGGAATATGGGCCCATACTTCACTTCCAAAAACACGAAAGTGACTTACATTTGGTTTAATTGAGCTCCATGCTTCTTCTGGAGTGATATTCTTTAAAACCTTAGTAGGAAGGGGATTTACTATGTAATTTGCACAGTTAATTGCTTCTACCCAAAAATTAAGACTAATTCCTTTAGATTGAAGCATACAATTAACCATTTCCTTTAAGGTGTGATTCTTCCTTTCAGCTACACCATTTTTTTGTGGAGTATATGGAACAGTCTATTGCATTTGAATTCCATGCTCAGTGCAAAAGTTGATGAATTTGTTGTTAACATATTATCAGCCATTATCTGATCTTAGCTTAAGAATTTGATGTCCAGATTGTTTCTCAACAAAGGCCTTAAAGGCCAAGAACATGTTAAAGGCTTCACTCTTGAGTTTTAAGAAGTATACCCAAGTGCGTCTAGAGAAATCATCAATGAAAGTTAAGAAATACTGGTAGCCAGAGAATGAAACAACTGGAAGTGGACCACATAAATCAATATGCACAAGCTGTAAAGGGGGTGAGGCGTGCCAAGAGGCACGTTTTCCAAAACTATCCTGATGATGTTTTCCGAGTACACATCCAGAACAAACACCATCTCTGCAAGATACCATAGGAAGACCTGTCACCATATTTTCTTTACATAGATTTTGAATGGAGCAATAGTTTAAGTGACCAAATTGCTCATGCCAAAGTTTGTTCACTTCATCATTATGAACAATAAATACCGAGGGAAGTGTTATGACCCAAAGTTGTTAAACTTATACAACCTTGTAGAATCATCAGCAATGTCAGTAGCTAAAATCTGTCTAGGATCTCTTAGGTCCTTAATGACAACATCGTGAAGTGAAAATTCAACGATTTTACCTTCACCTGAATAAGTTATCTGAAATACAGATAGAAGGTTGCAGGATAAGGTTGAAACACATAATACATCATTAAATTGACCATTATCTAGATGAATAGTTCCAGTCCCTACAACACTAAGAGATCTATCATCACCAACATATATATTTTTGGTGTTACAATCATTTAAAGAAAAAAGCATGGCTTTGTTTTTTGCCATGTGATAAGAAGCTCCAGAATCAATGAGCCACTCATGAGAATGAGAAGAAGGAGATACATTTAGTGCATAACCAGACCGAGATGCTTGACAACCACATGCAAAAAGTGTTATTCCTGAAGATGAAGTTGAAGTTGAAGAGTGCTCCAAATGGATGTTATGCTTCGTCATTGCTGCTTCCAAGGCTTCCATCTTCTTAAAGCATTTAGATTCTAAGTGGCCATCTCAATTACAAAATTTGCAATGTCTATCAATCTTCTTCCCTTTGTTTTTATTTTCCTTATCATTTTGTTGAAATAATTTTTCATTTTGAGATTGAAATTGCTTAGGACCCTTGTTTGGTTTAGGACCATTCTTTTTAGGATATTGTTTCTTAGGATTCTTTGAATTTGGATGTTGTTGGGCGGCTAAGGCTTCCTTAGAAGAGTTTCCAAGATTAAGAAGACCAAGATGTAAGAGTTTTTCTTGTTCTCTTATTAAAGAATCACAAAAGGCATAAAAAGAGGGGGACTTGTAGTCTTGTCCTTGAGAAATAAATGCTTCTCTAGTAGAATGGAAGGTGGAAACAAACACAGAGTAGGTTGGTCCCAATTTAGTAAGAATGGAAAGATAAGGCTACCATCTTCTTTCTTAACATTAACACCTTCCAAGAGAAATCTAAGGGTCTTGAACTTAGAAAAAAAATCTTCAATGAAGAAAAATTATTGGGGTTCAACGTAAGCAACTCATTTTCAATTTGATGTGCTCTAATTTCATTTTTAATTCCAAAAACTTTAATGAGTTGTTTCATTGCTTCATTATCCATATCAAGTTCTGCGATATGGAATCTAAGTTCTGGAGAAATAGACATACCTATCAACCCATGTGTTTGATCTTGCCTATTATCCCATTTGGCTGCCTTATCTTCATCTTTAGGTTTAGTTTATTGGCCTGAGGCTATTTGGTAAAGATCTTTACTTCTAAGTAAATCCACAATGTAGGACCACAATTGGAAGTAGTTGGTGCTTGCAAGAATAACTTGGCATGGACTTTCCATTTTAACAGAAACTGAAGCTGTAGATGTTGAAACTAAGTGTTTCAATAGAAATATCTCGAAAATTAGGCTGATTCAAAAAAACGGCTTTGAAAACGGCTTCCGGATGATGAAGTTATGACATTTTGAAGAAAAATTGTTGAAGATGCCGACGAAGTGCGTGAATGTGCGCAAGTGAATGATAATGTTATATTTAAACCCTCCCCCCCTGCCCCCCATGCCCCCTTTCCAAACTTAATCTAATTAGCTCACTTTAAAAAAGATTTTATGTGACCCATTTTTATAAATAAGTGAAAGTCACTTTTACAATGGTATTTTATGAGCTACTCACTAAATTGTAACTTAAATAAAAAATAAAGGGACTTTAGAATTATAAGTGACTCACCTTTTATAATGAGTGAGAACACTTTTATATTAAGTAACTTTAAAACATAAGTTACATGTGCTTTTTGAAAAAGTAACTCAACAAAAAGAAAGACTTGAACCCAATACCTCTATTCTTATCAAGTAACTTTGGACCAAGTGAGCTAGTTTAAAATGTTAGTAATTTTGGAGAGGAGGAAGGAGGTTTTTTTTTTAGTCACTGAAGCTTTGGGGTCCGTGCTTACTTGAAAAATCTATTTTTGCCTACAAAACAAAAAACCACACAACCCAACACGGACATGCAAAAAAAACCAAACCTTATGGCTTGAAGTTAGCTTTCGTCGTAAACTAAATATTTTCCTCAATGTTTCTGATTTTTCGAGATCACACTAAGGCGTAGCGGAAAAGATCATACGCATGAGAAAAATCCTTCCTTTATGTTTCTGATTTTCCCAGATCACACAGAGTCGCAGGGCAAAGAGCATACGCAGAAATGAAAGGTATAGATCCGGTAATAAAAAACAAAAAGCTAAATAAACCGAAATAAACAGAGAGATGAATAGCTAAAACTGCAAATAAACAATGTATACCTCCAGATCTTAAAAATAATGTAGATAGGGCTATTAGAAACATTTTCGTGTGAAACGAAAGGGGCTCCTCACTGGAACAGATGCTCCTAACACAATAGAGCAGTCCTCTCGGCTCGAAAGCAGGTAGAAATAGTAGATCTAGGAAACGACAGTTGGATGCAGTTGTACCGGCTTCGGATTTGGATTACCAACGGATGCGGCCATCAAATAGCTCTGATACCATGTAGGAATTTACAAGGTAAGTTCCTCAGATAGAACACCAAAGGACATCGCTCACAAACAAATCACATATCAATATACCAGTATTCTTGACGTGGTTAAACCCTCACAGAGGGAAATAGTCCACGGCCTGAATGGTCACCCTACAAATGACCCTCCATGCTCTTTAAATAGAGATCATGGACCACTCGGGTGTTAAGAGACGGATCAAGTGTCGTTAATACTGAGGAAAGAATGAACCGTCGGATCACTTCATGTCTAGAACATATCGTGATCGTCAGATTGTAAGTTACAAATGTAGATAGTAAAGAAACACACTTTACCTAACTCTACACTAGACCAAGTTATACTTAACTATTTCCTATGTGTCGGAATATCGTAACATCCCTCATGGAAGGTGAAGCAAGTAGCCACTCCCTCAACCTAATAATGGTAGTATTTGACAAACATACTTGACAAAGCTTATGATATTGGGGTAAACATTCACTTAAAGTATGTAGAACATGCCAATAAAGATACGTCTAAACCTAATTTTCTTGGAAAGGCTTCACGAATGAAGAAATATTTCCTTAAATCAATGCCATACAACAACTTGTGCAAAAGAAGAATTTCAGAGGAAGGGGATAGGCACAATCCCCTTAAGAAATCTAAACTTCATTATGTACATTGCAAAAAGAACGACAATGGAGAGTAGACATGTTAGATCCCTTAGGAGAAGATCAAGGGTAAGTAAGAACAAAATGGAATAAAAGTTGAAGCTACTAAATTGGATTATTCTATTGTTTCCCATTGCAATATTGGAGTAAATGGGCATTTATTCAATACTACATTTGCTTCTTAGAGAGATGCATGGTTACTTGACACTAGTGCAACCTGCCACATGACATTCAAAAATATTTCTTTGAATAACTAAATGAAAATGTAAATGGTGCAATAAATTTTACATATGATTCCAGTCTCAAACCTTCAAGAATTTACACAATCAGACTTAAATTGCTTGGCTTCCCAAATTTTCTTAATACACAATGGCATCTACCTTTCTAAGTTGTAGTGAAACTTGTTGTCTCTTGTGCACATTACACAACAAGGCCATTCCATTCACATGTTGAATGGGAAGGTTGAAATTAAGGATATCTTCTAACAATAAGGCCATCATAGTAAGAGGTATGAATTTGGGGAGGAGGATGGCAAGGGAAACCCTTGCCATTGTGAATCCTTGTTCGAGTCGTTGTATCTAGTTTGTCTTTCCGACCTCTGAGCTTTATTTTCATGGTTGATGCCTATGTCATCCTTCTACTAGTATGGCTCTCAGTGGCCTTCTTATTTGGATCATTGCTTGATATTTGGGGGTTATTAATCCACCAGGGATGCTTTGTCTCATTTTGTGCCTCGATACCTCTATTGGTCTACCAGGGCTTATGTTGTCTTGATTATGTCATCGCCACTTGTTGTGATGCTTGTATTGTAATCATTTGAGCATTCTTTGAGTGCCTTTTGTTGTTGTATGCCTAGCTTTTGTTCAATGCTCTTGGTCGCTAGAGTTTTGACATTGCCACCTCATTTTTCGATTGGTTTGTGCTTGTTTTTTCTACTAATTCTGGTTTGACATGCAGGCTTACATGGCTAGTGACCTCTAGATGCATCCTAGGGTTCTCTTGTTGTTTTCTTATGCTGGTTTGTTTTAGGATTGTATATGGGTTCTATTCAATGTATAGGAGTTTTGAAAACCTCCAATTTCTTGGGGGGTTTTGTTTTTTTAGGGTTATACACATATCTCTATGTATTTGTTGTAATATGATTTATGCCTGCAGTAGAAGGCGATGTAATATTTCTCCCTCTGAGCACTGGTTCTTTGTATGACAGACGCTCTAGTTTATGTTTTTACCCTCTTGGGAAGAATGTAAGGTTGTTGATGGTTATTTATAGGAATGCACTCTTGTAGTGTATATGCAAAATGTAAATTCATCGTTTATTATGAACCAACCTAGATCCATCTTAACTCTGGATCTACCAAGCGCCGAGAGGGATTAAATGTTTTTCACTCTAAAAAAAAGTTTGCATCTTAGGAGATTTGACCTCTCTCGACGCTTGTTAGATTTGGACTTAAAATGGATCTAGGCTAGTTTAATTTTCTCCTTTAAATAGGCTATATTCCACATGAATATTATGGGCTCTCATAAACCCTAAGCTCAAAAACCACTGGTAACTTGACCAAGTCAAGTTTACCTTATTATTTTAGTTTAAAGTTATTTTTATTTTAAAGCAAGGTTATTTTTATTTTTATTTTATTTTGACCAAGTAAAAATGTTTAACGTAGGGTTATTTTTATTTTCTTTTATTTTGACTGAATAAAAATGTTTACATAACATGACATTACATATCTACCATACTAGGTTGGAGAGCAACTCTCGCCGCAATGAAATCACAAGCACTTTTCTATGAAAAAAAAGTTATCATGGCAAGATGAAAATATGAGAAACTACTGAAGTTGAAAGGGACATCTAAACATAGACAAAATTTCGCAAGCATCTCTCACCATAAAGGTACATTGTCTTCCAATATTTTGTGACATGCCAAATTTGGGAGCATCCATTATGATATTCTTCACATTTTGAATGAAAAATGGTGTTTATGGTTTACGCATCATTCTAACGAATCTAAAACAATGTGAGGCTTGCATCCTTGTGAAACATAACAAGCATCATTTTTATGACTCCACTTCAAGAGGACATGGAAAACTAAATTTGATACACTCTAATTTGTATAGCTCCATGATTGTTCCATCTGCCTTTGGTAACAGAGATCAAGATTTTAATTCATGACTACACCAAGATGTGTTGGGTTTATTTGTTGAAGTAGACATCTCAAACATTTGAAAACATTCAAAAATTTTCATTTATGGATTGAAAATGAAGGTCAATATCATATTGGAAATCTTTGTACAAATAACAAAAGGGAATACATCTCAAATGAATTTGAAACCTATATATTTGTCAGCATAGAATCAAGCGTCAAAACATTGTACGATACAATTCTTGACATAATGGTGTATCAAAGAGAATGAATAGCACACTCTTGAACATGGTATATTCAATGCTATTTTTCAAGAATATGAAATTGATGTTTTTGGCTAGTCCAAATTATGTGCAATATATGTGAAAAATAGGAGTCCATTATATGCTCTTGGAAATAATACTTTATGCGATGTCGTATGGCCACATTCATTCGAAGAGCCATCTTAGGGTCTTTGGTTCCACCTACTATAACTTGATTCAAAAAAAAGAAATCAATTTTTGTGCAAGGAGTCAGAAGTGCATCTTCTCGGGGCATTTAAATACCACAAGGCATATTGTCATTACAATGAGGTAAAAAAAAAAGTTCATTTTTTTCATAGGTATTTTTCTTTTGTCCACTAAGGATGAAAAAATCATTGAATGATAGTTTGATCATCTAGATAGATTCACTCATGTAAAGACATCTCACAAGTTCGATGATGATATTTCACATCTTGAAGGGGAGAGACCTTATCTTAGATCAATCTTTGGTTTCTCCTCTTGCAACATAATCTCCCCCTCCTGAATAAGTTATGACCACTTCAGTAAAACAAGAAGTTCAATTTGAGTACGTGCTCAAGAGGATTGAAGGTTTGTATTGATGAAAATATGGCAACCTCTCAATGAAAGGAGAAACCTTGGCCATCTCATAAATGTTCAAAGTGTTGAAATTTGGGCAACTATGGGACAAATTTCCCATAGGATCCCAGCTGCCTCAACAAAAACCCTAAAAGAAGAATTATAAATTGGTCAAAAATATTATTATTGATAAATATGGCACTTGGATAAGTAATTGTTAAAAGCATATGAAAAATATATTTATGGAAAATTCAAATTTAAATGCATTCCCTCCAAAATCAAATTCAAAAGTTTTAGGTCCGCCTAAATTAAGGAATTATTGGCTCACCTTTATGGACACACCCTTTCACACGTTGAAACAACTATAAACACCCAATCATGTTAGTCACTTTGATATGATGATTCGATCTCTCTCTGCAATTTTGCTTGGTCTGTAACTTCGCTTGGCGTGGCATAGTTTGATCTGCACTTCAAGTGGAACATATGGTTTTGAGATTTTTGAATGCAACTCAGGGATTTCGCAAGGGTTATGGTCTGAAGTATTTTGCAAGGGTTACTGCTACAGGACTATATTTGCATTGGTTACAGGGCTATAATATGCTCTCGCTACAGGACTCTCACTACAGGACTATACCCTCCTGCATATGTTGCAAGGCTACTCTCACTATACAATTGATCTCGCATGGGATTACGATATGATAAGCATTACAATATGGTGGCTTACATTTCATTACAGCAAGCTTTCGCATTACAATGTATGGTATGGTCACACTTTGCCTTGGTGGTATGAACATTATTTTCAATTATATGGTTTCACACTACTTTGTGATATGGACATATTTGTTTACAAAGTAGCATATAGCATATAGATGTATTCTAGAAGACCGATGTAGAATCTGAACAAAACAAAAAAGGACAATCTTTGTGATATGACAATGATAAAACATGTCCATGCACTAATACATGAATACAATGACCTTGCTATGATGATAAAAGATGATAGCGTTCACATGATCGGTTCTACTTATGACAAAGATCTCCTATGACCAAGTGCTCAAGTTACAATGCACAATTTATATGATATCAGTGACCTTACACGAATGATGATACAATGATGTTGTTGTAGTGACCTTACACGAATGATGATACAATGATGTTGCAGTGACCTTGCTCAATTATAACATTGACTTTGCTATTATCGATAACAGTATAGTATGACAAGTATTGACAATGAATCTCGTTCACAAACGAAGTTGTGAACAAGACATTTATAGGCCCTAGGTCTATTGGATTATGTCTCATGATATTGGTACTTTGTATCTCAGGTGAACAATTGATGAGTATCTAATAAAAGAAGAATTTGGATGGGTTTTCCCCCTTGTGGGGTTTTGCCCTGGTCTTCGACCTAAATCATGGTGTCCCTATTTGTGCGTGTTTTTCTTTTGATGTTCCTTTTATAGTTTCATTGCATTGTTGATGATATTGTTCTTTCTTCATAATTGCTAATGATGTTAAGATGTATGTGGAGTGTGTGATGTATGAAAAAAATCAAAAATGCAATTATCTAAAGCAAAGAACAATATAGCCCTAAGAAAAATTAACACAAACTGGCTCATCAAGGCACTTAAGTATTCATCCTAGTGAGGTTGGAAACACAAGGACTAGAAACTCTACAAGACAAGATGATGGATGTGATGTAAATGATGTAGATGATGTGAATGTTTTATATAATTGTGAATTGAATATATCTACTCACATTAAACCAAATTCCTTTAAAGAAACTATTTCCCATCATGAATGGAAAGAAGCCAAGTAAATGATGTTTGATTTTCTCATCAACAATATAACATGGAAGTTGGTGGACCCTCCATTTGGAACCAAACCAATTGGATTCAAGTGGGTCTATAAGAACAAGTACAAATCACATGGGTCACTTGACAAATATAAAGCAAGGCTCGTGGCAAAAGGATATGCATAGAAAGAAAGCATTAATTCTAAGAATATTTTTCCCCCACAACAAAACAGGATACCATCCGTACTCTATTTGTCTTGGTAGCATAGAATGAATGGAAAATTCACCAAATGTATGTAAAGACTACTTTATTTTCTTGTCTGAACAAGAAGGTTTTGTTATGAAGAAACAAAAACATAATGTATGTACACTAATCAAATCCTTATCTTCTAAAATTGAATTCCAAGCACTTTAATCCTGATGATGCAACTTTGTTTGTCAAAAAAGTTGGCAAATTGTTGTATATCTTGTAGTGTATGTAGATGATATGTTCATAGTTGCAAAAATGTGGAAATGTCTAGAAATTTCCAAAACATGTACAATTGGAAATGTGAACCCCCCCAAAATGCAAACAATGGGAAAAAATAAATATATATATAAATATATTATCTTGCAAGATAAATTAAAAAAGAAAAAAAAATGAGGCAGTATCGTGCAAGATAAAAAATAAAAATGAGACATATAAAAAACATTTTAGAAGGAAAACCAAGCTTGTATTAACTCTGATAGGATAGATGATTACATTATGAAAAATTCAAAATTAGTCTTTATAGATGAAGCTATACATCCAAGATTCCAAAATCAACCTTTATACATGAGCGTCTATGTGCTAAAAATGAAATAAAACATAATTTTAAAACAATTACTATCACATATCATAATAATCTTCATCCTCATGAACAAAAATAGAACAAGTTTCTTGTTCAACAGAACTAAATTGATTTGGGAGAAGAGGCAGCTTTACTTCCAATTGTATCAACCACCAATATCAAGAGTAATAAGATAGAGCTCCAAGTCCGGGCATCCCTGAGTGAAATAAAGTTAAATTTAAAGACAAATTTAGTGTTTTTTCCATAAAAGAGCTTCACACCCTTCTTGGTTGCTAATAAATTTAATGTTTTCTTTTCTTAGAAGGGATCCCCGCCTTTCTTAGCTACTTAAGCAGACCCACATTGTTGAAAAGCCACGAAACTAACCGGAAACATCCCTAGAATGTCGTTGATCATACCATACAATGTTTCCAAATCATGAAACATCATACAGTATAGCAAACGACATTCCAAGGTCATTTCAAGCGAGTTTCCATGTTTCATGGAGTTCCAAGTATTGTTGAGGTACCTAGGGTGACATTTCCTACAACATAGAATTGTTCATAATAGGAAACAATAAGAGTTATATTGCATCCATAAAGAACTAATTGAAGGGTTTGAGATGACATATTTGGGACATCTTCACTTTTACTTGGGCATTAAAGTGACTCAAAAATCTAACATACATATTCATCTCACAAAAGAAGTACAATTTATTGATCAAGTTTGGCATCACCAAGTGTAAGTCTCTCTCTACTCCAATGGAACAAACTTTTAAGCTCACATCAAATGAATAGAATGGATTTGAGAATGCAACCAAGTATAGACAACTTGTGGAAAATCTTATCTACCTCACGACCACGGAACCTGACATTTCATTTGTTGTTGGAATCCTTTCCAAGTTCATGCAAAAACCATATGGACATTAGTCTACTACAAAAAGAGAAAGATACTTGAAAGGAACTTAAGACCTTGAAAATACCTGAAGTTGCAGGGGAAATAAGAGTTTTACTCCTCTTCTGGTTTGACATTTTGCAATCAAGTTGGCCAAGAATCTTAGATACCATGATCGAACCAAGCATATCAACACTAAGTACCATCTAATTCAATATGATGTAGAGGCCAAGACTATTAATTTGAGACATTGTTCCACAAATGAGCAAATTGCAAATGTCTTTACCAACATGATTGCGCTTGGAAGAGAAAAGTTTAAGAAGTTCAAAATGATGCTTGGACTGACAAATACCCCTTCGACTTAAGAGGAATGTTAAACACATAATCCTTCAATATTATTATTGCACATAATTTGGAGTTAGGTTAAATGAACAATTTGGGGCAAACCAATAATCTCTCATGGAATGTGAAGAAAGTAGCCACTTCCTCTTACATATATGCATGTTTTGAGTTATTGAAAAATATTGAAGTGTTCCCAACAAAGACATCCAACCCAAATCCAGTTTTAAAGATGTAACCATGGGTTTACTGACCACTTTGTAAATGAGCCAAATAAGCAAATTCTAGGAGCATGCATAGCATCGTCACTGAGTTAAGGTTTATATTTACTTTTTGCATGTAAATAAATAGAGCTAAGGCTTCATTAGCATGCCCATGACACCACATCTCTACATTCCACTTGATGTAGAGCTTCTGAATGCGCACACATCAAAAATATTAACCATGATAATAGGATCAAGCCTCACTCTTCTTGGCTTCATCTAATGAAATAGCCACAAGGCCTCATTGTCATCTTTACTATACATATAAAAAGTGATCATAATGCCCATAGGATGAAATTGTCAAATAATTGGCATGCAATTGTGAAGTACTTATATAACTCAAATCTTTTTCCCATAATAACCCAACATTATAACCAGGGTCCGCTACAGCGTTATAACATACTTGAATGCCTTCCTTAACCATCCAAGTATTCAAATTTCAAAATTTCTCCTTAGTCCTACAATTTTGGCAATCTAAATCTAAGTCTTGTTTAGCCCTAGCTCCATGGATGATTATTACACATAAAAATTCATCATTGTACCAAAACATTCATATAAAACAATTTCCCTACTTACAATATCAAAAAATTAATCATATGAACAATTTATAATAAGAGTGTCATCCATATGCACGATTATTCATTACAATGTTTAAACTCATATGTTATGTTCATTACATAAACTACTAACACTTGGAACAAGGGAAGCACAATCTAAAAATATATATTAAAAATCATTCCCCGTGAAGAGTATTAGAGTTCTACCCTAAGTTCTTGCATCTCCTTACTACACACAACCCAATGAACATACTTAGCTTCACTAAAGCTCGATTTACATAGCAAAGGCAAAATTATGCCCTCTACCCCATGAAATGATTGGTGTAACAACATTTGAACTTGCATGTAATTATCCTACAGAGAGTCCACGGCATATTCCTCAAACATGAATAAAGACACAAACATTAAGCTTTGGCAATTAAACAATAACTACTAATTTCTTTGTTTAGTGGATGCACTTGGGAAATTAGCTACATAGGAGTGTTTGTTTCTCCAAAGCATGTGGGGTCCACGCCAACATTGGGCAATGCAAAAACAAACACAAATTAGTAGCCAAGTGTTATTGAGCAAGACCTCTCTTCACTTCAACACATCAAAAATTAGCACCTTAATGAATGGCAATTGTTGGATAATAAAATTGCCTTCCCAAGAGGTTGCTTGAACTTAACACTTGAATGAAGCAACAAATGGGCTTCTAAGACCCTTTAGAAAACATTTAAGGAACACATGACATAAAGAGGTTTGGGGAGCTTGGAAGAATGACACTTGGGCATCACCAATAAAATGCTACTTTTACACTGACACTACTTCACACAGTTCCTTGCCCGCATGGTGCTCCTATGGAGTATTGCCCCAAGTGCACCTTAATTATTATTATTTATAACAAGTCAAATGAACTCAAAGTTGAAACATACTAAACGTGCCTATCAATACTCGTTATCTTTTCATCCTAGGAAGCATTGTTGATTTCATTGACTCGTACAAAGAAATAACATGTTTGTTGACATCACCAATAAAATACTATTTTTAAACTTACCCTACTTCACATTGTTCATTGCCCACATGGTGCTCCTAAGGAGTATTGCCCCAAGTGCACCTTAATTATTATTATTTATAACAAGTCAAATGAACTCAAGTCGAAACATGCTAAACATGCTAAACATGCCTATTAATACTCAACATCTTGTCATCCAATGAACCATTATTGATTTCATTGACCCATACAAAGAAATAACGTGTTTGTTAACCTAGTTAAGTGGGCAAATGTGCATGTATATGGTTTCATCATTTATTACACCCTTCTTAAAGAGACTTTTGACTAGGGAGACACAATTTTAGACAAAGTAGTGCACCAAATGATCAATTACCAAACGAACAATGAAATTTGTGTCTCCATGTTTGACATGTTTATTAACCTAGTTAAGTGGGCAAATGTGCATGTATATTGTTTCATCATTTATTACACCCTTCTTAAAGGGACGTTTGACTAGGGAGAAATAATTTTAGACAAAGTAGTGCACCAAATGATCAACTACCAAACTAACAACGAAATTTGTGTCTCCATGTTTAATTTTCACCTTTGGTTTCTAGTATGTGTATATAATCATCGAGTTGGTTTATTTGGAATACCTTTTTTATTTGGAACACTACCATTTTTATGATATCAAAGATCAATTCATCATGATGCTCAAGTTATTTTGAAAAGAGAACCAACACCCTTACTTTGGAGGCATATAACTTTCTGGCCAAGAAAATATAATGTTTTCAAGAAACTTGTTTCACATATATCAATGCATATGGCTTTGAGGGGAAACCATGTTACTTGCTTAATATGGATTGTGATTGAATCTTTCTAGTAGAATTGGCTAAGCAAAACATTGAAGAGGAATTTCCTTTATTTCCAAAAGGATAAGCAATTTACATTTATACATTTTCATTTCTCTAGTATTTTCATAAACGACATCTTACACCTAAATGATCAAGCTCAATTATTGGAATTCTTCAAGTTGAAGGACATACTTACAACGTTAGGTTATGATCTCAAACATTTGTTAAGACCCACTCGTATTCCTTTGGATATACCAAGTGCTTTCCAAAGGCCCTCGCTCTTGAAGGCAAAAATATGGATTATCAAGGTATTGCAACTTGAAGTAGAGATCCAAGATTACGCAAAACTCTAGGGACCAACCCTGATATGCAAGTTGAATAATTGAACCTCACTGGGATCTCCTAAAGCATAAGAAGTTTGAATGTTGACATAGTTATGAAGAAAGTGGGAAAGGATTATGAAAGAGAATGAATGGTACAAAGAAATCAACAAGACATCTCATCGAAGAGGAAAGGTGAATACCACATCCAGAGGAACTACAACCAATGCCCCTTAAAATGCTTTGATGTCTACCCAAAAGATTACTTTCTCCACCTCCAGAGGTGAAAGTAAGAAAAAATTAGTATTGTGGTTGGCAGTGATGGCAATGGGAACAACCCTAAGAAAGGCACTTTGGAAAAGGCAAATGTTGTTTCTGCCCCTCCCATGAGGAAAGAGATCTATTATTAGTAATTAGCCAAACTTATTGTCCAAGGAGATATTGAATAATATGTTGACTTTGTTAAAAATCAAAAACTAGGTGATTATTTGATGCAGCCTTCTATCAAAATTGTTGCTCGAATAAACTACAATACTATAGGAAATTAGGTGGCATCACAAAGTATCCGTGTCTTCAAAAATGTTTTTATCATTATGCACCCTTCTAGCTATTACAAGCAAAGTAATAAGTTTTCCATGTCCAAGATAAAACTTAATGGAGAGATACATTGAAAGGACCAATTTTCAATTTGATGCTAGAAACAGTGGGCCTTCTGGTGCACTGGAAATGCATCAAACCACTAGTAAAGAAATCCTTGGCCTCAAATATATTAGAAAATGAACTTGTAAAGGATAAACTCCTTGTGAAACCAAACTCAATGTCTTCACTAAGAATAAAGAACTTTGTAAGTCCTCATCTAAGCAGAATCACCATGGCCTCACCATTAGATTATATCAAGTTTTGGGTAGGCCAAGTCATTGATATAACTATGAAAACCTTGTGAAGAAAGAAAATTATCACTCCATTTAATAAATCAAAATATGTGTGTGTGTGTTTGTGTTCTTAAACACATGCCTTGTTTTTTAAGACAATATTGACAATACCTTTTCCCACCTCTTGAGCTTGTGAAACTTTATATATTCAATACAATTGCTAGTAGTAATATTTAGCAAAGAGTGCAAAGCTTCCCTAATTTAGCTCATCAAAGAAAGATGGATTAAAAGAAATAGAATCAATGTCTTTCCCTTCTCCCTTCAAGGGATCCATTTCCACATCATTGCATAGTCCATGATCTGCCGCACTCAGAATTGTGACAAGTATATTTGCCATCATAATTGTATCAATTACCATGATGTACCAACCACAAAAACAAAAAACAAAAAAATCTCATCCTTTTAAATCCAAGTTTCATTCAAAATCATTTTCAATATAATTAAAAATGACACTAACATGTTTTTATGTTTTGTGCTTGTCTTTCAACAACTAAATTGTCCCTCATCCTCTTGGATGGAAACCAATTCCTAAAATTTCAACAACTAAATTTCCCCTCATCCTCTTGGATGGAAACCAATTCCTAAAATTAAGTGACTGAGCTACATATACAGCTTATGACAATTGTATTCTAACATGTAACCATTTTACTACAAGAACCAGAGCAACAAGGTAGTATTTTATTAATGACTCAATGATTTGCAGACTTAATAGTTGGCAAAGATGTCACCCATAACCTTCGTTTGCATCCAATTTCAATAATAGATCAAAGATAAAAGATATTGACTACATTTCCTATCTGATCCGTAAGTTGTTCACAACCACATCAAGAATCAAGTTAGATAAATTCAAGATGGCGATGTAGAAATACTTCCAAATAACAACTTAACTATCTATTGGGCTTCAATTTCAATAATAATTTCAAGGAGGTTTTAGCATGCTCTTGGTGAGAGCTTGATGCTTCCATAAATGATCTAACTGGGAAAAAACCAAATTTCCATTTCGTAAATAAGGCGCATAGCACAGCGTTGAAAATACACTCAGAAAAACAGATCATCCATTTCAAAATGATTTAATGTGATTAAAAGATATTAACTAAATTAGACATGGACATAAGCGTCTAGATTAAGGTGGTCATATGTTGCCCATTTGTACGGGTTTGATTTGAGGAATATCCTGACGGAATAAATGCACAGTACTTGCTGAGGCTTCCAGTAGCTTTTGTAGAGATAATGTTAACAAAACCAGGCATCTTGCTCAATTTATAGCAAATTTCTAATGCAGATTTTATTTATTAGAATACTTCCCAGAAACTCCCATGGAAATATTTTTTAGAATCGTGCAAAAAATAATCTGCTTCAGATAAAGAGACCTCCCTCCACCGAATGAAGCCCATAAGCACATGAAGAATGAAAATGCATCCAGTTGAAGCAGATCCATAACCATACAGACCAATGAATCGCATATATTTCATACAAAAAATAATCTGCTTCCCCTAGCCTGTAGCTTGACAAAAAATGTAAAATTCTGCACCTTAGTGAAAAATTGAATTTGAAAAAATAACTTCTACTATGAAGAACGTGTATCGTGGATAAGACAGCAAACAATCAAAATTCTGCATGTGCTCTTGACAATTTTCAGAAAGATTTAACGTGATTAAAAGATATTAACTAAGTTATACATGGACACAGTCTAGATTAAGGTGGTGATACACTGCCCATTTGTACAGGTTGCATTCGAGGAATATCCTGGAGGAATAAATGCACATTACTTGTTGAGGCTTCCAGTAACTTTCGTAAAGGCAATGTTAACAAAACCAGACTTCATGCTCAATTTATAGCAAATTTCTAACGCGATAAATACTTCCCACAAACTCCCAATGAAATATTTTTTAGAATCGTGCAAAAAACAATCTGCTTCAGATAAAGAGGCATCCCGTCCCCGAATGAAGCCCATAAGCACATCAAGAATGAAAAGGCATCCAGTTGAAGCAGATCCATAACCATACAGACCAATGCATCATATAGATTTCATAGAATATAAAACAGGCTTCCCCTAGCCTGTAGCTTGAACAAAAAATGTAAAATTCTGCACCTTGGTGAAAATTTGAATTTGAAAAAATAACTTCTACTATGAAGAACGTGTATCGTGTATAAGACAGCAAACAATCAAATTTCTGCGTATGCTCTTCACAATTTTTAAAAAGATTTAATGTGATTAAAAGATATTAAACTAAATTTACCATGGGCATTCAGAGCCTAGATTAAGGTGGTGAAACATTGCCCATTTGTACAGGTTGAGGCTTCCAGTAACTTTCGTAGAGGCAATGTTAACAAAACCAGGCTTCATGCTCAATTTATGGCAAATTTCTAATGCAAATTTCATTTATTAGAATACTTCCCACAAACTCCCAAGGAAATATTTTTTAGAATCGTGTAAAAAACAATCTGCTAAAAAAAAAGAGGCATCCCTTCCCTGAATGAAGCCCATACGCACATCAAGAATGAAAAGCCATCCAGTTGAAGCAGATCCATAACCATACAGATCAATGCATCATATAGATTTCATAGAATATAAAACAGGCTTCCCCTAGCCTCTAGCTTGAACAAAAAATGTAAAATTCTTCACCTTTGTGAAAATTTGAATTTGAAAAAATAACTTGTACTATGAAGAACGTGTATCGTGTATAAGACAGCAAACAATCAAATTTCTGCGCGTGATCTTCACAATTTTCAAGAAGATTTAATGTGATTAAAAGATATTAAACTAAATTTACCATGGGCATTCAGAGCCTAGATTAAGGCAGTGAAACATTGCCCATTTGTACAGGTTGAGGCTTCCAGTAACTTTTGTAGAGGCAATGTTAACAAAACCAGGCTTCATGCTCAATTTATAGCAAATTTCTAATGCAAATTTTATTTATTAGAATCGTGCAAAAAATAAACTACTTCAGATAAAGAGGCCTCCATTCCCCGAATGAAGCCCATGAGCACATCAAGAATGAAAATGCACCTAGTCGAAGCAGATCCATAACCATACAGACCAATGCATGATATAGATTTCATACAATATAAAACAGGCTTTCCCTAGCTTGTAGCTTGAAAAAAAAAATGTTAAATTCTAAAACTTGGTGAAAATTTGAATTTGAAAACGTAACTTCTATGAAGAACATGTATCGTGGATAAGACAGCAAACAATCAAATTTCTGCATGTGCTCTTCACAATTGTCTATTTTTTCTAGCCACAACTGTCCAATAGATGCAGAACATAACTGTTTCAGAACAAGGAAGCAGTTTTCACGTGGTTAATACGCTCAACCACCTAAAAAATAGTATCAAAGTCCACTGTTTAAACTTGAGACTAACCAAAATACAAACCCAAAGTCACCATATTCTATGGCTCCTATAATAAAAGTTTGCAAATGAAAGCAATCACTGGAACTTAAAAACTGTATACAACTATAGCAGAATTTGAAGCAAATAGGTATTATAACTGCTATGATGATTAAAGATCAAAATCATGTAAAGTAGGCAATTCAACATAGAGATTGAACATGATGGAGCCAGCACAAAATCCAGCGCACGGTTCTCACATGAACTCCATGAATATACATACCTCTGGAATGTAACCCTTGTGAATCCCACAAAAATTAATATAGAACTCCAATGATATATAAAGGAAGAAAATGGGCATTATAACTTAACTATAAAGATTCAAAATCTTGCAGGGCAGGTAAATTCAGTATAAAAATTGAACATATGGAGTAGACATGAGATCTTGTGCATGGGACTAGCATGAGCTTCCCAAATATACATACCTCCAAAAAGTGACTCTTCTGAAGCGCCAAAAATTAAAATAGAACTTCAATTATTTCTCTGGTAAAATGGGAGCTTCAAGTACTGAGACCATGGTTAACTGCCTTAATCCTCAATAAGGAGGACAATCTTTGATCTTCATGTCATCAAGAATCACTTCATGAGGTACCATAGTATGGAGGGATAGGTGCAGCTGTGGTACCTATTGTAGGCAATCCAGGTTGGCTAGACTGTGGAGGTTGAAAGGTTGTATATTGGTTATAGTGGGGGTTGTACTGTGTTGGTGCTACAGCTCCATGAGCAGCAGATAGCCCTGTATATGCAGGTTGTCCTGCAAATGTAGGTCCATATAAAGGTTGTGTAACATAAGAAGATTGTGGAGCATATGAAGGTAGCCCTGTAGGATATGCTTGTGGAGTAGGAGGAGGTAGTTGTGACCTTGGATATGATGGAAAGTTTGGGTTCATTGCTGCATAACCTGGTTGTACCTGTGGTCCCAACTGTACTTGAGAGGATGGTATAGGTTGTGAAGCAGCCTTCTCCTTCTGGCCCTCAACTGCAAGTTTCACTGTAACTGACCTTCCCTACATGCCAAAGCACAATTACAGATTCCTTAAATCACCAATGAAGTCAAGTGTAAGTGTATTCCTTAAATAACCCAAAAAAATATAATCTCAAGAGCCATTAAAAAATGCATAGTTCTGTTCCTTACATCAATATTTCTGTTTGAATCCTCAAGAGCCCTTTTGGCCACTTCAACAGACTTAAATGTCACAAATGCAAAACCCCTGTTTGAAAAATTTGTTTCAGAGTAGAAATATAAAATGATATTGCCAAACTAGATATAGTAAAATATATAAATGGTAGAATTATAAGAAACTAAAGTTTCCACTTAATAATTTCATTTTTAGCCAAAAACTAAATTACCTGGATCTGTTTGTATTCTTGTCATATGCAACAGAACCTTCCTCTATTTCTCCATACTGTGAAAAAATCGATATGAGTGCCTCGTTTGATGTCTCATATGAAAGGCCACCAATGTAAAGCTTCCTCTGTGACTGATCGGTAGTTTGTGCTGGATTGGTGCCAGCAGTTGCTAGATTACATACAGTAATTCGACCCTGCAGAGTCATCACCCCACATTACAAAACTATTCTTAAACTCTGAACACAGCAGCATCCAGTCAAATTGCCAACAGACAACTAACAAAAGCAGCAGCCCCTGCCAAAACTATTGGCTGGTTTATGGAAATATTATAATTGTTCTACAAAGCATCTTATGGAATGGAACAATTTCAATGACATTCCACCAAGATAAAACTCAAAAATCCTGCACCTAGTAAATTTCCAATATTAATACTCAGTTTTCAATAATCTTAACTTTGCACTAGAAAGCATGTCACAAGAATGCAGCAACTGAACAACATGAATACGTAGTGAAAAAAAAACTGAACAACATGAATAACATCGCACCTAGATAGAACAACGGTGGGTGTTCCATCAACTTAAATTTCTTGCAATACATGAAAAGTAAAATTAGCTTCTTGTACATGCCTTTGGGCAACACTAATATACTATTGACAAATAAAAATGCATGTTACAGCATGACTCTCATATCAACGACTCAGACACAATCACACAATCTCCAAAGCAGACACCACATTAAAAAGTATCTATACAACCAGCATTTCACAGTAAACTTCTAGTTCAAAATGTGCAAATATCTAGAACCAAGACTGACACATACATCAATAGTCTTGCTAGGTTCCTGCAAAGCCCTCTGAGCAGAATCCATATGCTTAAATGTAATAAAGCCAAATCCCCTTGACTTTCCAGTTGCCTTGTCAATGATAACAGAACCTTCTTCAATCTCTCCATATTGTTCGAATGCCTGAAATATCAGCAACAATTGGAATTATCAGTAAACAATTTTCCATTCAAAAGCGTGGTTTGTTTTATCAAGTCTCCAAGAGAGACTACATAGTCTGCAGTTGTAAAAAACAGGCCGGATTCTGAACCATGGTTAACTTCCCTTTGAGTGAATATTAACAATAACCTTTATGTTAAATCAGCATGACAAAACTCTGGTACAAATTACAACTAGGACCAATGCAATCAACAATACATGGTGAGAAAAGCCAACAAATAGCATCACATGATTTCAAGGCCATAAAACAAAAGCATTACCAAATAAACAACAATATGAACAATATTTCCATTCATACAAATGACAAGCACTTAATCATCATGCACTCACTTCACACAGAGTTTGTGAAGCAGTCTCCCAAGCCAGTCCACGCACAAACAGCTTCCGATGCGCAGGGTCTTTGCTTGCAGCATTCCTAATATTGTCTGCAATTGCAGGGTAAAGACAACCTCTGCAGAATACAACCACAAGCATTTCAGTCAATCCATTCACAACCAATTAGGAAGCCAGCAATGTAAAATTATCAATATGGATTCAAAAGCAAACAAACAAAAGCATGAAAACTACCTTATGGCATGCATCCAGATCAAACTACAGTTTAATATTTTTAGTTCGCAGTAGGTAGAGAAAGGTAACTCTATTGATGTCCAACAAATGACAAAAAGATAACTCAATCAGTAATACCAATCCGTAGGGGTGCTATAGGCTACCCTGAAAGCATAAAGAGAAACGCGTTTAGCCCTGTCAGAGTGCACTTGTCTCAAAGTTGAAAGTTGTAATTCTAGGTTTGGTTGCTCTTTACAGACAACTTCCACAAGTCTCTCTTAGATCCCACTTTTATCAATGGATCATACCCACATTTAGTGCAAAAACTACTAGTAGAGCTTTAAGGCCTCCTAGTCGTTAGAGAAGTTGAGTCTTAGGATCACTTGTCCTATGTATCTTTCAAACTCAAATACACCATATATAATTCCTATGTATTTTTGAAACTCCAAAACATCCCATATAAATACATGTGGGCAAAACTGACTCAAACGAACTATAGCTCATGGTTGGACAAATGTTATTTAAAAAAATCATAACACATATTTTAGGCGTTTACCCCATGTCACACTACAAAAAATGTTTTTCTTAAAATAGTGACCAATGGTCAACAGGGGCTTGGTTGGTTGGTAAAGGGAGGGTGGTGAGAATTTCCCTAGTGACATGTTCAACTATTGTGGACCAGTGCACCAGTGCAAGTGGGCTCTTTATTCCCGTTGAGGCCAGGTGCACACTTGCGACATAGCAATAGTAGAAGCATTTGTCAATAAAAAAACAGCATAATCAGCTTTTGAAATTTCACTTTGATTCTGTCTTTTGTGTGAAATTTCAAAAGCTGATTATACTGTTTTTTTAATACAATGTGATGTCATTCGAGCTGAATAATGCCCCTGCTGTTTTTTCCTACATTGTACTAGCAGCCTTCCGGCACCTATTGATTTTTCTCTTTTATTTCAATAAACAAATGAATGAGGGAAAGTATCAGAGCTTTACTTATATATAGAGGGAATATATTATTGAATTGTAAGAATAGGTATTAGGTATTCTATATTTTCACATCCGGTATTATGTATTCTATAGGGAGGGAATCTTATTGCTCCTCTTCATACTCTTTTGTCTTCTCTCTATTAGTAGGTAGTAGGATCTATTCTTTCAGTAATTGTTTCTGTTGTTGACAAACTATTACTATTGTTGAATTACAACGATATTAGACTTTAACTCATACTTTTCATATCTTATACTAGCCTTAGACTCTACTTATACTACTGTGCGGAACTACAACTATACTACTTGAACAAAACTTATATCCTCAATCTACTTTATAACTTAACCAAGCTTACTAGTTATTATTAGACACAACTATTAACAATTCATCAGGGGTCAGGATAGAACCTCCACTACTCACCTACTTTAGATATCTTCTTCAAACAGCAGACCTCCATCAACTCTAGGAATCAATACTACCTGACCAACACTATCATCTCTTCCTATCACAAATCAACAATAACAGCAACCTATTACAGAACACCGAGGGCTGAACCGAAACAACTATTCTAATTAAGCGAAGTAACAATAAGTATACCTGCTCAACAAGGTGACTATCACTAAGCAACATCACTCTATCAAGGCGAGGACAAGGATAATACCCTCATACTAGCAGATTGGTTTGGTCACGTAACCTAAATAAGATACTTGTACTACCAGGTCTAATACAGAGATTTGGAAAGAGAATGTGGAACAACCGCCCTACTCAATTAGATACTTGCAGCCAGTAGAGATTACTTCTATACACTTATACCAGAACCAAGAGTTATTTCATGATTAGAAGCAAAACCTTTAGGAACAAAACAATGGATACGGGAGGAGTCTATTTATCTAAGTGCCACCTTCTATTGAACTAATCAGAACACATGGTATCATCATGCCCCAAATACTGCCTATTCACGTACCTACCTTTGACACCCCTTCCTCCACATTTGATACGTGACCCATACATAGTTGAACCGTTCCCATCTAACTAAGGTTTCTAAGAAGGCTGTATTTGGAAATTTATACCTTGGATCATATCAGGTGGAATTAGGCAATCAATCTTCCATTTTACACCTTTCAAACGTACTCATTCATCAGGAAGCGACATTAGTCAAATCATGACCAGGACATTATAGAGTCTAGACAATACTTATCCATCTCCACGGAGCTACACTACTGTCTACACTAGCTACTCCGTAAATAATCAACAATACTAAGCACTACCCACAACTCAGCACTACTAAGTACACTACCTAACCAAACCTGAACCCAGCAGAAACAAACCAACCAATCTACGGAGACCAGAAAGACCAAACTCTCTATTCAAGCAGTGAACAGATCAAGGTGTACACAGAGAATTCTATTTATGATACAGCTTATCACACTAGTACGTTTACAAACAGAATTATTGGTTCAAACAAGCTTCAAATTCCACTACCGAGCTCCCGCAGGGCACCTTGTCAACGTGTAATTCTTATTAGTTCAGTTGATCACTTTCTGAGACAAGGAAGGGAGCTATGGAAATGATGATCTCCTTAGGTTTCTTTTGACATTCCATGCTTCTTAGTTTCTTGTTTAGCTTCCCAGGTTCTCTTCTCTTTGAACTTTGAATTTTCATTATGTAGTTCTCTTCTCACTTGCCTTTTTCTTTCTTCTCCTGAGTGACACTTTGCTCCTCTTATTAAACTGCAATACCTACTAAGCTACTGATTTACATAGTCTAGATTTTGTAGTGCACATTTCGAAAAAAGAGATAGCCTCATATAGTTAGGCATAGTCCCTTACAATTGATCAAGCTCTGGTCCATCCTGGATTCATATATGATCTAATTACCTGGTACTATTATGTAGACCCAGTTATGCCTCTAACTCTGTGCAAACATAGACAAAGTGAGATTGCATCCATAGTAAGCCACAAGTTCTCCCAAACTATGAGATTTAGGTGGCTTTCTCTAATATTAACCTTAGCATTATTAAAGCTTACTTGCAAGCACATGCCTCTACCACTATTAGTGCTCCCGTTTCATGTTCCTAAGGCCAAAGATCTCCGCCTTCATCTTAATAGCCCTTATATATATTGACTATCACTCTATAGCCTTTACTCATGCACCATCAACCCATCATTAAATAGACTCCATTTCCATTTTGAATTTGAGCTGTATCTTAGCCTATGGTTATAAAGATTATCACGCTACCAACTACCACAAACAATTCTAGCTACTTATGCCAACATTATCACTTACTCTTATGCAGTCAACTTGCTTCTAGCCACTAAACAAATCTACATTAGGTTGCCACACCTATCTTTATAGAAATTCTTACAGACTCCATCATATGCTCGACGTACCATTTGTGTGCCTTTGCATTAGCCTCTATCATACCCTGTTATAGTCTTATATGGGTTACCACCACAAGTCCATTCATTAACTTCTCTTATTATGGCTTTAACCTCCCACCATGTCAGTTGTAGCCCACATAGTCTAAAACATTACCCCAAATATATAGCATCCTTGAGCAACCATAGTACATGCTCGTCTCTAAGCATCCTTTCCAATCCTTATTGAATAAGTTATTTACCATCATCACCTAGTCATAGTAACAAAACATCTAAACATAGACACCTCCTGTGCCACAAAGGCAATACACTTTACAATAACAACTACCACCTACTACTTAACCTATTAGCACTCTTATCATATAGCTTGCTCCTACTTTTAAACCTCTCTATTAGCTTGGGACGATCCCATAATTGGTTCAACATATCCTATCACATTAGATGTAATAAGTCCTGCTATACTATCATGTGTTCTTAAACAACTAAGGGACTATACCACGCTTGCCGATCTACACTCCTACATCACAACCCTTCTTGTAGCCACAATTAGGTCACATTACTAGATAATATTTCCAATCCCCCCCACCTTATTATTCAGATTATTTTGACCAGGGTACTGAAGAGCCTGCTGACCAGCCCATGGAGTTTCACATCTTGTTTCACCCTGAGGATAGCCAAAACATGGTTGATTGCTTCACTTCCCCACTTGATTCAGCGGGTTTACCTATGATGGAGGAGGGATCAATACAAGAAGCCATTCTATTGGAGGATGAGCAGCCCTTTGACCTATCCCCTACCCAGATGCAAATGGTATCTGATAACATCATGGCCAAAGTAATAAGGAAATATGATCTTAGGCTGAGGTTGAATGCCCCTAACTTCAGAAGGGATGATGCCATTAAAGGGACTGAAAATATGAGAAGGGATATCCCTAATGGTGCTAAAAGTTCCACAAGAGAGAAACCACTTAAGGCCTTGGAGTTCCTTAAAATTGTGATCCCAATCAGGGAAGAGCCTATGGTGATTGAGCAAGCCAAGAATACTCAAGGTGTGGGTGCTGGGGAGAAAGCCTCGGCTTCACTATAGCCAAATGTCAGTCTGAAAAAACCTTCTACTGCCCTCAGAGCCCCAGAAGCCACCCCTCTAGTGCCCCCACCCTTTGACATTAGACATGAGCTAGGTAAGCTTCAAATTCCAATGCCCCTTTTTAGGTGGTAAAGAATCCTTCCCACTGGAAGGAGGTGTCTGAGTTACTAGGAGTAAGAGAGCAAACTAAAACCCAACCCACTAGAACTCAAATACCCCAAAGCATACCTGCATGCCAAGTTTCAAATGTCCTAGCCCTCCAACACGAAGTCCCTCTGTAAGCTAACTAATCAGTCTTCAAAATGATGCCCAAAATATTGTGTTAGGAAACCTGCCAGAGGGAAGGGATGAGCTGACTCCTCTTTTTTCAATTATCTTATAAATCAAAAACCTTCATCTCCCCCAATTCTCCTTGAATTCTTTTGAACTCAGTGACACTTTATGGATTTAGGTCTTCATCTTCTTTGAGAAGAGAAACAATCTCAGATACAGTATATTCATCACATATCCCCTACAGAGGCCATATTAGGCTTATCTTCTGTCCCAATGTTCACTTTCCGCAACTTCAGTGGCTATGTATAGGAAGTGCTAATGTCCTATTACTTATTTTCCTGCACCGTTCTAGAACCCTCAGTTTCCTTAAATGATAAGTGTATCAAATGCTCCCAATCATCTAGGTCAGGATCATCTCTGTCCACTTTTCTGCAACAAAGGGGCACTTCTAAGTTATGAATAGGGACCTTTAAACGAATCAATTCCTGGTGAAAAGGGAAGACATAGGGGTTATCCACATTCTGCAACCTCTTGGTAAGCAGGGCCTCTTTAATTAGCTTCAGAGCACTTGTAACTGATTCATACTTCCCCAAAAAGGCAAAATCTTCACAAAACTGAGCCTGCAAAGTCTTCCAATCCATGGTCTGCCTTCAGGTTTCTTCATGTAAGTACCAAACTTGTGGAATAGATCATAGATTATGAAGAAACTTGTTAACCCAGAGGTCAGATTGAAGTCCCTCTCTCCCACTGCTGTGTACAATGCTCCACAGATACAAAGGATCAGCGTCTCTCCATTATAGACTTCCACAGCCATAGATTTGAGGTACCTTTCCTGAAACATTTCAACATTCAAATATAGGCAAAGGAACAAACATGTGGGTCATCAATTGGATTTAGAACTTAGCGGGATAACGTTGGTCCAAGGCAAACAACTGGATGTTTACTGAACTGGAGTACCTCGAAGCGCAATATCTAGCACAGGGATATTTTGTTCCTATACAACCTTACTATTCATTTCAGTGAAGAATCTGTCCAGATTAGAGACTCCATCATAAATCAGAGGATCCTGGATTTCAACACCAATCCCTCTCATAGATTTAATAGTTGTGCACTGTCGAGAAGAAATCCTGTGTTTCTGATTCTACCATTCATTCAAATCCTCTTCTGAATCACTATCAAAAGAGCGAATACTCCTCCAACTTACTGAACCATCTGCTATGGGATTAATGTAATCATTCTTCTTTCCTGCAGTAAGATTGAAAATCTGATCTAGGACATCTCGTTCCATATTATCATTGACAGACTCTGTGTATCGTGGCACTTGATACGGGTCTAAGGGCTGGGTGACTCTCATTCCTTCAGCTTTGAAAGTCGTAGTCTCATTCTTAAAATTGGTGATGGCATAGTTCTCAAAAGCCCAATCTATTCCTAATAATGTTGGATAAGGATTAGTCTTATCCATTATTTCAGTCACCTCAAAGTCAGTTGATGTCCTTACTCCTGCCAGGTCAACCTCCACATTTTCTAGTCTTCCTATGGGTAAGATCTTATATTGATTGGCCATGCGTAATTGAATAGGATAATATACCAATGGCTGGCTACCCATAGCCTCACGTGATTTCTTGGGCAGAATATTAACATCAGAACCAATATCTAAAATGACATCCTTAATATCATGCACATCTAACTGAGCATCTAGCCTGAATCCCTCCTAGTTTGTTTCTTCTTTCGCCTTATTATGTTGGTCTTCCTTTCAGGGTGGTTTGCTTCGATTTCCCATTATAGAGGTTTTTTTAGTGTATCTCTCCAGGTTTCAGGTCTGGGAAAGTATAACAGTGCGCCTAACATTTCATCTCTTTCCCCCTGTTACCCAATCCCGAAGTTCATTGACAAAATAACAAAATCTATTTATTTCGCCTAGTAGAATGTGAATTTGATCCGAAGAAGCCCCATACTCATACAACCGGGGGAATTTCCCGTAGAGAAGCAGTACTAAATCTCTGTTGGACTCAGCGGGAGAAATTCCAGCTATTGGGTTGGTCTCACCCAAAGTAAGAACGCAGGGTGAAGGACCCATTTTATCCATTTTATTTGTTTGGGGGAAGATGAATAAAGTAGCTTAAAATCCCTACTTTTATTCACTCACCTCCCTTTCCCCGGGAGATACTATTGGTGGTTAGACCCCCAACCTTTACTTTATTCCATTACTGAGAGAAGTTTCATCAGCCTCTACCTCTATTAAAAAGGAGGGAAAGCATTGAGATAAACTTCAATTGGTGCTTTTGCATGCCATTGTAGCACCATGCATTCAGGATTTAAATAGTCTCAATCAATAGCCTCAAGCAATGCTTCATTCCTCATATTACATACAAAATAATTGGTGAGTGCTTATTTTGATTCTACTGGGTCAACTGAAATGGGTTATGGAACTGGAACAAATTCTCAATCTCTATAGCGAAGTCTTGCTACTTGGAAGTTGTCCATCCGTTATGCCCATGTTGTTTGTTTGGCTCTATATATATAGATGCATATTGGGCCTAGTGTGAATTGGTTCAATGAGCGAACAGAGGGACTTCTGTCTACTTTTGTCTTCCTCATCTCTGCTCTACCTGACTATGCCTTTGCTTCTTCCTTTGATGTTGGAACCTGAGCTTAAAAAACTATTGGATTTGGATATTCACCTGGAATTGGAATAGGTCTAGAAATTGAGTCCTCCCACGGGACCTGGAATGGATTCTTTGACTCGATCAAATGGACCTTACGTATTTGCTTACTTTGATTCTGTCGGGTCAACTGAAATGGGTTATGGGTAATCAACTGGCTATGGAACTGGAACAAATTCTCAATCTCTATAGCGAAATCCTACTGCTTGGAAGTTATCCATCCGTTATGCCCATGTTGTTTGCTTGGCTCTATATATATATATATATAGATGCATATTGGGCCTGGTGTGAATTGGTTCAATGAGCAAGCAGTTGGCCTTCTGTCTACTTTTGTCTTCCTCGTCTCTGCTCTACCTACCTGTGCCTTTGCTTCTTCCTTTGATGTTGGAACCTGAGCTTAAAAAACTATTGGATTTGGATATTCACCTGGCATTGGAATAGGTTTTGAAATTAGGTCCTCCTACGGGACCTGGAATGGATTCTTTGACTCGATCAAATGGAATTTATGTATTTGGCACTCTATTTGCTGCAGAAAGTTAAGCCCATGAATGCGAGTAGATCAAAGCTCCAGCTTGTAGGTGGATTGCAGCCAAAGGGTAAAGAAAGCAATGGTGGGTGTCGGTAGTAGGTGAACAAGATTATTCTTCAAACCCGGCTACGAGATGCAAGTGAGTTGTTGGCCTCGGATGCCAAGACTAAAATAGAAGAAAGCGCTACGCATATAGAAGAAAGTGCTTTCACCCCCTTTCCCGCATTCAATGAGAATATGAACTACACCCACCTCTCGATTCGTATCTACCCTTGTCTCTACTGCTTTTGGTTAACCTCAGTGCTACACTATATACTCCCTTCCTTGATATGCCCTATATAAAATAGGTATTATTTGGGTTGACCTATAGCTAATGGTATGTGAATGGTATGTGCTTGCTATAGTTCAACTTTGTATAGTTGTTGCTAGTCTCGTCGTTTATCTGGTGAAAACGGAATAAGCATGGGAGAAGGGCTATGTAATCAGCTATAGAATTGACCCCAAAACAACATATGCGCCTTTATGGTAATGGATCTGTAATTGGGTCTTGATCCAGGCAAGGAACTAAAATTGTTGCACGAACTTCCGCTCCGCTATAAGGGACCATGTAACTAGTCATGGATGGAACTAGACGAAGGGGCATTGGGAATGGAAGGGATGCAAGGGGTTATGGTTATAAAATGAATAGTCTTTGACCAGATCAACTATAGCTATCAGTGCTTCTCTTTCTATGAGGTCAATCCCTGACAAAAGCTTATGCCTCTGCTTGACCTATTCGCAGTTCTTCCCCTGTTGGTCGAGCGACTACATTCCTTTATTTTTGGGGTCCTACCCCTTCATAGAGTGTTCGTCCTAACGCTCCTCGCCCTTTGGTCGAGCAAGAGATAAATTCCTCAAAAATGACCTTACCCAATGCGAAAAAGTGACTAAGTTCTTTTTAATTGATCAATGCAAGCCTAGCACCTTTAGATCTCAAAATCATACATATAGTATAATATTGAAAAGGTTCTCCTCTCCGCTAATGATATCCAGTATATAGGACACATGGTATTATAATACAGGTAATAAACTAGCTATAGGGATTTAAGTGGTAATGAACCAGTTATAGGTCTTGTGTGAATGACAAGTTGTGATGGCTAACGAGTCAAAGTATATAAGTTCCCTGAAGGGGTTATCTCATCCTGCACTAAGGTGAGTTGGCTCAACCCGATACGTCAAAATGCATGGGTTGGGTTTCTAATAGGTACTGTAACCGATGGTCGGGATCTACTCGAGTTGTTCTTTGCACAAGAGTTTTTTTTTTACCCTCTAAATGGATGACTAGGAGTGGGTCTTCGATGTCAACAAATCGATTAGACTGTGTCGTATTGAAGTGGTTCTTGTGTATCTAAGATAGGAATCTTATGGTTATCATTAAGTGGTGTACATATCATTCATACACTCTTACAAAGGGTTGGGCTCCATGCGCATCATTTGGTTTCAAGGTTGGGGTGCACATTCTAAGATGCTACCCATGCATTAGATGCTTAATCAACTGAGTAAACAATGTTCTAATCTACTAGTTCCTCTCCTTACCAGTCGAGCAATAAATTCCTTGCTCTCCTGTTGTCAAGAAAGCAATAAATTCCTCTCCCAGTTGGTCGAGCCTGCTTGTGCATCCTCTTCAATCAACCCATTCAAAAAAGCAACCTTTACATCCATCTGGTATAAAAGCCAACCAAAAACTGATGCAATAGACATGATTACTCTTATATAAGTACACTTTGCAACTGGAGCAAAGCCTCCTCGTAGTAAACTCCCTGTTTCCAAGAGAATCCTTTGGCTACAAATCTGGAGTTATACTTCTCTATGCTCCCATTTGTTGCATGCTTAATCTTATACAACCACCTAGAATCCATCACAAATTTCTCACTAGTCTTGGCGCAATATCCCATACATCATTCTTCATGATGGAGGTATACTCCTCAACCATGACGTTACACCATATCTATTTTGCATTAACCTCCTCAAACTTCGAAGGCTCTACATCAATGATAGAACACAATAGTGTAACATAATAATTATATCTTCTAGCTAGATGACTCACTTGAAAAGTAGAACCCAATTCTCTCACTTTCTCTACTTCCTTCAATGTCTAAGTAAAGCCATCTCGACTTCCTGGTTGAACTTGAGGGTAATAAGCGCTCTCCTCTAAGTTTGAATTGGGATCTTCTTGATCTAAATATGAGTCTAATATATCCTCCTAATCAAATTGGATCAATGACATTCTCACCATCCACAATCTTTGTGGGGGGCTCCTAGGAACTTGACGATCGTCCATCATCATCAACCTTTACATCCCTGCTTACCATTGTCTTCCAATACACTACAATGTAGGTCTAGTAAGCTTTGGATGCTTCACTAAACCAAAAAAAAATGCCCTTTCTACTAAAGAGTTTAAACTTAGACCTCTTCTTGTCAAGAAAACAAAGTACACGAAACAAATACCCATGGTTCTCACCATCAAAGGCTTATTATAGTTTCCTATCCTTTAGCATATGAGGACATCGCTTTAGAAGGTACAAAGTGGTATTGCATGTCTTTGCCTAAAGACGCACAGGCAAATAAAGGTCATGGATCATAGTGTTAGGTGTTTCTATGATGCAACCCCATTATGTTATGGATTGTAAGGCATTGTTAGCTCCCCCTTGATTTTTGCTTCCCTACAAAATGCATAAAAGTCCTTGAAGTTGTACTCTCCCCCATTGTAAGACCTCAACCCTTTCATCTTTTACCTGTTTGATTCTCCACAAGAGTTTTGAACCCGAAACAGACTAAATACTTCATCTTTCATCTTCATAAAGTAAATTTAGGTCTTTATAGAGGAACCATCAATAATGTTACCAATCAAAGAAGTTGATGACATAGTCCACATACATCTAAATGAAGCAGATCAAGAATCTCTCTTGATCTATGCTCACTGGTTGGAAAAACAATTTTTGTATGCTTGTTGAGTGCACAACCCTTGCACACTTCTAGCTTCTGGATATATAAGTTTGATAATCCCTCCACTGTTGTTCAAGAGTGGCAATGCTCCATAGTGCAGGTGAAGAAATCTCTTGTGCCAAAACTCTCCTAGATCGTCATAGTGACGCACTAAAGCGCAATGTTTCATCGAATCCATAAACAACCTATACAAGCCACCTTCTTGCACACCTTTGGTCAAGACTCAACCATCCTTCTAGCTACGATCTATTATGATGACTTGCTTATCATCAAACTCAACCACACACTTAAGATTTGTCATGGCTAAACCTAAAAGAAGATTCTTAGTTAAGCCACAAACATACAAAACACATTCAACTCAAGAACATCACTAGATGGCATGCAGAAAGACAAAAATCCTATTCCGATAATTGGATGTGTGCCATTATCACCCAACTCCTCTTGTATGTTGACTTCTTTCTCTCAAAGTTTGTTGAAAGCCTTCTTATTGAATGTCATCTATCTAGATGCTCCATTGTCCACATACTACCCTATTGTAGATATGGTGTTAGGAAAGGCACGATATCATGGAGAAGGCAATCTCAAGCTCAGATGCCAACTCATCCACTATGGAAACTTTTGCAATCCATGAAATTACTTTCGTTGCTTATTCTATTCCTTCTTCTTAGGACACTGAGATGAATAGTGGACAATCTTGTGGCAATTGAAACATTTTATATGACTCGAGTCTTTCTTCCCATGCTCAAATGAACACAAATGTTCCTTGTGACCCTTATTCCCACCTTTAATCACCTTACCGGTGAGGCTTTCGTTAAGGATCTCATTGTTTTTGGTTGCAACTGAGCCCATCCTTCTCTCCTCTTGGATGAAAGCATCCCAGAGCTGCTCAACTGTAAGCTCACAACCACAAACATTCCACACAAAGGATGGGCTCTAAGAATCCATTCATCGAGATAGGCTCCAACTCCTCATTTTTGACCTTCATCTTCATAGCCATGACCTGATCTGGTTAATCTTCATCAAGTAGCTAGATATTGTGTTTATGTAACTCGTGTGTATGAGAGAGTTGATTCCTAAGAAGTAATTTATGGGACGCATTCCCACTCTAATAAAAAGTGATCAACATTGCATACATCTCATCAGTGAACCTCCCTGTGGTGTGAGAGATCAAATGGTCCTTCACCAAATCCATAAGGATTCTCTTTACTTTGGCAACATTCTTCTTATGTGTGGTCAAAGACATAGCATTAGTTGAAGCAATAAAAGTCCCTTCTACAATCTCCCAAAGATTTGTCTCCTCCAACATCTACAATCGACACTTTCAAGATGCTAGGTCCTCTCCCTCTTAAGATAGCTTTCTTTTAGTAGGTCCTAATTAGCTTTGGCTCAGCTCATCAATGGCCTTTTTGAACGGCCCATAGCCTCAGAATATATCAAAGCGATAACCTCTCCCTCTTATATATCGAAGGAATCAATCTCAATGCCATAAGAGATTAATAATAGCAATGTTGTGAACACCCATAATTCTCCCCACCAATTCAAGTGGTATGTGAGTTGGGTTTGGAACGTAGTACACTTTGCCTAACTATGATCAATCGAGGTAGATCATCCCTTTGCTTAATCGACCGAAGCTCCCCTTCTCCATGTCTATGCGAGTGGAGTAAGTTACACTGGTGTGGAGGGAGGTTCAATAAGAATCATACCAAATCTCCCTACTTCCTTTCGTGCTACTATGGTTGGTTATTCAATTTACTTAGTTACACTTCTTCGACGAGAGATGGGAGGTGACTTATAAATGAAGGGTGGGGCTTCATAGGAGAGAACAGGGATCTGATGAAACCATATTAGGCATTGGGGGAAGGACCTTTGAGGGGAATAATAGACCTTTTTGATCGAAGGGAATAATGGGAAGATGGATGACCCAACGCATCAAATAGTATTGCAAGGAGTACAGTAACAAGACTGGGTTGGGGAGTGGAGTACACTGGCTTACAATTGAATAATTTTGGTGGGGAATAGAAACATGGGAGTAGTCATTCATTATGGTTCATTTCCAGCCCGAAGTATGTAACCAACTGGTACAGCGAGGGAATAATGCCTGGAGAATGAAGTTCAGAATAATTCATTTCTTCCAACCTTCCATCCAGCACCAAACTTTCGATGCATTCCAATATAGTAGGTCGGCCCCACTGGATTATCGAAGTGTCCTTTTTTCATCTCGTTGCTTAAACAATATTGGCTCATCTCCTTTTAAACCACTTAATCCCCTAATTGACCTTGCAATTGATGGGGACTTCTACCCTTTATTTAAGTCATATTGGGGTTGGTTATTTTGCCTCATTTCATTCCTGTCGGGTTCATCTCAAAAGCCTTTAAGGCTGATGAATGCACCTGTATCCCTTCGCGCACCTACTGCAAATTCAGGCATCTATGCATGTAGTTGCCTAAACCTATCCCTAACGAATTGACACCATGAAAGGCAAGCAATGGGATCTCCAACCCATGCTTCTTTACAAATCAATATTCCATGTAAGGGGAAAAATGGTGCTTATTGGGAAATCTAAGGCTACTACTTTGATGCAAGGTGGGAGTATCTATTTACACAACTACTTGGAAGCTAGAAGAGGATCCCAAAGCCCACTACTTATACTACGCAGGAAAAGAAACTTGAGATATTACCCGTTCTTGATCTATCTATTTGGGTCCAGCTTTAAGCAAGTAACAGGAGATGGGTCATGTTTTTAGTAGCAAGATCAGGAGACTCGATATTATCCCAACAAACAGTGGGGGGGTTGGGGGTGAATAAAAGGGTTTGGTTGGGGTGAATTTGAAATTCAATCTGATTAATGTCATTTCTTTTTCATCCGCTAAAGGAATAAGTAATAATAAGTCCAAGGAAAAGAGAAGTAGTACATAAAGAGCATAGAAATCTACCACTAATGAGCTGAGCCCCAAAGCCAAAGTCAAAAGGTTAGGTCTCATATAATGACTTGCATCATGCTAGAGATAGAGTAAAGGGAAAAACTCCATAGAAAAACAATGTCTCTTAACCAAAAAGAAAAATAGAAGCCCTTCGAAATTGAAGTTGACGCATTATCACACCAATTTTATCCACCTACAACGGTTTCATTTGAGTTGAAGACAATGCAAATCAACATTAAACACACATAATATTCTGAAAAGTCTGGAATTTAGGTCAGTTTCACACTTCCAATCCAAGTCAAACTTCAAGTTGACTAATTGACCATTGAATGAGGCATCTAGTTTCACCTTTTAGTCATGCTACCTTTGTGGAAATTCCCTTAATACCTGTGTGATCACTTTACTGGCCTGATTTGACACATTTTATGGCCCATTAATGCCAAAGGTCGCCTTAGAACCTTGGTGGGTGAATACAGGATTGTGCCAACCTTCTGCGTTCAATAAGAGGGTACTTAGCCTGAAGTTGACACATTATTACACCAATTTTGTCCACCTACAACAGTTTCATTTGGGTTGGAGACAATGCAAATCAACATTAAACACGCCTAATATTCTGAAAACTATAGAATTTAGGTCAGTTTCACACTTCCAATCCAAGTCAAACTTCAAGTTGACTAATTGACCATCGAATGGGGCATCTAGCTTCACCTTTCTTAGTCATGCTACCTTTGCGGGAATTCCCTTAATACCTGTGTGATCACTCTAGTGGCGTGATTTGAGACATTTTATGGCCCATTAATGCCAAAGGTCGCCTTAGAAGCTTGGTGGGTGAATACATGATTGTGCCAATTTACCTTCTTCGTTCAATAGGAGGGTACTTGGCCTCCCTTTGGTCAAGTCAATCACATGGATGCCCATACTTGAATCTTGTGCATTCACATTGAAATTGGTTCACTTTCAAGCCAAATTTGGCCTATAAATACAAACCTCTTCCATGCATTCCATAATCTTTTACTCTGCTAAGGTTATGCCACAAGGATTGTGTCAAAGGTTGAGAAATCAATTAGGCCTGTTGGTCGAGCATGCTTACACATTCTTGGCCCCTCCTTTAGCATGCACATCCGCATGAGCACTTCATATTATTTTTTGGGGGTTTGGCTTATTTCTTTGGCCTATAGCACAAACATAGCACAGACTTATTGCTAAAGAAGTATCATGGAAAGTAAAACACCTCTACAAAGTATTTTTTGCATTATGTTTGTCGCGGACCACTTCCCTACTCTCCATTGGGATTTAACCCACGTCATGTGATCACCTCAATCCCATCATGGTCCCCTACTATTAATTAAAGCATTTGTTAAAGGCTAGATTTCTTGCTCCTGCAGAAAAAGAAGACCAAGATGAAGCGGAGTAAACAATAATAAGAATCGAGAAGGCCTCCACATCTTAAAATCCAACGTTTTGCACCAAAGATCTTACTGCCTCCCTATGAGTCAATAAACTACTCTTAATTCAAAGTAGGGGATAGTTGTCTTTACTAACGAATCTGGAGTATGCCTTAGCAATGTTGCTAATCGGTTGGTAACCATAAAGAATAATAGAAGGTAGGCCCTAAAATCCATAATAATGGTAGGGATAAACCTGACTTCAATATCATCACAAATATAGTTTCGTATTGCCTCCTAGTTATAATCCATATAATCAGTTGAGAAGCTAGAAAGAGGAGTCATTTTATCAGCCTTACTCTTGGCTGGAAGGAAGTAATCCCTGATTCTTCCTTCCCTCCTTTGTCCTCCCTTTCATCCTCTTTTTATTTTGGCGAATGGGTATATTCCCATAAGGGTAGTCATGGGTGGGAGGTATGGATGGATGTTCCTGGGCTGGTTGTGGCTCAAATAATCCCTCCTTCAATCTTGATGTTTTGTTCTCATCAGATCTCCATTGCTTTCCTTCTTTTATCGGTGGTGGATAGAGTTCCATCTTCCAGTTTCATCATCAATCATAGGAGCGGATAATCCTTTATGTCCCCTTCGTTCCTGTCTGACTCCTCCTTTGAGATTCATTTAGATCAGATGTCTTTATGCATGCCTGTCCCACCTTCCCCTACTTTATTGAATTCCTCTTGTTAATTTTTCAATGTTTTATGTTATAACAATCACTTTAACAATTATTCTTCCAATAGCAATCAATTATCCAATATATCTTCAATCATCCAATGATAGTAAGCAATTGTAGATAGAACATAAAACCATATGCACAATAGAAGACAACCAAGAACAATAGGGACAAAGATTTGGTCAAAGACCAGGGAAAAACCCCACGAGGGGGAAAACCCTTTCCAAATTCTTCTTCTATTAGATTGTCATCAAATGTTCAACAGGTCAAAGCCTTGATTATCCCAAACGAATAATCCAATATCCAATCAAATATGAGCAATATAGTCAAATTTGATCAGACTTCAATTTTGCACTTTTCGGTCAAAGTCAATAGTAGTCAATGCAACCCTAACCAATCACAAGTCAATGGTCAAATCTAGTCCAATAAGTTTGGTCAACCTATCAAAGAATGCAGCCTTCCTTGCTTGGTCAAAAGAGTCTGAAAAGTCTACCCACAAAATCTGGTCAAAGTCAAAGTTTGACCTGCGAAAACCCTACCTTGGAAACTACAATCAACATGCGTCAAAGTGCCCAAAAAAATTTGGTCTTCTCTGTCCTAAACTCGGCCTTCCAAAATAGATCCAAAATCAAGTCAAATCCTTCAAAGTCAACACTAGTCAACTGAAAGCTCTCTCTCTCTTTCGCACTTGTGAACTCAGACCCTGCAATTTCAGCAATGTTTGAACCAAATGAAGAAAGGATTTGTGATGTGATGCCTCCAACCAATGCCAAGTAACTTGTATTTATATGTGCTTGAGGGGGTCGAGTTTCTCCTTTAGGCCGACTTGAACTTTTTGATGTGACATGGACCAGCATTAAAATAATATTTTTCCCATGTGCAAATTAAATTCTTCCAATGACAAGTAGGGTCTCCTTAGGTGGGACGGGCTTCTCCAAGGAGGGAATTGCTCCCTCAACTGCCAAATTTCAACACCTCTATTCCTTCAATCAAATCTTTAAGAGCTGATTTTTTCACCTAATTTTTCGTTATTCTTGTTCTTCCGAGCAGTGGATCAATCCTCCTATTTCGACGTCCAATGTCCGATATTCCACTCCTTTCATGGGGTCATCCCCTCCAATTAAATCAATCTGTCTAGTTCTGCCATTCTTGCCAATCTTATATGGCACTAGTAGCAAAATCATCAACAAATTCGTCCTATCTTGCCTTCCATTCAATTGGTGGGTGGATGCTTGACCAGGAATATTGTAGAGGGAGGATGTATGGGGGAACATCGACTAAGGATCCAAGTTTCAAGGTTACGATCTGGAATTGGGCTTTGAAGTTGGCTATTAAAGAGTCTATTGATCTATTAAAAGTCTATTGATTTGGAATTGATCTAGGGATATTAATTTTTCTATCAATCTGATTACCTTCTACATAGCCGAGAGGTTCTTTAACTTTATCCTTGATTTAGTCCCTTTCCCAAACTACGTTTGTATGCAATATGCAAACAAGAGTTATGAAAGTCGTGCTTGTGCAAGAGGTGTACGGTGGTTCATGTTTTGATCGATATGGTTCCTTATTTCATTTGGATGCCCCTGATGAGTATATTTGTGTGTCCTTTTGATGGTGGATCCCTGTTGTCGGCCAGTCTGAATGGTTGATTGGCATCACATGCATGAAATCCATTCGACATGAATGCTTTGTTTCAAATCCGAATTGATTGATTGTTCGAGCAAGCAACTCTCATATTATCCCCCTCTTTCCCAGGGTGTTCCATTAGGTGGACAACCCTCCAAAAGGTAGGTCGATTCAAGTCGAACCTTTCTCTTTTTCAGGGTGGGCCTGAACCTGAGTAAGCTAGCATTGCTAAACAAGCTCTCAACCCTATAAACGTTGACCCGAACCTAACATATGCCCATATTATAATAGTAGCTTACATATTCCATAGTTCTCGCTTCATGTATGATAATAGTGCATTGGTGATTATTCAAGGGATGCTCTACCTATGGGATAATAGTATTGGTCGTAGCCTCATCTATGCTAATAGTACTAGCCATAGATTGCTTCATATATGATAATAGTACTAGTTCTTCGTGGGATGCTCTTGATATATTAGAAAATAGTACACCAATTGTTCTTCAAGGGATGCTACATTCCCCTAAACTCCTAGATATAACTAACTCGTGTAGCCATACCTCACTGAACCCATACCTCGGATACTTATTGGCGGATGCTTATTGGTAGGGCAACAACCAACTCACTGCATCCATGACCCGGATACCCTCCATTCCCAAGATACCTAGTAGTTGATCTCGGATACTTAGTATTTAGATAACTAATGGCCAATCAACAGTCGATCTCAAATACTTAGTATTTGGATACCCAGTAGCTAGTTGGTAGCTTATCTCAAATACAGAGTAGCCAATCAGCGGCTGATTTCATATATTTAGTATTCGGATAACTAATAGTCAATTGGTAATTGATATCAAATAATAGTCAGTTGGTAGTTGATATCAAATACTTAGCAGCTAATTGGTAGGGCATATATTCATACACTAATCCATCTATTGGTTGATTGATAAGGCATTTTCATCTAGCAATTGGAGGAGAATTCCATCTACTACTTCGTCTAGTAGTAAATTGGTAGGGCATTTGTTAGTAGGTCACATATATTTCTCTAGCATATCGATATATCTAACTGCTCAATCCATCATCTATCTTTGATCTACTAATCTAGCTACTACTCAAGGGAAGGATCTGGTTATCTACTACTTGCGAGGAAGGTAGCTCTCATGGGGAGGATAGATCTCGTGGATAGATACAAATATCCTGGGAAGATAGATCTTGTGGATAGATACAGATATCCTGGGAAGATAGATCTCGTGGGGAGGGTAGATATAAATCTCATGGGAAGGATCTAGCTATCTACTACTTGCGAGGAAGGTAGCTCCCGTGGGGCGGATAGATCTCATGGACAGATACAGATATCCTGGGAAGATAGATATCGTGAAGAGGGTAGATATAGATCTCACAGGATGGATAGGTATCATGGGATTCAACACCCACCCCTAGCCCCTACACTGGTTAGCATTGGGAGAAGTTAATACACTGCATTGGCGAGCATCAGGAAAGGATATAAGCTAGCAGGAGAATATATATATATATATATATATATATATATATATATATCGCACAAATCACATCCCATAACACCCATATTCCCGAACCAAATGAGCATTGGGCCACAATATATATCGCACTCGAACTAAAAAGTCATTCTTTTGGTGGAGATCAGCCTACATCATTCTAGACCGAATATATATCTACACTCAAACTAAAAGGAGAGGGAATGGTTGCTACTCTATAAACTATATATAAAAATGATCGAGTAGGTTAGGGAAGTGGTTGAACCCCTTCCCAACTCTGTTCCTTCAACCCAGCTACTATTGATGATCAGATAGGGCAAGCTCAATTAACCCCTATTACTACTAATGAATGGGCAAGCAGGCAACTACAGGCAGTATCCTTCAACTACTTACGAGCACGCAGGATTTAACCAGTTCCTTCATGATGGCCAATGCCTCCATACCTTCATAATAAACAATACCCTTGTCATACTTGTTATGGTTTACCCATTTTCCCACTAAAGTACCTGCCATTCTTCCATTAGGGGCACTTCATAAGGATTTTGAGGGGTTAGTCGTTCTTGTTCCCCCAGCACTATGGTCGGAAATAAGGCACTCCATCATCACTTCATTAACTCACAACACACAGCGGGATTCACTAAACTGGTCTACCATACACGTTCCATATGTTTATATAATACACGTAATATATGTAATATACATCACATATGTGGATTGATCTACCATACACATTATATATGTGGGAAGGGGCACACACGAACTCATGCTAAGGTCAAATTGTCGTAACAAGTGGGGCCATAAAGATCTTCTATTTAGGCATAGACGAAGGGTACCAAGGTGGTATTTCTCACGTACTCATCTTGAGAATCAAAATCATTGGGTAGGAACACTCATCAACTAATTAGGTTGGGAAACAAACTACTAACCCATCTCAGAAAGCATACTTAAGGTGGAGGTGGTGAAAACCGAACAACTCAGCATAGCATGGGAACAACTCAACAAAGCAACTCACTCATTATGTCAACTAATTGGGTTGGAAAACAAAAGGGCAAGGGCAAGGGCAACTAGTTCACTCGTTAACTTCTAACTCTTGGCCATAGTAAGGTGAAACTAGTTGCTAATGCACTCTCAATCTCCTCAGAATCATTATCATCCAACAACACGAAACACCAGGTAAGGTTCTCATTCTCATTCGCAAGGAAAGGTATTTGGAAATTCAACTAAAGGTCTACAATCACATCCACAACGCAGCCATGTGTTCGTGGTTGAGGAAGGGGAGTGTAGCATAGAACTCGAGGAGCGTAGCACTAATGCCATGAGTCAAACACAACACTCTAATTCAACTAACTCACAACGAAAGGTATGGGTTCAACTAACTAACAACATATCAATGTATGGGGAAGGTCTAACTAATAACGAAGGGTAAGGTTAACTAACTATGGGAAGGGGTGTATCAACTAAAAGGAGCTACTAACGAAAAGGGAATATTATTGGGATAACGAATACTAATTCAAAGGGGATATTCTTTGGGTAATGAAACTTCCCTGCCTAAGAATGTATGATGTGTGTATCGATATCACTTGCCTTATGGGTAATTGCCTGCCATGAGCATATTTAGTTAGGCACGTCTTCTTATCCCACTATCTTATTATCTCAAACTCAAGAGCATATTATCCCAATAGCATATTATCTCAAGGAACTCAGATCATATTAGCTCAGTTATTATCTCAAATCCCTTTGCTCGAGGGATTGGCCCCCTCGCTCATTCATATCGGTTGTCTTCTTTTGTCCCATTCAACTAACTAAAAGGGGAACACTCAGCTCAATGGTATTTACAAAGGGATGGGGTTTCCGCTAAGGGTATCCACAAAGACATTGGGTGTTATAATTGGTCCTCCTAAATTGCCCCCTCGCTCATATCTACGGTGGCTCGAAGACATTGTGCCATGAGCACAGGGTGGCTCAAAGACATTGTGCCATGGACACAGGGTGGCTCAAAGCAATTATGGGTGTTGAAATTTCTAAGTCTGACACATCAAAAATCCCTATTGCATTATCTGGTTTATTATCTCCTACTTGTTTGTTCCATTAACAATTTATTTATGAATATAAATACCGAAATAAACACAAACGCAGCCTTCACACATATACAGATCAGCAACTGAAATCACTGAGACAAACACACAAGGGACACCTTTATTTTTGGACAATCATCCCTGGAAAAAACCCAACGCGGAAAAACCGATGCAGCAGATATGAAGGTTGTATTATTATGCAGTTTTCTGAATACAACTAGGGTGCCCACAATCGCTTACCCTTCAGAGAATTTCCTTAGCAGAAGTACCTCTCCTCAAAGATAGATATTCCAGTTGATCAGCAATCGGATGATTGATCCCACGGCAACTTCGATAGTTCCTTAGCTGGACAGCGAAAGCTACTTCATGCTTCTCTCTGGAACTGAGTCACCCTGTTTTGGTTTGCGTCTGCCTCTCAGCTCCCAATCTACCCCATGAAAATCCCTCAACGTTGTCTCTTCAACTCGACTAGCTTCTGCGCTGCCTGCGTCAGCCTCTTGGCCCTCTGCATCAGCCTCCTGGTCCTCTGCGTCACCTGCGCTGGCCTCCTCAGCCTCTGCGTCAGTCCGAGTTGTCTCCGCGTCAGCCTAAAAAGGCTTTGTGCTCTCTCTCCAGCACTTTCTCTGCCTCTCTGATATGTATTCTCGACCTTCTGCCGAACTACTCCTCAATACAACAGATCACTAACTCGATTTCTTAACAAACCCTGCCCTAGAAAATCAAATTCTTGATCAACTTGGTGTATCTCCAACTGACCCTCAAGCCTCCTCTTATACTTTTCCTGCTGACAATTCAACGGCCAAGATTAAGTCCTAATCAACGGCTAAGATTAGGTTTGGCTTGATCCTTGTTATTTAGAACTTTCTCGAGCATATTATATTAATACACATTAATATTTTAATTTTCCTAAGTTTATACTTCGGAACCCCATTAAAATATTAATTATTTTAATATCTCTCCATCCAGGTGGAATTTCCCCAAACAATTTTTGAGTCTTGGTGATCTCATGTGCCTTAGCCTCTTCCCAATTTTCATGGCTAGAGCACATCCGATACTACCAAAAATCAACACTCCCTCTTAGCGAGGAATGTACTCTACTAATGCTTCACCATAGAACCATCACACTGATCTTCCGCATCGGTACCTGTGATGATGCTTGGCCTACTGCCTCACATCCTCTACACTGTCGCTCCCTATACTGCTGCCCATGTTGCCCCGAGCACTGCCACTGCTACACATGTATTGCAGTTCCCTCTCAACATGCTGCCCATGTTGCCCCTAGCACTACCATTGCTAACTGCAACTTAGTTACCAAGAAGTAAGTAACTGACTTCCCCCAAATACTGACATCCCGATCAAACTGGAACCCTCGTGATGCTGAAGTTGCCTCTGTTGCATACACCTTTGTGCCTCTATACTGCTGCAACCTCCACTGCTTTGCCTCATATTTTTGCACCCAAGCACTGCCTTGCTACTCCACTACACTTTGCTCCACCCGACACCTGTCATCATGCTATTGTCGTTAAGGGTTCCCGTAGCCGAATGTGATCCAAGAGTTTGGGCACCTCAAGGATCCTACCCCTAGTATGTAGTCCTCCTGACTACAACTCGATGTCACCCCACCTCTTCTCTAGAGGTGCATGAGCACTCATGGCACAATTGTCATCAGTCTTGACCTCTTTCTCTGCCTTAGTTGGAGCTGCCTTTGAATCAGAAGCCTCTCCCTTGTTTTTTTTCTTGGGACACTGGGATGCATAATGTCCCAGCTCCCCATAATGGAAGAACTTGACCTTGGAGATGTCCTTCTTCTTCCTCTTCCCTTGTTGTCTCATAGATGCTAGAGCCGCACCCTCTTCCTCCTCCTCCTTGACTCGAGCTCCTTACCACTACTCCCCACCTTGGTCAACCTCCTAATCTCTTCCTGTCGAAGAGCTGCCCACATCTCCTCCCAACTGGGAAGAGTAGCCCTGCCCAAAATACTTTGGACAAATGTCTCCCACTCCTCGAAGACTGCATTCAAGGCAGTCCTGACCATAAACTCTGGATCCGGTGTAAACCCCACGGAAATACGTTGGTCGTGAATCTCCTGCAACCTGAGAAGGAATGGATCTATCTGCTCTCCCTTCTGCATCTAATATGACCGCAATTGATTCTCCAATAGCATCTTCCTCTGCACGGAAGAACCCTAGTATAAGGTGGTCAGTGCCTCCCACATCTCCCTTGTTGTGTTCTTCTCAGCAATATGTGGTATGACATGATCTTTGACCCCGTCTTGGATCAAGCATTTTGCCTTTGCCTCAGCCTCCTCATACTTCTCATTAGCAGCAAGGTCAACTGGTATAGCTACAATTTTCAAGGCAAAGTCCTTGATGCGATGTCTGTCCAGGATTGCCAGGATCCAGACCTTCCAGATGACAAAGTTGGAAGCCCCGTCCAATCTGTCTTGATCCCTCAATCCATACATTGCCATTTAAGCTCCTCTTCTGGACTCCCTCTGAGTCTTGACTTCCCTCCTGGAAATCCTCCTGCCAACTGTCGAACTACTCCTCTCCAATCCTCCTTTGTCGCTGCAACACAGATCTGGATTCCTTGGCTAGAAATCCGTCGAGGTAGTGATTCCCTCTACCTTGGCTCCGTCTCCTTAGACATTGTTTTGCTTCGACAGAAACAGCGTCCCACCAACTCCTCAAATCACAATCTGCCCACAGCTCCCCAAGCCCTGGCAACTGAAGAAATTGAGCCCTTCAGGCTCTGCGCAATCCCGACAAAGGTTGAATCTGCTCCTCCTAGCCACAAGCGCCAATCCTTCCTGGCTGAGAAAGATGGTCGGGCATTGCGTAGGTCTGATCTGCCCCTTTGCCTCTGCGCTGGCCCTCCTCCTGGCTCGAAATGATGACGCAGGCTCTGTGTCACTTCTTCTCTTGCTACTTCTGCTCTGGAACAACGTTGTCTCTCGGGATAGTTGCTACTGCTGCAAATTTCAGATTCCCGTCGGTGCCTTCAGTCCTCCTGTGATCTGTAATTCTTTGATACCATGTTGAAATTTCTAAGTCTGACACATCATAAATACCTATTGCATTATCTGGTTTATTATCTCCTACTTGTTCATTCCATTAACAAGTTATTTATGAATATAAATACTGAAATAAACACAAATGCAGCCTTCACACATATACAGATCAGCAATTGAAATAACTGAGACAAACACACAAGGGACACCGTTATTTTTCGACAATCATCCCCGAAAAAACCCAATGCGGGAAAACTGGTGCAGCAGATATGAGGGTTTTATTATTATGCAATTTTTGAATACAACTAGGGTGCCCGCAATGGCTCACCCTTCAGAGAATTTCCTTGGAAAAGTACCTCTCCTCGGAGACATATATTCTGGCTGACCAACAACCGGATGATTGATCCCACAGCAACTTCGACAATTCCTTAGCTGGACATCGAAAGCTGCTTCAAGCTTCTCTCTGGAACTGCGTCACCCTTTTCTGGTTTGCGTCTGCCTCTTAGCTCCCAGTCTACCCCATAAAAATCCCTCAGCGTTGCCTCTTCAGCGCAGCGTCAACTCTGCTAGCCTCCGTGCTGCCTGTGTCTACCTCTTGGCCCTTTGTGTCAACCTCCTGGCCCTTTGTGTCACCTGCGTTGGCCTCCTCAACCTCTGCGTCAGTCCTAGTTGCCTCTGCGTCAACCTTCCAAGGCTCTGTGTTGTCTCTCTGACACTTTCTTTGCCTCTCTGATATGTATTCTCGGCCTTCTATCGAACTACCCCTCACTGCAACAGATCACTAAATCGATTTCTTAGCAAACCCTACCCCAGAAAATTGAATTCTTGATCAACTTGGTGTATCTCCAACTGACCCTCAAGCCTCCTCTTATACTTTTCCTGTTGACACTTCAACAGCCGAGATTAAGTCCCTAATCAACAGCTAAGATTTGATTTGGCTTGATCCTAGTTATTTAGAACTTTCTCACCCATAGTATATTAAAACACATTAATATTTTAATTTTCCAAAGTTTATACTTAGGAACCTCATTAAAAATATTAATTATTTTAATATCTCTCCATCCAGGTGGAATTTCCCCAAACGATTTCTGGGACTTGGAGATCTCATGTGCCTTAGCCTCTTCACCAATTTTCATGGCTAGAGCACATTCGATGCTACCAAAAATCAACAATGAGATTCTATTTGGGTATCCTAAATCGTCTCATCTCAGTGGTGAGCATTATCAGTGGGATCACAATGACACTAAAGGGGACTAAGGAGTGTATCAACATCCAAAAGAAACTAATAGAATCAGCGAGCCCCCCATGAACTAATAGAAGGATGGTGAGGGTGAAAACACGAAGTGTCTTGCCACCTACTTCTTAATCAAATAGGGAAGGTCGTTTTATCTTATCAAATATGGTCAACCCGTACAACAAGAAATATTGGTTCAATAAGCAAGAGATAATGGCTCTATTGGATAGAGGTCGAAACCAAATGGAGTGGCAGTAAGGAAGGGGTGGACTTTCTTATTGTAGCGGTGGGCTTTATGTTGTGAGCAGCTACTCTTACCTCATGAAACAAATGAACGTTGCCTGGTGTGCGGCCAGTTTATTCTATTTCCCACTGCCTCATCAAACAATTGCATAAGGAGATACTAATAGAAGTAGTTTTACGGAGATTCATAATCCATATACATAAGATATAAGTAGTTATTTTGAACTCGATATCATCGTGGAAAGGAAAGCCTCGATTTGAACTCCCACTATCTCATGAACCATTATTCCTATCCTTATTCCTAAGGAAATGCACTCAGTAATGCAACGAAGGATATTCTTTCTACCTGACTCTAATGGGTGTCACATTAATCATAGTGTTCGTCAACTCGAGATGGTGAAATAACTCGAGATCATCGATGAGGAGAGGTATAGAATCCAGGGATGAGGAAGAGGGGTGGGGCCCTACTCCTTGACTGGCTATAAGGGTGTCTCTCTCCCCTACTCCTTGAGGTGTGGGGGGCTTTTCTCAGGGAAGCGATTTCACACCTTGCCTGGATAGATTTATTATTACTGGCAGCAAATGAGTAGTTGTTAAAATTGGCAACTAGGGCCAGATTCAACTTTGGGCAGCTCATTTGAAGAAGATAATTATGGCATTGAATTCCTCTTTTCGAGAGGACCAAAATCGACCTAAAGATCACTAAATTTGGATAAGGAAAAATATGTTTTTGAAATAAAGCCCACTCACATGCAAATTATCAAGGTCGGCCTCTCCCCCAATGTAGGCTTATGAAGCCCAAACGTCATGTCTCTTGACCCTCACCGATTTGTATAAATAGAGGTGACCTCCAACCTCATTTGCACTGATCATCTCATGAGAAATTCGTCTTTGAGGCAGCCAAGCTCAGGAAGAGGACTAGACAAGGAAGATTGCGGACTATTTGAGTTAATTTGAAGGCCGCATAGTTGTAGGAGGACAGCCACAGGGTCTGAGGCAACTTCTGCGCACATTTTGTATGGATTTTGTATCTCTCGCAGGTCCTGAGGAGCATCAGAAGGCAGTCACATTCTCTAGGCAGATGTGGGAAGGTTGTTAATATGGGTTGGAAGTGGTACAGCCCTGTTTCATGCTAAGTTGCCGGAAATGCGAACCCTAATACCCAGAAACGCAGATCCTTATTTCAAATCTAGAAACCCAAATTATCCACCATGGAAACGGACGGGATCCGTATCTGTCCCATTTCAAAAATTTTGGAAACAAATTTTTTTTAGTGTTGGATCCATGACATTTTTCATTTTTTTAAACGTATTGGAAATTTCGGATCCATACCACAATTTCGAATCCATATCACGGAAATCGTGATACGGATCCGGAAATCATGGTACAAATCACGATTTTCCGGGAACGTATTTTGCTTTGGGATCTTCCTAGCCCAAAACAAGATGTAAACAATAATCTAAAGGTTCCCAAAACGTGCTCATTGCCAAAGGAAAAGACACGTGACAAAACACCTAGAGGCTTCCGCCTTCTGCTTAAGTTATAACATGTGGGTCGTCCACTTAAGTCACCATTCGACTCAGTCATCATCATGAAACGGAGCCTGGAGCAGTGGACAATCGAGAGCCTGTAACTTTGTAACTTAGTTGGACAGTCGAGAGCCTGTCAAACGTGAGCCTAACAGCATGTAAAACATGAGCCTGGAGAAGTTTCAAGGAACTTTGTTGGTTTTGGACAGTGGAGCGAGAGCATCAATTTGGAAGTCTGGACAGCCGACACACTGCACAGTTGACAACGTTAGTGCATTGTACATTGTATTTAATATTTACAAATGTTTTAACTTTACTATGCTTAACGAAGCCCTATATAGTATATATACATAACTATTCTAGTACAAAAAAATTGAGACTAGTGAAACTGAAAGTCGTCCTTCTTTCGAGGAAAATTATTCAAAATACTGATTCCTTCAGATGCACATTGGATTGGGGGTATGGCCTTGTCCTCAAAAAGACTTGCATTCCTTGCAAGCCAAATGCCACAAGCTAATTAATATGAATCGTAGAGCCGTAAAACTCTTCCTATTTTTACACCATATTTTTGGACCACCATCAACAGTGGAATTTCTTCATACATTCCTTCGTCCAATAATGACCCCTACTTCATTCTAAACCTACACTGCATATGGACAGACATACTTAGGTGTTTGTTTGATTCTTCAGTTCCTTTGCATGGAACACATTTTCCAAGGCCATGGACATTCCTTTTCTGCAATGTATTCTAAATAAGTGCTTTGTTATTAAGGAGCAAATTCTAAATAAATGCTTGGTTATTAGGGAGCAACCACATAACAATTTGGAATTCTGAAGGGCATCTGAACATCCATACTTTCTTCCATCAACACACCAAAATCCAGATTTCCCAAATCCTCGGTGAAGCTTAGAACTTGCCTACCTTTGGAGAATAAGAGCCAGTAGGATTCTTTTACCAAATTAGGCTATCTTCTCAATTCTCATCTTTTAATCTTATGTGACCCTATTTTAGTCTTGCAATATATCTATCCCATAAAGTTCCTTCTTCTCTAAAGCCTAATACTCCAGGAGACTCTTGGAAATATGGTTCAGTAGCAAGGACTTCAATTCTTTTGAGATGCATGGATAATATTCTTGGATTTTTTTTGTTCATTTGTTCTTATTTTTACAATACTGGTATATTTTCTATTAGAAAAAAAATGTGGCCAAGGCTCATAGAGGAATTACAAAATTCTACATGAGAGGGCAATGAGATGATAACTTGTTTCAAGATACATCATATGCTGATTTATTGGTTTTCTACCTGCTGCATAAGCATTCTTTTCAACTCAAACCAACATATAAACAAAAAAGAAGCAGACCCTATCTGCATGACCCAACAGGACCAGGACTCACTAGCTGCCTACAATCTAAGTTCTTTTATTACGCCAGCTCTGAAGTATACAACAACAAGATTCAAAGTCCATTCAATTTTACATAGTAATACCTCATACTACTCTTTAGTTCCTTAGCACACAAATTCACATAATATTTTGCTAAGGTTTTCCCTGTTGAAACTTGAGACTCGAGACTCGAGAGCCTTTTCTTGGTTGAGATTGCATAGCGACCTGTCAATTTTATTTTGTAGATCAATTCACATCATCATCATGACAACTTCAAGTTCAGCCATTCGTGAGGCAGAGGAAGTGGAACATGAAATTGAATCTGTCTCTAAAGTTGATCCAAAATCACCACTTTGGAAATAGGTAACTATTGTTGGGAAGATCCAACGAAGGGGATCATTGGCATGGATTTGTAGTGAGTGTAAAAAGGAGTAAGAGGTCATACACCCGGGTTAAAGCGCATTTTCTTGGGTTAAAAGGCAATGGGATTTGAATATGCAGTGGCCCACCTAAAGAGAATGGGACAGATGGAAATGATTTAAGCAAGGCAAAACTTGCAAAATATCAGAAAGAACAAGATGAGGCAGATGATAAATCAAATGAGGCAAATCCTGCCTCTCAATTAAAACACCCAACAAGGTTGAAAGCAATCATCAAAGCCTCCACTTCATTCTCATGGAATTGTTGGTTCAAAGCGGTCTAATTTGGCACCGCTTGAAAGGAGTTTTCCTAATGATGCTCGAGAGATGGCAATTGCAGCTATAGGTCAATGCATTTATGCAAACGGCCTTCCCTTTAACCTTGTGTAATCTCCTTACTGAGCAAAGATGATAAAAGCAGTGAATGAAGCCCCAAGAGGGTTCAAGAGCCCTGGATATGAGAAGGTACACACCACAATGTTGACTACTGAAAAGTTAGATTTGGAGGCTATATTAAGCCCCATTCGTAATTCATAGCGCATTTCAGGGGTGTCCATCATTTTTTATGGATGGAAAGATCAAAGAAATATGTCTTTGATCAATGTGATTGCTCAGAGCCCAAAGGGGGCAATGTTTTTGAAGGCAAAGGATTGTGAGGGGCAGATGAAAGATTCTCAATTCATTGTTGACATCTTGATTGAAGCAATTGAATTGGTGGAGCCAGAAAATGTTGTCCAAGGAATCATTGACAAGGCAATGGTGTGTAGAGCAACAAGCCTAAATATTGAAGGCAAATATCAGCACATCTTTTGGACCCCTTGTGTTGTACATTCATTGACTTCATGTTGAGCAAGATGGGGAAGCAAATTGAGTGGATTCGTGTTATTTTTTAAGAGGTAACAAAAATTCAAGCCTTTATCACAAACCACCACATGTCCCAAGGCATTTGCAGGGAATTTGCGAAGTTGGAGCTCCTTAAGGTACCTAACTTTAAAGTTTATTCCATAAATTCTAATTTCTATGACTCTAAATTCAAATATGTAAATTGGATTCTCGAATGTCATGATTCGTAAATCATAATAGTTATTCAATCAAATTATGATTTTTAATTTGTTGAAATTTTAAACATTGGCAATTTGGCACCTGCAGGTTGTCGAGACTCTATTTGCTTCTCACATCATAGTCTTAACAAGGCTCATGAAGGTGAAAGATGCATTACAATCAATGGTATGTAGTTCTCTTTGGAACCAATGGAGGCAATCCCAATCTGATAAAGCACAAGCAGTGATAAAGTTGGTTGTTGATGATGAATGGTGGTATAAGGTGGAGTACCTCTTGGCATTTACCAAGCCAATTGTGGATTTGATCTGTATGTTTGACACAAATATGCCTAATTTGGGAGAGATGTATGAGGGCATTGATTCCATGATATAGAAGATAAGGGTGGCCAAAAATGCCAAGGAGAATGACCCAGATGAATTTTTTACAAAGAAGTGAAAGATATATTGACCAAAAAGTGGAACAAGGTGACCACCACATTGCACCTTTTGGCCTATGCAGTGAATCCAAAATATTATGCTACAAAGTTGCTAAATGATCCAGAAATAACTGCACCAAAAAAAGACCCAGAGGCATTGATTCCATGATATAGAAGATAAGGGTGGCCAAAAATGCCAAGGAGAATGACCCAGATGAATTTTTTTACAAAGAAGTGAAAGATATATTGACCAAAAAGTGGAACAAGGTGACCACCCCATTGCACCTTTTGGCCTATGCAGTGAATCCAAAATATTATGCTACAAAGTTGCTAAATGATCCAGAAATAACTGCACCAAAAAAAGACCCAGAGGCATTGATTCCATGATATAGAAGATAAGGGTGGCCAAAAATGCCAAGGAGAATGACCCAGATGAATTTTTTTACAAAGAAGTGAAAGATATATTGACCAAAAAGTGGAACAAGGTGACCACCCCATTGCACCTTTTGGCCTATGCAGTGAATCCAAAATATTATGCTACAAAGTTGCTAAATGATCCAGAAATAACTGCACCAAAAAAAGACCCAAAAGTCTTACATGAATTTAAAAAGGCTTTTAGAAAGCTTTTCGTAGATCCTAAAATTGGACTTCAAATTCGTGCAGAGTTTGCTCATTTTGTGGGATCAGAGGGTTGGGTTTCTGATATTGATTGTATTCAGGACAAGAGGGCAATGAGTCCAATTGAATGGTGGAACTACTATAGTGGGGAACTTCCACGTATCGAAAAATTGGCCATCAGGATCTTGTCACAAGTTGTTAGTTCCTCTTTAGCAAAAAGGGACTTGAGTACATATGGCTTCATCCATTCAGTGAAGCAAAACAGATTGGGCTCTAAGAAGGTTGAGTAACTAGTGTATGTTCATTCAAACCTTCACCTTCTGTCACACAAGAGAGACGAATAGAAATTCCAGGCCGCCAAATTATGGGACGTGGAACCGGAGTTGCTTGACTTGGATATGACTTTGTTTGAGGCAGAGTCACCAATAGGTGGATCTTCAAGTGGACATGGCAGCAATGTTCCTACTTCTTGAGAGGATGTGGAACTTCTTAGTGACAAAAATGAAGACATATTTGATGATATGTAAATGTAATTTATGATGGTGTTTTAATTTTTAAACTTTTGAACAACCATATGAATTATGAATAATGATAGTAGACTGCTAGTCATAGTTCATTTTGTACTTTGTACTATGTAGTATGCATTATTAATTTTGGTGATGATGTTGTAACTTGTCATGTTGATGATTGAAATTTGAAACAGAAACTTGATGATATGTTGAATCATGAATGTTATAATAATCATTAATGATGATGACAATGTTTATGTTGAATTGATGATGATGATAGATGATAATTGATTATGTATTTTTAGATATAATCTAGATTCTAAAAGATGAATGGTAATATGAAATTCTTATTTTGTTGTGTGTGTGTGTGTGAGACGTTTCCTGCCATATCGTATCCAGATTTTTTGAAAATTTGTCGTATCCATTTCAAACCTGTATCTATATCCATTTCAGTGCAACTTAGGTTTCATGAGGCCGCAGCCCTAGAAGAAAGAACAGGTAGGCCGCAGGCCTTACCTATCCCACATCAGGGTGTTGTAAGGGTAATTTAGGGCTGGTAATTAGTCCTGGACAATCGTAAATTGGAACAGATATAGAGGAAGCTTAGCCGCAGCTGCTAGGAGGCAGTTTGGATGACATTGAGTGGGCTAGCGTGGACTGCAACATGTTTGTTAGGTGCCGTAATATGTGGATAAAAACTACAGCAGTATATTCAGAATCAGAGGTATGTATATATAGCTATGGACTGTAAGCAACCCTAATCAGATCATGCCTCTACAGCAGTTTGACTCCAGGGCAAAGTTTGTCTCCTTCAGGATTACAATTTTTGGGCCATCGATTTATCTGCAATTTGTCAAATCTATTTTCCCCATCTTGGGGTTTTTCCCTGGCTTGAGCCAATTTTGTGTTCTCTTGTCTTGGCTTGTCCTCTGCATTTATGGTTTATGTTCTTTCTTCAGTTACCATCAATGTCATAATGGTTTATGTGATTGCAAAAGAAAGAAATGGAAATATAAATTGGGATATCAAGGAACACTGACATTGAAGTAACTGACCTAAGCAAAGAACATGTTAATCCAAAATTTAACATGGGATCAGAGCACAGGTGGAGACAAGCCCAAGCAAGAGCAAAAAGCAATCACTAAGAAGTTTTGTGGAAAAGTCTACATGATCTCCTCTCTCTGAAAGTCTGGAAGTAAGATTGCACATTTGGCATAATCTATAAGTGCAAAATCTTCCTCAAGAAAGACTTCACACTCCTCATATTGCCGCATTAATTAGGAGCAAAGGAAGGATGGATTTATATCTCTGCTTTGAGTATTGAATTTGGAAGTAAGGTGTCTAAGATTTTATGTATGTCGAGCTTAGGACCTCTGTTCTATGATAGAGAAGGCCATTTCTATCTGTCTATGGAACAGAAGTCAAGTCGTGTAGATAACCTTGATTGTTTCAGGGCTTCTTCTCATGGAGAATATGCAGGTTAGCAAGACCACGTTCAACTATGGAAAGAGCGAGTCAAGGTTTGACAAGCAAACAGGTTTATTGATCACATTGAAGTAGCAATTGTAGGGAACTCGGACCTGTGGTTTCTCCAAGTTTCAAAGATCACTTAAGTAGACTTGCAGGCATTGAAAGGCTAGCAGTCCAAAGGTTTTTGGCATCATCATTTAGCCCTAATCTCTGAATCAAAGGCAGCAGTCCTAATCCAAGCCAAGCAAAGGCATAAGTAAAGAAACCTCCAGATCTGCATCTTTTATCGAATTCAAATGTACATTGTAATCATTTTTTATCAGTGAATTTATCAAAGTTTTGAAGGATTGTTCTAGTATTGCAAGGCATTCAAGGCCTTCCTTCTGGTCAACCATAGAAGAGAGGCAAATCTTCTATCCCTGGTCCAAAATTCTATGGCAGTATTTGATAATTAAGTATCACATTGACAGCCCGTAAAAGATAGTCTCCAAAAGAATCAAGATTCTAAATCTACATCTCAGTTGATAATCAGTCCTAAATCCATTTTTTCTTTAAGGATATTTTCAGCATAAGATCAAGCGAATCCCATATCCTTCATCTATTCATGATCTTCTACACTCACCTGGGCATAAGGTTCTCTTCAAAAAAATTGATCATAAATTGACTAGAAAAAGAAGTAGCCTTTTCTCCTGAGCTCCATTTCATTTCAAAAGGGACTTAATTTAATCCTCTGTATCAAAGGAAGAGAAGCCAAGACTCCTATAGGACGATGGATCATTAGGCTCATCACTTTGCTCTCAGTGGCATAAAAGGGTTATGCTCTCAGATACAAGACTTTTGAACTTGGTAAAATTATATGGGCTTTGATTCTATCACATTGTCCTCCTCCATCTTGCTTAGTTCCTCTTCATCACAGAATGTAAAGTATCTCTGTGATTTGGCTGCTATAAAGCACGAATTAAGTATGGTTCTCTGCAATTATATGTTCTCAGAGATCATCATTCAATTCTATGCATTTAGCACACAGATCATTTGTGGATAGTAGTCAAACAATATTGGAATGGGCATATTGATATGGCACTATAGAGAAGTGAATGATGATCATATTCATCTCCGGGTGATATCCAAGACTTGCACATTCTACCGTAACATGATCAAGCTTAGGTATATTCTCAGCTTGAATTTCTTATATCAGTTGAGCTAATCTGTGAAGTTTTTTTAAAATTATCAGAGTCATCAGAAAACTTTTTTTTGAAATAAGGATAGCAACAGGCATCAAGTGGTGGAAGCATTTGATTCGTGTAATGGAATCAATCCTCTTTCAGCTTTAAGAGGAAGCTTTAAGTGGCAGAATTGGGATTGTCAGTAAGAAAAGACATTAGTAGAAATGATCCTCCTGGAAGTTTGAAGATTTGAAGTTATTATAAACCTCACTATTATTTGTGACATCAGATCTGCTATGTGAGGCAGTACTCTATGAATGGCAGACTCATCATCTCTTATGGTCTGTTCAACATTATGTAAACCCTGTATATCGATGACAGTGTTATAGTCTTGTTCACAATCGAAGTTGTGAGCAAGACAGATGTAAGTCTTGAATACTTTATCTTCTGAAGAAGCTACAGCGGATCTTGGCATCATCTCGTGATGATCACTTGTGAAGTGTTCAACTCTTGTAGACACATCAAGATGCCATCTTGAGCAAGGACTTCAATATACAGTCCTGATTTGCAATAGGAGGTTCCAGTAGTAATGTATGTAATAGCTACATCAAAGTTTGTGGTATAAAGTCTGGATGGCAGTAAGAGTGTTTACTTTGCAGATTTTTGAATGTGTATCAGTTTCATTAGCACCTGCTTTATAATCATTGCCCACAAAACAAAAGTATAGTGACACTCCTTTCAGCAAGGAAGAAGATTGCAGTTGTTGTATTGAATGACATCAAAGGTATTGATTCGGAATTAACTCCAGCATCCCTTATTCTGGCAGACTACAGTAGGTATCTATGCAGCAGTTATCAGTAAGGGTGGTTTTACAGTTTCACCTTCAGAAGTATTCATAAAGGCTTGATATTCTCCTAAAGCAAGGATTCAGAGGGAGCTGTAATGTTTTGATGATGTCTGTCCATCAGATGATGATCCTCCCATTTACCAATGAAAGAGGTGATTTTTAAAATGTAAGATCTAGCTTTATTCCTAAGCATTAAAAGTCTGGTAAAATGGAGCATCTGTTGATCCAGATATAGACTACACACGGGAACACTGGGTCAAGCCACATATATTGGTTAACTGCTCATTAAGATTATCTAAAGTACATTGCTAATCTGACAGTACAATAAATGGAATCAGCACATCTAAGTGCTATATATCTTGAGGACCACCTTTACTTCATAAATAAAACAAGACTGATGTCTGTTGCTCTAAGGCACCATTGAAGCACAACATATAAAGCAGCCAGCATGGCTTATTGTGAAGCCATCTGAGAAAGCTCTTCAGTAAATCATTTGAGCACATGCTGGAATCCACCACTGTATATTGGAGAGTAGGATCCAGCTCTCAAAGAGTCCTGTGTTCCATGACCGCTCCAATCATATTCACATCAGGTAGATATGGTACATTGGAAATCTACCAAGCTCCATCATTGTTGGATGAACAGATTTTTGTGTTCCTATCATAGCCTCTTGGGCATAGGCTACGAATCGTGGATAGACCCTACTAGGAGGGTCCCTGTTGAACATTGAGCTCTGGGAACTCTTGAGGACTTGAGGTACTTCTTGAAGCTATGAGCAACCATAAGGTGAGTGGTTCACCTTCCCCTACTATTGATGACATATTGTTAATTTTAGCTATGTTCTATGCTTAGAGCAATTTATTTCAATTTTCACAGTTAGCTCAATATCTTTTCCAGATTAGCAATCACATCAGCATTAAAGTAAACAGCAGATAGAACATAAACATAAATCGCAGAAGACAAGCCAAGACAAGAGGCAACAAGATGTGGTGCTAGCCAGGGACAAACCCCAATGTGGGGAAACCCTTAATCAATTCTTCTTATATGTTCTTCAATAGTTTAGCAGAGAGAGAGAGAGAGATAGTACGTTTACAACATAAGTCAACACTTTGACTTATCTAGATAAGAGCATAGATCATCTCTAAGAAGATGATACATGAGATCAGTTGAAGACATGCTACTTCAACTGATTATCCAAGGTGACTCCTTCACCTATCATTGTGCTGCATTTCGTCATCATGCTGCACCTCACCGCGCTGCACCATGTTGCACCCATCATCACTATGCTGCATCTCATCACGCTCCATTAATCATTACTGTACCCATCATTGTACTGCATTATGTGCCATCGCTGCACCATGTTGCCATACTGACCTATGTGTTGGCTGCACCTTGCTTGCTTGTTGTCCCTTGCTTGCTTGTTGTCCCTATCATGCTTGTTGTCCCTAGCATGCTTGTTGTTGCATGCTAGTTGTCCCTTGCATGCTAGCTGTAACATTGCATACTTGGTGTATTTGCTGCTAAGTACCATACAATTGTCCCAATGTTAGTTAGTTGTCCCTTGCATGTTGCTCTCCTTCGGAGACAGATGCCCCGGCTGTTCCGGCAGTTCCTGGCAGTTCTAGCAGTTCTGGCTGTTCCGGCTCTTCTCGGCAGTTCTCGACAGTTCCGACAATTCCGGTAGTTTCGGCAGTTCCCGACTGTTCCCGGCAATTCCGGCAATTCCGGTAGTTTCAGCAGTTCTAGCAAGTTCCGGCAGTTCCCACTTTTGTCCTCTGCGTCAGCTTTCCCGGTTGTTCCGGCAATTCCCGCTTCTGCCCTTTGTGTCAGCTTTCCCGGTTGTTCCGACAATTCCCGCTGTTCTAGCTTCTGCCCTTTGCGTCAGCTTTCCCGATTGTTCCAACAGTTCCGGCTTCTGCCCTCTGCATCAGCTTTCCCGACAGTTCTGACAGTTCCAGCTATTCTCGACAGTTTCGACTTCTACCCTCTGCGTCAGCGTTCCCGACAGTTCCGACAGTTGCCGGCAATTCCGGTTGTTCCCAGCAGTTTCAGCTTCTGCCCTCTGCATCAGTGTTCCCAGCTATTCCGACAGTTCCCAACAGTTCTGGCTATTCCCGGCAATTCCGACTTTTGCCCTCTGCGTCAACTTTCCCGACAGTTCCAACAGTTCCAGGAAATTCCGATTGTTCCCGACAGTTCTGGCTTCTACCCTTTGCATCAGCTTTCCCGGTTGTTCCCGCAGTTCCCGACAATTCTAGCTATTCTCGGCAGGTCCAACTTCTGCCCTCTGCATCAGCTTTCTCGGCAGTTCCGACAATTCCAGGCAATTCCGGATGTTCCCGGCAGTTCCGGCTTCTGCCCTTTGCGTCAACTTTCCCGGCAGTTCCGGATTCTGCCCTCTATGTCAGCGATGCCTGCAGTTTCGGCTTCTGCCCTCTGGATTAGGGCAGCGTTATCCCTTAGGATCTCTCCTCCTACTAAAACCCAAAGACGAGTAGAGAGGAAGAGATCCCAAGTGTGTTTAAATGACTTGAAGGCCACCTCTATCTATACTAAAACATTGAGCACAAGTGGAGTTTATTTGGTTGCTCGCCGACCTTGATGAATTGTCCCATAACACAAATAAATTCATATCTCCATAAATACTTATCGGAATCGGATGATCTTTAGAACAATCCTATGCCTCTCGATGAGAGGGATCCAAGAAAAATATCAACTTCCATTAATAAGATGACCCACTGGAGTTTGGCCCTAGTTGCCAATTTTAACACATATGCAGAGGATGAGTGGTTCAACTTCTCCAGCGGACACCTCAGTTGAGATGCATATAAGCATATGCTTGTTGTCACATGTGGACATGTCAGTGGGACGTGGTTCATCCTTTCCCCACATGTAGGATGCTCATTCCCTACAATCAATGGTTGACATATCGGTGGGACATGGTTCATCCTTTCCCCACATGTAGGATTTTTCCTACTATTGTTGGTTGGCATGCATGTAGGATGTGGTTCATCCTTTCCCTACTCTTTGTGGTTTGCATGCACATAGGATGTGGTTTATCCTTTCCCTACAATCATTGAGATAGTTGTGACATGTGACTATAGGATGTGGTTCACCCTTTCCTTGCGTGTGGTTGTGAGCAGGATGTGATTTATTCTTTCCCTGCATCATCCTACCCATGTTGTCCGAAACACATGGGAAGTACCTCTCATCTGGCCAATGAGTTGGAAAAGTGAATATGGACCATAGCACTATGTTGAAATTTGGTACCGGAGGACAGGTGGTTCCCTTAGGCTTTGATCTTTGGCCTAGGGAAAAGTGTCCAAAAGAATTTAATTTTTCTCCTAAAGTGACTTTATAATTTTATAAAGTTAAATCTAATTTAAAAGTGACTTTAAGTGATAAAGTTATTAAGTCTAATTTTAAAGTGACTTTTATAAAGTCAATGAAAAATTAGAAAGGAAAAGTGACTTTGGAAATAAATGACTAAGTGGGTCTTTATTAAAGTGGGGTGAATTAAAAAATGGAAAGTGAGATTTAAATGAACATTTAATCTCAACCATTGATCTAAATCTATTTCAGCCATTGGATTTAGAGATCACCCAAAAGTCACTTGGAGTTATATTAAAGGAGGAAAAGGTCATTCATTCTTTCATGAGCAGATTGGGAGAAGGAGAGCAAGAGAGCAAGAGAGATTTCTGAGCAGGGAGGAGAAGGAGACAGCAGCTTGGCACACATTCCAAGGCAGCAGTTGAGCAGATTTGTACAGCTGATTCAGCACATAGTGAAAGGCAGATTTTTGCACAAAAATCGAAGAGCAGTTTGCTGATTTTTCTGCACACAAAACGGAGGCCGTACAGCATTTATTGCTGTCCTGTTTGCTGTAATTTCCAGATTGTTGTGAGGCACGGGAAAGGAGATAAGTTGTAAATTTGTTTGTTGATTTTTTGCTGAATAATTCTCACTGTAAAAAGGCAATTTTCAGAAATAAAGAAGAGCTCTCAAACTGGTTTTCCCCAAGAGTTGTAGGGGGTTTTTCCAGGGTCAAGTTGACCAAAAATATCAGTGTTTTAATGTGTTTTAATCGCTGTTTTTAATTGCTGATTTTTATTTCTGCAATTTCCAGCATTCTGAAAAATTTCCAGAATTTGTGTTTTCAGCCATATTTATTTTTTTCAGTCTGTTAAATGTATGGTTATGGGAATGGGCATTTAACTACATGGGAGAAATAAGGTGAAACTGAAAACCGGGGTGGGAAAACAGAAATTTTTACATGGTATCAGAGCTTGAGCGCTGAAGGGCAGTTTGGGACAGCAAAAGGAAAAATTACAGTTGCTGATTTTTCACTCAGAAAATTCCAGCAAGCTGATTTTTTCATAAACAGCAGTTTTATCTTTACTACAGCAGTGCTATTTTTCAGTTTTAGGACAGTAGGATGTCATTGGGATTGAGGGTGGAGGATAGGCTGGATGGGCATATAAATTACAGCGTTTGGAAGGAGAGAATGCAGAGTATCTTTGAGGAGGCAGAAGTCTGGGATATCATGGTGCATACCGCACAGAACCCTGTTGTTGTGCCCACTGATGTTACTCAGTTGGCTGAGTATAAAAAGAAGAACAATAAGGGTAAGAGGCTGATTCTAGACGGAATCAAAGACCATTGCATTCCTCATGTGAGAGGAAAGAGCAATGCCCATGAGATATGGACAGCATTGTCCAATCTCTACCAGAGTACCAATGAGAACCGGAAGATGGTCCTGAAGGAGAAGCTGAAGAACATTAAGATGGGGAATGATAGTGCAGCTGGATATCTCACAAAGATTACCAATGTGAGAGATGAGTTGGCAGCGATTGGAGAGGCCATTCCATCCACTGAGTTGGTGCGTATTGCAGTGAATGGCCTCCCCCGTTCATGGTTGAACTTTGCTGATGGGGTTTGTGCACGTGAGACCCTTCCCACATGGGAGAGGTTTTGGGATGATTGTATTCAGACAGAGATCAGGAAATGACAGCTTGGGGCAGCCAAGCCAGTTGAGCAGGATGAGGACGTAGCACTGGTGGCAGGAGGCAAGAAAGGCAAAGGGAAGAAGCAGGCTTCCACAAGCAGTGGTGGGGGCAAAGGCAAAGGTAAAGGTAAACAGGGTAACTCACAGAAGGACTATTCCAAGGTGAAGTGTTGGAATTGTCAAAAGATGGGACACTATGCAGTTGTGTGTCCGGAGAAGAAGAAGAAGAAGGGGAAGAACCAGGACGTGGCAGCTTCAGCAGAGATTGAGGACTTTGCTGGTCGTTTTGACCGAGAGTTTGCGTTCACTACGTGTGAGTCCTCTAGTACAGGATCACCTGCCACACAGGTTCAGAGGGAGCATGCTTTTCCCTCGATTAGCGGAGCATCTTCAGGTATCTGGTATGTGGACAGTGGGGCTTCACGTCACATGACAGGAGTCCGGGAGTACTTCTCAGAGCTTTCAGTGAGTGGCACTGATATTGAGGTAGTACTCAGTGATGACAGAGTTGTTAGAGCAGTCGGGGTGGGGACAGTGACATTTCAGAGGGAGTCCAAACCTCCCTTGAAGGTGTCAGAGGTTCTTTATGTGCCAGGGATGAGGAAGAACCTCATATCCGTCTCAGCTTTGGAGGACAGAGGATATGAGGTACTGTTCAGGGGAGGACAGGTGTTGATGTATCCCAGGGACGCTCCAGCTGATTCAGCTAGAGTGATAGGTGTACGCCATGCAAAGGTGTACAAGTTTGCATTCCAACCCCTTTTGGCATTGAGCAGTAGTACCGACAGCAGAGCTAGCAGTTCTGAGCTGTGTGAGATTTGGCACCGCAGGATGGGACACATGTATCACAGAGCCTTGAGGACATTGTGGGAGATCACTACAGGTGTGCCAGATTTCAGTACTGATCACTTTGATACTTGCAGAGGTTGTGCGATGGGCAAGTTTTCCAAATCCCCTTTTCCCAGCAGCGACAGCAGAGCGACGGGGATACTTGATTTGATTCATTCCGATGTGAGCGGTCGGATGTCTCATGTTTCCTTGAGTGGATATGAGTACTATGTGTTATTCATTGATGATCACTCCAGGAGGACCTGGATTTATTTTTTGAAGACCAAGAGTGAGGTCTTCAAGCGGTTTCAGGAGTTCAGAGCTCTTGTGGAGACTCAGACAGGTCGAAAGATCAAGTCCTTGAGGTCGGACAATGGAGGAGAGTACACCCTTGGAGAGTTTGTTGACTATTGTGCGGAGGCAGGCATTAGGAGGGAGTTTACTGTTCCTTACAACCCCCAGCAGAACGGAGTTGCAGAGAGGAAGAACAGATCCATCATAGGGGCTGCCAAAGCCATGATACATGATCAGGGGTTGCCATTGTTCTTGTGGGCAGAGGCCTGCAACACAGCTGTTTACTTGCAGAACAGGAGTCCGCATCGTGCCTTGGGGCACATGACTCCTGAGGAGGCTTTCTCTGGGAAGAAACCTGATCTTGGTCATCTTCATATCTTTGGATGCATTACATACTCCTATATACCCAAGGAGGAGAGGACCAAACTAGAGCCCACCGCAGAGAAGGGTATCTTTGTGGGCTACAGTGAGACCTCAAAGGCCTTTCGGATTTACATTCCTGCACAGAGGAGAGTTGTTGTCAGACGGGATGTGAAGTTCGAGGAGGACAGGGCCTTTAGGAGGTCACGGGAGTTAGAGTATCTGGATCAGCCAGACCCTCAGCAGCAGTTGAGTCAGTCGCAAGGATCCAGTGGGCAGGGATCAGGAGGATCCGGAGGTACATCTATGAGGATGTCAGGTCCATCAGTGAGCAGTGGCTCGCCGAGCCAGAGGGGTGGTGCTCCGGGCAGCATGCAGAGCAGTTCACTAGGGAGTCCACTGATGGACAGTTCACACGGTACCTCAGCTTCTACAGGTTCAGGTGCAGGCAGGAGGACAGCAGACAGACAGTCAGGAGTTCAGGCTACTGATGGTGATGAGGAGGAGGAGTTTCATTCTCCTATGGGAGAAGCATGCTCAGGGAAGAGGAAGCCCAAGTGGCTTCAGGACACCTTGAGAGATGCCACATCTGTTGCTGAGCCGAAGAGGCCGGTCAGAGAGAGTAGACCACCTGAGAGGTTATGTAGCTATATGGCGATGGTTACCAGCATCCTTGACTCTGAGCCTTCTAGCTATGAGGAGGCAGCTAGCCAGCAGGTCTGGAGAGAGGCCATGCAGGAGGAGTATTCTTCTATCATGAAGAATGATGTTTGGGAGGTGATGCCGAGGCCTGAGGGCAAATCCGTGGTTACTTCCAGATGGCTTTACAAGGTAAAGCATGCTGCAGATGGCAGCATTGAGAAATTCAAAGCGAGGTTTGTGGCTAGAGGGTTCTCCCAGGTAGAGGGAGTTGATTATGAGGAGACCTTCGCTCCCGTGGCTCGATATACTTCGATCCGCTCCATTATATCGATAGCAGCAGAGATGGGTTGGAAGATCCACCAGATGGATGTGAAGACCGCATTTCTCAATGGCTTCATACAGGAGGAGGTGTACATTGAGCAGCCACAGGGCTTTGAGGTGCATGGGAAGGAGTCCCATGTGTGCAGATTGAAGAAGGCCCTTTATGGCCTGAAGCAAGCTCCCAGAGCTTGGTACTCCAGGATAGATGCATACTTGCAGGGGATGGGTTTCACAAAGAGTGAGGCAGATCCGAACCTTTACTTTATTGTGATTGGTGAGGAGCCTCTCATTCTGGTGCTGTATGTGGATGACTTGATCATTACAGGTGCAGGTAGACTCATAGAGCACTGCAAGAGAGATCTTGCGGCGGAGTTTGGGATGAAGGACATCGGCTTGATGCATTACTTTTTGGGTTTGGAGGTGTGGCAGGAGGAGGGGCATTTCTTCCTGGGGCAGGGGAAGTATATTGTGGACATCCTTAGCAGATTCCACATGGAGGATTGTAGACCCATGTCGACACCGATGATCACCAACTGGAAGAAGCTTCATGCTTCGGATTCCGAGTTGGTGGATCCCACATTGTACAGGCAGCTGATTGGTTCCTTGATGTATTTGGTCAACACTAGACCAGATATCTGTTTTGCAGTCAACACGATGAGTCAGTTTATGTGTGAGCCTAGGAAGGTTCACTGGGTGGCTGCAAAACACATTTTGCGGTACTTGCAGGGGACAGTGGATTATGGTCTGGACTACAGGCAGGGAGATGGAGTGAGATTGGCAGGGTACACTGATTCTGATTGGGCAGGTTGTGCTTCTGATAGGAAGAGCACTTCAGGGTGTTGTTTTGGGTTGGGTTCAGCAGTAGTGTCATGGTTCAGCCGGAAGCAGCAGTCAGTAGCACTGAGTTCAGCGGAAGCAGAGTATATGGCAGCCAGTCTAGCTAGTTGTGAGGCTATCTGGCTTCGCAAGATGTTGTTTGGCTTATTTGGTCAGCCGTTGAGACCTTCAGTGATTTACTGTGATAATCAGAGTTGCATTAAACTCACGGAGAATCCAGTATTTCATGACAGGTCAAAGCATATCGGGATCAGATATCATTTCATCAGAGACTATGTTCAGAAGGGAGCTGTGAAGCTTGAGTATATTTCCACTGATGAGCAGGTTGCAGATATCCTTACCAAAGCCTTACCACGGGGCAAGCATGTCTACTTCAGGGACAAGATGGGTGTGGTGAGGAACACCTTCCTCGGTAAGAGGGAGTGTTGAAATTTGGTACCGGAGGACAGGTGGTTCCCTTAGGCTTTGATCTTTGGCCTAGGGAAAAGTGTCCAAAAGAATTTAATTTTTCTCCTAAAGTGACTTTATAATTTTATAAAGTTAAATCTAATTTAAAAGTGACTTTAAGTGATAAAGTTATTAAGTCTAATTTTAAAGTGACTTTTATAAAGTCAATGAAAAATTAGAAAGGAAAAGTGACTTTGGAAATAAATGACTAAGTGGGTCTTTATTAAAGTGGGGTGAATTAAAAAATAGAAAGTGAGATTTAAATGAACATTTAATCTCAACCATTGATCTAAATCTATTTCAGCCATTGGATTTAGAGATCACCCAAAAGTCACTTGGATCACCCAAAAGTCACTTGGAGTTATATTAAAGGAGGAAAAGGTCATTCATTCTTTCATGAGCAGATTGGGAGAAGGAGAACAAGAGAGCAAGAGAGATTTCTGAGCAGGGAGGAGAAGGAGACAGCAGCTTGGCACACATTCCAAGGCAGCAGTTGAGCAGATTTGTACAGCTGATTCAGCACATAGTGAAAGGCAGATTTTTGCACAAAAATCGAAGAGCAGTTTGCTGATTTTTCTGCACACAAAACGGAGGCCGTACAGCATTTATTGCTGTCCTGTTTGCTGTAATTTCCAGATTGTTGTGAGGCACGGGAAAGGAGATAAGTTGTAAATTTGTTTGCTGATTTTTTGCTGAATAATTCTCACTGTAAAAAGGCAATTTTCAGAAATAAAGAAGAGCTTTCAAACTGGTTTTCCCCAAGAGTTGTAGGGGGTTTTTCCAGGGTCAAGTTGACCAAAAATATCAGTGTTTTAATGTGTTTTAATGGTTGTTTTTAATTGCTGATTTTTATTTCTGCAATTTCAGCATTCTGAAAAATTTCCAGAATTTGTGTTTTCAGCCATATTTATTTTTTTCATTCTGTTAAATGTATGGTTATGGGAATGGGCATTTAACTACATGGGAGAAATAAGGTGAAACTGAAAACCGGGGTGGGAAAACAGAAATTTTTACACACTACCGATGGACGCATCATGTACTGTTGTACTCCCTATGTCTAGGATGCAAGATGTTCAACAACTTGATCACTTTAGATCAAGTCTAATATGTCGACTGACTTTTATCAGTGGAGAGGTCTTGTGACTCACTCTCAATCGATTCTTCTTCATTATTCATATCAGTGTTCAGCAGAGCAGAGATGAGATGAGATACAAAGAAAGTACATGACGATAGGATGGCAAGATGATCAATGATGATGGATGGATTGTCAGGTGGAATTCTCCCTAGTTGAGAGGGAGTGTTAAAATTGGCAACTAGGGCCAAATTCCACTTTGGGCAGCTCATTTGAAGAAGATAATTGTGGCATTGAATTCCTCTTTTCAAGAGGACCAAAATCGACCTAAAGATCACTAAAATTGGATAAGGAAAAATATATTATTGAAATAAAGCCCAATCACATGCAAATTATCAAGGTCAACCTCTCCCCTAATGTAGGCTTATGAAGCCCAAACGTCATGTCCCTTGACCCTCACCGATTTGTATAAATAGAGGTGACCTCCAACCTCACTTGCACCTATCATCTCATGAGAAATTCATCTCTGAGGCAGTCGAGCTCAGGAAGAGGACTAGACAAGGAAGATTGGGAATTGTTTGGGTTATTTTGAAGGCTGCATAGCTATAGGAGGACAGTCGCAGGGTCTGAGGCAACTTCTGGGCAGATTTTGTATGGGTTTTGTATCTCTTGCAAGTCCTCAAGCACAGCAAAAGGCAATCACATTCTCTAGGCAGATGTGGGAAGGTTGTTAGTATGGTTTGGAAGTGGTACAACCCTGGAAGTGGTACAACCCTGTTTCCTTTGAAAGAGGTTTCATGATGATGGATGATTCCATTAATTCAAAGAAAGGGGGAATAGTTGTTTCAATGATGGTCAATCATTAGAACAAATAAGGGATTGATTTCCTTGTTTTCCATATCGACGCCCAAACCAAACCATAATGAATTTCATATATGATAGAGAGAATTATTGGTAACTGATGATCCGTCAAATCAAGCAGCAGCTACGCTATTCTCACCTTCAAAATAGATAAATATGATCGAATTCCATAAAAAAAAGGAATTAGGATTGCATGTAGAACCACCTAAATCATCTGAAGGATGGAATTCCACAATGAACCCTGTCGATTGTTAGCTTAATCTGATGATGAATTGAATTATTCTCTCTGGATGGTGGCTTTGAACCTTATAATCTATCTATATCTATCTACTTACTTATTTAGCCACCAACTTCGCAACACAACATCTGTAACCTGGCAACATAAGTTTATTATTCTCCCATTGATCCTCTCCCTCCTATCGGCCAATAAGGACCAAGATTTCTTCCCTTATTTCGGAAATCATTGTGAATTATATTCTTTGAGTTCCACTCCACTATTCTTCAAATCCAAAGCGAGGCTTCCACTCCATCTTGCATGCATGAAATACAAAATGGCAGTAGCCCCATCAACAAGCAACATTCGTGACAAGATGGGAACCCAGCAAGTAGGGCACATCCATCTTGCTAGTGGAGATACATCACAGTCCAACTTCACCAAATAGGTTGCTTCTCAGACTCTTTGGTTCACACTTCCCTTAGCATTGGATGGAACTATAGAGCTACCGACTGCACCTCTCTACTGCGGAGAAGAACTGCTCAAGAGGGAGCTCGACTACTTGCATTCAAATAGGATAGGGGTCAATTGTTGGGCGGGAACACACTCCTCTTTGTTTTAAATGCCCATAATTATCGGACAACGTGAAGACCTTACCTTAAATGAATACCTTACCGGACCTTACTTTCCTTACCTTAATAGAAAGATAGTAGTAGTAGAATACCCTGTAATAGAAGAGCCAATAATAGAAGAGTAAGTACCAGTCAATGAAGACCTGACCTGACCTTAGCAAACTAGCAAAATAGTAGGAGTTGGGAAAGGTAAACCCCGAGTTAGAAGGGTTGGGATAACTTGAGCAGAGCAAATAGCAGGAGCAAGTGCGTTGATCTTAGTAGCGGAGGTGAGAGCAACAGTTGATCCCCCAAAAGGAAAGGAAAGGCCATTCCAACCACAGTTGGGCAAGAGGGGTATGACGACAGCCACCTCAGCGGATTCTTCTTAGTCCCTGTCGACCAAGTAACAAAAAAAGGCAAATGATATCTCCCATCAAGAAGATGAAGGCTCTCAGGGCCACCTTTCAATCTTTAAATTCCCATGATTGAAGGGCATAGTACAGCTAGTATGACTCTGGATGGACAACGCCACCTTTAAGTCTTTAACCTCCCCAAGGTCAAGGCGTGGTACAATCGGCGTGGCTTGTTGGTATGGTTAGATGGGCAACGCCACCTTTAAGTCTTTAAACTCCCATATCTCAAGGCATGGTATCGCTAGAGAAGATCGTCGGGATCACTGGATGGGATACACAACCTTTTAGTAGTGAATTTCCCATATCTCAAGGCGTGGTATGGCCAGCTGGTCTTGCTTGTTGGTATGGTTGGATGGGATGGATGGCATCACTGGGGTGGTGGTTGGCCTAGAGCCACTAGTCCTAGATCAATTGGTTCCGCTCATGCAAAAGGAAAAAGGAAGTTTAGTTTCTAGAAGGGACAAGTAGAGTGAACTCTAAAATGAAACCCACTAACACTTTAGGTAAAACAAGGAAAAAGATTTGATTGTTATTCCCTAGGTGCCGAAAGGTTGCTCGACCATAAGGGAGAGGAAATCATATAGAAAGCTCCAATAAATTCTCTAGTCAACTAGCTAGTTGGATATGATCATAGAGTTATCTAGGTGCTGAAAGGATGCTCAACCATAGGGAGAGGAAATTCTATAGACAACTTTGTGGTTTCTCCGAGATGTTTCAGGTTATGAGGTGCTTTTAATAAAGACTTGACGGGCAAAAGAGTAAACAAGCCAATCAGAATAAGAGAAGAGGGTAACAGTGGTTGGACCGTGTGTCCAGCTATAGGTGCTTACCTTCCTTGATGGACGGGGTGTTCATTCATTATATAGGGGTAACCCATTCATTACCTGTGTTCACCTTTCGTGGCGAGATGCTCATCCTTAGCAGAATAGGTTATGAGTTACTGAGTGGTATCCAAGCGCACTCTATTTATCTAGATGTATGATTCATCTTGTTGGGGCAGACTATATAATCTAAGTGTAACTCGCATCGAGGTAGTGAGATAGGGGACGATGGCAAGAAAGACTCAGAGGAAAGTCTTAGCTTGTTGGCCTGCTATCTTCACCCACCTATGATATAGTATGGTTAGTGCTTGACCTCAGTCATTAGTGAGTGCCTACTCGACCTATGAGCGATATTCTTTAGTGCCCGTTGATTGGCAGTATATGTCGTATGTATGTGTTTGGGAGTATGGGGGTTTGTGTTGGGGATGGGGGGGTCATGGTTGGGTTACGGATCATAGACAACTAACATATAAGTATCAAGAAGAACCATTCCATCAACCTTCCCCTTGAAGTGACGAAAACGAGGATAGTGGAGTTATGTCGAATCAACTGAACAAATAGATCTAATATAGAAGAGGTGGTTCGAGTAGGTAGGTAGTTTGAATGCTCCTTTTCTAGGAAAGTTACTTGGGTCCGAAAGGACACTCAAATTGATATTGGAGGGTGAAACTGTGGTGGGTGTAAGTAATGATAGGTATTTCTTTTATCGTCAATTGGAGCCAATCGAACCCATTGTTTTCGAATGTAACCGTCTACTAAGGGCCTTGGGTACGCCCTCCCTTAGGACCAGAGTCTTAATGTGGGTCAACATCTCTCACTAGAAATCTATTTATCTTCTTATTTGTTGAACAACTCATTTTCCTACCAATATTAATTTGGTAACTTATTCCATGAGATAGATTTTGTCAACAAGCTTAAGTAGGTACCAATAGGGGATGATTCAGGCAATGCTACCTATTGTTTGTCCTCTTATATGTTCTTTCGTGTAGCATCAAGGCTATTCCCATATCTATCTCGGGCAGGCAACTAAGCAGGGAGAGAGAGAAGCACTTAGGATAACATAAAGGAAGGAAGCGATGATTGAAAAGTTGTTCATAGATTTGACACAGCTACTCTCTTCCTTCGGCCAACAGCGGGCAATTATATACTATTTGCATACTTCTCCCAAACGAAGGGGAGAAATTAGGAAAACAAATATGAATATGGCCAAGACTCTAAGTCTATGCCTTTATAATTGCAATCCATAAACAGAAGAGAGTCGAACGAATGAACAACAAACAGGAGAATCAAGTTGGTCGGTCTTCTTTCCTTCATGCTCCCACGTTGACCTTGGTATGGCTCGATCAACAAGTAACTCTTTGTACTCCTTTGTATTTTTTTTGCTGGTACAGGTCACCGAGCAACTAATCATTTGATTTGTGCTCCTTGTTTCCCCAAACCTAAGTCAAATCCAACCACTACCACGCACCTTAGTAGCACGCCCCAACACCACGTTGGTAAACTACGAACCTTCCCTTGCGCCCCTCAACCCACCCTATTCGCCCACCTAAAATGAATATCCCTTGTTTTGTTTGTGCTCTTTATTTTATTAATGTGCCTATCCCTTCAGTGTGTTGCAGGCGCCCGATGGCTAAGTCTTAGTTCACAACCTTACGTCATATCATAAGGCCAAGCAAGTGCGATAATTACTATTATAACAAACCACCTCTCCCCAACACTACACAATCTAGTTTCAGGTGACTATCCCGCAAGCTTGAGTTGGCCTGATGGAAAGCCCACTGGGTTGGATGGGTAGAACATCAAGTTGTGCCTTTGGTGGGCAATTTATATAATCTATAGTGCCCATCATAGTAATAGAAGTAAACCCAATACAACTATTTCTCCGATTTAATATCTCCAAGCCTTTTCAACCTCGTCAAATCATGAGGCCCACCTACTAGTACTACCCTGCCATTAGGCTTGAAGGGAGGGATTGTTGCAGTGAACTTGAACAGTACTACATTTTTTCTTCGATTTAAGATGGTGTTTTCCCAAGTGTCACTGGGAGGGCGGCTGACCTACACCCACCTATTATCAATCAGTAAGCAGTCCTATCTGAATATGGACATTGGGCCACACCCAGAAATTAGGGCCTACGGACCCGAAACCTGCTTTCCCCTCCTATTTGTCAACCATATGTGGAATCAAGATTTTTCCTCATAATTAGTCAACAGATCTCTACCTCCCAAAAAGGAATGAATCTTTACCTCGTTAACTCACCTATATAGTCGCATGCATACCTTAGTTAAGGAGGGAATGTAAGGAGATAGATGGGAGAACATAACACTTAGCTAATAGTTAGAGGAAAGAGAGAGGAAGATAGAAATAAAGGGATAATCGTCATTCTAAAAGGCCAAGGATATAAGGAAGGCCAAAAATAGAAAGGAATGGGTCTTATGTAATTACGCTTTTCTTTCCTGATCCTAAGTGACTTATTTGATGAGGGTAAGGGTGTTGCTAGATCAATTGATGTTGGTTGTGGATCTAGGTCATAAACTAGGTCAATAAGGACTAGGTCAAACGCACCTGCTAGTATTGGATCGCCCTCATGCTTGGGTTAGTTATAGGAATTGTTGCTTCTACTAGTTATGCTACATGTGTTGTTGGTACTAGCTCTGGTACTGGTGCCATTGATCGTGTTGGTCCTGTCAGTGGTCCTGTTACTACCTTTGCTGCTAGATATGCTCCTACTATAATTGGTCCTACTTAAACCACTATTTATCCTCTTCTCTTGCTTACCTTGTTTATACTAGTACTGCTAGTAGATAAGTTAATGGTACTCCTACTACCTTTTTATGCTACTAGCTCTATGAGCTAACTAAGCTATTCCCACTAAGCTCCTCACTAACTAAGTTATCTCACCCTCACTAACTCAGCTATCAAACTAATATCACTCAACAAACACCTAGAAGCTATATAGAACCTCTTCTTTGCTTGCCACTATATTGGTAGGGCTAAAGGATCAACTCCCTCAACCAACAATCCAATCCCTCAATCTTCGAAGTTACCAATAGCAAGTCTTTAGAGTTACCGATTGAAACTGCATAGAAATGAAGGTTCAACCTTGGACATGAACACTTTATAAAAAGGTAGATCGGAGTTACCAAGGGCAAGTCCTTCCCTTTATAGTCGAGTATTTTCAAAACCTCCCAAGAGAAAGGTTCAAACCCAGGTAAATAATCAGAGGAGTTGGACAGGATCGACCTGAAGTTGTTGGACTTGACTAGATACTTATCCGGATGTTCTAGGTGAGCTCGCACCCCAAATAGATTCATTTCCCTAACGACAAAGTAGGAAGTGCCCCCATATTAATCTCGACTAGCACATTTCCATGTTCCAAGTTTGGTAGGATTGTAGTATTAAGCAAGTTTCATCAATACAAAATAGAAGACTCCTCTTGATGATTCAATACCTTCTGTCAAAAAAATGATCTTCTTTTGTTAATCCCCCCCCAATCATTAAGTCAATCTTCCTCCTCTCAATGCCCTATTTGAGCGATCAACTGATATTACGTGCATAATAATGATCACCCGAAATCACTCCTAATTCTCGTTAAAGATCGAGTTACCTCGCGTTAGGTCTCTCCGCTTCCGGTAACTCTTCTCTCAGGTGTCTGCCCACGTTTGATCATCCATGCAATAATAGTCGCACTCGAGAAATGAAACAATTCAATTTGTTGGAATGGAGCACTCGATTTATAAAATAATAGTCCCTCTGGTTTGAAGCTTCATGCTTGAAATTTGTGGGCAAAAGGAAAGGGAAAATGATTGCAAAGCACAAATTCAGGTATAGTAGGTTCAAGTGTTCAAACGCCTAGAATGAGGGTTTTTGCTTACCAAGTGCTCACTGGAATGCGACGGCTCAAACTTCTTGCTTATTGGTTGGGCACAACTACACTTCACCTCTATTGAAAAAAACCCGACAGGAAACAAAGTAAAAAGTCTTTTGTTTCCACCGCAGGCTAAACACTTTGTCTAGGGACCTATACCACTTCTTGCCCAGTCTGTTTCCCTCCCTTCTGCTTGAGACTTAGAATGACGAACTGAGTTGGCAAGCAAGAGCGAGAGGAGTTGAGTCTAATATCTACGTATTCAAAAATTACGATTGATTCGCTATTAAATGTTGAAACATGTAGCGAAGAAGGTCCTTCTTGACTTGTGCCTTAGTCAAGAAAGGTTGCAAATCCGTAAAAAAACCAGCACCAAGGTAATTAATAGATCTAAGGTAATTCATCATATGTGAGACATGCCTAAAGTGGACATCTAGTCTTAGGAGAAAAGGTTGCAACTATGAGAAGAGTATTATGTGATTTATCTATGCTAGGATAGCTAAAGATGAGGCTAAGTTTACTTTGTGATTAGGCCGTATTGTATGTGCAAATTAGACGAGTGTTTGGGTTGATCTTTTGGTGCATAAGATTGTGGTTTATTCTTGTGACTAAGGACGAGCTATTTCTATTTCTTCGTGCATCAAGGAGGGTCGAGTCCCTTAAAGTAGCTAAATTGTGCGTTGGTTGAGTGTTGGTTTAAGGGTCGAATTTCCTCATGGTGATGCACAGACCTAAAGGGTCCAGGATTGGGGTAAACACAGAGTTGTATGGTCTATAGTGGTTGTTGGTTAGGGTCATTCTAAGGTGATCGTAGAGAATACTAATAGGGCCGAGGAGGAGCAGACATACAGTTTCACAAAAGGTGTCTCTAGTTGATGATTGTAGGGATGTGTGGAGAGTTGTTCTTCGTGTTTTGGATAGCAAAAAGTGATCCTAAGTTAAAGTGGAAACGTGTGAGGATCCACTATTATGTGGACTGCTAGAAGATGCCCTAAGGACAAAGAACAAGTGGGCAAACTTGTTATTGTTAGTGGGCAGCCTGATTGTGGTGCCCAGTACTATCAACAGTGGGCTGCTAGAAGATGCCCTAAGTATAAAGAACAAGTGGGCAAACTTGTTATTGTTAGTGGGCAACCTGGTTGTGGTGCCCCAGTACTATCAACAAGGAGCAAGCTTGTGACAATTAAGAGGGCAATTTGTTTTTGAAGAGCATGGTTGATCAAATTTGTGGAGGAGAGCTCTCTATGTAAGCAAGATGGCGTTCCAAGGGTTAAGAACTTAAGATCAGACCACTGTTTAAAGGGAGCCTAACTTCATTCCATGGAAAGGGAGGGTCGTGATAGTTTTGGAGGATAGTGGGGTGGGAGAATTTGTGAAGCAGGCTATACCACCACCACAAGATCCCCAACAGTTGTCCCAACATACTAAGAATGATATCAAGGCAAAGAGGATTATTCTAGAAGGGGTCATAGATCATATAGTTCCTCATATCCATGAGAAGAACACAGATTTTGAGATGTTCAAAACTATTTAAGATCCATATCAAAGTACCAGTGATACTAGGAAGCTTGCTCTTAAGGAGAAGCTAAGGAGTATCTGGATGAGCATTGGAGAGCCCATCGTCACATATTTGTCAAGGTTCACTTAGGTACGAGATGAGCTGGGTGGTGTGGGCGTGACTATACCAGAGCATGACCTTGTGAGTTTTGCTCTTCTAGGACTTCACAAGTCTTGGTATGGTTTCCAAGATGCAGTAAGTGGCAAAGAAAATTTTCCTAGTTGGGAAAGGCTATGGACTGACTGTGTTCAAGAAGAAATTCAAAGAGGGACTAGAGATGGTAGATCAATGAAGACAGAGGACAAGGAGAACTTTGCCCTGGGAGGCAAGAGAAGCAAGGCCAAGGGCAAGGAGGGCTAAGGAGTGGCCAAGTCCAGTTACAAGGGCGAGAAGAAGGATCTAAGCAAGATCAAGTGCTTCCATTGCCATGACTTTGGACATTATGCCACTAAGTGTCCTAATCGAAAGGAGTCCAGGAAGGATCATGTAGCTGCATCAGCAGAGGTAGACGCATTTGGTGCCCAGTTCGAGAAATATTTCTCATTAATTGCTTGCATGGCAAGCTCAGTAGACAACAATGTATGGCATATTGATTCAAAAGCATCCTTCCACGTGACAGGCAACAAGAAGTATTTCAGCCACCTGAAGGAGAAGGACATGCAATGTCAGATTGAGCTAGGAGATGATTGTCAGTATGCAGTTAGTGGAGTTGGCACTATCAGTTTTCAAAGGGATTCAAGTAATTCTCTTCATCTCAGAGATGTCCTCTATGTTCCAGGATTAAAGAATAATCTTGTTTCGATAGCTACCCTTGAGGACAAGGGTTATGATGTCATCTTCAGCAAAGGTAAGGCTTACCTCCAGCACTTAACTTCTGGATGTAAGAAGCAAATAGGTGTGAGGATGAAGAATCTCTACAAGTTCCAAGTAGAGACAGGCACAATCTTGAGCAGCAAGGCAAGAAGTTCTCAAAGTAGAGAAGTGATGGTTGAGGAGAGCAGAGCTCTAAGAGAGTCCTTAGAGCAAGAGCGGATTAGAGTACCTGAGAAGAAGCTACTCAAGATGGAGCCTCAGCTAGTATCTCAGTTTGAGTTTCAGATAGTTGGCAATTGGGTCGACCAGCAAGATGAGAAAAAGCTTAGCCCAGGGCAAGCGGAGGTAGCCACTCAATTAGTGACTACCAGTATAGGGAAAGTCCAAGCCAAGTGGGCAGAGGATTTGTTTAACGGAGATCAGGAGAGAGATCTTTCGAAATCAACTTTAGCCAGACGAGGCAACCACCGAGATACACAGGGTACATGGCACTTATGACTGAAGTGATAGACTCACAGAGCATGGTCGAAAGAACGGTTCTTCAAATCAAATTCCGCAGAAGAAAGCAGTGAAGCCTTCTAGTTTAGAGGGAGTCACTGCAGCAGCGGATAACATGGTAGTGTTGGAGACAGAGCTAAGTGGACGAGGTTCTTCCAGAAGCACTTTCCCCGCTAAGAGGGAGTTTTAAAAGTATAACGAAGAAGGTCCTTCTTAACTTTTGTCTTAGTCAAGAAAGGCCACAAATAGAGTTCCTTTTTGCATGTACGAGTTCCTAAGAAATAGGACAAGTCATGGAGCAGTTAACTCATGCACAGGAGTTCGAGGCTCAATTTTGTTTGTCTCCAAGTGCGAGTTTATTTTTGGAAAAGGACGAGTTGGTGAGCTATAGTTTCTAAATAAGGCAGGATGAGTTAGAAGAGTCCATTTCACTCAATTAACAAATCAGTCACAAGCCTGAGTTCTAAATTTATAACTTGTCAGTTATAGCAGAGTCAAAAAGCTTTAAAAGGAGGACGAAGGCACCCTTGTAATTCATTCTTCAATGCACAAGTTGTGTGTGTGAGAGCATCTTACTAGCAGAGCGTGTAAGGAGCAGCCTATACACAGTTTGAGAGAAGAGAATTTCCTTGTGTTGTGCGCTAGGAAATAGGTATTTCCAGCACTAAGGAACAGGACCTAGATTGTGCAAGGAAAGAGTTTGATTAGAGGTTCTTGCAAGGAGTTTCAACTAAGTACTAGCAGAGAGAATGCTAATTTTAAGTATGTTCCATGCGTAAAGAAATTTACTTCAATTTTCACAATTAGCTCAATATCTTTTCCAGATTAGCAATCACATCAACATAATAGTAAATTGCAGATATAACATAAACATAAATCGCAGAAGACAAGCCAAGACAAGAGGACACAAGATGTGGCGCTAGCCAGGGACAAACCCCAATGTGGGGGAATCCTTGATCAATTCTTCTTATATGTTCTTCAATAGTTCAGCAGAGAGAGAGAAAGAGAGATAGTACATATACAACAGAAGTCAACACTCTAACTTATCTAAATAAGAGCATAGATCATCTCTAAGAAGATGATACATGAGGTAGTTGAACTCAGTTGAAGACATGTTGCTTCAACTGATTCTCCAAGGTGACTCCATCACCATGCTGCACTTATCATTGTGTTGCACCTCATCATCATGTTGCAACTCATTGTGCTGCACCATGTTGCACCCATCATCACTATGCTGCATCTCAACATGCTTCACCAATCATGACTGTACCCATCACTATACTGTTGCACTATGCTGAGCTCTTCATTGCACTATGCTGCACCCAAATGCATGCAGCAATACCTCATCATCCTGATGCTACAAGTAACAATACCTCATCATCCTGTTGTTGTATGCATTCTCGCTGCTATTATATGCCCATCATTACGATGTTGTCCCATTGTTGCTCCAATGTCCAACAACACTGATCTACACCATGTTCCCTAACCATAGTAAAGAGGCCTCCTTCACCGTGTAAGATCTCCCTTTGAACTACGGCCAAACCTTCACAATACCTGCGGCTAGGGCATCATTCTTTTATTGCGAATAGGGTCTCCTTCTAGACCTGCATTTAGGGCTTCCCCTCTTAGACTTCTCTTCCAGTAAAACCCAAAAAAAGTGGAGATAAATCAAGAGTGAAGTGTGTGATCAAATGACTATCAAGTCACCTCGTTTTATACTAAAACTTTGAGCACACGTGGGGGTTATTTGGTTGCTGGCCGACGTTGACTAATTGTCCCATAACACAAATAAATTTATATCTCCATGAATAATTATCAGAATCGGATGATCTTTAGATCAATCCTACACCTCTCGATGAGAGGGATCCAAGAAAAATATCAGCTGCCATAAATAAGATGACCCACATGGAGTTTGGCCCTAATTTCCAATTTTAACAGAGAAAACTTGCGTTTTTTATTGAAACAATTTGTAAAGAAATTTGATTGCTCATAAAAAAAATTCAATAAATCGACTGCAAGTAGAGGGTTTTCCTAGTTGGGTTCCCTAGAAAAAAATGTGTCTCCTATATAATTGTGTCATTATCTCTGTGTTTAATTCTATTACTTCTATCATTGAGAAATTTTGTCTTGGTGAAAAGAAAAGTAGTTTCAGAATTTTCAATCAAGCAGCTAGCAAATTTTCAAATAAATTCAACACTCTGAGCATCGATTGTTTCAGTTCTAACTGATCTAAAGGCAACTTCAACTCTTGCTCCTTATTCTTACCCTTTTCCTTCCCTATGGGCCTTCATCACAAATCCCTACTCTTAGCTCCGTACAAACTAAGTCTTAGCTCGATTGGGAGAGCAAACAGAAGGAGGGTAGATGTAGCTACTTCGAGACCCATGCAAGCTTGTCTAAGTCATTAGCTCTACCCCAGTTCTTGGGCTCTACCAAAGACCTCACAGTTCGTCCTAGACTTTCCAAGGCCCTGTGGAATTGTGTTTGGATGAAGCAAGCACCCGGTAGGTTTTGGCGTGAAATGCATAATCCAACTACTTGACCTAGACGTGATTCCAAAGACCGAATGATCTGTTGAACCAACTAATGAACACAAAACTGCGGATTTTGAACCTGATTAATGCTCCACCTTTCAAGACGCTTTCTTTGCTACGTGAACTACTACAAAGTGGGTAAGGGGAAAGCAATTGAAATGGCTGAATCGAGAACCAATGCTAGCACCTTTTGTTAATAGATAATTGCTTACAGCATAAGGAAACTAGGTGGAACAAGTGCTAGCACCTTCCATCTATTGCGTCATAGCACCTTTTGTTAATAGATAATTGCTTGCAGTATAGGGAAACTAGGTGGAACAAAGTGTAATTGTCAAGAATAAATCTCGATGAATGACATGGATTGTCGAATAGCGATAACTACATATAGAAGCAACAACAAATGTTTATCTCTCCCGTCTCGCTACACGTTGTAGCTTTCTCTCTTGCTCGTGATCAATTGAAGTGCTCGCTGACATGTAATCTATTACCAGGTGGGACTGAACACATTCAGTAGTAATTTCAGGGGCTAGGGCATATTGTTGTGATTAATCTTGGGAGAGGGAGCGATCACAATGAATTGATGCTTAACACTAGGTCGCTACAATTGGGATTAGTAGGGCCTCTATATATATATCCCTGGAGTATCTTAGTAAGGGGCACTACCATCTATCAAGCTGTTGCACATGGCTAACCGGCTATAATCATGGGGCTCAGTAAGGAGCACTACACCTACAATCTATTACTGAGCCCTACCTACAATCTATAAAGTTTGTACATGCGCTGACTAACTATAGCGGAGTGTGTTTCTTGTCTGAGGGCGGGTGGGACAATTTTTATTCCTCCCCAGATCTTAGAAGTCGTTTATTTCAAAAAGGGCTCGCCTGCTTCCCCAACTTTAAGATCTAAAAGTTTCAACTTTGAAATATATTTATGTTAAAAAATTTCAATATGAATGTGCATTTCATACAAGGAGCCACAATTTTAATGCAAAACTCTTTAGACCTTTCAATGGCATTGGAATTTATATCTATGATAAAGAATTTGAGACATAGTTTTGCTACTTACTGTCTTAATCTACTCGCATTAGAAAATAGTACAAGGTGAGAATATTGTAACTTCTCTCGTATATTTCTGTTTTCAACTTTTCTGAAACTCAAGTATGTTATATTGCACTATGTAAAATATTATTTATTGTCAGTAAATGCTATATTGATGTGTTGGGAAGTCTAGGAACAATGTATATTTCCAAAAAATCTTAAGTGGTAATACTGAACTCATTTCTGGCATAAAAACCATGTTCTAAAGCCTTAGATCATTCACACAAAAAGGAATTGGTAGGTATCCTAACAAAGAGGAAGGCAGAACATTGGTTGCAGGTTCAGATTAACTTAATTGGATTCAACTTACCTGGGTGATGGTCACCCTTAGCAGTGCAAAACATGCTTAACAGTATCTCCATTTAATCTGATTGTATTTCTGATGATCAAGTACACTATTCAATAAACCCCTAGCTGCACACTGCACATAATTTTTTATCAAAGTCTATCTATATTAAGAGCTGATTAATACAGAAACTTTTCACTTTGCACTGGGTTGTACCACATCCAATAAACATGTTTTGTTGGCTAGCAAGTTGGGTACAAAGCTTGTTGGTAAGCATGAATTAGTAGGTCAGACAAAGGAACAACTAATTTTAGTAGGAACCATAGTAGCCAGAGAGAACTTGCAGTCATAAACTTTATTACAATATACAAGCTCACTGTTACAGAAGCTTTTCAATTTGCATGTGGAGTATATATGCATTCCATGACCACGTTTTATTAAATAGATTTTTGGACAAAAACATTGTGAACTACGCGATGTTGGTATCAAAAGCCTTAATTATGTAAAATAGAGATCAGGAATAAGTATGGCATACAATGCAACAGTCACACGTAATGGAAAATCGAGTAATCACAGAGCCGAAGGAGCTTTGTGTTGATCATCCAAAAGAGTAGTTATATAAAGTGAGGTTCTTGGGATATGAGTGGGAGTGTCCATTAATACCTAAGACCAGCATTGAAAGTTAACCAGTCTTTTTTATTTGAGTTGGCACATCTGAGGACTCAATGTTATTTGTGTTTATATACACCAACGTTCTCAATAGGGACTTGAGATCTCTGCACCGTCTGCTTTCGAATTTTCAATCATCACGGTCTATCCTATTTCATTTCATTCACAACAGTCCCAGTGACCCAAAGCACTCTCCAAATCAACTTCCCGAAAACAATCCGAAAAAACCATTGAAGGGGGAAAGGAGGTTGAACACTAAGAACCCAGTAATCTGGCTCTGAGTGCCCTGAGGAGAGGGCATACCCTTTCTATTGAAAAAAAAGGGAAAAAGGGACTTCATGAGAGATGATTGGAACTTACAAATTGTAATTAGAATCGGCATTGCAACTGAACCGGACAAGAACAAATTAAATCAAATAAATTTAAAAAACTAAAACAAAAAACACATGTCTCCTATGAAGCTAAACACATATAACTAAAGACTATACTTACGCGTTAACGAGGAGATTAACCACTTGTTCTTTGCTCAAAGGTGCCAAAAGCTGCCTCAGATCTTCTTCAGAAACCTCAAGTGGCACACCATTGCTTCCGTCATCTAACTTTCTCTTCTTTCCATCTCCACTCTGTTCCATTATTTTCAAACAGTGCCAATATCTTGAACTGGTTGGAAGTAATAGTATAGAGCCTACAATGGGAAACAACTTCAAACCCTCAAACAATGTACCCAGTAGATTCAAATGCTTTGGCTAGAGCCACTAGCCTATTCAGACAAAATAAAAGCACACCTTAAATGAATAAATACTATTGAAGATCACCTCCAAATTTTACTGTCAGACCCAAAGTTGAACCAAAATAGAAGAATCGAGTTGAAGCGAGCCCGGAAATCCTCTAAGTCACAATACCCAACTTCTTAAGAAAAATGTCATATACCCCAAAACCTGCAACTCCGAACTAACTTGAAAACCACTAATCGCTCAGAGGTCTGCAAATCCGGGTGGGAGAACACGGACTTAGTAACTATCAATAAGCACATCAAAATCCTCTGGACTTCCGAACATGAAACAAAAACTGAGACCAGAAAAAATGACTGAAAACCCTCCGAACCGCCCAAATCTGAGTCAAAAATTAAAACCAACAACGAAATAAAAAGACTTGCTTGAAATACTGGAGTTCTATGTATTGTGAAGGTGCAGAAATAATCAATGTGCAAGTACAAAACCACTGCTAAACCCAGCACCTGGACACCAAATAAAACCCCAAAAGAGAAATTAAAACCAAAATGACATTCACAACCCAACAATTAAAAAATGTACAGATAAAATTGAGTCTCGACTTACGCTTAGGTTTAGGCCCAGGAATGAATGATTTATGTGCTGCAAGCTTCTTTGCCCTTTACACTAAACATTTCACAACACCAATACACACCGTGGATTCTTTTATACCATGCAAAAACACAAGACACGAGTGGAATCTTCATGTTAGCCGAGCCTATGCATGAGTCTATGTTTATTCAAATCACAGAGGTCAAAAATTGGGCCCGGGCCAAATTTTGTTTATGAAGGTTTTTCTATTGCTTGCGTGTGCATATTCAAATCTAAAAAATAGATTTTCCATTATTGTTTATACCATTTTTCTATATTTGATTTATTGAATTGGTGAAAATATTTCTTTTTATGGTCGGTTTTAATAAATGTACTTGGTATGGTTTGTTTTTTTTATCTGCACACTCGTTGGTGGGACACGGCGAAAAAAATTTGTTATGTGATTTCTACCCAAAGAATCTTTCGTAAATGTATTTGCCATTTTTTAAATTTTCATTTACAATAGTTATGTATTGTTGTAAATATTAATTTGGTCATATTTATATAGGCATGTATCTTTTAAGATGGGTATGTATCACTATAATTCCATATATTTTGATATAATTCTATATATAAATCTTACATATTGAATTTCTATTAATGACATAAGTATCTCAATGAACGCTCTTATTTAAGATTTTAGTTGTAGATCCATCTTATATTCTTAAGTTTGATCTCCCTATTATACATGTTATTTGTTATAATTTCATGGGTTGAATATATACAAGTGACATAGTACTTTGCTAAGTGTTTAGATTTAGCATTTTTGTTAAGGACCCATTGTTAAAAATATCTTTCATCCCTAGGTAGATTATTTATGATTCTTGAGCAAATTGGCTTATAGAAATTTAAAACAGAAATTTCAAATCATAGAACAATTACATTAGCTAGAATCTTAACTGGAGAATAAATAAAGAAAGCAATAAAATTATTTTCCAAATACACAACAAATTTTTTGCCCTTTAAAATTAGTTTTTCATTAACAATTTTTCCAAACTTACAAGGGTCTCCTGCATTGGGAAAAAATCACTCACTACGAAAGATTAAGCCACAACAAAACCTAGTTGTTTTATGACCTGATCCTACGGCCTTCTCTAGAGAATCATATGGTTGATCTACTAGTCAAATTACTAGCTAAATCAATCCCCTTATCGTTGTTGTTGTGTCCAATCATATGGCCTCCTCATGTTGGTGCATACACCTCCATTAATTGTTTGAGGTCAATTCTCATTTTGCTACTTTCCTTCTCACCTTGCCTTGGACACTGAACAAACTCGTTGTCTCTTTGTGTAATTGGGTAACTATCGCAATGACTTCTTTGTTTGTATTTGAGTTGATGATTAAGTCTTCATGAATCTAACCTCTCATTGAGATCAATGGTTGAGATTAAATAACAATCAATGATGGAGATTACATCTAAGTCACTAATCTAATTAAATTACACTTTATTGTACTTTGATCAACTACATAAAATTAGAAGGCTCTTCACTTTAATAATTAGCATATTTTTAGTGAATTACAAGGATGAAAAGACTTTGGATTATTTCTTGCACATTCAAACAAAACTTGTGTTGAAGTACATGTTCAAGCTACAAACATCGACACTCTCTCTTGGCGAGGAAGGTATTTTGCACTAATCCAAGTTTGTCTCTAAAGAATACAAACTTCCCTTTTACTAAGGGCTTGGCCAGAATGTCTGCAACCTATTGATCTATGGAGATATATTGGAGCTTCATTGTTATATGTTGAATCATGTCTCAAATGAAGTGATACATGATCTTATGTGCTTGGACCTATCATGGAACATTGGATTCTCAGATAATTTGATACAATTCTTATTATCATAGTATATGATCGACGATTCAAATCCTAATAAAACAACCTTGCAAGTAACTTGTGAGGCCAAATGGGCTCACAACTTGTTGTACTCTTTGTCATATACTCTACCTATGTTGAACTGAGTGCCACAAAATTCTAGCTCATATTGAACCATAATATCATTGTTGAATCCAAACTAAAGCAACACCCTAAGGTGGTATTCCTGTTGGTTACACCGCTTACCTAATTTGAGTCTACACATCCCACAAATTCACTTCACTATCTCCAAGATATCTCAGACCATACTCCATTGTGTCCCTCACATATCTAAGCACATGTTTCGTTGCTACCCAATGCCCCTGCCTTGGCTCCACCACGAACTGACTCAAAGTCTTCGTATCAAAACATATATGTGACCTAATGTTGACCAAATACACAAAGGAACCTATCATCTACTTGTACAACATGGGATCCACCAACTCCGAATTTGAATCAATCACCTTCTTCAAATTGGTGATCATAGGCATAGCCATAGGCCTATAGTCCTCCAACCCAAATCTCTTCAGAGTCTCTACTGCATACTTCCCCTACGCAAGGAAGATCCCTCTTAGCCATTGTAAAACCTCTATCCCCAATAAGTAGTGCATCAAACCCATGTCCTTTATCTTGAACTTTGCTATCAAAATTTCTTTGCACCTTGTAATGAACTTCTCTACACTTATTAGAAACAAATCATCCACGTACAACACCAAAATAAGCATATCACTCCCAACAAATATGTCTTATATGTTAGGATATGCTTCACTTTTGGTGAAACCCGTGCTTAGCAAATATCCACCAATCCTAAAATAACATGCTCTCAATGACTGCTTAAGTTTGTATAAGGCTTTCTCAAGCTTGCACACACGAGACTCCCTCCCACGTACCTAAAATCCTTTAGGATAGTCTATGTACACTCTTTTATCAATGACCTCATTAAGGAATGTCATTTTCACATCCATCTGATGTATCCCCATCCCATAACTAAGACAAGGGATATCACAGCTCAAATGAGAGTGTACCTATTGACTAGAGAAAATGGTTCCTCATAGTCCACTCCCTCTTTAACCTTCTCGCCACAAATATCGCCTTGAACTTTTCAATATTGTCATCTACAATATGCTTGATCTTTATGAGCCACATGAAATCACCATTGACTTCCCCTCTAGTCTTAACACAATGTCCCACACATTATTCTTCACAATGAAGTTGTACTCATCCACCATGACAACCTGCTATGCCTATTGTTATGTTACCTCATGAAAACTAAGAGGATTGGAATCAATGATGCTACTCATTAATGCCATATAAGTGGGAAAATTCTTCAAATGTCCGCTCTCCATGGATGTGTTCCTAGGAGCCTCAACATACATTGAGCATCCCTCAATGTTTGTGTAAACCATCAAGATCTCCTTACAGTATTAGAAGGAGCTACTAACTCTTCATCCTCACTCGAAGGTTGACTTCATGAACTAGAAGTTGTTGGTCACTTGGATGAACTAGTCTCAACCTCTAAAGCCTCTTGTTCCTTATCCTATGCCACTAGAATGGGCTTGCGACCTCGAGGATGCAAAATCCTCCTCAACCTTCACATCCCTTCTCACCATTGTTTTCCTTAGTATTGGAATAAAAATCGTGTAGGGCTTAGAGCTCTCATTGTATTCCACAAACAAGCCCTTCATATTGGAGGGCTCTAAGTTCATCCTCTTCTCTAAGGTGCATGTATGTATATTGTGTAGCATCCCTCGCATTGCCCCTGTTTATGTAAAATGAGATTATGACTGTACTGCCAGTGTGGAGAGCCACGATTAGTTGATATGTCGACTAATATTTTAAAATTAGTTAATTACCAACTAAAGGAAGGACTACCTTACGAAGCCATTGTCTGAGGGAAGCTTGTTTGCTTGTGTGCCTTGAAGGCCATGAACCCAGCCTGAATTTAATAACTGGAGTCACTTGTAAACCAAGAAAGCCACTACCTGGCAAATTGTTTATGAGCTAAGATTAGAGAAAAAGTCATTATGTTCAGTGAGAAATTTGTAGGCAGCCACATTGTATTCTTAAACCACTTGTTAATGCATCCACCCACTTGCATTGACAAGTAATTACGAGATTGGATTGGGTGGGGACTACACCAATCCCATCTCTCTCACAGATCGAGATCAAGGATGGATGCCTTAGGTAAATGGAGGCTCACACAAAGGATAATATAGTCAATGTGTAGAGAGCGAGCAGGAAAAAGAGCAAAGAGTGTTTTCTCAGTCACTGATGACAGCAGAGTAAAAAGGAGGAGAGGAGAGAGAGTGAGTAGGCAAAAGGAGGGGAAGAGAATTTTGTTCTCTGAGACATAGAAAAATACATTAGGGTAGAGGATGAGACGAGGATCATCCTCCCCTTAGTGGAGAATCCCCTGGTTATTGGCAGTAGAGGATAAGGAAGCCTTTGTTGGATGTGGAGCTTGATTATCTTCCTGATTGTTCAGAGGTTTTTGTTTTAGTCACGTTGGATCCCTGTTCCTAAGGGGACGTAAATGTTCCTCGTTTAATCACCATCAAGGGGGTCCAAGGGGAAGGGGGGGGGGGTGAGGGGGCGACTTTTATGAGCACCCCCCCCTCGCCTCCCCTTGGCGGGGGTTCGAGGGTAGCTCCCCCTAAGCTAAAAATAGATGAAAATTTGCATTGTAAAATATTGTAATTTTGTAGTTAATCCGGGTCGTCCATTAGGTGGATGGTCTCACGGTATAAGTTACGTTAATTTAGGGTTTTTTGCCCTAAAAGGTAACCCTCAGTTTATATGAGGGAATTGTATTGTGGTTGTGTATCATTATGATTCTGAGCAAGAAAGGGAGAGGATATTGTGTGAGAGAAAAGAGGAAATTACAATGGAGCTATTGTAGGTTGTATCTCTTCATTTTGCTAAATAATATAAAAGGAAGGACTGGTTGTTTCTCTGTGGACGTAACCCAAATTGGGTGAACCACTTATATATGTGTCTCTCTTGTTTTATGTGTTTTTGTATTTGTGTTTTCGCAATATTGTGTATTTCATTTTTTTGTAAATTGATTTCTAACAATTGGTATTAGAGCCGAAGGTCTATTTGGATAATAAAATTGCAGGAGAGAAGGGTTGTTGGTTCGAGTGGGAGCAATGGCAGAAGATGGTAGGTTTAGGGTCGAGAAATTTAACAACTAAAACTACCAGTTGTAGAAGATGTAGATGGAAGATTATATGTATTAGAAAGATCTGTACCTACCATTGAGTGGAAAAATAAAGAAGTCGACGAGTATGACAAACGCAAAATGGGAGATTCTCGACAGAAAGGCACTAAGAACAATAAAGCTATGTCTAGCAACGTTGGTGGCATTCAACATTTCAAAGGAAATGACAATAGAAGGTTTAATGAGGGCATTGGAAAAACTATATGAAAAATCGTTGGCCTCAAATAAGGTATTTCTTATGAAGCGCCTATTTAATATGAAGATGTCAGAAGGTGGATCTGTTGCTGATCATTTAAATGAATTTAACATGATTACCAATCAATTAAGTTATGTAGGGGTAAATTTTGATGATGAAGTTAGGACTCTATTGTTTCTGTGCTCATTGCCAAAAAGTTGGAATGCCTTAGTTATGGCTCTTCATAACTCTGTCTCTGTATCTAGTACTTTAAAGTTTGATGATGTTGTTAGTGTTATCCTTAGCGAGGAAATGTGATGGAAAAGCTCAGGTGAGACATCAGGTAATGCTTTGACTGCAGAGACTAGGGGAAGAAAAATGGAAAGAGGAAGGAGCCCAAGAAATCGCAGTAAGTTAAGAAAAGGCAGATCCAAATCCAGATTAGGGATAGTGTGCTGGAAATGTGGGAAGAAAGGACACCTGAAGAAAGACTGCAAATCTCGGAAAGGAAAAGAAGGAGATGGACAACAAGAGAACAATCATGAAGCGAATGTGACAGGTGATGTGTTGCAAGATGCTTTGATTCTTTCATTAGAGAATATTATTGATGCCTAGGTGGTATATTCAAGGGCCTCATTCCATGCCACACCTAATAGGAAACATTTTCATGACTACGTTCAAGGAGATTTTGGACACGTTCGTTTAGGTGATGATAAACCTTGTAAAATCGTTGGAATGGGTAAGGTTTTTATAAAGCAAAAGAATGGAAACCAATGGCTATTGAAGGAGGTAAGGCATGTTCCAGATCTGAAGAAAAATCTAATTTCAATAGGGCAGTTAGGTGGTGAAGGTTTTGTAAGTACATTCACAGACAAAGCCTGAAAGGTCACTAAAGGAGCCCCGATAATAACAAAAGGAGAAAAGGTTGGTATGTTGTATTTATGCAATGGTATTTCTAATTTTGTTAATGCTTTAACCTCCATATGAGTAGATATGACAGTGTGGCATCATAGGCTCAAGCACATGAGTGAGAAAGGGATGAATATTATTCACTCAATAAATTTGTTACCAGGTTTGAAGCATGTTGTATTGGATTTTTGTAAGAATTGTGTTTACGGAAAACAATAGAAAGTCAGATTTATTAGAGTTGGGAAGGAAAAGAAAAGAGAAAATTAAAGCTTGTGCATACAGATCTATGGGGACCAGATCAGGTATCATCTCTTGGTGGCTCTCACTACTATGTTACTTTTATTGATGATGCAACTAGAAAAACCTGGATTTATTGTATTTGGAATAAATATGATGTATTTGATACTTTCAAGAAATGGAAAGCTTTGGTTGAGAATGAGAGAGGAAAGAAGTTGAAGTTTCTCATATCAGAAAATGGAGGTGAATATTGCAACAAAGAGTTTGATAACTATTGTTCAAAACATGGAATTCACAAAGAGAAGACAGTTCCACGAACGCCACAGGAAAATGGTATGTCAAAAAGGATGAACAAGACAATCACGGAGTGTGCAAGGTGCATGATATTGCATGCAGGATTGCCCTTAAAATTGTGGGAAGATGTTGTAGATATTGTCATTTATCTAATAAACAGAGGGCCTTCAAGTTCCTTGGATGACGGTATTCTAGAGGAGGCATGGGTAGGTAAAAAGGTAAACTACTAATTTGTAAATACTTTCAATTGTGAAGCCTTTGTCCACATCAATAAAGAAAATAGAACAAATCTTGAGGCAAAATCAAAGAAATGTACCTTTATTGAGATATGGTGTTAATGATTTTGGTTATCACTTATATGATTATGAAAATCAAAAAATCATTAAGAGCAAAGACGTCATATTCAATGAAAAGGTCTTGTATAAGGATCTGATGCAGGAAAAGAAATAGGAAAAGGAAAACAAAGAATATATAGTTCTTGATGAGATCGCAAAAAAAATAAAGGTGCCTGGAAATCATAATGATCAGCAGCCACAACAACAATAACGACCACAATACCAAGAGGCACCTCAAAAACCTGAAAGTGGTGTTAGAAGATCTACCAAGATAAGTAGACCCCCCGAATGATATTCTCCTTGATTATATTATGTTGTTGACTGATTCTGGTGAATCAAAAAGATATGAAGAAGCAATGCAGATAGAAAACATGAAGAAGTGGGACGAAGCCATGAAAGAAGAGATGGACTCCTTTATGCATAACCAGACTTGGGACTTAGTCAAGTTGCCTGCAGGTAAAACAATATTGTAGAATAAAAGGGTTTACAGGTTGAAGGAAGAATATGGAGGTAAGCAGAGGTATAAGACTAGACTTGTGATGAAGGGGTTTGCACAAAAGAAAGGTATAGACTTAAATAAAAAAAATTCTCCTGTTGTTAAAATGACTTCAATCAGAACTATTTTAAGCCTAGTGGTAGCAGAAGATTTTGCATCTTGAGAAATTAGATGTAAAGACAACCTTTCTCCATGGGGATTTATAGGAAGAAATATATATGCAAAATCCATAAGGGTGTGAGGTCAAAGGAAAGGAGAAATTAGTGTGCAATTTGAAGAAGAGCTTGTATGGATTAAAACAAACTCCAAGGTAGTGGTATCTAAAATTTGACAGGTTTATGTCTAAACAAAGTTATACTAGATGTCACTCTGACCATTGTGTTTATCTTAAAAGGAAAATTGATGGTAGTTATATTATATTGCTATTGTATGCAGATGACATGCTTGTTGTAGGGTCTAACATGTAGGAAATAAACGTGCTCAAAATAAATTTGGAAAATTCATTTTCAATGAAGGATTTGGGTGCTGCAAAACAAATCCTTGGTACGAGAATAGCTAGAGACAGGAAAAATCGCAAATTAACATTGTTTGAAAGAGTACATAGAAAAGGTGTTGGAAACACTTAATATGCAGAATGCAAAACCAATTAGTACACCTTTGGCTAGCCATTTAAAACTAAGTAAGAAGTGTCCCAAGACCCAAGAAGAGAAGGATTATATGTGTAAGGTTCCATATGCATCAACAGTTGGAAGCTTAATGTATGCAATGGTCTGCACAAGGCTTGATATTGCACATGCAGTGGGAGTTGTAAGTAGGTATACGAACAATCTAGGAAAAGAGAATTGGATGGCAGTGAAGTGGATTCTCAAGTATTTGAAAGGTACCACAAATCAAGCATCATTCTTTGGTGGTTCAAGCATTGCTCTACAGGGACATGTTGATGCATATATGGCAGGTGATAGAGATAATAGGAGAAGCACCACGCGGTATGTGTTTACTATAGGTGAAACAACTATGAGCTGGGTTTCAAAGTTGCAAAACATTGTTACATTTTCAACAATGGAAGCGGAGTATGTTGTTGCTACAAAGGCTAGTAAAGAGATTATTTGGTTACAAAGGTTTATGGATGAGTTAGGCAAGAAGTGAGAGATGGGTAGGTTATATAGTGACATTCAGAGTGTCATTCATCTTGCAAAGAACTCAACATCTCATTCCAAAACTAAACATATACAACTCAAGTACCATTTCATAAAGTCAGTGTTGGAAGACGGACATTTGAAGTTGGAAAAGATACACACTAGCAGAATCCTAAGATATGTTAACAAAAGTTGTAAACATGGAGAAGCTAAGATTATGATCAGTTTCAATTGGTCTTCAAGTATGATGATGAAGATGAGAAATAACTAGGTCCAAAGTGGAAGCATTGTCCAACAAATGAAGCAGTGGTGGAGTTGCTATAATCAGTCTCCAAGTGGGATATTGTTGGGTGTGGAGCTTGGTTATCTTCCTGATTATTTAGAGGTTTTTGTTTCAATTGCATTGGATCCTACTGGGTGTTCATTTGGTTGTTTATGGATAAGGAAATTGGCAAAGGCATTAAAGAGGCAAAAATGTATTTTGGCACATTTATTTATGAAAATAATGGAAATTAGGAGAAAAGGAAGGTGAAAGGCCAATGGTTGCATGTGAGGAGGCAAATGAAGGAAAATAATGGAAAATGAAGAATATAGAGGCCTCATTAATAAAAAGGCTTCTGAGGATGAGTGGGCAGGACTTGGTCAGTTCAGTGTTGGAGCTCTCTCTCATTATTCTCTCTCACTCTCTCATACACTTTGAGACTTAGAGTTTTCTTGGAGCACTCTTGGAGGGTGTGGCATACTTAGATTCTTGGAGCAAGAAGGCAAAGGAAGAGCAGGAAAGCACAAGAGGGCATCGATATCAACAACTACAATGGGTTTTGCTTGCGGGTTTGAGTTGCATGTATGTTTCCTTCACTAGTTTTGGCATGCATGGCACATACATGTGGTTTCTTGGTTGTGATTTGTCATTGGCATGGAGGATTTCCTAGGTCGACAATGGATTGCCTAGTCTTGCCATTTCCTGGATAGCCATGGAGATTGTGGGTTTATTTCCTTGTTTTGTTTTGGTTGGTTCTCATGTTTTCCTTAGCTTGGGTTGAGTTATTAGTTCCTAGAAGCCTTGGTTGGACAAATGCTCTGGAAGCCCTGTAACGACTTGGGTCGAGTTACTAGTCCTAGAAGCCTTGGTTGGACAAACGCTCTAGAATCCCGGTAACAACTTGGGTTGAGTTACTAGTCCTAGAAGCCTTGGTTGGAAAAACACTCTGGAATCCCTTGGTGGGTTGAGTTACTAGTCTTGGAAGCCTTGGTTAGACAAATGCTCTAAAAGCCCTACAACAATTGTGGGTTGAGTTACTAGTCCTAGAAGCCATGGTTGGACAAACGCTCTAGAACCCGGTAGCAACCATGGGTTGAGTTACTAGTCCTAGGAGCCGAGTTGGAAGAAACACTCTAGAAGCCCTGTAAGGCTTGGATAGAGACCAATTTGATGATGGTTTGTGATGTCCAACCGTGAGGTGGAATCACTGTTTGATGGGTTGTGGTGGATGGGCTCTGGAAGCCCTATATGAGTTTTGATTGATGTGTTCTATGAGATCCCACATTCATGCTTGGAATATGGCATGGGGGTGAATGGCTGAAGAAAGATTTGGCTCAGTGATTCTACGGTCGGGTGGAACGTGGAAGTCCCATCTCAGGTTTGGATTTTGCATCAGTAATGAAAGGTTATTTCTCATATGTGATTTATATGGCTATGATTTCATTTGTATTTTTGTCGTTATGTATGTATTTTATGACAAGAGTTATGTGTGGCTCTCATCATGTTATTACTTGTTATTGAATGATCAATGTATCTATGACCTAATGGATGAAATGGAAGCTAATGTGATAAGGAGATAATGCTTCATAGCGATTCTCAGATAAATATGAGACCCTTATGCTCAGATCTGTTATTTACACCTGTAGGTTGCATATCTACTAAGTGTTTGACAAAATGTTTGTCATGGTTAGGTCAAGCCCTTGATCAAGTTTTGTGTTAGAGGCTTTGGCTTGGTGTCATTTAATGTATTAGAGAGTCTCATCAAGTCCTAGGCATTGGTTTGGAGGCTAGCCCTAAAAAATGTCTTAAATATCGTAGTCTCTATCACAAAATTGGTTGATAGAGATTGCAATCTCTCCCTTGTGGGCACTGTGGGAGCGACTATAGGTTTACAGTCACACTCATGCCTTTTCATGGTCGCACTCATGCCTTGTCACGAGAGCGACTCTGGATCTAATTCATTGAAATGCTAGGTTAACTCAGGGGTTGGGCACTTGGAGTGGCGGATTAGCTGTCGGGGTCCTTAAGCACCTAAGGGATGTCTGTGTGGTGTGTTTCCACCAATTCTATTTACTTAAGGTTACTTAGGAGGTCGAATCATATCATAGTGGCCTCTCATCGCATGTTTACCTCGGCTGGCGGGTTGCTTGGGTAGATGTGGGAGGAGGGTGTTACAATGTTGGGATGGAGTGATGACGTAGGTTTTCCCTATCAAATCTCATACCTCATACCTTGGCACTTATAACCAAGGTTGGAATGGAGGAAGCAAGAAAACCCCAAGGTCAGGATGTTGAGATGACATGGACTAGAGGGCCCCACCTCGAGCACATGGAATGGGAGAGGAATACCCTCATCTTTATCCACATGTAAAGTAATTAATGAATAACAATAATAAATTCTGGTGGTTTCACCCCATACTTAAAGTAGGTTAGAACTCCTTTCAAATGGGGCCAAATCACTCTTATTAGCACGTGCACATGGAGAGTGGTATCACCTTTCTGCATGTGAAGTTTGTGTTACGTTGCATGCAAGTTAATCAGGCAAAATATATGATAATCATCATATCAAGGGACTTTGCACATGTTACAATGCATTTATGTTGTTAGGTCTCATACTTGCACCTAAGTGTTTTCCAATTGAAGTTGGAGCAGAGGGAAGGCCGAGAAACTAATTTCAAGATGACATGGCCTGGGGTGATCTAACTCGGGGGTGGAACCTACTCTCAAACCTCAGACCTCAGCGTTTTCCAATTCAAGTTGGAGTAGAGGGAAGGTTGAGAATCTGATGTTGAGATGACGTGGGTTGGGGTGATGTGGACTAGGGGTGGACCCTACTAGGCTCACAAGTCTTTGGGTCACCTAACTTCCCAAAGGAACTACATGGAGAGCAAAAAGCCTAGAGGTTGACAATCAAGATTGATAGAGGGGGAACCCCCATGGTCAATGTTTAATGAGTAGAATCAGGAGTGTGGGAGGGTGGCTAGTTGGGATTAGCACCAACCCACCCATATCTAATCGACAATTGAGATTAATTGAGGGGCCTACCTTCCCTAAATTCAAAACCACCATTGGAGGGCTTTGTGCTACTAGTTGTTTTGGTTAAGGTGATTTCATACCTCATCACGATGCGCAACAAGGCAGATAACCTCGTGGACATGTTAGCAGCCACAACAGTGCCACATGGGCCAGATAAGGGCCATGAGGTTGCCACGTGGAGATCCATGTTGGGAAAAATATTGAGAGGGGGAGGGTGAATAAATATTTTCAAATCAATAACTTTTTACATTTCATATTCATATTTCTATACATGACTTTACTGAATCGAACCTGCATTTGCACACGACTGTTCTTAAGCCAATTGGTGTATATCCAATGAACTTATAATTCAATTAATCCATCATATGTTTATCTTTATCTAGTGCATTAGTACTTTATTAACCATTAGATAAACATTAACCATTTGTTGTAATAAATAAAGCATCACACACAAACAACACACATGAACACCAAGATTTAAGGTGGAAACCCAAAGCGGGAGAAAAACCAAATGTTGTTTTTGTCTCTGTATTCTTTTTAATATAAAGAATAATTTGTTTAAATCTTGTATTGGTGTAGACTCATACCAGTACACAGGCACCCACTTGCAGAAGGCTACAACCTTCTCTCATTCTTTAGCTTCTACTGGAACAGAGCTACAACCCCCTGGCTCTTGCACTGGCTCATATGATTACCATTACGTAGGTCTAACCTACAGAAGACTATCACCTTCACTCGTTCTCCAGCTGCTACTGGAAGGGAGCTCCAAACCCCTAATCTAATCACCAGCCACTACTCGCAGGAAGCTTCGACTTCCTCACTGAAGGCTCCAACCCTTAATATCCTCCAGGGACCACATTTCCTAAATTTTCAGATTGGATACTCCTGGTACACATCAATACAATATGAAGGCCATGTTTCATCAAATTTCCATATTGGACCCATCAGTAACATTGAAGCTAAAAATCAATCACCACTGCAATACAACAATCAAATACATCTACATCAACCAACACTGAAACTCAATCATCAATCTCCGATATAACTGAAACCCAATCATCAATCTCTGAATCAACCACAACTAAATCAATCAATCACTAAAAACTTAATCGACCGACACTTAATCAAAATTCAACCAATCAACTGGAATAGATAGATCACTGTAACCAATACACAATTCTGAACCCAAAACACTGCGTCAATAACCAGAACCAACTTCAACCTCAAAAATCATATGTTAGAATGTATACGCTACTTCAATGAAGTCAACCTGTGTGTATATGATACTTCCTTTAACCCAACCTGCGTATACCTCCAAAGATATTGAATCATAAAACTTCTGACCCATAAACCGTACCAATCAATGACATCCTGAAGATCTACTGACAAATTACAGAGTTCTAAACAGACAGCAGCGCAAATCACCCTTCTTACTCAATCAATCAATCAACCAGACTCAATCTCCTTATACAATCAGTTTTACTTTCAGATCTAGAGAAGACACATTGACAAACAACAATAAAACAACATCGCTGATCAGATAGATCAGTCACCTCTAAAGGACAATATTTTCTTCTGCACACATTACTTGGAAGAGCCGAACTAGCATGTATATGCACCTTCACCAAAGCGAACCAACGTATAGATCTACAAATAATAACTTATAACTTCGCAGTTATTCGAGACTTCAGATATACCCATGTCATAGCTTTTAAAAGGAAAAAACATTTGTTAGCACTCAAATCTAGCCTATCCATTATCATATCACATAATGATAAGTCATTTTAGGTCTTATGATCCTGATCCATCATTAGATCTCGTCCATCATCAAACACTCAGGTGCATACTTAGTTCAGATCAAGCAAAGCATCGGAAACCCATAACATGCATATTTGCTTTTGATATAACTCTTCATAAGATATTCATTACTTTCACTTGTTCACACTTTGATCTTCACCTCTTTATATACTTAGAGCCTTTTTCAATACCTCGGACCAAAACAACACTTAGAACCTATGGCATTCTTAGACGGGATCAAGTAATCGTTATTCCACTCAACATTGTGGGCTAATACCATGCTATGGACCCTTGGTATTCATTAACCTTAATTTTCCATAATTTTCCATCTCATACGCCTTTTTCCTCTTGTGAAAGTGCATGCATACCTATACGCTCTTTTTGTTATGTGAACCTGCTTGTATACGCTACTTGGAGTAGGTGAACCCGCATATACAACTTAATATAACTTAAAACATTCTTTTCTTCAATTTCTTGATTCTGATGTGTCATCCTTTGTTCCATCATTCTGTCACCTCAAATATCTCTGTGTTCCATCATTTTGTCACCTTTGATCTCTGTACTGTAGATCCATCTAGTTACCATACACAAGTGAGTTGTTCTACTACAAGTGAGGTTCCATCGAGGACAACACATGCATCATAATGCCAAAAATCCCCCCCTTTGGACCTGGTGGAAACTTCTTTAGTGTTTGGTCACCACAACCTATAAATAACATCAAGAAAAGGATCAATTGTTCTAAACATCAAGCTACTCTCCAAACACCAAGCTACTCCCCCCCTTTGACATCAAGGGAAAAGGGTTGACTGACCAATGTTAAATGAAGACTTCCATATCTGAACTGCTGAATATGAACATTGATCATGCTCCCCCTAGGCACATGCTTAATTCTCTAATCAAACTCTCCCTGAGATGCACTATATAGTCCATTCTCCCCTCGAGCACATGCAGAGTCTGCAAAAATATTTTCCAAACGAATAACATGACTCTATAACTCAACTATGTGAGTATGACCTTCCTATCACCAATGACTCACATACATCAATATCCCAACCGAGTGGGGATACACCAAATTTGACTCATCCACCCAACCAAGTGGGTTTACATATTCGACATGATCTTAAAAGTCCATACATGACTGAATATGGCAATTATTACATCATAGGTATTTACATGACCTTTACGTCAAATGATATACATGACATTTATAACAAATACCAAAGATTTAAAGAAGACCATTGATAATTATCAACAACTATCATACACCATATATGATTTGCACCATAAACATATGTCAGAAATATCCAGAATAACAACTTGTATATGTCCATCATCAGTTCAGAAGATAAGACAGTGTACCTTTAATATCATCAACCTGTGAGAAAATATATCGCATATAGATAGCAACTCATCCTCTTGATCTCATCAAGATCAACTTGCTCTGTTTCCTTAGTAGAACATAGCCTTCCATGAATCAACTACGCATATGTCATATCTCCAAGCAGTAACACAAAACCACTCACAACATATCATATGTATGTGAAAACACCATAGTCATCATCCATGATGTTGGTACCATTTCATTGCCATCCTTTTCTTCTAGAAACACCATCATTTGTCTATCTTTTTCTTCCATAAACCCTCATATCCATCGAAATTGATTAATCAATAGCATTATAGTTGTTAGTTTACATTAAAATTAATTTGTGAATTTTTATGTTGAAAATTAGGAATTTTCAACAAAAAGATTACAGGATGTCATAACTTCCTGTAAATGGTTTATGATGTGACACGTGGCATGATAGGCAAGTCAAAGCAATGGATAGGAACGTGATCTGGAATGTACATGCATGGTGAAAAATCGATTCAACAACAAATCTAACGCTCCTGGATATGCGTTCAATGCTGGTCAAACCCAGCCCTTTTGGTCACAAAGGCAGCAAAAAGCCATGGTTTCCCAAACTGCTTTTGGAAATCGGTTTAGATTAGAAAGGACAAAAATCACTCTTTTGTAAAAGCAGAAACATCTGCTTAATGTATGTACATTCGATTTAGATAGGAGACAAGCAGATAAAGACTGCGTATTGTATTGTTTCAAAAACGATTATTATTATCTCTGTGTATTGTTCCAGAACGCTGCTCTTGTATGTGATTTCAATCTTCAGAACTTAATTACAGTCACCGTTTTACTCCAACAGTGCTTATGCGTTAACATTCTCGTTGCTTGAGGTTTCTTCAGTGTGCCAGTGAAGCATGGACGGGCCCTACGTGGAATTGGTATACTGTTAATTTCATTTCCATAGCGTTTTGAATTTGAATAGTGTGCATAGTGTTTAATGTTATTTCCATGTCTGTGAGTTTATCGATTTGATTAGAAATTCTTGCAAATGATATTCATGGTGATAGCTTGAAGATCTGATTGTTAGATCATTGAACAATATCTTGTAAAAGATTTGATCGATCATTAGATTTCAAAGCATCTCCGTAGACTCTGTTTCCATGCATTTAAAATTCAGTGTGCTTTTGATTTTCATGAATGCTTAGTGTGTTAGCTAGAAAGAGCTTTTGTGCATAACATCCTTGTAAGAGGGTTGAAAACTCAGCCTAGCAATACGCTGTATCTTTAGGACAGTTAGATAAACTAGATGATCTGAGTGCTAAAGTGTGAGAGGAAACATATTTTAACCTCCTGTAAAGGAGTGCTGTAGCCTGTCACAGTAAACACTTAGTTAGGTAGACGAGATCCTTTTAAGTCTATAGACTTTAGACACATGCCTCTAAGTTTACTTACCTTGGTTGATAATAAATCTAGTCTAATGTAGCACCCTAGATTGGCCACTACACATGACTATACCATCATCATTGTACCAAGAACTACATGATTTTTCCATAATAACCCTCAATATATCAACAATGTATCTTCACTAGAGAGTTTTCTAATATACCACATTTGATAAGCCTTAATCATGATAATCAACATATGTGAGTATCAAATCTATGATCATGAAGTAAGATGTCATCATCATTATGTGACTAAGTAAGCCATGTCTTCATTAGACTTGAAATAACTCCATTCTCTTGGCCAACCAACAATATTTACCAATATGCAACTTAAGTAATCATCCATGTAACCAGCATAATGTGTATCCATCATAGAGATAGCAATATGTATCTAGCTTTTCATCAAAGTAAAAAAGCAAACCATGAGTTTACAGTCATTTTTTTTTTTCTAACTTTCTAGATACCATCAAAAGCAGCAATCCTCAACCATGTGAGAGCCAAGAACTATAGGAATCCATAACTGCACCCTCTGAAATTTATGCACCTTTGAATGCATGATGGAAGCAACATAACAGAAATGAGTGACACTTGACATCATCAAATAATTAAGATGTGTACTCAAGCTTTGTTCTTTTCCTTGAACTTATGAGGATCATCATGTAAGCAATATAACAATATGTGTCATCAAAAGAATCATCCGAATCATCCATAAATCTAATATGAATAACAACTATGTGGCTCAAGCAAAGTATCATCTGAGATTTCATCATAGGCAACCCATGACCGCAACATAGCATGATGTATCATTTAAACACTTCAATCAACATAAGCATCCTCACCATTGATAAGAATCATTATGTACCAAAGACTTCTAAACATAATGCCAACAATGCATTATTAGAAGCATAGCATATTCTCCCCCTGAACCTGTGCCAACTGTTCACTGTCAAATCTGATCATTGCATATATCAGTAAGAATAATCAAGGCATCATCATCAACTGGTTATACATCAAGTCATAAATAACTTATGAGGGTCAAAATCACTTCTAGGAAACATCCACAGACTGTAGTCATCAATCATCAAGACAAAAAAGATAATTGATAATTGACTGAACCATATCAGACCCCTTTTCTGAGTTTGTCCCACAACTTCTTCATCAATCCAAGATATACATGACTGTGTAGCTTCGAACTCATGTATATATGCGACTTGTCTTCATAATATCTGTGTATGAAAATTGGAACACTGAAACTTCATACTTTCAGTTTCCCCTGATTCTGTTTTGACTGTACCTGGTCCTAGAACTTTTGTTGAAGCATTAGTTCCAAGAATATCATTACCATGATGGTTCTTCATCAGAGACTCCATTTTTCTCTTGTCTCCAGTCATATGATGAGCACATCCACTATCATCTTTGTCTTCGAATGAGCAGAGAGCAAGATCACACCTTATCTGATCTTCCTTTTCTTGATTCTTGATGGATTCATCTTTTTCAGATTTTTTGATATAAATTTGCTTATTTGATTGCTTACCATATTGTCTACGACGATCCATAGACTTGTCCCTGCATTCTTTTGCTATATGCCCAAACTTGTTACAAGCATAACATCTTATATGTTTCATATTCCTTCTATAGCAATCAATGGCTTTGTGACCAAATATATTGCAAGAAAAACAATATCCCTTAAAGTACCTGGAAGCTGACGATCTTTCAATGAGATGGCTATTAGCTTGAAACATTCTACTTCTGCATCTGGCTGCAACATGTCCAAAATTATGACATCTACAACATTAAACATTATTCATGAGAGGAAATAATCAATTAACACTTCCATAGATAGGAGTCAATGGTTTTATTTGAATAATTTCTTTCCTTTGTTGTTGATGGGGTTGACCTCTTATCTCCTTGTTGAACATTTTAGATTTTGCATTAGAATTCCTTTCTTCAGTTTGTGAGCTAGATTCAGCTTTAAAAGTTTCATGAAAACCAAGACTATATTTGATGGTAGGAGACCTTTGACTTAAGAATATTATCCAAAATCTTAGTACTATCTTGAAATCGTAAAAGTTTATCCTTTCTTCTAATTTACCTTTTAGGATATTTACCTCAACTTGATATTGCTCTTCCTTTTCAAGACACTGCTTCTTCATTATTTCTTCAACTTTTCTTCTTTCTTCCACTTGTTGCCTTAATTTGAGAACCTCATTTTCTTTTTCTTCAAATGCTTGAAGTAGTTCTTCGTTCTGCTTATTTGAATTTTTAACATTTTCTTTTAGAGAGACGACCACAGCTTCAAGAACTTCACAGTGATTGGTTATTTCTATAAGTTACTTGGTTGTTGTATCTTTTTCATTCACTTCATTTCTCAATGATGTCACTTCATCCTGCAGTCTTTGACATTGGTCTTCCTTTTCCTTGTACTGCTTCCTTTGTTTCCTTCCTCCAACTCAGCTTTTAACCTGGTAACTTATTCTTTGAGGTGATACTCCCTTTTGTCAGATAGATCTTGTTGATGTCTAATTTTGTCTCTGAGACTTTTAACTTCTGCCTCTATATTTCTTTCACTTTCACCCATAAGAGCAAGTTAAGTTGTTTCACTATCACTTTCATTATCATCAATATTACATGATCAGAGACATGTATCACGAGAAGAAAAATTTGTACCTGATAGTTCTTTTGCTTGTTAATCTTCAACCTGAAGTGATTCTGAATCTGAATACTTACTTCCACCTAATAGCCAATTGTCTCTCCTGCTGTCACTGATCCTTTGAGATGCCTTCTTCTTTTGAGGTGCTTTCTTCTTTTCCTTCTTTCCCATTGTTACAACGGATCTCCTTCAAGCAATCAAGCTTCTGTCAAAGGACCTGCATTGATACCAATTGTTGGGAAAAATACTTGGGGGGGTGGGGGGGTGTGAATCAATATTTTCAAATCAATAACTTTTTACATTTCATATTCATATTTCTTTACGCGACTTTACCGAATTGAACCTACATTTGCACGCGACAGTTCTTAAGCCAATTAGCGTATATCTAGTGAAGTTATAATTTAGTTAATCCATCATATGTTAATCTTCAGATAGTGCATTAGTACTTTATTAACCATTAGATAAACATTAACCATGTGTTGTAATAAATAAACCATCACACATAAGCAACATACATGAACACCGAGATTTAAGGTGGAAACCCAATGCGGGAGACAAACCACCTACTGTTGTTGTCTATGTCTTGTTTTTAATATAAAGAATAATCTTTTTACAATCTTGTATTGGTGCAAACTCATACCAGTACGCAGGCACCCACTTGTAGAAGGCTACAACCTTCTATCGTTCTCCGGCTTCTATTGGAAGGGAGCTACAACCCCCTGGCTCTTGTACTAGCTAATATAATTACGAGTACGTAGGCGCCGACCTACATAAGACTACCACCTTCACTCATTCTCCAGATGCTACTGGAAGGGAGCTCCAACCCCCTGATCTAATCACTAGCCACTATTGGCAGGAATCTTTGACTTCCTCACTGAAGGCTCCAACCCTCAATATCCTCTGGGGACCACATTTCTTAAATTTCCAAATTGGATACTCCTGGTACACATCAATACAATATGAAGGCCACGTTTTATCAATTTTCATATTGGACCCATCAGTAACATTGAAGCTCAAAATGAATCATCATTGTAATACAACCATCAAATACATATGCATCAACCAACATTGAAACTCAATCATCAACCTCTGATATAACTAAAACCCAATCATCAATATCTAAATCAACCACAACTAAATCAATCAATCACTGAAACTCATCAACTCTGAAATTCAATCATCAATCTCTGAATCAACGACAACTGAATCAATCAATCACAAAAAACTCAATCAACCAACACTTAATCAAAACTCAACCAATCAATTGGAATAGACAAACCACTGTAACCAGTACACAGATCTGAACCCAAAACACTGCATCAACAACCAAAATCAACTGCAACCTTAAAAATCATATTTCAGAATGTATACACTACTTCAATGAAGCCAACATGCATGTATACACTACTTCCTTTAACCCATCTTGCGTATACCTCTAAAGATACTGAATCATAAAACTTTTGAACCATAAACTTTACCAATGAGTGACATTATGAAGATCTACTATCAAATTACAGAGTTATAAATGGATAGGAGCAAAGATCACCCTTCTTACTCAATCAATTAATCAACCAGACTCAATCTCCTTATAAAATCAGTTTTACTTTCAGATCCAAAGAAGACATCATTGACAAACAACAGTAAAATAACATCACTGATCAGATAGATCAATCATCTCTGAACAACAAACTTTTCTTCTGCATACGCTACTTGGAAGAGCTGAACCAACATGTATACGCGCCTTCACTAAGGTGAACCAACATATAGATCTGCAAATAATAACTTATAACTTCGTAGCTATTCCAAACTTCAGATATACCCATGTCATAGCATTTAAAGGACAAAAAAATTGTTAGCACTCAGATCTATCATATCCAATGTTAGATCACATAATGGTAAGTCATTTCAGGTCTTATGATACTGATCCATCATTAGATCTCATCCATCATCAAACACTTAGGTGCATACTTAGTTCAGATCAAGCAAAGCATCAGAAACCCATAACACACGTATTTGCTTTTGTTCTAACTCTTCATAAGATATTCATTACTTGCACTTGTTCACACTTTGATCTTCACCTCCTTATATACTTAGAACCTCTTTTAATACCTCAGACCAAAACAACACTTAGAACATATGGCATTCTTAGATGGGATCAAGTAACCGTTATTCCGCTCAATATTGTGGGGTAATAGCATCATGTGGGCCCTTGGCATTCATTGACCTTAATTTTCCATAATTTTCCATTTCATACGCGCTTTTCCTCTTATGAAAATGTGTGCATACGTATACGCTCTTTTTGTTATGTGAACCCGCTTGTGTACGCTACTTAGACTAGGTGAACCCACATATACAGCTTAATATAACTTAAAACATTCTTTTTCTTCAATTTCTTGATTCTGATTTGTAATCCTTTGTTCCATCATCCTGTCACCTCTGATATCTCTGTGTTCCATCATTCTATCACCTTTGATCTCTGTCCTATAGATCCATCTAGTTACCATATACAAGTGAGTTGTTTTGCTACAAGTGAGGTTCCATCAAGGACAACACATGCATCATAATTCCAACAATCTCCCCCTTTTGGACTTGATGGCAACTACTTTGGTGTTTGGTCACCACAACCTGTAAATAATGTCAAGACAAGCACCAAATGTTCTAAACATCAAGTTACTCTCCAAACACCAAGCTATTCTCCCCCTTTGACATCAAGGGAAAAGGGCTAAATGACCAATATTAAATGAAGACTTCCATATTTGAACTGCTGAATATGAACATTGATCACGAGCCCCCTAGGCACAAGCTAAATTCTCTAATCAAACTCCCCCTGAGATGCACTATACAATCCATGCTCCCCGTGAGCACATGTAGAGTCTGCATAAATATTTTCCAAAATAAAAACATGACTCTATAACTCAACTATGTGAGTATTACCTTCCTATCACCAATGACTCATACATACATCAATCTCCCAACCGAGGGGGGATACAGCAAATTTGACTCATCCACCCGACCAAGTGGGTTTACATATTTGACATGATCTTAAAAGTTAATACATGACTAAATATGACAATTATTACATCATAGGTCTTTACATGACCTTTACATCAAATGATATACATGACATTTATAACAAATACCAAAGATCTAATCAAGACCATGATAATTATCAACAACTATCATACACCATATATGATTTGCACTATAAGCATCTGTCAGCAGCATCCAGAACAACAACCTATTTAGGTCCATCATCAGTGTGCAAGATAAGACAGTGTACCTTTAATATCATCAACTTGTGACAAAATATGTTGCATATAGAGATCAACTCATCCTCTTGATCTCATCAAGATCAACTTGCTCTATTTCCTTAGTAGAACATAGCCTTCCATGAATCAACTAAGCATATGTCATATCTCCAAGTAGTAACACAAAACCATTCACAACATATCATATGTATGTGAAAACACCATAGTCATCATCCATGACTATACCATCATCATTGTACCAAGAACTGCATGATTTTTCCATAACAACCCTCAATATATCAACCATGTATCTTCACTAGAGAGTTTTCTAATATACCACATCTGATAAGCATCAATCATGATAATCAACATATGTGAGTATCAAATCTATCATCATGAAGTAAGATGTCATCATCATTATGTGACTAAGTAAGCCATGTATCCAAATAACCATGTCTTCAAATAGCCATGTCTTCAAATAACCATGTCTTCATGAGCTTTGCAATAACACCATTCTCTTGGTCAACCAACAATATTTACCAATATGAAACCTAAGTAATCATCCATGTAACCAGCATAATGGTATCCATCATAGAGATAGCAATATGTATCTATATTTTCATCAAAGTGAAAAAGCAAACCATGAGTTTACAGTCATTTTTTTTCAAAATTCTAGATACCATCAAAAGCAGCAATCCTCAACCATGTGAGAGCCAAGAACTATAGGAATCCATAACTGCACCCTATGAAACTTATGCATCTTTGAAGGCATGATGGGTAACAACATAACAGAAATGAGTGATACTTGACATATCAAATAATGAAGATGTGTACTCAAGCTTTGTTCTTTTCCTTGAACTTATGAGGATCATCATGTCAGCAACATAACAATATGTATCATCAAAAGAATCATCTAAATCATCCATAAATCTGATCTGAATAGCAACTATGTGGCTTAAGAAAAGTATCATATGAGATTTCATCATAGACAACCCATGACCGCAACATAGCATGATGCATCAATTAAACACTTCAATCAACTTAAAAATTCTCACCATTGATAAGAATCATTATGTACCGAAGACTTATAAACATAATGCCAACAATGGATTATTAGAAGCATAATATATTCTCCCCCCGAACCTGTGCCACTGTCAGATCCGATCATTACATATATCGGTAAGAATAATCAAGGCATTATCATCAACTAGTTATACATCAAGTCATCAATAACTTATGAGGTTCAAAATCACTTATAAGAAACGTCCACAAACTCTAGTCATCAATCATCAATACAGAAAATAAAATTGATAATTGACTGAACCATATCAGACCCCTTTTCTAAGTCTGTCCCACAGCTTCCTCATCAGTCCAACATATACGCGACTGTGCAGCTTCGAACTCACGTATATATGTGACTTGTCTTCATAATATCTGCGTATGAAAATTGGAACACAGAAACTTCATACTTTCAGTTTCCCTTGATTCTGTTCTGACTGTGCCTAGTCCTAGAACTTTTGTTGAAGCATTAATTCCAAGAATATCATTACCATGATGGTTCTTCATGAGAGACTTCATTTTTCTCTTGTCTTTGTCATATGATGAGCACATCCACTATCATCTTTGTCTTTGAATTAGCAGAGAGCAAGAGCATACCTTATCTGATCTTCCTTTCCTTGATTCTTGATGGATTCATCTTTTTCATATTTTCTGATATAAATCTGCTTATTTGATTGCTTACCATATCGTCTACGACGATCCATAGACTTGTCCCTGCATTCTTTTTCTATATGCCCAAACTTGTCACCAACATAACATCTTATATGTTTCATATTCCTTCTATAGCAATCAATGGCTTTGTGACCAAATATATTGCAAGAAAAACAATATCCCTTAAAGTACCTGGAAGCTGATGATATTTTTGTGAGATGGTTATTAGCTTAAAACATTCTACTTCTGCAACTGGCTGTAGCATGTCCAAAATTATGACATCTAAAACATTCAACATTATTCATCAGAGGAAAGAATCGATTAACACTTCCATAGTTAGGAGTAAATTATTTTCTTTGAAGAATTTATTTCCTTGGTTGTTTATGGGGTTGACCTCTTATCTCCTTGTCGAACATTTCAGATTTTTCATTATAATTCCTTTCTTCAGTTTGTGAGCTAGATTCAGCTTTAACAGTTTCATGAAAACCAAGACCATATTTGATGGTAGGAGACCTTTGAATACTAATAATATTATCCAAAATCTTAGTACTATCTTGAAATCATAAAAGTTTATCCTTTTCTTCTAATTTACCTTTTAGGATATTTACCTCAACTTGATATTTCTCTTCCTTTTCAAGATACTACTTCTTCACGATTTCTTCAACTTTTCTTCCTTCTTCCACTTGTTGCCTTACTTTGAGAACCTTGTTTTATTGTTCTTCAAATGCTTGAAGTAGTCCTTCATTCTACTTATTTGAATTTTTAAGATCTTCTTTTAGAGAGACAACCACAACTTCAAGACCTTCATAGTAACTGGTTCTTTCTATAAGTACCTTGGTTGTTGTATAATTTTCAATCACTTCATTTCTCAATGATGTCACTTCATCCTGTAGTCTTTGACATTAATCTTCCTTTTCCTTGTACTACTTCCTTATTTTGTTTCCTTCCTCCAGCTGAGCTTTTAAACTGGTAACTTCTTCTTTGAGGGTACACTCCCTCTTGTCAAATAGATCTCGTTGATATCTAATTTTGTCTGTGAGCCTTTTAACTTCTGCTTCTATATTTCTTTCACTTTCACCCATAAGAGCAAATTCATTTGTTTCACTATCACTTTCATTATCATCAATATTGCATGAATGGAGAAATGCATCACTAGAAGACCAAAAATTCGTACCTGATAATTTGTTTGCTTGTTCATCTTCAATCTGAAGTGATTCTGAATCTAAATACTTACTTCCACCTAATAGCCAATTGTATCTCCTGCTGTCACTGATCCTTTGAGATGTCTTCTTCTTCTGAGGTTATTTCTTCTTTTCCTTCTTTCCCATTGTTACAATGGATCTCCTTCAAGCGATCAAGCTTCTGCCAAAGGACCTTCTCTGATACCAATTGTTGGGAAAAACACTAGGGTTGGCGGGGGGGGGGGGGGAAATCAGTATTTTCAAATCAATAATTTTTTACATTTCATATTCAGATTTCTATACGCGACTTTACTGAATCGAACCTGCATTTACACGCTACTGTTCTTAAGCCAATTAACGTATATCTAGTGAACTTATAATTCAGTTAATCCTCTTCAGCTAGTGCATTAGTACTTTATTAACCATTAGATAAACATTAACCATGTGTTGTAATAAATAAACCATCACACATAAGAAACACATATGAACACCAATATTTAAGGTGGAAACCCAATGCGGGAGAAAAACCACCTGTTGTTGTTGTCTTTGTCTTATTTTTAATATAAAGAATAATATGTTTACAATCTTGTACTGGTGTAGACCCATACCAACATGAAGGCACCCACCTGTAGAAGGATACAACCCTCTCTAGTTCTCTAGCTTCTACTGGAATGGAGCTACAACCCCCTGGCTCTTGTACTGGCTGATATGATTACCGCTACGTAGACTTCAACCTACAAAAGACTATCACCTTCACTCGTTCTCCAGCTGCTACTGGAAGGGAGCTCTAACCCCTTGATTTAATCACTAGCCACTACTGGCAGTAAGCTTCGACTTCCTCACTGAAGCCTACAACCCTCAGTATCCTCTAGGGACCATGTTTCATAAATTTTCAGACTGGATACTCCTAGTACACATCAATACAATATGAAAGCCATGTTTCATCAAATTTTCATATTGGACCCATCAGTAACATTGAAGCTCAAAATCAATCATCAGTGCAATACAACCATCAAATACATCTGCATCAACCAATCACTGAAACTCAATCATCAATCTCTGATATAAATGAAACCTAATCATCAATCTTTGAATCAACCACACTAAATCAATCAATCACTAAAACTCATCAACTTTGAAATTCAATCATCAATCTCTGAGTCAACCACAACTGAATCAATCAATCACTAAAAACTCAATCAACCGACACTTAATCAAAATTCAACCAATCAACTAGAACAAACAGATCACTGTAACTAGTACACAGATCTGAACCCAGAACACTGCATCAACAACTAGAACCAATTGCAACCTCAAAAATCATATGTCAGAATGTATACGCTACTTCAATGAAGCCAACTTGCATGTATACGCTACTTCCTTTAACCCAACCTACGTATACCTCTAAAGATACTTAATCATAAAACTTCTGACCCATAAACTGTACCAATCAATGACATTCTGTAGATCTACTATCAAATTACAGAGTTCTAAATAGATAGCAGTAGAGATCACCCTTCTTACTCAATCAATCAGACTCAATCTCCTTATACAATCAATTTTACTTTGAGATCCAAAGAAGACGTCATTGACAAACAATAGTAAAATAACATCACTGATGAGATATATCAGTCATCTCAGAACAACAAAATTTTCTTCTGCGTACGTTACTTGGATGATCTGAACCAAGGTGTATACACACCTTCACCAAGGTGAACCAACATATGGATCTGCAAATAATAACTCATAACTTTGCATCTATTCTAGACTTTAGATATACCCATGTCATAGCATTTAAAGGACAAAACATTTGTTAACACTCATATCTAGCCTATCCATTATCAGATCACATAATGAAAAGTCATTTCAGGTCTTATGATCCTAATCCATCATTAGATCTTGTCCATCATCAAACACTCAAGTGCATACTTAGTTCAGATCAAGCAAAGCATTAGAAACCCATAACATGCATATTTGATTTTGATCTAAATCTTCATAAGATATTCATTACTTGCACTTTTTCACACTTTGGTCTTCACCTCCTTATATACTTAGAGCCTTTTTCAATACCTCAGACCAAAACAACACTTAGAACCTGTGGTATTATTAGATGGGATCAAATATCCATTATCCACTCAATATTGTGGGCTAATACCATGGTATGGACCCTTGGTATTCATTGACCTAATTTTCCATCTCATACGCGCTTTTCCTCTAATGAAAGTGCACGCATACGTATATTGTCTTTTTGTTATGTGAACCCTCTTGTATATGCTACTTGGAATAGGTGAACCTGCGTTTACAACTTAAATAACTTAAAACATTATTTTTCTTTAATTGCTTGATTCTGATCTATAATCCTTTGTTCGATCATTCTGTCACCTCTAATATCTCTGTGTTCCTTCATTCTGTCACCTCTGATCTTTGTCTTGTAGATCCATCTAGTTACCATATACAAGTAAGTTGTTTTGCTACAAGTGAGTTGCCATCAAGGACAACACATGCATCATAATTCCAACAATCCATGGACTGATGTGTACCCTTTTAATTTGGAAAACTTCTAATGAGCATGACTTACGATCTGAGAGTCAAATTGATATAAAAAAGATTATATTGTTAAAAATCTCTTGGCGAACTAAACAAAATGTTGGGATCAATTCTAACTTTCATAGACCTTGAGAAAATGAGATTGTGTGATCCCACCTTCATAACAAACCTTGGAGGTTGGGTCAATCAAATAGTTAACACCTCCCATAGCCCAAGAAAAGGAAAGGGGGTGGGAGGGAGTGTTACAAAGTGGTATCAGAGCCCAATATTTAGCATTAGGACTGGATGGGCCTTAAAAGAGAAAGTTTAGATATATGATATAGGTTGGTATCAGAGCAAGGTTCAACACCAGACCTTTGGGAATAAAATTTGAGCTCTTATACAGAGTGGAAACAGAGCTTAGGTTTAACATTAGACCTAGAGAGGCTCATGCACCGAGGATAAAATTTATTCTGATAGTTTAATTGTTATATATGTTGACTTTAAACTTGCAGATGTTGTGGATGCTAACCTTTATAAATTCTTACATGTATTTTTATTTTGTGTAATTGACATCGGTTTCAGATGTGTGAACAACATCATATCAACATGCTTAGTGTTGGCATGACAAGGTAATGGATTAATATGTTTATGCTTGATTTAGCTAACAATTGTGTGTGTGATAGCACATAAGAAGACACAATTTGCAGCAAATTATAGAGGAATGGTGCAACACAATATGGACCAAACCCATCATGAGCAAGAAGAAGGCTCAGTTGGAAAAAGATCAAAAGAAGGTTTCCCTAATGGAATGGATGCCCTAAAAAGCTTGAAAGTTGAGTTGAGGAGTTGCAAAGCAGAGAAAAAAAGACTCATCGGAGAAAATGAAGAGTAGATAGAGTTAAATACGATGTTGCTACAAAACATGTCATACATGCAAGGGTTGTTGCAATATGGACCAACTGTTGTAGACATGGAAGGGTGTCATAATGACAAGATCAAGGAAAAACCTCATGAAGTTTGGAAGAAGGAAAGGGCATTGAAATGTTGTGGTTGTGGAGGAGAACACTTCTTCCAAGAATGTTCTCACCAATAGAAAAAGAAGGATAGCTTGTGTAAGCTTTAGACACATGAACCAACAACTAACAATGCATAAGGAATTAAATCAAAGAGGAAGACTTTGAATTGTTGGGGCTACAAAAAGAAACACCAACTTTGTTATTGCCCTGATAAGCAACATGAGGTAGGGAAAAATTCAAGGTCCAAGAGACCACCTCAATTAAGAAAGTACATAATAGTGTGTTGGGGCAGGGATAACAACGAAAAACCAACAAGAAGAACCCCTAGTAGTAGCAATATAGCCTTCTGGATGTTGGTTGATGCTTGGAGAACTTAGGAAGACTGAATCACCCATGTTTGGTGGCGAGTTGAAGATAGATGAGGGAGCATACCGAAGATCTCTCTAATATGTTGAAATGTCCATAATAATATTATGAGATTCACTAACTAATAGTGCATATCTAAGGTAATATACTTGCAATAAAATGTAAGTAGGAAGGTTTCATTTGAACTATTTAGAAAGATTTTTTGGATCTTAAGGTAGTTGTAGACCTTAAGAAAGACTTTGATTAAATTATATGCATGTGATAGTATGTTAAGTGTTATTGTTGGATTAAATGTAGAGGGAAGATTTTGGATAAGTAAAACAAGGCTGTACACTGAATTATAAAACACCCCGAGCATGAGAAAGTTTGGGGTTGTTGAAAATTTCTAAATATATATTTGACATGCTAAAAAATTAAGATGTCATAGCTCATGCATGAATTAATTGACTAAAAAATGATGTGTGCGTAGACCGTTGATATGCACAAAAGTGCAAAGGGGACGGGACCCCATAATCGTTACAAGAAAGAAGTTTGGGTTGCGAGCCTAATAAAAAAATTGAGAAAACTTATTTCTATGTTTAATAAAATTGTTTTGTTTATTCATGTGATGAGAATCCTAATCAACATTAGAAGTTTTCCTTGTAGAACTACATTATAGGGCAGATGTGGATAAAGGATCAGTCAAGGGGGCTTGACTATATCAATATGAAACAGTTGGACAATGACATTACAACTATGAAAGTGGATTCAGAAGGGAGTTTCCTTAACTGAAAATTGTGCTTGGATTATATATATTTTATTTTTAAAATATTATGAAGGCATGAATGGTACGCAAATAGAAACTAGTACTTGCTATGTTTTGGGTAATACAGTGAGGTTACCAATGGATTCCAGGTTACATGGAATATTCATATGGTAAGTGAACAAGAATGATCTCTTGTTGTTAACTACCACATGAAATAAAGTAGTGTGCTCATGCTTATGAGATTTATTGAATGATTACAAACAACAAATATTGAAAGTTGGCTCCAAAAATAACAACGGATGGATAGCGTGCATGTATGGCACATGCATGGCACATGTTTGGGTATATGGTATAGGAAAATGTTTGAATTTTTAAAGTCAATACGTAATGCAAATGCCTTTATGAAATTTTGTCGAAACTTGTAAGCAACTAAATTAATAGAGTTGTGACTAATATGTAAGGTTGAGATCACTTTAGGGACTGGTGTATATTGCAATGTCAGATATGCTAAAATCCAATTGTACTCCTTGAAAATACTTTAGCTAAAAGTACTTTTAATGGCAACCAAGTAAATAAGGTAAGGAATAAGCAAAGGTAAACATGTATAAGAAATGAATTGGGTAAGAATTGCTTTTAGTTGAAATTGGTATCTTTTGTTTCTAAATTAATGCATGTATTGCATGAAAGCTCGAGCAAGGGTATGGTTAATGAAGGAAGCCTTTAGTGTGAAAATATTGCTAGGATTTTTGTAATGCTTGCAAAACAAGGTGGAGAGCTAAATTGCTCTTGAATTTAAAGACATGCATCTCTCAATTTTAATCGTTTGTGTTGCTTAAATAAATATTCGACTGCATTGTAGAATATTTAGAATCAATGTGATACACATGTACAAGTCCATGATATTTTCATTTCAATCTATTTGAACTCAGTTGAAGGTGATAGAATTATCATATGTATAATCATTTTGAGATCACTTCAAGATGTTGTGAATTTTTGCAATGAAGAGATTTTATGTATGAACAATGACAGTTGTTTGGATGATTGAAAGATCAAATTGTAGGTAGAGTGTTGGAATGGGCTGTGAGATAGAAGCCACCATGACAAAATGTCACCACCTGGAAGGGAGCCCAATAGCATCAATAAAAGTCTCATGTTTATGAAATCCGACTTTTGAATGAAGCACATTTTGAAAATAAATAAATAAATATTTGAAATTTTTGAGTGTATCTCATGGGAATTGAATGTTGAGACATAGGTGAAATGATGGACCAAGGAGCCCAGGAACAAGACTATTGTGGTGACATTGCATCCCTGTGACACTTTAATTACCTCATTGGGAGCAAGTCATAACCGACACCTTGACTGTAAGACTCCATGAGCAATGCAATGGAGCACGCCAGATAGGCACTTGGCTCTAAGACTCCATGCACAATATAATAAAGCATGCTAGATCGACACTTGGTTATAATACTAACAATAACCCCATGTAAGAAAACCCTCAACCAACTATATTTCTCGAGGTGGGGGTTTCTTGGGCTCAAGAGGGTGAGTAACTGATGGGGGCCCATGTAGGAAAACCCTCGGACAGGTAGACTGCCTAGAATAGGGGTTTCCCGGGCTTGGAAGGGTGAGTAATTGATGGGAGAAGAAATTTGTCACACGCTCACTAGGATGTGAGCATAAAAAGGCTTGTTCAATGTAGACAATGAATTGAACTTCTTACCTATGGAAGCAAAGAATGACTATAAAGATAAGTATAAGTTTAAAGCTCTTTGTATTATCGAAATTTCGATTTCATTTAGTTATTATTATGATTAGTCTCATGAGAACTATATGCTTGTGATATAGGTGACCTGATGAACTATAACAAAGATAGATGACGATGGCTCTTCCTATGTGGGGAAGCCTTACCAAGGGAAAGATCACCCGAGGGATTGAGGAAGCAGAGAAAGGGGTGCCTAAACTTGGAAGGTGTGTGACAACCAGGAAGAGGAGACTTGAATGAACTGGTTTTCAAAGATTCATGTACATACTCATTGGGATCATGAATTCATTAGTTGTGTCAAAGAAGGACAATGCACTAAATCTGTACCCTATGGATGCCTTGAGGAGACATAGACAACCAAGTAGGAATGTGTTGGAACGCCAAACGACCTAGAGGTGACTAGACCATGGATAGTGAATGACATGGCTTAAAATGGAAACTTAAGACATAGAAGATGTCATTGATGTAAGAGTTATAATTATAAATCTCAATTTTGTTTATGTTCTCTATTTATAGAACACCGAGGACAATGTCCCTTTAAGGGGATGGGGTTTATAACATCCCTCACTTTCCCCCTATTTATGTAATATGAGATTATGAATATATTGCCAACATGGATATCCATGGTTGGTTGATATGTTGACTAAGCTTTTAAAATTAATTAACTTCCGACTAAAGGAAGGACTACCTTATGGATCCATTGTTTGAGGGAAGCTTTCTTATATGTGTGCCTTAAAGGCCATGAAACCAGCCTAAATTTAATAAGTAGAGTCACTTGCAAACCAAGAAATCCATTACATGATATATTTTTCATGAGATGTGATTAGAGAAAAACCGGTTGCATGTCGTGAGAAAACCGTAGTTGTTTGTATTGAATTCCTGAACCGCTTGTCGATCCATCAACCCACCTACGTTGACAAGCAATTACGGGATGGGGCTAGGCAGTTTGGGTAGAGGATCGTATCGTGCCCATCCCATCTCCCTTATGGATCGAGTCCGGAGATGGTTGCCTCACGTAAAAGGAATCTCACATAGAGGAGAAGACAATCAATAGGTAGAGAGCGAGTAGACAAAAGGGTAAAGAGCACTTTCTCAGTCATCGATGATAGCAAAGTAGAAAGGAGGAGAAGAGAGAGAGAAAACATAACAGGAGAGGATGAGACGAAGGGTGCTCTCGCTAGAGTGGAGAATCCCCTAGTTACTAGTAGTAGAGGGTAAGGAAGGCTTGTGAATGAACTCAAATAAGTAAGAGAGTTGTTGAGAAGTGTAGCAAGAAAGTCTCAATTTGACTTTGCCTTGGTTAAATTGAGAAAATTTGAATTTCCACATCAACAAACAACTTGGAGGTAGTTAACTAAGGTGACATGGCTCTTGTCACTCAGTTAGCTTAGTAAATTTGAGTTAGAGGGCTTCGAGTTCAGTTATTCATGTGTGATTGCTAAATTGTAGCAATCTAGTTCAGTGATTTCCAGTCGTGTTTAGTTAAACTAGTTCCAACTGCTGATAGAACTAGTGGAAGGTTAGTTGTGTAGTGGGACAACAATATAACTCAGTGATCATCCAATTAACTAATCATTCAACTAAAAATAGCTAGTGCATGTAAGAAATTCAAGTTCCTCAGTTGTGTTGGAGATTCAGAGTAGTGTAACAAGCAACTGTAAACTAGTTCGAGTGTACAATTGTTGCATGCAGTCAGATGATCAATCCTTGGAATTGCGCAATCAATTGGAGGAAAATTCCTAAAAAATAGGGGCCTAATTCCTCAGGATTTGTGCAAGGAAATAGGGTCTCAAGTTGAGGCAGAAATTGATTAAGTCTGGGTTGGAGATTCTCATTTGAGTAGAGAGAAAGGTTATTCACTTGCAAGTTGTTCTTAAAGCGCGCATGCAATTGTAATACATTCTCTTTTGATCTGATTAATGCAAAGAGGCTTGAAGGGTTTTTCCCAGTTGGGTTCCCCTAGTAAAATACTATGCATGTGTGGTTTTTCTGATTGCATGTTTGCAAATGTTGTTCTACATTATGAATTAAATTCCACAATCAGTGGAGTAGAATTGTGTCTCTTGATTTTAGATTAAATTACTTGAGTAGTTGCAATTCTATCACCATCTTTCTTAAGCAGACTTAGCCATCCTCTTGTGAGGAAGCAGTTGAGAAACCAATTTGGGTTGATGCAATGGTGGAAGAATATGAATCCATCATGAAGAACAATGTTTGGGAAGTGGTCCCAAGACCGACAGATAAATTAGTTGTAGGTTCGAGATGGATCTTCAAGGTTAAGCATGTAGTAGATGGAAGAATAGAGAAGTATAAGGCCAGGTTTGTGTCCAGAGGATTCTTTGAAGTTGAGGGATTTGACTATGAGGAAACATTTGCTCATGTAGTAAGGTATTCATCCATTAGATCAATTCTTTCACTGGTTGCACAGATGGGGTGGAATATCCACCAGATGGATGTGAAAAAAACATTTATCAATGGTGTTATTGAAGAGGAAGTGTACATTGAGCAACCAGAAGGTTTTGAGAAATTTGATCAAGAGTCTCATATGTGTAGACTTAGATGATCTTTGTATGGTATCAAATAGGCACCCCGAGCTTGGTACACCAGGATCGACAATTATCTCACTGGATTAGGCTTCACCAAAAGTGAAGCGGATGCAAACCTCTATCATATTTTGGTAGAAGGTAAATTTCTTATCATTGTTTTATATGTTGATGATTTAATATTGACAGGTGATGAGCAGTTGATCAACTATTACAAAGAGGACCTTGCAAGGGAATTTGAGATGAAAGACATGGGTCTCATGCACAACTTCCTTGACCTGGAAGTATGGCAAGGTGATGGGGAATTGTTTATGTCTCAAGGCAAGTATGCCACCCAGATACTGTAGAGATTTCACATGGTGAGTTGTAAGCCCATGGAGACACTTATAACGACCAACTAGAGGAAGGAGAATGTCACTTCAAGTGAAGAGGTTGATGCTACAATTTACCAGCAGCTAGTGGGTTCAGTGATGTATCTTGTGAACACACGACCGGATATGTGCTATGCAGTCAACCAACTGAGCCAATCTATGGTAAGGCCGACCAAATTGTATTGGAAAGCAATGAAGCATGTCTTATGATACCTCAGAAGCACTATCCAGTATGGATTATGATACAGACAGATAGAGGGAGTGAAGTTGTGTTGCTTCATAGATGCAGATTGGGCAGGTAGTCCATTTTACCGAAAGAGTACATTAGGTGGAATTTTCAACGTTGGGTCCACAACAATTTTTTGGTACAGTAGGAAGTAGAGGTCTATGGCGGTCAACTTAGCATAAATTGAATACATGGTTGCAAGTGAAGCAACATGTGAGTCGACCTGGATGAGAAATATACTTATGGGACTATTTGGTTAGGATATGGATCCAACTTCTATCTATTCTGATAATCAAAGTTGCATTAAGCTCTCTAAGAATATGATATTTCACGATTGATCCAAGCATATAGATATATGGTATCACCATCTACGGGACTATGTGTAGAGGCAAATAATGTTCCTACAATACATTCAGACATAGGAACAAGATGCTGACATGTTAACAAAGTCTTTTTCAAGAAGGAAGTTTGAATTCCACAGGTGCAGGATAGGGGTTGTTGATAATCCCTTTCTTGTTGAGAGGGAGTGTTGAGAAGTGTAGAAAGAAAGTCTCAATTTGACTTTGCCTTGGTCAAATTGAGAAAATTCGAATTTCCACATCAACAAATAACCTGGAGGTAGTTAATTGAGGTGATATGGCTCTTGTGACTCAGTTAGCTAAGTAAATTCGAGATAGAGGGCTTGGAGTTCAATTATGCATGTGTGATTGCTAATTTGTAGCAATACAATTCAGTTATTTCCAATTGTATTTAGTTAAACTAGTTCTAATTGTTGATATAACTAGTGGGAGGTGAGTTGTGCAATGGGACAATAGTCTAACTCAGTGATCATCCAGTTAATTGATTAATCAACTCAAAATAGATAGTGCATGCAATAAATTCGAGTTCCTGAGCTGTGTTGGAGATTCCAAGGCAGTGTAACAAGCAGTTGTAAACTAGTTTGAGTGTATAGGTGTTGCATGCAGTCCGATGATAAATTCTTGGGAATTGCGCAATCAATTGGAGAATTCCTAAAAAATAGGGGCCTAATTCCTTAGGTTTTGTGCAAGGAAATAAAGTCTCAAGCTGAGGCATAAATTCACTAAGTCGAGGTCATAGATTCTCATTTGAGCAGAGAGAAAGGTTATTCACTTGTAGGTTTTGCTCAGAGTGGGTAAGCAATTGTAACACATTCTCTATTCACTTGATTAATGCAAAGATGATTGAGGGGTTTTTCCTAGTTAGGTTCTCGTAGAAAAATATGGTGCATGTGTGGTTTTTCTTATTGCATGTTTGTGAATGTTGTTCTAAATTGTGAAGTAAATTTCACATATTAGTAGAGTGGAATTGTGTCTTTTTATTTTAGATTAAATTTCCTGCATAGTTGCAATTCTATCACCATATTTCTACTTGAGTCATTGTGGGGTTTACTGCTAGAGGGTAGTTGATAAACCACCTAGACAATGGACTCCATGTCTTGGGTATGTGACCAAGCCTTTGGTGTGATTTCGTTATGCAAGCATCCCCTCAAACTTTGGATCTGGCTTGGGAATGGTTAGCTGCAAGAAGATTGAAATGTAGTTGGACTATGGTTGGGTGGAGAGTTGAAGTACCTCCCTCAATTACTAGCCATCTTAACATACTCAGATGAGTCTTTTGTAATTATATATTTGAGTTATGGAATGTGATGTTTCATGCATTTCATACGTCTGGTATAAGTTCTTGCATATCCCTTAATGGTGATGTTCGCTATTATGCACATGATTATCATGAAATCTCTTATGTATATGGAAATGATAAATGTTTGGATTGTGTTGTCCAAAATTGTGTCTATGATTGATGTGCTAACCGCGTGTTTGTTCTCTATTGCTCTCTCAATTGGTAGCAATGGTTTATTAATATATTATTTCGTCATGCTTAAAGGGTTTGCATTATTTGATAAAGGGATTACAATTCCTCTTGTATCAATATCAACACTTGTGCTTACACTCATTTAGTTGGTAAATCACATTGTTTCAACGGTTGTCGAGACTAACATAATGTATTGGCGTGATGCGCAAAGTATAGTAGGGCCCAACACCGAGGGTTCAATGGCATAACCTCATTTAATCATAACTCTACCATGTGGGCCCCATTAGGATGTCAAACCCTGGGGCACTCACTTGGACCTGTGCATGGAGAGGCCCGATTCCCATGGGATGATATCAACCATTGACCATCATCAACAAAACTTACGTGCGCGAGGAAGTAAAGAAATCATGTGATACTGAGACATCAAGATGACATTGACCAACAATATCCACCTCAAGTCCATCATTGTATGCCAGGTTAGAGTGATGATGTAGGTGGGCCCTATTGGGTCTCAGAACTCAAACCTTGACACTCCTAACCAAGGTTGGAATGAAGGAAGGAAGAAAACCCCAAGGTTGAGATGTTGAGATGATGTGGATTGAAGGGCCCCACCATGAGCACGCGCCATAGGAGAGGAATACCATCATTTTTATCCATGTGTAAAGTAATTTATGGAAAACAATAATAAATTCTAGTGCTTTCACCCCACAGTTAAAGCAGGTTATAACTCCTTTCAAATGGGGTGAAATCACTCTAATTGGATCATGCACATGAAGAGTGGTATCGCATTTTCACCCATGAAGTTTGTGTTATAGTTGTTAGATCAAGGGAATCTACACACATTATAATGGATTGTTGTTGTTAGGTCTTGAACCTTGGACCTTGATGTTTTCCAATTGAAGTTGGAGTAGAGGGAAGCACAAGAACTTTATGCCAATATGACGTGTCTTGGGGTGACATGGCTTAAGGGTGGACCCTAGTCTTGGACCTCAGACCTTAGCATTTTCAAGTTGAGGTTGGAGTAGAGGAAAGGTCAACAATATCATGCTAGGGTGACGTGGTTTAGGGGTGGACCCTACTGGGTCGTGGATCTCCAAGCCATATGGCTTCTCAAAGGAACTAAGTTAAGAGCAGGCCTAGCGATTGATGGTCAAGATTGATTGAGGTGAAGTGGACCCTTTTAATTTAGCAAACATCTAACAAGCATATCTTGCTATTCGGGAGTGAAATCAAGATAAAATTTATATCGTACAGAATACTCTCGATGAGTTGAACGAAATGGTGGTATTAGTTTTAAGTTTTGTAAACCTCGAGAAAACGAGGTCATGTGACCCCACCTTCCTAACAGACCTTGGAGGCTTGGTCAAAACAAATAGCTAGCACCTCCCACATCTTAGGGAAATCTAAGGGGGTGGGAGGGAGTGTTACAAATTGGACAACCAAAGATGTGAAAATGGCTTACCTCTGGTTTCACACCAATGAATACATCCTCTAGTGTCTTGTACTACAAGACCTTGTGATGACTCATGTTCTAGATGTAGATTGTAATATTACATGCCTCTGCCCAAAGAAACATGGGTAAACCATTATTTGGAAGCCGGTTTTTTGAAAGAATGTTCAAATTATCAATTTCAATTTAATAAGCTTATCATTTTAAGAATGTGAAAAATCATTCTAATAAGCTTATCATGATATTTGTTTTATCTTTAAATTTGCAAATGCAATGCATGCATGGAAATAATTACATAATATCATCATGCATGGAATTAGATTGAGTCATCCAGGCATTGCAATTCTATTGAAGTTTCTAGAGTAAGCATAGGTAGAGATAGGAGAGTAACGAGATTCACAACACCCTGTCATTGCGACTCAACTAGGTAGTAATTGCAGATAGCAGGAAGCTAAGGTAGAGTTAGTTGGGGTGCAAAAAGATTAACTCAAAGAATCACTGGGAATTACCTTCTGCTGTAACATTTTCCAATAACTTCATCAACCTTTTAGGAGTTGGATCCTTTGTTGGCCCAAGGCTTCGAGGCTCGCAAGGTGTTGAGCAAGCTTAAAGCGACATACTCGTAAGTAATGCGTGTCACATATTTGTATTCTGTCTTCGAACTGAGAATAATGATTTGAGGGGAAGAAAGAAAAGAGTTTATAGTTGCATTGTTTAATAAGGAGGACAAGGAAGGTATACATTAGGATTGGCTTTCGATTCGAAGAGCATTATCCCACCCACCCATCAAGGCACATCTCTCTACTCATCCCAAGGCACCAAGCCTTGAGCGCATCATACTTGGCCCACAAATACAATCACAACATATAGTCCAATAATCAAAACTATGCCCATCTAGGTAGCCAGGAAGAGACGTAGTAAAAGAGGATCCTATCCACAACAAGAAATGAAAAAACAAACGAGAATTTCTTGCTATAGACCTTATTCTACCAGAAGAGTAGCTTATGCTACAAGTGCTAAAGACACCAAACATCTAAGTTTTATACCTCTAATTTTCCATGGTCTACTACAAAAAGAAATATGGAAACTTGTTCTAAAGACAATTGTTTTCTGTCCGATAGGCTTGGAGGGGCATAACGATGTCTGTGCTTTGTTCAATTGGTATAGGTGTTGGCTTTCCCACGTTGGATGGACTCAACCATTCGAATTTTCCATTGGACTTCACCAGCGAGTGATTTGATCATAATTTAATGAAAAAATGGAATATATACTGCTTCTTTTCCTACCCCAATAGAAACGTTGAATATATCTCTACGTACTACGCATTAAAGTTAGTATTTCCTAAATCCTATAATGTCTCTTTTACACTATCCTAGTCATTATTTCTACTGCTTGAACCATAATGATTGCCAATCGGTGCACTTTCCCGTTTCTTATGCTTAGGTTTTTCATGCTTGAAGCCCATGAATCTGCCTTTGCCTCTACCATTCATTGTTTTGTGTTTCTCGCAACTGGCTATCCCTTTCATCGGTAACATAAATCTAGGATTTTGGGACACTAAATTGCCTTTCGTAGAAGTAGGGAATGATTCCTGCAAGATGTTGTCTACCACTGCCTGGCATTCTGTCCAGTTCCCGGAAAGAAAAAAATCGAGTGATCTATATATCAGATTAACCATCTTGCAGCAAGCATCGATAAAAGAGACTTGAATATATCTGCACCACCCACCACTCAAACTACATTTATGGATTGTCACTCCTATTTCTCTTCAATTTGCGAATGAATGAGAGGGAACTTATTCGAAGGAAGAGGTATAATGAATAAAATTTAAAAAATAAACATTGTTTTTCAATTTAATGATGTTTCTTGATACTTGCCATTTGTATCCTTGATAAATTGGTGAGATTTATAAAAATTGCGACACAAAAATATACAAGTTATATAATGCAAAGAGTCAATTGAACATAATCATTCTAACAGACTCACGGTTTTCTATGCATTTTGGAAATTCAAGAGTTGCGTATGAAATTAAGATATGGGCACTAAATTGGTCGATGTATCATTATATGTAAAACATAAATATACAATTAAGAGCTATAAGTGAAACCCGTGTTAAAAATGTTTTGTAAACATAGCTATTCAGTTTGGTGCTTCAAACTAGGTCCCAGTTTAAATGGATTTGTCAATCTTAGGCCACTATACCTCTACAACCTCAAACTCCATGTTAGACATGATTTTTGGATCTACTGTATTCGAATCAGGAAAAAAATACCCAAGTTTACATTAAGATAAATTTGTGCAAATGTTAATTTTCCAGGCCTCAATTGCTTGGGGGCCCTAGTTATGAGATTAGTTAAACCAACGTGTCCATAAGACTTGGTTAAGAAAATAGTGGCATTCTCTTACGACTTTGTTGTCCTTATCTAGTGAAGGTAGGGTCAAAGAAGACATAATTCGTTGCAGCCCTTTTGCAAGACTCGACAACCATTGCAGCTAATCCTCATTATTATATGAATATATGACAAAAGCAAACAAGCACAAACAACAATACCAGATATATTATACATTCAAATTTCAATCACTTTCTCATACCATGGAGAAACCGTTGACAAATGAAAATAAATATGAATATTAACTTGCACATATACGAGAAGGCATAACCGAGAGTATGTAGATCTCTGAATAAATCGCGATTCATGCAAGTTTTCTTGCAATAGAATAGTTAATGCGTTGGGGTTTCAATTTTCGACTGTGTGATTGACCGGTTCGTGGGGGCCAAGCAACCCTCAATTACCACAACGTTGTTCGACCCAAAAAAGGACATTCAGATGTGTATTGATGGATGCCACTTCTCTTGGGGCATGTTCCCATGTTATGGCAAGGAAAACAATTTGATGGTCCCACCTTCATGTCGAGTTTGTCGCATTGCTTTTCCACAAGTGTCCTTCCGATTGTTTTGTAACTACGCAATTGTACTTCGAATGGTTTATTTACTTGGTTTAGTTTTATGTTATTTTATAATAAGTATTATTGTATATTATGAGTGGTTATTTTGGAATTATCAATAATTATTAATTATTAGGCTTATGGTAGTAATTTAACTTTTATTAATACTCTTTTAGTAATGTAAATGAACTAAAGGTTAAAATTTATTTTGAGAAAACAAGTATGCTGTTTTTTTCCTTTTAATTAAATTGATTAATTAAAAAATGTCATATTAATATGTTCCATATGAATATGAGGATTAATTAAAAATTTTCATATTAATATGTGCCATATGAATATGAGTTATGGATTTTTGGGCATGTGGTATTAGTAAACCATGGTATTGACACATAGTATTGCAACACAGTCTATTTACATGTTAAGGTTATCATTTCATATGATACTTGTACAAATTTATATATATATATATATATATATTATATATTATTTTTTATCATCAATTTAATTAAAAATTTCAAAAGAGTATAACTATTTTGTAGAATCTCAATTTTTGATTAATGAGTATTACTAGAATATTATGTTAAATCGATACCATCTACCTAGTAATTATTAATTTAAAACTTAGGAAGCCACATTTCAAAATAAACATGAGTATAAATGATGTAACCATTTCTATTGAGAGAAAGATTAATCTTCCTATAGAAATAACTATTTTACTTCAAAATTTAATAGATATTGGATTAGCGTGATGAAAACATCTTCCAAATTTTGCTACTTTTAAAAGCTTTCTTACGATCATTAAGTTGTTATTTTGATTCTTTAAAGTTACTGTAAAAACCGGGTGCAACAAGTTAATTTTTTGATTATGTGTGCAACAAGTTAATTTTCTAATTATGTGATCTTTATGAATGTGTGCTAATTTTTTGATTATGTGATCTTTATGAATGCCTGCCCTTCAACCAGTTTTTTCTTATTTAAATATATTTTGAAATATATAAATCAATTCATCTTTGAAAAATTTTCAAATTAGTTTATAATTTACATTTACCATCTTTACAAATTTTATTCAAATTTTAAATTAAAAAAAATAAAAATAAAAATCTTTGAATCAAACCAATAAGGAAAAAATCCAATATCCATTAGTTTAATTTTTCTATGAATATATCTCCACCACCCACCACTCAAACTACTTTTATGGCCAACACTCAAACTACTTTTATGGATTGTCACGTCTATTTCTCTTCGATTTGCGAATGAATGAGAGGGAACTTATTTGAAGGAAAAGGTATAATGAATAACATTTAAAAAATAAACATTGTTTTGCAATTTAATGATGTTTCTTGATAATTGCCATTTGTATCCTTAATAAATTGGTGAGATTTATAAAAATTGTGACACAAAAATATACCCAGGTTATATAATGCAAGGAGTCAATTGAACATAATCATTAATGATGTTTCTTGATACTTGCCATTTGTAGCCTTAATAAATTGGTGAGATTTATAAAAATTGTGACATAAAAATATACCCAAGTTATATAATGCAAGGAGTCAATTGAACATAATCATTCTGACAGGCCCATGGTTTGTTATGCATTTTTGAAATTCAAGAGAGCGTATGAAATTAAGAGATGGGCATTAAATTGGTTGATGCATTATATGCAAAATATAAATATACAATCAAGAGCTACAAGTGAAACCCATGTTAAAATTGTTTTTGTAAACATAGCTATGCAATCTGGTGCTACAAATCAGGTCCCAGTTTAAATGGATTTGTCAATCTCAAGCCACTATACCTGTACGACCTCAAACTCCATGTTAGACAGGATTTTTGGATCTAGTGTATTCGAATTAGGAAAAAATACCCAAGTTTACATTAAGATAAATTCGTGCAAACGTTACTTTTCCAGGCCTCAATTGCTCGAGGGCCCTGGTTATGAGATTCGTTAAACCAACATGTCCATAAAACTTGGTTAAGAAAATAGTGGCATTCTCTTGCGACTCTGTTGTCCTTATCTAGTGAAGGCAGGGTCGAAGAACACAAAATTCGTTGCAACCCTTTCGCAAGACTCGAAAACCATTATAGCTAATCCTCATTATTATATGAATTTATGACAAAAGAAAACAAGCACAAAAAACAATACCAGATATATTATACATTCAAATTTCAATCACTTTCTCATACCATGGAGAAACCGTTGACAAATGAAAATAAATATGAATATTAACTTGCACATATACGAGAAGGCATAATCGAGAGTATGCAGATCTCTGAATAAACTGTGATTCATGCAAGTTTGCTTGTAATAGAATATTTAATACGTTGGGGTTTCAATTTTCGACTGCGTGATTGACGAGTTCATGGGGCCGAGCAACCCTCAATTACCACGACGTTGCTCGACCTAAAAAAGGACATTCAGGTGCGTATCGATAGATGCCACTTCTCCTGGGGCATGTTCCCATGTCATGGCAAGGAAAACAGTTTGATGGTCCCACCTTCATGCCAAGTTTGTCGCATTTCTTTTCCACAAGTGTCCTTCTGATTGTTTTGTAAGTCCGCAAGTGTCCTTCCGATTGTTTTGTAACTCCACAACTATACTTCGAATGGTTTATTTATTTGGTGTTTTTTGTTTGGTTTAGTTTTATGTTATTTTATAATAAATATTATTGTATATTATGAGTGATTATTTTGGAATTACCAATAATTATTAATTATTAGGTTCATGGTAGTACTTTAACTTTTATTAATACTCTTTTAGTAATGTAAATGAACTAAAGGTTAAAATTTATTTTGAGAAAACAAGTATGTTGTTTTTTTCCTTTTAATTGAATTGATTAATTAAAAAATGTCATATCAATATCTGCCACATGAATATGAGGATTAATTAAAAATTTTCATATTAATATGTGCCATATGAATATGAGTTATGGATTTTTGGGCATGTGGTATTAGTAAACCATAGTGTTGACACATAGTATTGCAACATAGTTTATTTACATGTTAAGGTTATCATTTCATATGATACTTATCTGTACAATATTTTTTAATTTATCATTTTAATTAAAAATTTCAAAAAGAGCATAGCTTTTTTGTAGAATCTCAATTTTTGATTAATGAGTATTACCAAGAATATTATGTCAAATAGATATTTAATCATTAATAGATATTGAATTTTTTTTCCTCATTAGTTTGATTCATAGATTTTTGTTTTTATTTTTTATTTTTAATTTAAAATTTGGATAGAATTTGTAAAGAGCGTAGATGTAAATTCTAAACTAACTTAAATTTAAAAAAATAAAATAAAAAAAATGAATTGATTTATATATTTCAAAATATGTTTAAATAAGGAAAAAATTGGTTGAAATACATGCTTTCATAACTCAAGTAACTTGAACTTTCCAAAAAACATTCAAAGATAAATTGATTTATATATTTCAAAATATATTTAAATAAGAAAAATTTAGAAATCTCCACTTTAAAAAAATAAAATTAAGAGAAGAGAATATTAAAAAATCAAACTAATGCATATTGAATTTTTTTCCTTATTGCATTGGTTCATAGAAAAAATTAAACTAATGGATATTGGATTTTTTCCTTATTGGTTTGATTCATAGATTTTTATTTTATTTATTTATTTATTATTATTATTATTTTTTTTTAAATTTAAAATTTGAATAAAATTTGTAAAGATGGCAAATATAAATTATAAACTAACTTGAACTTTTCAAAAAAATTTCAAAGATGAATTGATTTATATATTTCAAAATATATTTAAATAAGAAAAAAACTGGTTGAAAGGCGCACATTCATAAAGATCACATAATAAAAAAATTAACTTGTTGCACCTAGTTTTTCGAGTCACTTTAAAGAATCAAAATAACAACATAATGATCGTAAGATAGCTTTTCAAAGTAGCAGAATTTGAAAGATGTTTTTATGACGCTAAAGAAGAAGTTGTATCATCTTCTTCATCATCATCTGGAGTTCACGAAGAAGCTAGGCGTCTCTTGCACTTATCCCCATTCGATACGCTGTTATAAATTCAGTGGCCCTTCTAGAATATTCGTTCAAACCCAAAAGTTGTTTTAAAAAGCTCTACGCATGGGCATATTGTTGTAGGGAAAAGTATCCGACTCGGATGACCCTATCCCACTCTAAGGGTGATAGTACCTCAGCAACAATTGTAAAGGAAACTACTGAAGGTTTACTTCTTTATGAAAGCAAAAGAGAATGAAAGAATGCACTAACCGTTGCCTTGCGCTTAATGTCGAATCCAAACTCTTCTCTATGGCTGCTTGCTCCCAGCTCCTTGCTCTATTGCTGGCCCAACTACAATGAGATCCTGCAAAATAGCAAAGAAGGAAACTACAAGCAACATGCAATCATAACTGATTCAAGGATTAGTGTAAATCAAATATACAATTATCACAATATATCATTGAAACAAGAGCATATAGAAGAACCTCAATAGCTTTTATTAATGAAGAAGTAAAGTTCTGAGAGAGTTACAACCATTGAAGGCCCCAATCCAGCAACACCTCCCAGCAGAAAGAATTTCTCCTCTTCACCTCCCTCAAGCAATCACCCAATAGCTCTATAGTGAAACCAACAGCATAGCATTACTTTGCACAAAATTCCAGCCTCCTGAGCTCATAGGAGAGAGCTCAATATATAGATGAATTGAGAAAGGATGAGTCAGCTTGCAACTGATGTGTAGCTGCCTTGTGTCCTCTCTCTCTTCAGTTAATCTTTAGTTGATCTTCAGTTCTTGAGTCCACTTGGAGAACTTTGCTTCCACTTGGAGAAACAGAGCCTCTGACTCATCACAAGGCGAAATACCTGATCCAAGTGTCATTTTTGGAAGATTCCAAAGCAATGACTCACTGTGCCACTTGTCCCTTCTCGCTCAGCGCAGGTGGCCTTTGTCCCACTTGCTTTGCAACACAGGTACACCATGGAGCAACTGAGTTTCAGCGCAGAAACCTAGTGGAGCACCTGCTTTGATTTCAGGATTGCTTGATTTTGAGTGTTTTCAGGTGGAGAACTGATCTGAGAGCTGTTGGTTTGCTGACCTTGTTCCTCTAGGGGTAGGAACATCATGTTTAGGGAACTTTGGATCCCTTGGATTATTGACAATTCATGCTTGTTGCTGTAAGGCACAAAATTGTCTATAACACATATTCAGAGCATATTGGTAGAGTTTCCATTATTGAAAAAAGACATACAATCAAGAATGTTAACACTGGATGATATACATTCAAGTCATGAAACCAAAACACAAAATTTAAATATGCATATGAAAATTTTCGAAGCATGTGTAACCAAAGTGAGTTTTGATCTTTTTAATTCCTTAACAAGAAATCCACGTGAATAAAAAGAGTTACAACAAACTCATAATAATTGTAAACATTGGCCATGAATGTTACAACTTGGAAAATAAAAAAGATACATTTACAGAACAATAAGACACACATATACCGATATTTTTATTTTCTGAAATTTGGTAAACCTTATTTCCATTTTGAAACATTTTATGTTTCCTTAGTCAAGATAACTCATATGTCAGTACTTGCAGAAATAATAGCTTGCAGAAATTAATGTCGAGCATACTACATCAACAAATATCTCAAGTCTTTCAATCTAGCACAAAACATTTGAATTTCTAAAAGTAAAATGTTTGTCACAAAAAGGCCAAATGAGACCTTGAGAAAAAACAAACCACAAAATTGTTTAGAAAACTTAACAAAGTTATTAGATCCGTGGTGGTGAATATCTTTCTTCCTTCAGTAGGGCGGGTTGGGTAGTTTGAAAAATTAGTTATAATAAGATTTTTAATTCAATCGTGAAAGTAGTTATGATATTTTTTATAATCTAATGGTTGTAAACATGATCAAATGGAGCATAAGAAGACAACGAAGGACTCGAGGAGGGTTCTTCCAAGAGGGAACGCCTTAGGGCGTAATCATTAATTTGGGTATTCATAAATATTCTATTAATGCTATTTACCTACCTTACCCATATGAATTAGAATATTGTAAAAGTTATTAATACAATGTAAATCTTGATAATAGTGAAAAATATATAAATTAAAATACGGGCCAATTTTACGTTAATAACCATACCCAAAAAAACACCAAAAAAATAGTTATATATATATATATATATATATGAATACTTATAGTTAAATGTAAAATAGTTAAAAATAAAATATAATTATAGTTGAATATAAAATAGTTAAAAGTTATTAGATCCGCGGTGGTGAATATTTTTCTTCCTTCAGTAGGGCAGATTGGGTAGTTTGAAAAATTAGTTATAATAAGATTTTTAATTCAATCATGAAAGTAGTTATGATATTTTTTATAATCTAATGATTGTAAACATGATCAAATGGAGCATAAGAAGACAACAAAGGACTCGAGGAGGGTTCTTCCCAGAGGGAACACCTTAGGGCATAATTATTAATTTGGGTATTCATAAATATTCTATTAATTCTATTTACCTACCTTACCCATTTGAATTAGAGTATTGTAAAAGTTATTAATACAATATAAATCTTGATAATAGTGAAAAAATATAAATTTAAAATACGGGCCAATTTTACGTTAATAACCATACCCAAAAAACACCAAAAAAATAGTTATATATATATATATATATATATATATATATATATATATATATATATATATATATATATATATATATATATATAATATGAATACTTATAGTTAAATGTAAAATAGTTAAAAATAAAATATAATTATAGTTGAATATAAAATAGTTAAATAGTAGTTGAATATAAAGTATAAAATAGTTAAATAGTTAAAAAAATAATATATATATATATATATATATATATATATATATATATATATATATATATTTATTTATTTATTTATTTTTTTTATTAGGAGAAAGAAAATTCATAATTTCTATTAATAAGAAATTACATGCTGTTGATGCCCGAAGGCATATGCTGTAATGTGGCACACATCCACTATCAAAATTAGTTGCAGTATTAACCCCAAAGGGTGTACAGTTTTTAGGTGCTGAGACCTTCAAGAAAAATTTAGAAGTAGTGCGTCTGTACATAAAGAGTTCCTATTTACTAGCATATACTGAAATATATACACTGTATAATCAAAAAGTTGTGATCATCCTCAATCTGATATAGAGGCCACTACCTCACTGGAGAGCCCCATCTATATATGGCCTGTGAAAATATCGGTATGTCCCTGCTGGAGAAATTTCCTCGATCATCCACTCGCCTAGAGGACGATTCGTCGCTTCTTTCGAAAGCCGGTCAGCAGTTCCATTTCTTTCCCTGTAGATATGAGAAACAGATATCTGGTCAAAAAATGTTTTGAAAAAAACAATTTCTTCCAAGATATGTTTCAATGAGTATGCATGACAAACAGACGTGTTGTTACACCAATCAATCATAGTCTTTGAATCGCCAAATATTTGCAATTGCCGGCAGTTTTTCATGATAGCAAAATATAAAAGGTGACGTAGAGATATCAATTCTGCATGATTGTTTGTTCCGGGACCAAGCCCCATGCTAATCAGATAGCAATGCGAATCAGATAAGTGCAAGAGGATGTCGCCACCACAGCCGTGCTGTTGGGCGGCCCCATCAAAAAAGGCCCACGACATATCTTTATTTATCTGCTCCTGTCGAATGTTTCTGGGCTGATTAAGATTGATCTCGTTTGGTAGTTCTGAGTATGCCGCACAGATAATAGGGTGGAGGAGGTTCCAATTGACTGTTCTGTTCTAAAAAATGATAGTGTTCCTCTTGACCCATATATACCAAGAAACTAGAAGGGGGAGGTTCCTAGGCTTTTCTTCCGCCACTGTGGTCCACCACTGATCCCACGCTGAGTTTATATCCACCCCTTGCCAGTCCGCATTTAAATTTAGAGATTGAATGACCTGTGACCAGATATTCCTAGTAGTCGGACATGAGAGGAATAGATGTTGTGTCGTTTCTTCATCATGCAAGCACATTACACATCGGGAGGGTCCCGAGAAAGTCCTTTTAAAAAAAAAAGAACCAGTGGGGACTTTGTTCTCTAAGATGTTCCACATCAGCAGCCTGGTTCTTGGAGGAGCATTCAGTTTCCATAGAGAGACCCACCAGCTTTTGAGGTTGTCAGGTTTTCTGTCTGCAATGATTTTATCATAGCCCATCTTCGGCGAATATTGACCAGATTTTGCTAGAGCCCATATGAGTTCATCCTCGTCTGCCCTTAATCTAATATGGGTCTCAGTTAGGGCCTGTATATATCGCTTCCAATCATCATTCCACTCAAAAGGTATGTTCCAGTGTTGTTCATTTAACCAGGCCTGTGAAAAGATTGTGGAATTCTGCTGGTCGCCAATCTGTGAAAGAAATTTTATGCCTCTGTTATTTAAATAGAGTACCAGACCCTCTGGTAATCTGTGGGAGTTTCCGCATCCCGACCATGGGTCAATACCAATGCGGACAGAAGAGCCATTGCCAATTTTCCATAACAGGCTATCTTTTATTATGGGCATAGCATTTAGAATAGCCCTCCATATCCCAGAGATGCCCTGTCTATTCCAATTCGGCCTTCGGATCCAGTCAGTGATGGTCAATGGCCAAATATATTTGTGATGTATGACATCCGCCCATAGACTGTTCTGTTTCAATAAAAGCCATCCTTGTTTTGCAGCCAAAGCTTGTGCAAAGGCCGGGAGAGTTTTTAGTCCCCACCCTCCCCACTTCTTAGGAGAAGCAATCTTGGTCCATTTTACCCAGGCAAAAGTCTTTCCCTCCTTCTTTCCCTTCCAGAGGAATCTACAACAAATTTGTTGAATTCTGTGAAGTATACCCCTGGGTATCCAGGCAAGAGACATCCAGTATACCGGGGTGGCTTCAAGGACAGATTTAATGAGGGTGAGTCTGCCCACTTTTGAAAGGAGCCTGTGATGCCAGCAGCTGATTCTCTTTTCTATCTTTGTGATGAGCCAGGTCCAGTTTTCAATCTTGTATCCATAAGGTTTAAGCCTGAAGCCTAGGTATTTGATTCCTTCCATCATATCAGTTTATTGGAAAGAAAATTTCTGCAAGGCGAGCTGTGATTCCTGTAGAGTACAAACCGATAGGGATATAGTGGATTTTCCCCGGTTTATTTCCATTCCTATAGCACTGCAGAATAGGTGCAGTATCTCATTGAGCGAGGTAGTATCCCGGACACTCCCATTTAAGAAAATCAGTATGTCATCAACAAAAAGTAGATGAGTTAGATAAAAATGCTCCATGATTTTTAGGCCACTAATTCCCCCGCTCCTTTTGGCGGATGCAATAAGTCTGCTCAGACCTTCCATAACAAGCAAGAAGAGGAGAGGGGATAACGGGCAGCCCTGCCTAATCCCTCTGTCGATATTGAAAGATGATGAGGCCGATCCATTGATAAGTATAGCAAAGGAAACAATTGAGATACAACCCATGATCTAGGATATGAGAACGGGGGGGGGGAAGCCCAGATGGGTGAGGATCATTTTTAGATAAAGCCAATTAACTTTGTCAAATGCCTTTGCTAAATCTATCTTGAGGGAGATGCCCTTGAGCTTTTTGTGTTTGATAGAGTGTAGGGCTTCTTGGGCAGTGCCAATGGCTTCCTGAATGTGGCGGTGATGGAGGAAAGTGAATTGCTCCTGAGAGATGTGGGAAGATAGAATGGGCTTGATGCGGTTAGCAATGATTTTGGAGATAATTTTGTATAGGCAGTTGCAAAGGGAAATTGGCCGGAAGTCATTGAAAGAAGATGGAGAGTCAGTTTTAGGGATCAAGGCAATGTAGGTGAAGTTCATAGGGGGGTGTATATGTCCGGTAATTCTACTTTCTTCTATGACTGCCAGTAGATCCTCCCCCAACAACTCCAGGAAGGCCAGATAGAACTCCACAGGCCAACCGTCCGGACCCAGACTCTTATCTTTCTTGAACCACTTTAATGTTCCTTCCAGTTCCTCCATGGTGACCGGTTGGATCAGATCCTCGATATCCTCCTGCTCAACAAATCTTGGAAAGTGTCCTGCCAGGTTGATAATTTCAGGGAGATTTATGGCAGTCGGGGCAGTAAATTGCCTTTTAAAGTGTGATATACCCAATCTGGCTAGTTTTTGGTGCGTGGATGCCCATCCTTCCAGTTCACTAGGTAGTTGCCAGATAGTATTGGAGGCCTTTCTGCCATTTGCAAGGTTGTGGAAGAACTTAGTATTACTATCTCCCGCTTTCAGCCAAATGGCTCTGCTTTTTAACCTCCACTGCTCTTCCTTGTCCTGTAACAACTTGATTTTTTGCCTCTCCAAATTGTTCAGAAGAGATTTTGAATCCTCCGATTGGAAGCCAGTTTCCCTTTCATCCATGAGTTATGCTATCTGTACCTCAATATCCGAGAGGAGCTGATCATCCTTCAATCTCTTCCTCTTAGCCCAATCCTCAGTCTTCTTCTTTAGAACTTTGAGTCTATCGCAAAAGTCAGCCGCCTTCCTCTGCTCCCTCAGTGGGGGTTGCGATCTCCAGAAGTCTGTAACCATATTGATGAAGTCGGGATCATGCAAATGACCAGCAAAGAATTTGAAGGGGGAGCGGGGTTTCTTAGTAGTTCCACCAACTTGTAGTAAAATGGGTAGATGATCGGATAAACCGCCCATGCCTACCCATTGTCTGTACAGGGGTAGTTTATGGATGAGGTCTTCATGTATAAGGAATCTGTCCAATCTCCGACCCAAAGCAGCTTCCCCCGTTCTCCTGTTATGCCAAGTGGGGACCTTCTTGTTCATGGGGTTATCAACAAGATTGTGAGAGTCCAGTAACATACTCATCTGCTCCGAGATAGGATCCAATTGAGCATGATGTCCCCAGTATTCCCCCACCCCCAAGGAGAAGTTTAAATCTTTGCCCATAATGGTAGAATTTGTGACAAGATTATTTTCTAATAGATTGTGCCAAAAGGCCAGTCTGTTCTGATTTGGGGCATAAATGTTGATGACTTTTAATGATAGCCCAAGTTCTCCCATGAAGATATCCATACCAATAAAGCCCCATCCACCCCAGGTTGATATGATCTTGACAGTCCTGGGGTTTATGCCAATAGCTAGGCCACCTGATTTGCCATTTGCATCCATGCCTTGAAAAGTCCAACTCGGCAGGATGGTTTGTAGAGTTCTCACAGAGATGTCCGAAGAGCATAGAGTCTCCTGTAGGAAGAGGATGTCACATCTGGATTCCCGAGTCAGCCTTTTGAGAGCCAAACGCTTTTTGGGGTTGGCTAATCCCCTGCAATTGTAGGAGAGCCAAATCATGGGGAACCAAGGGCAAAGGGCTCAATTGCTCTAAGCGCCCTCTCAATAGTGCATTGTCGTCCTTGTGCTACATCTGCCACAACAGTCTGAATGGCCGATTTGATTTTGGATGGACGGCCCCTAGATGGTTTATGTTTAGAAGCCCGTCCAGGGGATAGTCCCAGACCCAAAAATTTTGGTCGGACTCGAGGTCGAAGGTGGTATGGGTGCGATCCCGAACCAGTATGGGAGGAAGAAGGGTTGGGGTGAGAGGATGCCATCCTGAGAGAGGAGGGAGTGGTGGAGAAAGTGGGTGGGGGAGGGGCAATGGAACATGGAATAGAGGGGATAGAGCCCGGATCGGAGGATGGAGGGTGCAGAGATGAGTGCAATACAGAAAACATAACTTCTGAAAAAAGTGCAGATGTTATGGGAAGAGATTCATTACCCGGGGCAGATGATGCTTCCGTCGCAGTCTTGGAACGGGTACGAGGTGGAGCAGGAGATGACGCATCTTTCCTTCCACTGTTTGTCTGCTTTGTGGCACCATATTCCGCCTCCGATGGGATCTCGCTATGGATCAAGTCATCTTCACCTTGCTTTTTGTCTCCTTTGTTCTGCCCAACCGATGGCTGTTGTTTTGTTCCTCTTGAATTTTCCGAAGTCACCCTCGAGAGCAGTGGATAGTCCTTGTATAGATGGCCCACTTTGTGGCATCTCCTACAACGGAAAGGGACACCCTCATAATCTAGTAGCTGTTTGCGCGAGAAATGTCTGTGATGCAAAGTGATTTTTTCCTCCAGCCCAGCCCTGGTGTCAAGATGAACTAATATCCTTGCCATGGTCATAATTCCCGTTTGCTCATAGGATTTTTCGTGTTCAAGATAGGTACCTAGTGCGTCTCCTATGCGTTTGAACACCTCGGGAGTCCAAAATTGCATGGGCAATCTCGACAGTCTGATCCATATAGGCCCAACACCCATATGTTCCCACTCCAGATCAAAGAGGGGATCCCATCGCTTCAGAAGAACAAGAGCCATCTCGATATGCCAGAATTGGGAGAATATCCATTGTGTATATTCCGCTCTATGAAAGTGAAGAGAAAACCAGCCTCTTGCTAAGACCTTTATAGCTGGCAGTTCCTTCAGTAGGAAACCCCAAATTTCCTCTGTTCATTGCCGCAATCTTTCCACTAAATAGGTCCGACCACGAACCCGACCGACCAGTACTTTCCTCGCAGTATCAATCGCATCCGCCATTTGAACGTCCTCCCCGAAGGTCAAGTTTATATATGAGTCTATGGCCCGAAGGCACCTACCTTTTTTCGGCTTTTCTGAACGCCTGCCAATAGGGAGTTCCTTTAGAAGCTTGCGACACGGGTCCGAGGTGCTATGTTGGGCAGACCTGGCCAGACGAGCAGGTAGGAGCGGAGAGCTGAAGCAGCCCGAACGGATAGGGTAGTGAGGATTTAGATTGCAGGATCCGGGATGATAGGTAGAACGAGCGGGTCGCTATAGTTCAGGGGGCCCAACCGGTGCCAGGGAAATGGTGGAAGGGTTTAAGGGCTGGGAGGTAAGCGAGGGGGAAAGCAGGGGTTGCTGAGCAGGGTGCGGTAGAGGGGAGTCGAAGGATGGTGAGGCCTGTAGGCAGGAGCCCAGCAAATGAAGCGTGGCCGGCGAGAGAGGAGGGCACTCAAGAACCGGAAGGTCCGCTATGTTGACATCCGGATGCTGCTTTTTTCCAGTGCGCGGCGGGTGGAGTGGCGAATGAACTGCAGCTGTCGAGCTAGGCTGGTCTTTACCCCAAGGATCCATAGTCGGTTGATTTTTATATGCCCAAATATCTTGATCTGGCATGGGGTCCTCCTCGTAGTCCACGAGGTCCTCCTCCACCATAGCAACCCGACAAAACCTGCTCTGACCACCGACCAGGGGGACCGACTGCAAGGGATACCGGGATTCGAAGCGAGAAATACGGTTGTTCAGTTCTGCGAGCCCTAAATATCAAATACCAGTGATCCCAGTATGGGTCAAAGCATATAATATGTAAAAACCCTCGATGGGCCCGCGAGAGTCACCATAACCCGTGAAACCATAACCAGATCAGGTTCCATCCATGATTCCTGTGATTCATCGGGCCGAAAAACTAGGGTTTGTCATTAGCGCCATGTCCGCCGTTCTCCAGAGCTCCCTGAAAAAAATAAAAATAAAATAATAATCTATATATATATATATATATAGTTATAGTTATATATAAAATACTTAAATAGTTTAAAAATAGTTAAATATAAAATATATCTACATATTTAAATATAAAATATAAATATAGACAATCAAATTTAAATATAAAATATATATACACAATTATTTTATTAAAAGTGTCATATATTGAGAGATTTTGATAAAAATAAAAATTTAGAAATAATATATATATATATTTTTTTATTATTAAATCTCTAATATATTGTGGAACATACATAAAAGTAAAATAATATTAAAAAATTGTCTACATGACATTTTTTATTAATTTCTTGATTTTTCCTTAGGAGGTCACTTTTACGCTGGAATTTCTTTTAATTTCATGAAGTATCAAAATACTCTCTCGTGATATTTCTCTAACATAACATGGTATACTAATTACTTTCTCACCCTTTTAGACCTGAGAGGGTTTCATTATATAAGCCATTCTTAAATTTGGGAGGATGTATTTGGACACATAAGGCCAAGGGAAGTTAGGAAAATTCCACAATTATTGACCTTGAGCCAACTCATGACATCCTAGGTCGCGATGATCCTCTTGGGAAGGCCAATCTGTAGAAACTTTGAGCTCCATTGCTCCCTGAAAGAAGGCAAGATGTGTATTGAGTAACATGCTATATACTAGCATGGGAGTGATGGTATAGAAGATGATAGTGTTGTGGTGTTGTCATTGCTACAACACCCTCCAAAATTTTCACTACATTCAAATTTTGGAGCCTACTTCACCATCGTATCTAGTGTTGCCTTACTCGTCAAGTGTCGTTTTAGGTCATTCTATATGTTTCAAGTGTTCTTCATCATCCTCATGTTTCGTCGCATTGATTAGAACATCTTTATTGCATTTCTTGGTCGTAACACCTTTGTTGTTGTAAAACAACACTTTTGGTCGCAATCGCACACAATTTGTTTGTTGTATTTTGGGAATGTACGTAAAGCAAAGTTTTTATGTCTATTTATCGTTGTTTAATCTTGTCTAAGTTTTCTTGATGAGTCAATATGTTTCACACATGATTTTATCTCTAAAATCATTATATTTGTCCCTTGTTCTATCCTCCAGACTTAGACAAATTTCGGTTGCAAAATGAACCCATTAAGGCAAGGAGTGCATCAACGCACTCTTAAGCCTTCATCAAGAATCCTTCATCGTTCAGAAGTGCGCCATGTGCCCTCTAAGAGTGCATAGTGCACTCTTGTAACATCTTTCCACTTCCTTGTTCCGAACTGTGTCCTTTAAGAACCAATCCTTCCTTTGAGCGCACTCGTTCAACTCGAAGAACTACACCCTCCTTGAGCGCACCCTAAAGACCTGAAGCTTAACTCCTTCAGCCTTCAGCAATGCGCCTTTCTCCCTCCTTGGCCTTTTGAGCACATGAACACACTCTGAAGTCCTAAATCTTCATCCTTCCTCCTTCGATAATGCGCCATGTGATGAGTCCCCTCAATAGGTATATCTTAAAGTTCATTATGCTATCCTCCAACCTTAAAACTATCATTTTCTCACATTTATTCACATTTTTCGTTATAATATGCTTAGTAAGAAGAGTAAAAGTTGTTTGTCATATTATGTGGCCTAATATGATTAAATTGCATGAAAATAAACATTTTTGAGGCCTTACTATGTAAGGGATTGATGAAGACAATCAGAAGGGAATATAGGGAGGCTTGTCCACCTCCTTAACTCTCTAACTCGGCTTGAGATCATCAAATCCCCACTCACAAGCTCAAATTCATTGACAATCGAGTAACTCCAAGTGCATGAGAAGCTCAAGGAGGACAAGATCCACAATTCTCGAGATCAAGGAAGAAATCACTCCTATTTTCAAGGGATCTACTATCAACTACCCTTTTGTATAAATAAACAATGTTAAAGGCTCATTAGGATTCAAAGTTTTGATTCAACTAGGTGTAGCAATTGAGCTCAGAGATTGACATTGTTATTTTTACTTTCATGTGATGTATGATACTTTTACTTTCCGATAATGAGAAGTTGGTTATTAAGCCGCATCTGAGTTAGTTTTAGAGGGTTGAGACCCTTGGGTTTGGGCCTAACCCAAAGGATTTGGTCCCTCTTTTGTAATTTTGTTTTGTTCTTAGTTCCAAACATTTCATAGTTATCTTTTCATTACAATAGAGGTTAAGCTATAAAAACCTGTGATTGCAAGCTTCTACATCACCTCTCTTATGGGAGAATGGTTGGAAGGATTCACAATCTCAGCCCAAAAACATTGTGTTTATGATTTATTGGGAATAGATAGATGTTAGTTATCCTTATTCATACATACTTTTTGTAACTTAGGAGTCATTTAAATGATAAGAGTAGTGTTATGGCATAAAATAGATGTTATTCAAATCCAACTCATCTTTTCCACCATAGTTTATATCACTGTGTTAATGATCAATGCATGTATGTATGTGGTTGGTTGTAGGGATGCGTTGATCTGCAGGGGAGGGCATCTCTTTCACCTCCATTTTGGAATTCTCCATATTCTCTTTCCATCCCTCAATTTTGCCCTTAAAACTTTGTTTCCACAATGACTTTGCCTAGGAAATTTAGGACACCACGGGCATTAATCCTGGTGCATGATAGACCTCTAAGACGTCATGGGCTTGGCTAGGAGGCTTCCCCAACCTTCATCTACCTCTTCATGCCCTCAAGACATCATATTCACCCTAAAAAGGCTCGCAGAACCCCTCTTGTAGCATTACATGTCCCTTTGTAGCAATACAGGACCTCTTGTAGCAACACTTGTAGCAGGCCTATAACATCACTTTTCTTCACCTACTTTGCTCCCCACTTCAACCTTAGCTCATTCAAGATGAATAATGACCCCAAGTTGTGATTTAATGATCAGGAGAAGCTCCTAGACCACTCCAACCATTCCTTTTCCTTACTATAAGACATAGTAGAATTAGTGTTTTTCAATCACAAACATGATACAACTTAGATTTTTTATTTCAAGCAAGTATGAAATAGATAGATGATACATGCAATTATGTTGTTGATTTGATGAATTATGCAAGATAGAGTAGATTTCCTTCTGCAAATAGATTATCCCTTTTCCTTGAAAAAATGGCATTTTCACTTTCATAGCTAGAATCAATGTTCAATTTGCTTTCATCAACAAGCTTTCACTATAGTTTAGTAGGAGGAATGGTCTTTGAACATCTTGATCTAATGTGATGATTGAGGATGGCATGAGTAGAATCTAACCTACTATGCATGTATCACTATCACCACTAAGTTTGTACAAACCACAACTTGATAATTTGAGTTGAGGATCCCTTGGGAGTTGCAACAATTTTTTTTTGTAAGTCAAATTTCTATTCATAATTTCAAAAGGAAATACATCAGAGGAAAAACACAGGTAGTCTCACCTCGATTGGGTTTGTTGACTACCTCCGAAAGCATATGACAATGAAACAAAACAATAAATAAAGACATAGTCCACAATTTCAAAGGCCACAGGCCCTAATAAATAAACGAAACATATAAAACACATGTATCCATGCTAGTTGTTAGAGGTGATGGGGATTGGGTTCTCCAAAGTTGTACCAGGAGTTGGCGGAGTACGAAAGGAGCATTAGACATGCTCCTTGAAATGGGTCATCCAGGCCTCCAGTTTCTCGATCTTCTCTGATAGCAAATTAGGGTCGCGCCAGACCACCACAACACGCTCCCGGGTATGACATTGGAAATAATGCATTTTGTTGAGAGTTGCTATCAATTTGACATTCTCCTCTTGTCTAACCGACTATGAATTCTCCAGATGATCCATAATTGAATGAATCACATCTCGGTAGTGCTCCATACAACAGCCTTATCGCTGACCGCGACCATCTTGACGCACCGACACACGACGTTATGAACGACCATGACGAATCGAATCCCCTTGCTACAGAACAGGAGGAGAGAGGTGGCCCCGAATCCCAAATGAGTCCTTGTGTCTACCATCTTGAGCTCATGACTGCACGTGTCCAGAATGCCCAGTCCGATCACCACCTTTGCCTCTTGTTTTGGCATTATGACTCAGATTTGGCGCTATGACACAGGTGTTGTCCTTGATGGCAACTCACTCAGATGACAGATCTCAGTTCAGGCTCACAGAATGAAGAAAGAGAGGTATACGTAGGTTCCCATTGACCAAGATGCGTGTACACGCGGGTTCGTAGACCAAAAGGCGTGTACACGCGGGTTCGTAGACCAAAAGGCGTGTATGGCATACACACGCACTTTCACGAAAGTAAAGGCACATACATGTTGGAAAACTTGGTTTTGGTCCGTGGTATTTGGTCCATGGTATTGTGATCCATGGTATTGGTCCAAGGTATCTTGTTTGTCGTGTTGACCCCAGGTATTTGGTCCAAGGTATTGATTCTAAGTGGTTTTGGACCATGGTATTAAGTAAGGACTAAGACTATAAAAGGAGGAGAAGATCATTAGGCAAGGGCACTCATGAATTGAATATCTAATGAAGAGCAAGATCTAGAATACTGGTGATTGGGTTATGGTGCACAGCTGGATCTGAATCAGGGATGAACCTGAGCACGTGATGAAGGATAAGTTCTGTTGATGGGTCAAGATCTTAAGGCTTGAAGAGAAGTATATTTGTGTGGTTTTTATCTTTTATCTGAATAATTGGTGCATGTCGTAATCTGTAAATATGATGATCTGGGTATAACTGATGTCTGAATAATTGTAAAGGTTAAAATCATCATTTACAGATCTATACGTAGGTTCATTATAGCAAAGGTGCATATACACACTGGTTCGGCATTTCAAAAGTGCGTATATGCAGGTTTGCCTTTATACAAGTGTGTATGCACGTAGGTTCGTCACACTGAAGTAGCGTACATAAAAATATGCTTTAGCTACTTCTTATTGTTGTTACAGTGTTCTGGGTTCTGGCTTGGGTTCTGGTTACTGTTACTGTGTTCTGGTTCTAACATTCAGAGAAGTGATTGATTGATTCAGTTTTGGTTGGTGTAAAGGAGATTGGTTGATGCAGATATATTTGAAATTTGATTGATGTTATTAATGGATCTAGTTTGAAAATTTATGAAACATGGTCCCTGGAAGAAAAGAGAATGTTGTAGCCTTCTGTAGGTCAACACCTACATACTAGTACATCCACTAGTACAAGAGCTAGGGGGTTGTAGCTCCCTTCCAGGAGAAGCTAGAGAACGAGAGAAGGTTGTAGCCTTCTGCAGGTAGAAGCCTGTGTACTGGTATAAGACTGCACCAATACAAAATATTGTAAAAAGAAGTTTCTTATTAAAAGAAAGATAGAGACGATTGCAGCAGGTGGTTTTCACCCACATTGGGTTTCCACCTTATATCTTGTGTTCATGTGTGTGACTGTCTGTTTTGTTTTTACTGCTCCTGGTTACTGTTTATATGGTTATGATGCACAGATTAAAGATCAACATATGAAGAATTAACTAAATTATAAGTTTACAAGGTATACAATAGTTTCCTTATATACAGTTGCGTATACACACAAGTTTCATTAACTGAAGTAGCATATATGAATAAGAATATGGAAATGAAATATTATTGACTTGATAATACTGATTCACCCCCCCTCTCAGTATTATTTCCTACATCTTGAAGTCGCGCGACTTGAACCCTATGCACTTAGAACTTCTGGTCTCCCTCCACCACTGTTAGACACTAGCTTGAGTCGAGGCCGGGACTTAGCCACACTTAGATTACCCGAATTATGTGGCACCTGGGTTGAGGAATGTGCTAAGCGAGGAATCGACTGCATGCTTAAAACCTTGAATCCACCTAAGCAAGACGAAGAACACCCTTCCAATAGCTACCAAAAAATCGATGCAGGGGTCAAGATGATCAGCTCTAGCTGAACCTCCTCTCCCTTTGGCGTCGGGCACCCACAACTTACAAAGTTATTTCCCACCTCAAACCAGCAACATACACCCCCCTTAAAGAAATCCCTCACAATTCCAGCAAACCAAAATCCACAACAATCTCACCAATGGCACCACCTCGTAGGCCAGGACCCTATGAACTGGCTGGGAAGACACACTTCAATAATCCCGCTCCACCAATGGCAGATTTGAAACCAGCCTAGAGTAAAACCGCACTAAACAAACCAAGAGCCATAGAAAACTACCCCCGCCAGATTCATTCCTCTTGCCAAACCCAATTCGGTAATTGACAACTACCCACATCTAGCAGTAGGAGCGGAACCTTCTATGATAATGCTGACCCTTTACCCAGCCCGGAGTAGCTCTGCAACACCCTCCTCTTCTCCCAACACTCCACACATAGGCTCCAAAACTCTCTCCACTTCCTAATGACCATCGAACACCCCCACCACCTTAATGCGTGTTGGGCTTCAGTTTTGATCTCATTTTGCTTTGATAAACTTATCTAGTTATCCATTTATCCCTCATTTTCACTTCATCCATCTCATTTTAATGAATATTTGATGTCTAATCAGGTATTTAGCTTTAATTTATCAATTTCTAAAGTTTTTATTAAAGTTTGATTTTAAGTGCAATTTTGGCAATTTCAGAAATTCCCGTAATCACTTCACGTTGGATATGGATGCAGGCCACTTCAGCACGAATGGGATGCATGAATAGGAAGCTTGGGAACTAGGATCAAGCCACCTATGCTTGGTTCCAACAGAACGAGTTTTCTTATGCCTTTTTGGAGCTAGTCAATCATGACTAGTCATCCAGAAATCCCATCTAAATAGGGCTGTTTTGGGATTCCATGATCTTAGTCATATTTCTTGGGATGGTGGAGTTGGATTCGACTTGAATAGGTGGACTAAAGTAGATATGATTGTTAGAGTGATTTTAGATCAGTTGGTTTCATGAACTCATTATTTAAGAGCCACACTTTGATGGCTCAACACACTTGACATATGATACTATTATGCTGTAATATTTTTGGTTTGAAGACTTGAGTTGGAGACCTATGTTACTTTCATTTTGCTGATCAATACATGGATGTTTTGCTGATCTAAAGCTTCTGATATCATCTTCATTAGTGTGCAAAGCAAGGGTGGAGGGCCCCCACTCCAAGCTAAGTACACTTCCAAGTTAGACTAGTTTTATTTCATTGCAAATCTGGTTGATGATAGCTTTAGTTTTTCAAAGTCTTATTTCAGATTGTATCATGGTTATGAATAGTGATTGATTTCATTTGTTAATGGTTTATTCATCATCTAATTGAGTGGGAAAACAAGTGTTCAAGTTGGGCATTCTCTCTATGAAATGGTGAATTAGAATTAGTCTCTTTCATTTACATGCAAATGGTTTGTTTTCATTTAGATTTATATCTTGAGATGAATGAGTTATTATGGAAAGCTTTGAGTGTCTCTTAAGTTAAGAGCCTTTTTCATGTATGATTTATGCATCTTGAGTCTTTGATTATAATCTCTAATTCATTGAAGTAATACTTGAGGAGGAAGTAGATTTCTTGAGTCAAGAACTCTTCCAATGTTCCCTCTTTTGAGCTGATTGAATCAAGAGTTTTAATATATATTGCTTCTTAGTTTTTAATCATTTATCTTTCAAGCATTGATTATATTAGATCTTCACAAATAGTGGTTTGCCTCCAAGAATAAAACAACCCGGATTGATAGTAAATAATTGTGTTAATTTAGGAACATAAATTAGCCCAACATTTTGGCGCCGTTGCCGGGGAGGCAAATATCAACATCGTCGATAGAAAGATAAAATCCAAAATAAACAAAAACATTAGTTACATTTCATTTCTTTAATTATGTTTCTTTATGCCTAGAGTTAGAGATCCTCAAGGTAGATTTATCAAAAACCCCCCACAAGTAGAGATAGGATCATCACATACACCTGTTACTGGTAATCCAATCATTGAAGAGCTGATTGAAAAACAAAGGAGTGGCCAAAGATTAACCTTGATTGAAAGGCAAACTTTGTCAGCTTGGGAAGCAAGGCAAAAATTCTCCACTTCCGGAAAACCAAAAGAGAAAGGAAAACAACTTGTCTTTCCACCCATCAATCCTCCTATCTTCCCACAAATTGAATCTCCACTTGAAACTCCACCTGAAATTGAAATAAATCAAACAATGGCAGAAGGACATGGATCAGTTCATCTTAATGATAATGAACAAAGAGCTGAAAATGAAAGACAAGAACGAGAATGGAGGAGGAAGAGAGAGGAAGACATGAAAAATGAAAATGATAGAAAACTAGAAAATGATAGAAAAAGACAAGAAGATGGACTTGACCAAGAATCAACATTTGGTTTCCCAATAATAGATACAAGTGCAATACTAGGAGAAGAAGTAAAGATGAAAAACATTCCACCTTCTGTGTTGCCGAACTTCTATGGAATGTCTACAGAAGATCCGGATTCATTCATGTTTGAATTCGATATCTTATGTAGAACATATGGCTATACTGATGATGTCCATAAGCTTCGTCTTTTTCCTGCAACATTAAAAGCAGCAGCATTAAAATGGTTTATGGGGTTAGGAGAACAAACAATAGCCTCTTGGGATGATATGCGAACTGTCTTCCTTAAGAAATACCAACCTTATTGTAGATCTAGAGATTCAAAGGAAGATGTGTTTAGAATGACACAGCAAGAAGATGAAAATCTAGAAGAATACTTAGAACGGTTTGCATATAATCTTCAGAAGTCTAAACAACATTCCCTAAACCAAGAAACTGTTCGCACAATCTTCCTCAAAGGCATAAGAGATGAATACCTTGACATTTTAAATGTAATGGGTAAAGGAGATATTTCAAATCTTCCATTTGATGAAATTGTCGAGTTATGTCAGAAATATTCTAGAGGAAGATCAAAAACCGGAAGAAGAGAAGTAAGTTCTAAGGCAGCAAAGTCAGCTGCAGGAGGGATAACAAGGGCTGAAATAGGAAGTCTATTGGAAAACTTTAAAACAGATCTTTTGAGTACATTAGGGACACAAGTAGATGTGCTAAAGGCAAACAAGAAAAAGGAAGAACAAGAACAAGCCTTAGCAATATTTTGTTCAAAATGTAAAAAGAAACATCCTCTAAGAGACTGTCCTTTAGATAGCATTCAAGTGTGTGGTCTTTGTACAGGCAATCATTCCACTGAAAATTGTGTAACATTGAAAGAATTGCAAACTCCTTCCATGGAGGACATGCAAGGAGCAGAAGGTTTCTATTATGTTGCACCAAGAAGACCATGGCCACCTAGAATGCCTCAGCCAAATCAACAACAAATCCCTCAGCAAAATTATGCTTATCCATCTTATAATCCTTGGGCCCCTCCTATGCCATGGCAAGCTTGGCCTCCACAACAATATCCACAACAACCTGGACAAGGTTGGAGAGGATATGGTTATGGAAACCAACAGCCACAACAGTCTCAACAATACCAACAACCTTACCAGCAACAATACCAACAATCATTTCCATATCCTCCATCCATGCCATTTCCGCCACAAAATTCTGCATATCCATTCCAGCAGCAGAATCCACCACCATTATTCCCACAACAACAACAGTTACAATTACCTTCGAGTCAACAACCCAGACCAACACAATTGCCAGCTCAACCGGTTGCCAATCCAAATAACAAAGTGGACAAATCAGCATACATTGTAGAAGAAGCAGCATATTTTCCAACTTATTCTATTCTTCCTTTAAATGATGTCCATCTAAGGTCTGGAAAAGTAGTTAAAAAGGATTCTCCTCCAATAGTAGAAGAACCAAATGAACAAGGAGAGTCATCTGAAACATTACAACCAAAGATACAAAATCAGAAAGGAACAAATGTTACAACACAAACACCACCTTATCCTGAAAGGTTGGTAGAACAACAAAATCAAAATCAAATAACCCTTCCTGAATTTGATATCTTAGATGAGTTAAGAAATGCATATGTAAAGATTCCTTTGTTGAAAGCTATTAAAGAAATACCCATATATGCAAAAACAATAAAGGAATTATGCATTCGAAAAGAAAGAAAGAAAAAGGATCCTACAACAGTCCAAGTCATTGGAAAATTAGCAAGTCTCATGTCTACTCAACCTATGGTAGAAAAATATATTGATCCTGGTATCCCAATGGTTACCATATCAATAAACAATTTCTCGGTACCAAACACTTTAATAGACTTGGGAGCAGCTATCAATGTAATGACAATGGAGACAATGAAAACTTTGCAATTAAACAACATTAGATCAACTTCAACAGTTTTGGAATTAGCAGATAGATCTAAAGTTGTTCCTGAAGGAATGTTAGAGGATATCATAGTCTCCTTGGACTCATGGGAATATCCTGTTGACTTCCTGATCCTGCAACCAAAGACAAACTTGGGAGGACATCCTTTAATTTTAGGCAGACCATGGTTAGCCACTGCTGATGCCTTCATAGGATGCAGATCTGGAAGTATGATAATTTCACATGGAGATGAAAAGAAACATATCACTCTTTATTCACCTGCACAATCCACTTCTTTAGAATCAATACTTGAAACCGAAGAAAAGCAACAAACAAAAGCAGTTTTAAGTATAAATCAATTCTTTGATTTTAGAGAAGAAGAAGAGAATGAAGATTTGATGGATCTTTTTATCTCAGAGCCAAGTATTTCAGAGCAGCTTAGAAAAGTTCAATATGAAGCTGCAAATGAACTTCTGAATCAATGTTTTCAGGAAACATGTACTATTCGAACAATGCAAAACTCTTTGGTAGACATCTTTCCTGTAAACACAATCAACAATCCAACCATTAAAACAATTGAGATAAATCCTGGAAAACATTTAAATATTGGAACCCAGCTGCAATCACAACAAGAACAAGAGGTAATTGCATTACTACAGAAATACTCAAAAGCATTTGCCTGGGATTATACAGATATGCAAGGAATTCATCCTAATACATGTATCCATCACATCTACACAGAAGATAAACTGAAACCTGTTAGACAACCTCAAAGACGAATGAATCCAATGATAAAAGAAATAGTAAAAGAAGAATTACAAAAACTGTTAAATGTTGGATTCATCTATCCTATTTCAGATAGTCAATGGGTTTCTCCACTGGTAGTTGTACCAAAGAAAAATGGAAAGTGGAGGGTATGTGTAGACTATAGAGAGCTAAACAAAGCTACATTAAAAGATCATTTTCCTCTACCATTCATTGATCAGGTGCTAGACTCCTTGGCTGGAAAGAAATACTTTTCTTTCTTGGATGGGTTTAGCGGATACAATCAGATTAGAATAGCAAAGGAAGACCAAGACAAAACTACATTTACATGCCCATGGGGAACCTATGCATACAATGTTTTGCCATTTGGTTTATGCAATGCACCTGCAACTTTTCAAAGAGCAGTGCTTGCGATATTTGCTGATCTAGTCCACGAATGTGTAGAAGTTTATATGGATGACTTCACAGTGTATGGAAACACATATGATGATTGCTTGAACAATCTTGAGAAAGTCTTGAAGAGATGTATTGAAACAAATCTGTCCTTAAGTAACGAAAAATGCTACATAATGTTGACAGAGGGTATAGTACTGGGACACCATATTTCCGCTTCTGGAATTAAGGTGGATCCAGCTAAAATACAAGTCCTAGTTAACCTGATGCCACCTACAACACAGAAGGAGGTCAGAAGTTTCTTGGGATATGCAGGCTATTATAGACGGTTCATAGAAAACTTTAGCAAAATAGCTCAACCCCTGTTTAAATTATTAGCAAAAGATGTTGAATTTCAATGGACAAATAACTGTCAGAATGCTTTTCAAATCTTAAAAGATAAGCTGTCAGTGGCACCCATACTTAGAGGACCAAATTGGTCTTTGCCATTTCATATTTCCACTGATGCATCAGATACAGCAATAGGTGCCTCTTTGGGACAGAAAGAAAATTTGTTCAACTATGCAATATACTTTATCAGTAAAAATTTGACACCTGCAGAAACAAATTATACAGTCACTGAAAAGGAAATGTTAGCCGTCATACATGCAGTAAACAAATTCAGACATTACATAACAGGATATCAAGTTTTTGTTCACACAGATCATTCAGCAATAAAATACTTGATGAACAAACCCATCACTAATGGACGAATTACAAGATGGCTCCTGTTATTGCAAGAATTTAATATTACAATCCAAGACCGGCCAGGCAAAGAAAACCAAGTAGCTGACTTTCTTTCCCGTATCCAATCACCAGAAGACCCAAATCCTGTGATAGACAATTTCCCTGATGAACATCTGTTTGCCATAACAGTGAAAACACCTTGGTTTGCAGATATTGCTAATTACTTGTCATCTGGAAAATTTCCAACTCAATTCACAAGTAAGCAAAGAAAGAAAATTGTTAGAGAAAGTTCTAGATATAGCTGGGTGAACGGTGATTTGTTTTATACTGGTTCAGATCTAATGATTAGAAAGTGTGTGCGTGAAGATGAAATACTAGATATACTCAGGGCATGTCATGACGAACCATGTGGTGGTCATTTTGCAGATAAAAGAACAGCATACAAGGTGCTGCAACTGGGCTATTACTGGCCATCTGTCTTCAAGGATTCTAAGGCATATGTCAAACAGTGTGACAGTTGCCAAAGAATAGGAAGACCTATCATGTCAGATGAAATGCCGCTCAAGCCTCAAGTCCTCATTGAGCCATTTGAACAGTGGGCACTTGACTTTGTTGGACCCATTAATCCACCGTCAAATGGAAAAAGATACATTCTGGTATGCACAGATTATGTAACAAAATGGGCAGAAGCCAAAGCAGTGAGCAGAGCAACTGAAGACACAGTGGTCACATTCCTCTTTGAAGAAATTTTTGTGAGATATGGAGTACCTAGACAAATTGTGACAGATCAAGGAACACAATTTACATCAAAGTTAGTACGGGATCTGACAGAAAAATACAAGATTAAACACAGAAAGTCTACTCCATATCACCCTCAAGCAAATGGTCAAGTAGAATCCACAAATAAGGTCTTAGAAAACATCATGACTAAGACAGTTCAGCTGAATAGGAAAGATTGGTCTGAGAAGTTAAAGGATGCATTATGGGCTTACAGAATAACATGGAAAAATACAACTGGGTTTAGTCCATATCAGTTGGTCTATGGGAAAGAAGCATTATTGCCTATTGAGTTCCAGATACAAACATTTAGACTAGCAGCTGAATTGGGCATAGACTTGACAGAAGCACAACAACAAAGGATCATGGAGCTGAATCAATTGGATGAGCATCGTCAGCAAGCTATAGAGCATACAAGATTGGTACAAGAACAAAGAATGAAATGGCACGACAGATATATTAAAACCAAGACATTTCAGAAGGGAGACTGGGCCTTGTTATTTGACTCCAAGTTCAAGGATTTCAAGGCAAAATTTACCACACATTGGCTTGGGCCATATGAAATAGAAGAAATCTTCGATAATGGAGCAGTGAAGATAAAGACCATTGACCAGGATCCCACCTCATTTGTTGTAAATGGTCATAGACTGAAAGTTTATCATCAGCCTATTAGTAAAGAGACATTCATGAAACAACTGGTAGAAGAATCAGAACTGGAAATTATGGCTCTGCCATCTTCCAGTTCAGAAAAAGAATAAAGCAACAGATATATTTAAAAAAAAAAAAAAAAAAAAAAAAAAAAAAAAAAAAAAAAAAAAAAACAAAACAAAACAAAACAAAACAAAACAAAACAAAGAAAAAAGAAAAATAAATTGTTTGCTGGTGAAAACCAGGCAACTGGCGCTAAGCAAACACGAATTCATAGGGGAAAACCAGGGAAACCTGGACTCTATGAATTCACTATTCTTGTTTTACTATTCTCACATTATTTCAATGCAGGACCTTTCCACAATTGACTTGAGGACAAGTCAAACATTCAACAAGGGAGAGTCTTGAAGCAAGCTTTTAGCTGTTACAGCTAAGGTGTTATGTTGATCACTTTGGACCTGAAGCAAACTTAGATTGCAGCAGATCAAATCATTTCAGAAGTATTGCAAAGGGACCTGAGATAAAATAATATTGCAGTGGGACCTGAAGCAAACTTGTTGCAGCAGCACCAGAATAGAATCGACACAATATTTCAGAAGCATTGCAGAGGGACCTGAAATGAAAAATTATTCAAAGGGACCTGAACAACTCAAGAAGTGCAGTATAGTGAACAAGAAGCAGTAATAAAGAGTCTACTATCCACAACATTTTGGATTCCATTCCACCTGAACAAACAGCATTCAACATTCAACCTGTACAAACAACAGCAAGGGAGTATATTCATAAGCCATTTTTTGTGCTTGAAATTCAAATTTTTTTTAGAAACTTCTAGTTTTGATTTAATTGAAGTAAGTATCTGCAAATATTCATTAATATTCATTCCCAGTATATACCCTACATTCCCTATTCATCTTCCATTTCATTTCATTCATATAAACTTTCCCTAGATAGTTTTTTTAAATGCAAAGAGATCACACTGGGATCACTCTTTTCACATGTACATGAAGTCAAGCATGATTATAATTTTAAACATGACCCCATGGTCATTTTAAAATTATAAAAACTATGTTATAAGAATATGCGCTAAAGTTATTAAAGCATTGAATATAAACATTATAGGTTATAAGGTGCTAAAGTGATTTCAAATAAGCATAACCTAATAATGTTTCAAAAGACATAGAGAATGCGCATATATTAAAGACAGTGGTTATAAGAGGATTGCGCAAATAATATAAAGACATATTTATATACCTTAAAGCGCATATCCAAATAATCAACAGCATATAACATAGTAATATAAGGACCACGGGCAATGTAATGGTGATAGAAATGAGGCCGTGAACATGCAATATAAAGGTGATATAAGTGAGGCCGTATGCATTCAATGGCAGTGGTAAGTGAACTATGGCGTATATATATATTGCAACATATATCAAATGCACCAAAACCGTAACATTTCCATACGATAGTAAAGGAGCAATAAGACATAAACAAAGATATGACTAAAACTATGATATAACAGTGCGCATGCAAACGTTATATAGTTAAGTCGTAAATCTTATGAATACGTTGTATGGAATGAAGAAAACGAGTTTACGGCATAATTGCACACGCCATATGATAATGATCACACAGTGGTGCTACAGCCAGGTAATATGAATGATAATAATCACGTTATATCATTATCGTGAAAGGTATGGAAGCGGCCAATGCAGCAGTAGTGAATGGAATAAATACCCATATTCACCACGCAGCCCAACTACTCAACAAAGAATACGGTAGGTGACACGGTGTTACACCAGTCAGAGGGTATTGGTTGATGGAAACGGCGGACCATGAGTAATTCAAATGGCCAGCTACCAACGTCTACCAACAATGAACCGCAGGGTATACGGAGAAAACGGTCATGAAATAACCATCCCTGCGTTGATTCAAACCACCATTTCCTCATTGCCGAGAGCTCAGAGAGTCGGGTTTGTGCCAAAAACAAAGCAAAAGGCGAAGGAGTGAGTTGAGAGGAATTTTAAAGGGAAATTCTGAGGCGAAGAAGCCAAGTTTGGCAAACAAACAAGGTGAGAACTTGAGTGCTTTTCGCTCGGCGACTATAGATAAGATTGAGTCCGCCATTACTCACACAGTTTCATTGTTTGACACCAGTGCGACTGTCCAAGAAAGAAGGGATTCGAAGGTTTGTTTGCGTCCCACGCGGCCAGTGACAGCCAGGTAACCCCAAAAATCCGGGATAACTCTTTGTATACAGCACGTAGGAAGGATTGATTAAATGTTAATGCATAGACTGTGGCGTGAAAACAATAATAATCGGCCAAGCATTTAAAATCACTGGTTGCATGCATTACACGATAGAGGGAAATGAGAAATCAAATGCATCCAACATGGTGAGGTGGTTTAAATGACTGAGCGTGAGGGTTGTTGTATTTATAACCACTGTTTGTTGAACTATAGTTTGCCATGAGCCGCCGAGTTTTCAAATGCATATGAATATGTTTTCAATATGCGCCATTGTCATCGGCTGTCAAACAAGTCATGAGGGTTTGTGAATACATGGTTGCACTGAACAGAATGTCGACATAGGCATTAAATTGAGATTTTAAAAGTGCTGTTGTGTGTAAATATGAGTTGTAACGCATTAATATATGCCGTGGGTATTGCCAAAAGGAACAGAGGAATGCTGTAGGGGTGCATGTTAAAACGAGTCTTCAACCGTGTTCATGTTTCACTGTGCGCATATATTCATATATTTGTGCCATTAAAATGCATAGGATTGTCTGCAAATTTGTTGCATGGACTGCAAATCCTAATTGAAATCGACTTTGCATTATTTTGTGCCTTAAGACCAAGGGTTTCATTGACTGTGTTTCTTTAAAAAAAAAAATTTTTGCCATTTGTTTTGAGCAGTAAGAATATGAGGCCGAGCGCATATGAATAGCCCTCTAGGCTCAAAAGGTTGTCTGCAATCTTGTGTTATTTTTGTGAAATAATGAGAGGGTTTAGGCCGAGAGCAAAAGTTGCTTGTATACACAGTCATGTTTTTAAATTTTTTTTGAAAGGCCAGTGCAATTTGCGCATTAAACACAGTCAATATTTGTGAATTTTTGAGAGGCCGAGAGTAATTTTTGCATTATACAGTCATGTTTTCTTTCATTATGGATAAACAAGGAATGTTTTGAGGAACTGTTAAGAGGCCGAGAGAAAAATTTCCATTGTAAATACACAGAGAATGTTTGAGGAAGCCGAAAACAAGAATTTTTCTTCTGTTTTTATACACAGTAACACATGATTGGGAAAACATGGTTAATTCTATATGTGTATTTACTTTTTAAAAAACATACAGAGAGGGCAGTATATTGATCATGGATATTCAGGTGTGGTGTGCCTTGAAACAGGGGTTTGAAACAGGTTTATACAGAGGAAAGACAGCAGAGATTTAAAGTTGAATCAGAGAGGGCAGGTAAGCCTCATTGCTTCTACAATTTCATTTAAAAACAATCATCATTATCCTTGTCAAAATGAAGTTAGTAACAGCAGAAGATTATATTTATTGGTTCACAGAGATCATGACAAACCGGGTAGAACCGAGATTCCAAATAGAAAGTTGGAGCAAAGAAACTGTAGAAAAATTATATCAGTCAGGAATGATAGGATTTCTACAGAAGTTTAATGGTCATTCAGAACAGATAACTAAGGAGTTCATCAATAATTTCAGTCAAGACAAAACTCAAGTAGGTGAACTCAGTATTCCCATAACTCAGGAGTTCTTATCCAAAGCCTTAGAGTTGCCTATGATAGGAGAAAAATATCACAAGGGTTTGCATTTCAAGGAGAAAGCATGGACTTTCTTCCTTGAAAAGAACAGGAAAGGCACCTTTGATAGAGCTAAGGGGATACCTCGGGAATGGTTCAATGAACCATGGGGAGAACTAGTTATGGTTATTCAGAAATTTTTGACTTGTGACCGACAGTATAGCATTGCTCATCTATACCATGTTAGATTGCTGCAGCACATAAAAGGAGATGGTAGAATAAACTTGCCATATTTTCTATATAAAAGTCTTGTCAAAATGGTTGAATCAGTGAAACAGGAGCACAAGCCAAAGGCAACACAGGTATATCATCAGGGATTAATTAAAATCTTGGTAGAATATCAGGTGAAATCAAAGGGGTTAGAATGGAAGGAATTCATGCATAAAAATCATTTCATTGAACAACTTGTTGATATACAAGACAAAGTAGAGCAAGAAGATAAAAGCATAATGAACTCTCCCTTCTATCCTAGAACCAGAGCTAGAAATATGGCCATGAATGAGATTGATACATCTGTTATGTCGGTTCCTAGGACTAGGAATTCTATTGATTTTGAACAGGAGGTAGAAGCATATTCTCCTAGGAAACCAGAAGAACAAGATGTAGCACAAGAACCCCTTGAGAGAGATTCCATATTTGATAATGATGCAGGAGAATCATTGATGAAAACCACCCAGGATTTTGAAAAGGAACTGAATTTGGCCAAGATACAAGACTTAACAGATCAGCTAGGAATAAGTAAAATTGTTGAGAGGCAATTAAAATCAGAGAATAAGGCACAGAAAAAGGATAATGCAAAGTTAATGAAAACAAATGAACAATTACAAGAAGAAATAAGCAGGTTGCAAAAGAGAAATGATTTACTTTCCAAACAGGCATTCCAGTGGTTAAAAGATAAAAACATGTGGAAAGCTAAATATGAAAAGCAGAAAGTTAAAGCAGCAATGTTAAAGGCCAAACAGGAATCAGAATTTGATAGTGTGAACAGGGAAACAGATACAGGTACAGCATCTACTTCAGAGGGCAGAAGGTCCAAGAGGAGCAAGCAAGCATGGGGACATGCTTGATCATAAGCATGGGAGAGATGTTGGGCTTCAGTTTTGATCTCATTTTGCTTTGATAAACTTATCTAGTTATCCATTTATCCCTCATTTTCACTTCATCCATCTCATTTTAATGAATATTTGATGTCTAATCAGGTATTTAGCTTTAATTTATCAATTTCTAAAGTTTTTATTAAAGTTTGATTTTAAGTGCAATTTTGGCAATTTCAGAAATTCCCGTAATCACTTCACGTTGGATATGGATGCAGGCCACTTCAGCACGAATGGGATGCATGAATAGGAAGCTTGGGAACTAGGATCAAGCCACCTATGCTTGGTTCCAACAGAACGAGTTTTCTTATGCCTTTTTGGAGCTAGTCAATCATGACTAGTCATCCAGAAATCCCATCTAAATAGGGCTGTTTTGGGATTCCATGATCTTAGTCATATTTCTTGGGATGGTGGAGTTGGATTCGACTTGAATAGGTGGACTAAAGTAGATATGATTGTTAGAGTGATTTTAGATCAGTTGGTTTCATGAACTCATTATTTAAGAGCCACACTTTGATGGCTCAACACACTTGACATATGATACTATTATGCTGTAATATTTTTGGTTTGAAGACTTGAGTTGGAGACCTATGTTACTTTCATTTTGCTGATCAATACATGGATGTTTTGCTGATCTAAAGCTTCTGATATCATCTTCATTAGTGTGCAAAGCAAGGGTGGAGGGCCCCCACTCCAAGCTAAGTACACTTCCAAGTTAGACTAGTTTTATTTCATTGCAAATCTGGTTGATGATAGCTTTAGTTTTTCAAAGTCTTATTTCAGATTGTATCATGGTTATGAATAGTGATTGATTTCATTTGTTAATGGTTTATTCATCATCTAATTGAGTGGGAAAACAAGTGTTCAAGTTGGGCATTCTCTCTATGAAATGGTGAATTAGAATTAGTCTCTTTCATTTACATGCAAATGGTTTGTTTTCATTTAGATTTATATCTTGAGATGAATGAGTTATTATGGAAAGCTTTGAGTGTCTCTTAAGTTAAGAGCCTTTTTCATGTATGATTTATGCATCTTGAGTCTTTGATTATAATCTCTAATTCATTGAAGTAATACTTGAGGAGGAAGTAGATTTCTTGAGTCAAGAACTCTTCCAATGTTCCCTCTTTTGAGCTGATTGAATCAAGAGTTTTAATATATATTGCTTCTTAGTTTTTAATCATTTATCTTTCAAGCATTGATTATATTAGATCTTCACAAATAGTGGTTTGCCTCCAAGAATAAAACAACCCGGATTGATAGTAAATAATTGTGTTAATTTAGGAACATAAATTAGCCCAACAATGCGCTTACCAACCTCCGCAAGACCCAATGTGACTTGAGGTTTCCCATGTTGGTATTTACTGTCTCTCATAATCAGGATAATATGGGAGGGATGTGAGGCCAACTGGCCATCCTGTATCCACGTGTTTACTATAGGGACCCACGCGAGAACATCTTCCTCTTCGTTCCTCACCCCCATCGGGGAGGGAGTTGCAACATTCTTGGTGAAAAAAAATAAAAAAAATCATGCCTCGTAGGAGTAGGGATAATCAAGGAAAATTCTTACCAAAAACCCCCACACCCTCAAGTAGTCAACCTTCATTATTCTTCAGTGATTGTGAACTTCCATGACTGACTTAAGGGGAGTTAGAAGACCCTCTAGGTGAGCAACTCGAAATTTTTGAAGAACCTATTGGGGAAGAAGAAGAATCTACTTCACCCACCCAACTTATGCCTAAAAACAGGAACACTGATTTTTTCCCCATTAGAGAAACCAATGGAGAGGCTAGAATGAATAATATAAGCCCTGCTTCCCTTCCACACTTCCATGGATTAACCTCTAAGAATCCTGACACCTTCATGCTTTAATTTGTTGTTGTTTGTAGGACCTATGACTATGCCTCTAATGAGTAGAACCTGAATTTGTTCCCCTCTACCCTTAAAGATGCAACCTTGCGTTGGTTATGGGTTTGCTTGGGGAGAAACATCACTACCTGGGCCTAAATGAAACAAGCCTTCAATAACAAGAATAGGGACTATTGTAGGTCTAAAGAAACCAAGGAATAAATATTTAGGATGACTCTTGGACCCGATGAATCCCTAGAGGACTATGAGGAGAGATTTCAACTCAATTATAGGAGGGCCAACTCTACCCTTGATCCTGAATCACTCAAGCTAGTTTTTCTACGAGAGATCGGGGAGGTGTTGGGTAGCGAAGGCCTCGCGTAACGGGTCTGGGACTCAAAGTCTGCAATTTTGGGAGAAAGAATGGTAAAGACCCCGCGAGGTGCGCGGAGTGAAAATTGTAATGAGTCAAGTCAAAGGGTTGTCCACCCAAGAATAATGTAAAATAATAGGAAGAGAGTCAGTCTGCCCATGGTCTGCAGACCATGGGAATGTATAAATAGAGCAAGGCTCTATGACTAGAAGTCAATTTTTTTGGGGAGAATATTAGTTTGGGATCCTGGTGTTATGGTTTTGTAAAGACAGTATTATCTGCGTCTGTAAGTCCAAGTCAAGGGTGTTGGTAGATAGATAGAGGCTCTGCAGCTGTGTGCGCAGAGGCTTGATAGAGTTCGCAGTTATGTGCTCGGACCCCTACAACTGAGTGCGCAGGGCAGATCTGGTTGTATGGACAGAAGATTTTAATAAAGATAAGTGGTTTCTGAAGTATCACAGATCTATTGTGTTCTGGTTTATGCATCTGTTATATGATTTATATCTTTTGTTACGATGATTGCGTGCATTGGGTTTTTCTGTTAAATGTTTGCTTAAAGATGGTATAAGAAGATCAGATCTATAATAATTTCATTGATAAGAACATACACCTGTGTGGATCTACGCAGAAGCCTGATACTAGTCCAGAGTGGCGCAAGGCCATAGGACGGTTCGCGACCCCTCTAGACCACATCAAGACATCCCAAGGATGCGAAAACATGGTTCCAATACCCTCCCCTACTACCTCGGGTGAGACCTCAGTCTGCGCTCCGCGGGCTGTTGCCGAAAGGGCCGGTAGCTGTGGGATTTGTTTGGCTAATAACTCTTCTGAACCTGGGTCAGGGCCCAATAAGCCAACAAATTGTTCTGTTGCCGGGACCGGGATCTGCTTAAGAGTTGTTTGATGTCAGAACGTTGGAACCCTACAAAGAAAGAGCTTGAAGATTGGTTGGATCAGAAGCTTCACGAGTTCGTGGTACAAGAAAATAGAAATCTGTGGATATTTGAGGAAAGCTAGTTGGATCGCTACATATACACAGAACTCCACGAGATTCTCTTCGCATCATTCTCAACAGAACTGTATGAGTGGATTGCAAGGCTAGCTGAACATCAGGGAAGGTGCAGACTGGATCAGCCCATCGTGTGGACCCCAGAGTTGGTGTGTAGGCTGGAAGCATCTGAAGACAAAATCGCACGGGCGGTAGATCACTGGTTGGATCAAGTAATAGGATGATTTATAATTGAGTTCATGATAGACACAACTGTGAGTTACAACGAGGCAGAAAGATGCTTTCTCCAAGGGTCGCGGGGTAAGTACATCAAATTGTTGAATACTTGGATTAAAATGTTGTTATGTGAAAAATAGGTTATGTGCATCCATTTGTGTCTGGAGTAATGAGGAGCGGAAGAGGCTACTGAGGGACTGAAGGATTAGAAAACAAGCCTCTGATTTCATTCTCGTGAGAAAGCGAGGAAGATCTCGTAGGGTTCTCTTCGAGAAGCGCAGTCTGATTGATAAAGCAACACTTTCCACTGATACCACCGCCATCTACGCCATCACGTACTTCACATACATCCAACCCCTCTTCACTTACCCCACCACTGCCACCATCGAGGGTAGGGATGGCAGGTGCAATCAAGTTGTCGATACTCAGAGGTGTAGGAAACGAGGAACCAGATCAGTTCTGGTTCGTGGTAAAGGCTGTATGGGAAGCCCAAGGCGTAACAAATGAGAACATAAAAAAGGCTTCTCTGGCGAGCATGCTTCAGGACCGTGCATTGACGTGGTATATAAAGTACTCTAGCGATCACCCAAATGCGGGAATAGCAACGATTCAGGACGCGCTGAACAAAGAATTTAGCTGACCAAAATCAGAAACGCAGTCGATCATCGGGTTCAAGAAGATTGCGATGATGCTTGGTGAAACCCCGTGGGATTTGGATAAGAGATTGAAAAGTACAATCTGCGATGCAAACACGAGGCTAACAGACGCGCAACACTGCGCGTGGTTTGTGGTGTCATTGACACCATATCTAAGGATGACGCTATCACAGCAAAAGATCTCAACCCAAGCTGAAGCATTAGAGACAATGATGAGGTTGCATGAAACTCCAATATAGGATCCGGGGTTTGGAGGTCAGCAAATCTACACGCAACTACAAAACCTATGCTTAGAAATATAAAGTTTGAAACAAGATAAAGCACCCCGGTCAGAAGCTCACACAGAGGTATGGTGCCTAAAATGTAAAGGCCAGGGCCATGATAAGGATAACTGTCCGATATTTGCAAACTATCAGGTAGGAGGTGGACCAATGCCATTGCAACCAGAGGCGCAAGTAGGGCCGAGCGCAACGCCCTCGCTCTGGTGCGAAATCTATCATGTAGGAGGAAAGAACAACACAGACAACTGTCATCTATTGCCGAAACTGATACAACCCCCTCAACAACTATTTTGCAATTTTTGTAGATTGATGGGCCATGACGAATGCAATTGCCGAAGTTATGAGTTGTTGATGGAACAGACACCTGCTTACAGGATGCAGATTGAGATGCGAGGTTAGGATCTAGCTGCAGCGATAGCACGAGGCAGACTTCAGGGGCACAGATGGGGACGAGGCAGAATGGGACCTGGGCAAGGCCGAGTACAATTAATCTGCTACAATTGTGGAGGACCTGGGCACTATGCACGGGATTGCACGAACCCAACCAGAACATGCTGCCCATACTATTGCCAATTCGATCACGACGCAGTAGATTTCCCCACACTAATTGAACAAATGCAGGAAAAAGGGGTGCTCCAGGTTACTCCCACTCAAAACATCCAGATGATGAAGGCGGAATCGTGCAAGGAGGATCCTAATGTGAACATGATGCTTAGAAGTGGTGCGACTACAGGAGAAGATAAGGGGAAGCAACCTGAGGAGGATGCATGGGTTCGCAAGGCCCTGACAAAGCAACCTAAATTTGATTTAGAGCGTGCGAAGGAAACATTTATGAAAGCTAAGAAGAGCTTCGCGGAGCCTTCTACTTCGGGTAGCAAGGATCAGACTGAGCGAGAGTTGGATACTTCCATGTTAACTACCTTTCTAGAGACTTGCACGAAACTACTACGGGACACTAGAGCGGTGAAAGGATTGCAAGAATTGATAACTAGATGTGTAGGGTCTGGTGAACCACGCATGATCAGGAAGCTAGGCAAGCATGCTTTACACACAGGGCGGGAGATGCGGTTGACTGCCTAGATTGGCGACTATGAGATGGATCAAGTCATTCTGGACTTGGGGTCAGATGCGAATGTCCTACCTAAACAGACATGGGAATGCATGGGTAGGCCCACATTACAATGGTCTCCTATTCAATTACGGATGGCAAACCAACAAAAGATCTTGCCCATGGGGAGACTACAAGGAGTCACAGTAGATATAGAAGGCGCGAACACATAAACAAACTTTGAGGTAATACAAATTGTGGATGATAGTAACCCTTAACCAGCAGTATTGGGGATAGACTGGGCCACAGACATAAATGGAGTCATTAATCTAAAAGACCGAAATATGATATTTGAGAAAAAGTCTCTGCGCGTAGTCGTCCTGCTAGATCCAGTCGAAGGGGCATGCTACACTGAACCCGTACGCGACAAGGAGAGTGATGAGGACTTGGATCATATCTACCAGATCACAGCACAAGATCAGGACCGGGTGAATCTGACATCAGACAGGAGAATCTCATGGGAACGTGACAGTTCCTGTACATCAGACTCCGATGAAGAGATTGAGCGATGGTAGAACCGATTGCATGAGGTAACAACGCTAAATTGTAATATGATGACTAGATCACTACGCCGTGTAACGATAGAAGCAAGGGAGCGGCCGAACGATGGGGGTGCGACGAAAGCGGAGGAACCAATAGACCATTGCGAATCGGTGAGTTTGGAAGAAAAGCAAGGTGCACAAACAGGGTTGTTGAGTGCAACAACTACACAAGGGTGGAGTATACACCAAAAGACTAGGGGAAAGTGGCGCGACTCTAGGAGGCAGGTGCGCGGTCGGATTGGCGGACAAAAGGGGGTGAGCATCCATCGGCAACATAGGGTGCGAATGTATGGTTTGCTAACGCTTAAACCGCATATGAAGTAAAAATTTGAATCCACCGCAACAATGTAGCCCGCTAGCTGTCCGAAAAGCAGGAGGACACACGAACAACATAAGACGATCCACTGGGACACCAGAGAGTCAATGGACCTCTCACGGGAGGGAGGCGAAGGTGCGCTTCTCAATAGTAAGACAAGAAGAAACCCAGAATGGGCACGGTAGCATCAGGCTGTGTGAAATCCATGGAAAACGGGCGCAACTGAGAGGGAAGCGCGCGACAATAGGGAAAGGAATCAACAAAATAAGACAGGGCATCGCACAAGTGGGCCGTGCGACTCCACACATCAGAAAACCCAGTTTGGTCTAGTCTATCTCGGCAATAAGACGAGCTGTGACCCTGCTATCATGGCTGCGACCGCACCAACGGAGGAGTGTACCCCATACAACAACACCTAAGGAGCTAACGGATACGAAGGCACTCGAAAGGTGCCTGCAGCCCGGGCTAGCAGGGATGCTGAGACATCACACCTGGGGTGCGACCACCTGACTAGCTGTGGAAAGCACAGTCTCAGCGCCCCCCACAGTTGAAACAAGGCGCGGGACTATAAACAAGTTTGTGGAAGGTCGGTGCAGAAAGAATGTTCCGTGTAGGGCCAGTTGGATAGCACAATCGTGGCTACGCTGATGCATGGAAAGGGTGGCAGGTGACCGTTAACGCTACTATTCATGACAAGAGGTTCCGGTCATGGTAGCGGGGAACGGGCAGCAGGCCATTAAGACAGAAGTTCCGAGATAGGTACGAAAAGATCTACCACCGAGAAGATATTAATGCACTAGAAGTGAAGGGAAGGGATATATTCAAATCTACGCGCTTCTATAACAACCTTTGGACAATGCTAGGATATGTGAGATCTGAACCAGTAAAGACCAACACACACCCTGCTACTTGGCATGCCATGAGTACCATGGCAGGAACCCGAGCATGGTTCGCGGAAGAGCTGCATCCAACCCAGGAGGAGCCAGATGAAGGGGCAACAGCCCTCAAGGTTCCAATGTCCCCATGCACACCGCGGCCGCAAAAAAATAAGCAGACGATGGGGCCAGTTAGGGTATCACCGAGATTCAATAAAAGGTTAGTAGTCGAGAAGGGAAAAACAATCACCACTGAACCCGAAAAGGACGACGAAGATTTGCAAGATCTGATCGCTCAGATTGAAGTATAGGATGAGGACGAAGAAGCTGCGTTGCAAATACCTTCCTTATCCCCATATGTATCCCCATGGAATGGCACAACCAAGATACCGAAGGACCTGGACGCTGCAAAGAGTACGCTACAAACCCTGCTTCTTCCAGATGAGATAAGGTTTGATGGTTTGCCGCTGGGCCGAGTACTGAGTATCAAGTTTGAAGATTAGGATCTAGCGGACAATGACAAGTTCCCCCAGTTGGCCGCAGACAAATTACTACCGCGAAAATGGTTACTGGGTGTGGAAAAGGCGAGCTTATTAAACCTGAGGTGGATACCCCATTATCACTGTGCGACCATCACCATTTTTGTGATCTGACAGTTACTTTGTCTGGTACATGATTGGTATCTTTGGTTGGAAGAGCCAATTCCGATCACAGCCGATTTAGTACACCGGATTACTCACCTACCGATTAAGGGGAATGACCCCACAAACATAGCTAAAACAAGTAGCCCTGTGGGTCTTGCAGAAACAATGAAGGCCAAATATAATCTGGAAAAAGGAAAGCGTGGGTATGTAATAGCAAGCATTAACGATCGAGGGGTGCAAGTCGCCACCCAGCTACTAGCTAGTAAACTCATGAGGAAATGTCGCATAGATGAGGTAGCAGCCCTTGTTATTGCGCTTACGGAGCAATGTGCAGAAGGAGTCCAGTTCAATTGGGCACAGTTCTTATGTGACGAATTTCTGACGAATTGTAAGGAAGCACAGGACAAAGGTAAGACTTTCCATTATGTGTGGTTGTTACTCTCAATCCTTCTAGTTGTAGGAGAATTGCCACAGGGTAGCCATTTTTCCAGCATTGAGCACAACCTACCTGAAGCAATGTGGTTTACTTCGCTCTGGGCTACAAAGGATGCCACAAGGGTCCGGGAGATCAAGTTATTTTGGATATTCATGGAAGCAAGTATCTGGACATGGATTGCTTGTAGACCATGGATGTCCCCAACAGTCTACAACAATTTGCAAAGCATGACCGAGTTCAAAGTAGACATGCACAACCTATATATTCGGGCGCGGAAGGATCCAAAGCAAACATGGGTCACACTCCCATTCATTACAACAGACGATGCCATTTACGAAGTATTGGCAGCATGGCCTCCAAAATGGTGCACCCCAGACAGGGCCACATTAGAAAGGATGGTAGCACAACAGAGAAAGAAGGAAATCCAACAACGACTCACTAAATTGGCAGAAAGGACACGTCAGGGACAAAAGGCCGCTTTGCTGCAGGAGGCGACCTAGGAAGTAGTTTCCGAAGAAACCTCGGAGGATCAGGAAATGTCCTCGGAACAGGATAGGTAGAAGGAATCAGAGACACAGGAATGCACCGACTTTACCACAAAATCACCCCAAGGCAAAAGGCAGCGCAACAAGGAATCACCACATGCACGCAAGAAGTCCAAAGTAGCTAAGACGTTGGAAAAATAATTTCTGGACAACATCAAACTAGCACGCAACGTCGTTACCGGCGCACTAGAGGAGCTGATGATAGAGCAGACAACTGTGTTGGGGGAGCTCAGAACGCAGCTGCAGGCATTACAGGTGCGACCCTCGGGAGGGATGATACCAAACCTAGTAGATGATACAGCCGCAGTCGAGCAGATGGTGTGTAGTCACACAATGAACACTTTAGTGTTGCCAGAAGGCGCTGTCTTAACTGAAGCGGAGGGTGCCATACCAAGTTGGGGGTTTAATTTGACCGCTCTGCCTCAAGAAACCCTCTACCAACTGCAGGATGGAGTAACTACTGAGTTGCGTGCCAAGGAAGGCCGTGCACTCCAAATATTAATGGAGCATAAGGCAAGTCTAGAGCAGATCAACCTACAACGTGATAACTTGGTCACCCACAGCCAGGAAGTGGAACAGGCTCTGACGGTGGCTTGCAACAAGGTACCAGAGTTGGTTGTCCCAACGGAACTTCCAATAACAGACAATATCCATTACATGGCTACCAGATTCTGTATGGCCTAAGAGGAGGCCGCGAAGGCTCAGTGGGAATTAAATTTGAAAATCGCGGAGCTAAGATTGAAGGCACAACCACCCACACCCCCGGAAGTTCAAGAGCAGCGCTGCAGAGAAATTCAAGAAAGGTTGGAAATTATAAAGCGCGCGGTCCAAGATTGCTCAGGATTGTTGGATCAGTCCCTACTCACGCTCACATCTTTACAAGACGACCCAATGATACAACAGGTAGAAACAGAAGTACGGGAGTTACAGTAGGCATATGACACCATTCAGGGGACTGTACAAACAGTCAGCATCACACAACGACTAGCCAGAATGAGGGAGGCCCAGGCTCTCAAGGCATAGGTTAATGCGGCTCAACAGAAGGAAGCAGGGCTTAAAGAATGCATCCAGCCTTGGATGGATGAGGCATTCACGGTTTCTTCCAATATCGAGGGAAAGTTAGCACACATGTAGGCAGCATCTGAACCCAGGCAAGCAACAAAATCAGATACTGATGCATCAGTGGCTCGCATCGAACGGGTAAAGCAGATGGTAGATGATTTTGTTGCGAGGGTAAGCGAAGCGCAGAAGTTGTTGAATGACCTTCGTGCAAAGATTTCCACACTAGTCGAGTGACTCGAGACGAGTCACATTGATTGTGTTGGGGGCCTGTTGGGTAGCGAAGGCCCTGCGTAATGGGTCTGGGACTCAAAGTCCGTAATTTTGGGAGAAAGAATGGTAAAGACCCCGCGAAGTGCGCGGAGCGCGAATTGTAATGAGTCAAGTCAAAGGGTTGTCTGCACAAGAATAATGTAAAATAATAGGAAGAGAGTCAGTTTTCCCATGGTCCGCGGACCATGGGAATGTATAAATAGAGCAAGGCTCTATGGCTAGAAGTCAGTTTTTTGGGGAGAAGTCTTGGTCTTGGATCTTGGTGTTATGGTTTTGTAAAGACAATACTATCTGCATCTGTAAGTCCGAGTCAAGGGTGTGAGTAGATAGATAGAGGCTCTGCAACTGTGTGTGCAGAGGCCTGGTAGAGTCTGTAGCTATGTGCAAGGACCCCTGCAACTGAGTGCGCAGGGCAGATCTGGTTGTATGGACAGAAGATTTTAATAAAGATAAGTGGTTTCTGAAGTATCGCAGATCTATTGTGTTCTGGTTTATGCATATGTTATATGAATTTATATCTGTTGTTATGATGATTGTGCACATTGGGTTTTTCTGTTAAATGTTTGCTTAAAGACGGTATAAGAAGATCAGATCTATAATAATTTCATTAATAAGAGCGTACACCTGCGCGGATCTACACGGAAGCCTAATATTAGTCCAGAGTGGCAATAGGCTACAGGACAGTTTGCGACCCCTCCAGACCACATCAAGACATCCCAAGGGTGCGGAAACCTGGTTCTAGCACCCTCCCCTGCTACATCGGGTGAGACCTCAGTCCGTGCTCTGCGGGCTGTTGTAGAAAGGGCCTGTAGCTGCGGGATTTTTTTGGCTAATAACTCTTCCGAACCTAGGTCAGGGCCCAATAAGCCAATAGGAGGATATGTTAGAAACCCTCAACATGCTGTCTAGAGGAGATATCTATTAATTACCCTATGATGACATCAAAACTGTATTCAAGAATCACTTTAGGGCTGCTAGGAAAAAGGGTAGGGCTAGTCAAGGCTTGGTCAGTTCCTCTCCCTCCACAACATCCATCAATAATTATATAGGGAACATGTTGGAGGATTTCAAGAGTGAAATGTTGCATACCTTTTCATTGCAAATGGATACCATGCAAATCAAAAGAAAGCAAGAGGAAGCATAGATGGCACTATCTATTTTATGCCCTACATGCACTAAAATACATCCTAGGAATGAATTCCCATTGAATGTCATAGAAGTTTTCCTAGTCTATGAAGAAAATCATGCAATATACAAATTCCCCTCTTTGCCAGGCCTAAAAGTTGTATACCAAGGGGCAGAAGGTGGGTCAGAGAAACTTTGCTTCATTAATCAAAGAAGGCATCAAGGACCTCGACCATATCAATAAAGCATGCAAGGTGCACATTACTCTTATTACAATCCAAATCAAAATGCACCTTTCCAACCTTGGTACTCTTCCACTCATCTATCATGGTCCACACCTCCTTCTTGGCCTTATGCTCCTCCATACCCTCCTCAACCTATCAAACATCCTTTTTAGCCATATCCACCCCAATCTTCTCAATGGGGAAACCCATCACAAGGGTGGAGGCCTCAAGCCAACCAACCTCCTGATTTACTGCCTCCACCCCAACCTCAACCACAAATCACTCATCCTACTCCACCTAAGCAACCTGAAATGCCTGCTCAACCCAATCCAAACCCGAACAACAAGTAAGCACAACAGGTCTATAGTGGGAAAACATCTTATCCTGCATATGTTGTGGAAATCCAAGAAATCAACCTTCAGTCTTGGAGGGTGATCCCAAATAATCACCCACCTTCTCCACCTAAAGAGATTGAAGGAGAGAAGGAAGAGAGTGTCCCTCAAGTCAATGCACTCCCCTATCCTGAATGATTGATCCACCCTGGGCAACACACGCCATAAGAGGTTGAACTTATGTGATAATTGAAGAATTTATGTGTCAAGATACCCCTTCTCCAGGCCATTAAATATTTTCCCATCTACAACATGATGTTGGCTTGTTGGGGCCTGACCCAGGTTTAGAAGTGTTTTAGCCAAACAAATCCTGCACTACTGGCCCTTTCGGCAATAGTCCGCGGAGCGCGAACTGAAGTCTCACCCGAGGTAGCAGGGGAGGGTGCTGGAACCAGTTTTCCGCACCCTAGGGATGTCTTGATGATAACTTAGAAGGATTGCGAACCGATTTGCACCTTCGCGTTGCTCTGCGTGGCTGTCCGTCCTTCGCGTAGATCCACGACGGGCACTTCCTAGATTCCTATTATTATATGTGTTTATTATAGATCCGATCTAATTCTTAGGGCCTTTAAGCAAACATTTAACAGTAATAACTAATGTGCGCAACCATACATATGCATAAATTCAGAACATAAGTAAACAGATAGATTTGAGATAAAACACACAATGATTCAGAAACCCTTATCTTTATTTATCTCCTGTTCAGTATAACCAGATCTGCCTTGTGCACTCAGCTGCAGGGGTCCACGCACATAACTGTGGACTCTGCCAGGCCTCTGCGCACACAGCTGCAAAGCCTCTATCTATCTACTAACACCCTCGACTTCGACTTACAGACCCAGAGAATATTGCCTTCATAAACCCATAACATTCAAGATCAAAACTCAAAAACTGCCTTCTAACCGTAGAGCCTTGCTCTATTTATACATTCCCATGGTCTGCGGACCATGGGTAGGCTGACTCACTTTCTATTTTCTTACATTATTTTTGGGCGGACAACCCTTTGACTTGACTCATTACAATTCGTGCTTCCTGCACCTCATGGAACCTTTTACCATACTTTTACCCAAAATTGTGGACTTTAAGCCCCAAAACCGTTATGCGAGGGATCTGCTGCCCAACAAGCCCCCAATACAATCATTGTGACTCATCCCGAGTCACTCGGCTGGTGTGGCAATCTTCGCGTAGAGGTCATCCAACAACTTCTGCACTTCACTTACACTTGCAACAAAGTCTTCCGCCATCTGCTATACCCGTTGTACGCGAACCACCGATGCATCAGTATCAGTTTCAGTTGCTTGTCCGGGTTCATATACTGCTTGCATATGTGCTAACTTTCCCTCGATGTTGGTGGAAACCGCGAATGCCTCATCAAGCCAAGGCTGGATGCGTTCTTTAATCACTACTTCCTTCTGCCGAGCGGTGTCAACTTGTGTCTTGAGAGCCTGGGCCTCCCTCATCTTGGCCAAGCGCTGCGTAATAGCAACTGTCTGCGCGGTCCCCCTGACATTATCATAGGCTTGTTGTAACTCCCTTGCTTCTGTCTCCAACCGCTGTAAGGTTGGGTCTTCCTGTAGTGAAGTGACCGTAATAAGTGACTGATCCAACAAGCCGATGCACTCCTGCATGGCACATGCTATTGTTTCCCGCCTGGATTGAATGATGCCTTTCCGCTGCTTTGTGACCTCCAGTGGTGTAGAGGGTTGTGAGTTCAGTTTCAGTTCTACGATCTGCAAGTTGAGGGCCAATTGGATCCTTGCTGCTTCTTCCTTTGCTTCGCGGAACCCACTGGCCAACTTGTGGATCTGTATGCTGACAGGTAAATCTACCGCAATCTCGAGCTTAGGGGCACGACAACACGCTTCCTCCACAATTTGCTCCAACTGCCGATTTTGTGCTACTGCTTCATCATGTTGGAGGCTCAACTGCTCGATGTTAATTCGTTGCTCACTGAGTACCTGTATCGCACATCCTTCCCTAGCATGGAGCTCTGTCGTTGCGCCGTCCTGGAGCTGGTATAAGCTCTCACGTGGGAGGGTAGCCAAATTTAATCCAAGCCCCATAAGCCGACCTACCACAGCTCTATCCGCCGCATTGTCTGTTGTCAATGCTCCTGCTGGGAGTGCGATAGTATTAGCCATTTTGGCCTGTAGCAGTTGCTTAGTTGCTGACATACTTGTAGCTCCATGGGTAGTGACTATTCCCGGCTGTGGGGCTCGTGTTCCAAGTTCCTGCAGCTGCGCGTTAAGCACCCCCAACACAGTCTGCTGCTTCGTCATGGCCTCGTCGAGCACCTCCCAGGTGACTTTGCGAACTATATCCCCTATCTCTAATAGGTCACCTTCAGTCAATGTGATAAGTTCCCCATCCAACTTGGATGCCTTGGCCTTCTTTCATGACTTTGACTGTTTTGTCACACGCGGTCATTTTAAGGGCGAACAGGTGGTGGTTGGTGCTACACCTTCCATCCCTATATCCATTTCCGGCTCTGTGGTCAAATTCGGGCCGCTTTCGTCCTTTGTTGTAGCAGCCCCTCCTGCTGTTGCCTTACCTGTGGAAGCCTGCGTTGGCTCCCGGGCCGCCCGTACTTCAACAATGAGCTATTCGTTCCGCTTCTGCTGTGCTAAGAACTTGGCCGCAACCTTTTGTTTTTGGATGGCAGTGTCATCATGCCCTACTGCATCTGGTCCGTGCCACTCCGGTGGCCAGGTATCGAGCATTGCGAAAACAACATCGTCAATGGCAATGAAGGGAAGTGTGGTCCATGTCTGCTCTGGATCCTTGCGTGCCTGGATGTATACATGGTGCATATCCGCCTTAAAATCGGCCACGTTCTTCACACTGTCATATACCTTGGCAGATAGATGGGGTTGCTAGTTGATCCACTATCGTATGTTTGCGTCCATCAGTATCCAGAAAATCTTGAACTCTTGGATTCTTGTGACATCCCTCGTCGCCTAAAGCGACGCATATTTCGCGGCCTCCGGCCAATCCTGGTCTAGGGAGGGAAACTGACTATCCTTGGGTAATTCGCCTGTAACCAATAGGATGTATAGGAGAAACCATGCATAGTGGAAGGTCTTACCCTACTCCTAAGCCTCCCTACAGTTGGTCAGGAATTCGTCGCAGAGGAATTACACCCAATTGAACCGTTCTCCTTCTGTGCATTGCTCAGCTAACGCGATGACCGTTGTTGGGACCTCAATGCCTCGACATTTTCTCATCACTTTTCCTGCCAGCAACTGGGTAACAATGCGGACCCCTTTGTCCTGAATACTAGTAACAACATACCCTCTCTACTTTTTCTCCAACTTGTATTTCTTTTTCATGGTTTCCACAAGCGTCAAATCACCACTCATGCTAACTATTTCCATGGGGTCCCTTCTTTCACAGGGAAGCCTAGAGATCCTATGAATGAGCTCCACTATGATAGGGATGGGTTTGTCTAGCCATAAGTACCCATCGTGCACTAGGCAAAGTAGTTGCCTGATGACCAATATTGTAATGGGTGCCCGATGAAAATGTGGAATTGACAGGAGGTGGAGTAGCTCGACCTCTTCCACATTTCGTAACCATTTCTGCGGATGTAGGGTCGTAACAGTCTCCTCCGTGCTTTGCTCCATCAATTCACTAGTTTCCAGATGGGGAAATTCTCAGTATCCGTAAGGTCCCCGTCTTCAAGTTTCATAGTGGGGATGCGGCCAGTCACCGTTCCTTCAAACAGAACCCCTTTGGGGAGGGCCAGGGTTATAAGTGTGTTTTTTACGACATCCAAATCTTTAGGTACCTTGACCCTCCCTTTCTGTGCAGGAACATACTTAGGTTGCTTCACTGGGGCCCGTACTGGCTAGATATCTTCTTCCATCTCTTCTTGTGGTTCTATTTCTTCAACAAAGGTCGGAGGATCCTCTTCCTCTTCATCGCTCTCAATAGTAACTGTTTTTCCCTTTTCCTCCATCGACAATTTTGCCGAATCACAGATTTCGCGGAGACATCTCGACCAGTCCTACTGCTTGTGGGTCCTTCTTGGTCCGCGGCGTCCAAGGTGGTTTAGGGATTTTGGTTATCCCTCCCATCTTTGTCGCAAGGCTCTGCGTAACGTCCTTGGTTGTGGATATCGACTTGAGTAGGGACTCCTGGATTTCCTTTGGCAATTATTGAAACCATGGGCTTCCTTTTACGACTGCCTCATTCATCCTGCTCTTGTTTGCTTGCACACGGAACAACTTAATATGCCAGGGGCCAAAGGGTGTGTGGTAGCAAGCCACCTGTGCTTTATATACCTTTTCGACAGTAAATTCAGCCGTGCTCCCCGTTCGTGGCTCATTAATGCGATTTTTCCGGTAGATCCATTCAACCCTATGTCTTAATTGCCCGTCGCCCGCTACTTGGTGTCTTAAATGGGACATCTTATCATGAACAGTATCTGCAATGGTCACCTTCCATTCTTTCCATGCGGCAGCACTGTCCCGAGTACGTGGACGCGTTCTAGGCTTCATATTGGTCCTGCACACCGCGTTTGAACCACGCAACCTCCATACAGACTTCTTTATAGTCCCGCGCCCTCTTCCAAATGCGTGGATCCCTGAGACTGGGCCTCCTGCGGATAGTTAGGTGGTCACACCCCTCGTGCGAGACTTCCTCTTCCTTGCTAGCCCGGGCTGCAGACACCCTTCGCGTGCCTTGGAATCTAGTAGCGTGTCACGTTCTGTGCTCCCTCGTTTAGTAGGGTGTGGTCGCAACCATGATAGCAGGGTCGTAGCTCGATTTAGTATCGTAGGAGGGTAGGCCAGGTCTGGTCCCTTTATTCTCACATTTGCGCAGCCCGCTTGTGTGATTCCGATTTTTATTTTGCTGATTTCCTCGTCCATCCTTGCACTTTTCCTCCTTAGCCTTGCCCATTCTTCATCAAGTCCACGAAGTCTCAAGCTACTACGCCGAATGGCTTCCTGCAACTGCTGAATTCCTTTGTCCAGGTCGTCGCGTTCAGTCCGAATTGCAAGGGTAGTGGTCGGGGAAATTCTCTCTAGCTTCCTGGGTTCATCATGTCTGTCTGAGGATAGGGTTATCTTCGCACACCCTGGTTTGTTTACGGTCCTATTAGCCCATCGAACCCCTGGCACGCACAATTTAGTTGAGGCGATGGTTGTACAGCATACAGCCGCACCCTTCGTCGTAGGCGGGTGCCCGAACCGCTTCGTCCTAGTTTCCCAAGCCGCGTTCGATGCTGACAGCCTCCCACCCGTACGTGTAGACTCCTTCTCCATTCGCGCCTATTCCACCTAATCTTCCAACGTGGACTCCTTTCTAGTGTAGTTGTCATGCGCAACATTCCTTCCGATGCACCATGCCGCTTCTGCTCTACGCAGTCCTCCCCATTTGTTGTGCCATCATCCACTGGTAGTTTCCTTACCTCGGTTGTCACACGTCGTAGTGATCTAATCATCATATTACAGTTGAGCGTTGTTACTTCATGCAATTAGTTTTGCCATCGTTCTATCTCCTCATCTGAATCCGACGTGCAGGAGCTATCACGCTCCCATGAGATTCTTCCATCCACTGTGGGATTCACCCGATCCTGGTCTTGCGCTGTTACCTGATAGATGCAGTCTAGTTCATCGTCACTGTCCTCGTCGCGCATAGGTTCAGCGTATCGCACTCCTTTGGTTGGGTCTAGCGGAACTATTACACGAAGCGACTTTTTCTCGAATATCATCTTCCGACTTTTTAAGTTGATGGCCCCATTCATGTGGGTGGCCCAATCTATTCCTAGCAACGCAAGGTATTGATTACTGTCATCAACAATTTCTATTACCTCAAAGTCTATTTGAGTACTTATGCCTTCAATGTCCATCGTCACCCCTTGCAATCTTCCCATCGGTAAGATCTTCTATTGGTTGGCCATCCACAATTGAATAGGAGACCACTGCAACGCGGGCCTGCACATGCGTTCCCACATCTGCTTGGGCAATACATTCGCATCTGACCCCAAATCCAGGATGACCTGATCCATCTCATACTCACCAATTTGCGCCATCATTCGCATTTCTTGCTCGGTGCACAAAGCATGTTTTCCAAATTTCCGGACCACGCGTGGCTCCCCTGACCCTGCACACCTAGTGATCAGCTCTTGTAGTCCCTTAATTGCCTTATTGTCACGTAGGAGCTTCATGCATGTCTCTAAAAAGGTAGTAAGCATAGAGGGATCCATTCCCGGCTCAATTGGATCCCTGCTACTTGGAGTAGAGGCTTCCGTGAATCTCTTCTAACTTCCTTAGATGTTCCCTTCACATGTTCCATCTCAAAGTCAGGTTCCTTTGTAGGAGCATCACGAACCTTCACATCTTCTTCAGGCTGTTTGCTCGCATCTTCCCCTATAGTTGCACCACTCCTTCGTACCATGTTTGCGCTGGGGTCCTCTTCACGTGGTTCATACCTCATCATTTGGATATTTTGAGTTGGAGTAGGTTGTAGTACCCCCTTTTCGTGCATTTGGGCAATCAGCGTCAGACAATCTACCATTTCATGGTCAAACTGCTCACAGTACGGACAATATATTCTTGTCGGGTTAGTACAATCGTGAGCGTAGTGCCCCAACCCTCTGCAATTATAACAGATCAGCTGTTCGCGCCCTTGTCCAGGTCCCATTCCTCCTCTCCCTCATCCATGTCCTTAGAATCCACCACATGGCCCTGTGGCTGGGTCGAAACCTCACGTTTCAGTCTGCATTCGATAGGCTGGGGTCCTCTCCATCATTAGCTCGTAGCTTCGACACGTTCGCTCGTCGTGACCCACTGATCTACAGAAGTTGCAATATAGTTGCTGCAGAGTCTGGGTATACTTCTGCAATAGGTGACAGTTGTCCGTTGTGTGCTTTCCTCCTACTTGAAAAATCGCGCACCAGAGTGCGGGCATCGCACTTGGCCCTGCTTGTACCTCCAGTCTCAATGGCATCGGTCCTCCTCCCGCTAGATAGTTCACGAATACAGGGCAATGATCCTTGTCATGACCTTGGCCTTTGCATTTGATACACCACACTTCTTCACCCGCCTTCGGTCAGGGCGCCCTATCTTGCTTCAGGCTTTGCATCTCCAAGCATAGGTTTTGTAGTTGCACGTGGATTTGCTGAACTCCCAACCCGGGATCCTGTATCAGAGTTTCATGCAAACTCATCGCTACCTCTAATGCTTAAGCCTGGGTAGAGATCTTTTGCTGCAATAGCGTCGTCCTCAGATGTGGTATCAAAGATGCCACAAACCATGCGCGGTGTTGCACATCTGTCAACATCATGTTAGCCTCCCAAATTGTACTCTTCAGTCTTTGATCCAGATCCCAAGGGGTTTCACCTGGCAACATCACGATCTCCTTGAACCCGATGATCAACTGTGTCTCTGATTTTGGCCGGCTAAATTCTTTGTTCAATGCATCTTGGATCTTCGCTATTCCAGCATTGGGATGATCGCTAGAGTGCTTTATGTACCACGTTAACGCTCGATCCTGCAGTGCGCTTACCAAAGTGGCCTTTTTGATGTTATCATCTGTAACGCCTTGAGCTTCCCATACTACCTTTACCATGAACCAGAACTGATCTGGTTCCTCATTTCCTATGCCTCTAAATACAGGCAACTTGATCGCACTCGCCATTCTAACCCTCGGTGGTGGCGGAGGGGGTGTGGGTGAAGATGGGGTTGATGTAGGTGAAGTGGGTGCTAGTGTAGATGGTGGTGGTACTAGTGGAATGCGCTGCTTCATAAACCGGACCGTGCTTCTCGAAGAGAACCCTGCGAGCTCCTCCTCGCTTTCTCGTGAAAGTGAATTTAGGGGACTGTTTTCTAATCCTTTGTTCTCTCGGTAGCCTCTTCCACTCCACGTTACCCTAAACATTAATGGATGCGCATAACCCGTTTTTCACATAAAAGCATTTTAATCCAGGTATTCAACAATTTGATGTACTTACCCTGCGGTCCTTTGAGAAAGCGTCTTTCTGCCTTGCTGTAACTCACAGTTGTGTCTATCGTGAACTCAGTGATAAACCCTCCTATTACCTGATCCAACCAGTGATCCACTGCCCGTGCGATTTTATCTTCAAATGCCTCTAGCCCACGTACCAACTCTAGATTCCACGCGATGGGCTGATCAAGTTTGCACCTTCCCTGACTGTGAGCTAACCTTGCGATCCACTGATACAGTTCAGTCGAGAATGAAGCGAAGAAGATCTTGTGGATTTCCATGTATATGTAGTGGTCCAGCCACCTTTCCTCAGATATCTGCGGAGTTTTGTTTTCCTGTACCACGAACTAATGAAGCTTCTGATCTAACCAATCTTCAATCTCTTTCTTCATAGGGTTCCAACGTTCTGACATCAGACATCCCTTAGGCAGATCCCGGTCCTGGCAACAGAACCATTTGTTGGCTTGTTGGGGCTTGACCTAGGTTCGGAAGTGTTTTAGCCAAACAAATCCCGCACAACCGGCCCTTTCAGCAATAGTCTACGGAGCGCAAACTGAAGTCTCACCCAAGGTAGTAGGGGAGGGTGCTGGAACCAGGTTTCCGCACCCTAGGGATGTCTTGATGATAACTTAGAAGGATCGCGAACCGATCTGCGCCTTCGTGCTACTTTGCGCGGCTATCCGTCCTTCGTGTTTATTATAGATCTGATCTAATTCTTAGGGCCTTTAAGCAAACATTTAACAGTAATAACCAGTGTGCGCAACCATACATATGCATAAATTCAGAACATAAGTAAACATATAGATTCGAGATAAAACACACAATGATTTAGAAACCCTTATATTTATTTATCTCCTTTTTAGTACAACCAGATCCACCCTACGCACTCAACTGCAGGGGTCCGCGCACACAATTGCGGACTCTACCAGGCCTCTACGCACACAGCTGCAGAGCCTATATTTATCTACTAACACCCTCGACTTCGACTTATAAACCCAGAGAACATTGCCTTCATAAACCCATAACATTCAATATCAAAAGTCAAAAACTGCCTTCTAACCGTAGAGCCTTGCTCTATTTATACATTCCCATGGTCCGCAGACCATGGGCAGGCTGACTCACTTTCTATTTTCTTACATTATTTTTGGGCAGACAACCCTATGGCTTGACTCTGTTAGCGCTTGAAATTTCACCTCAGGCTGAGAAAGGTAAACCTCAAGGCTACATCAAACCATTCAGCCTCGTAGCTAGCCCTACGGGGCAGGAGAAGGCTCTCTCCGGTCAATCTCGGTAGATCTTCAATGGGATGAGATGACCAACAAGGTAACACTGATATTAGGCTAGTAAACTGATTAAAAAGGTTGATTTGGGGTTTTTTGGGTTTTTGGTGGCAAATTGAGGAATTGCAATTTTGGGTGCGGGGATTGGACACAGTTTCTGCAGGGGGTTCCTTGGGGCGAGGTAGGAAACAATATTGATGCCTTAAATTGAGATGGATGATCAGGAATGAAAGATGAGGAGCTAAAGAGAGCAAACAATGACTTTGAATTCCCTTTAGACAGTAGAAAACATGGAAATTAAACAAATTTAAAAGCAGAGCATGGCTAGCATGAATTCATACTTTAACACTTCATTTGTTTAATGTGCAGCAGTAAAGAAAGGAAATGAATCACATAACAAAGCTTACAAGAACATTGAGAAACACACCATCAACACATGAGTCCACAAGAATCCCAAAGATGACTGCAAAACCCTGGTCTTCCTTAGCCAAAAATTGCAGAGATACAGTGAAAATATACAATGATAGCTTCTCCCTCAAGAGTCCAACCTTCCAACCCCTGAAAATGATTAAGAAAATACATAATATAGGCAAGACAACCTCTTCCCTTGCCTCTAGGGGTCGAGCTCATCCTTCTAGGAGCTGTTTCAACTAATTCTAAACTGAGCACTAAAATCTAGGCAGTCAAAACAACTTGCCTCTATAAGCTAGGAAACCAATCCATTCATTAAATATTTACCCTTGACATGAAGGAATCTTCTAGAAGTGTTAAACAAGAGTAAAAGTGTCTTATATTTACAATAATTACATCAAAGATAATCATCTTCAACCCCAAAAAGTCAAACCAAGTCAAACTGTGCTTTTCCGAGCTGTACAGTGAAATCTGGGAAAATCTGCTCAACGGGTCGCGCCCCCCTGCTCAACGGGTCGCGCCCCTTTGGAGCTCTGTTTGAGGCACTTGCAGGTGTCAGAATTGGGTGAAGGATAGCTCGTTGGAAAGGTCTGTGAGTCTACTTTCCAACCCAACTAGAATTTTTGGATTTGGAGGTCATTTGCTCTGTCAAAACTTAATTCTCCCAAGACTGGTTTCTGCAACTCAAAAAAGGGGCAGAAAGTCAAATTTTGCATGTATTTTGACCTTTTGGAGGCCCAAAACTCCATAAAAACTCAAGTCCATCCATAGGAATATGTAACTTTGCATGAAAAATCTAGAAATGCTGAGTTTTTGCAAAAAGGAGCTGCCATGACAAAGGGTCTCACCGGGGGTGAGACCCGTTGAGGAGCCAAAACCTGTAAATTTCCAAAAATTGCCAAAATTACCCAAAATTTTCAGAATTTTTTGGGATTTGAGCTATGGCTAGGATATTGAGTGCCTTGATCCTTCAGTGAGGCCTCAGCCAAGATATGGAGGGGATCGGGCCTCTTTCTCCTTTTTTGTGCCTTGGCCAACCGCCTTGGATCCGGCAATTGTAATTTTGACATTTCTCTAAAACCATGACACCTGTGCAGAAAGTGAAGGAGGTTTTTCTTATTTGGCATGTTGTGAACAAAAACCTCTCTCAGTTTTCCAAAATTCATCTTTTATTGCTCTGAAACATCATTTGAGTGAAACTTGTCCCGATGTGTGAAACAAGGAATTTTGTCGAAATGAAGCGAAATGAAGGGGATAAGGGGCTTCTAAATTCTTGGGGAAATTTTGGGGAGTAGGGAGGGATGTTAGGAAGTAGGGGAAAGTGGAATCTCATAGATTGAGTGAGGGGAAGGGGTCAAAAAGGGAAAAACACAGGCCAAACCTAGAAAATTGCCAGATTGTAGCTAGAAACTAGGGTTTGTGCAAAAATGAGGAATTTGGCGGATCTAAGGGATGGGAAGCATTTGATAAGGTACTTTAAGGATATGGGAAGGTGTATGAACATCTGGAAACAAGTTTTGCTGATGATTTGACCGTCCAAGAGAAATTGCCTTCAAAACCCTAGGAGAAGGAAATGATCTTGCCTGGGTGCAACTGAAGCATGAACAAGGTGTAAAATGACTCATTAGACACTGATATGATAATGAAAACCCTATGAATGATGATAGATTCAGCGGAATAGTGACATGGACCAACATTTTTACAACTTTAGGAGTTAAGGTAAACCCTAGACCTAATGCCTAGTGACCAAATTTTGCTTGAAAACTCTTTGAAATGACAAAATTTGACTTGGAAACTCTGAGACCACTTTGTAAGAGCATATTTGATCACTGGAGGAAGGCTGGGAAGACTGACACTAACAGACTCATTACAATTTGTGCTTCGCACACTTTGCAGAACCTTTTACCATACTTTTACCCAAATTTGTGGACTTTAAGCCCCAAAACCATTACGCGGGGGATCTGTTGCCCAACAATGCTTATTAAATAAAAATGTTTCAAAAGGTTTGGGAGAAGAAGAAGAGATACCCCCACCATCAATGTTGTTGGACAATTATCTTATCTGATGCTTGGGAGGGTGATCTCCCCAAAATACCTAGACCCTGGTAGCCCAGTAGTAGATGTACACATTGATGGCATTATGGTCCCCAGTACCTTTGATTGATCTTGGGGATACAATCAATGTGATGACTAGGGAAACCATGCTGAAGCTCAATCTCCAAGGGGCTTTGAGAAAGACCACGACAGTGCTGCATCTTGCAGACAGATCCACAGTATCTCCTGAGGGAATCATTGAGGATCACATGGTCTCCATTGACTCCTTAGAGTACCCTATTGATTTCCTGGTCCTCCAGCCCAAGACCAAGTTGAATGGCTATCCTCTCATCTTAGGAAGACCTTGGTTGGCCATTGTCGATGCCGACATTTGTTGTAGGGCTGGGAACATGACTATCAAGAATGGGCATTTATCCAAAAAACTATGTTGTATCCTCCTGCTCAACCTTCTATTGAACATGATTTACTCATATGGTTAGAGGACGAGGAAGAGGATGAATTGTATCATACAACCCCCTACGTATTCTGCACTCTAGATACTATTATAGGAGGGGGACAACTTGATGAAGGTAACCTTATTGACCATATCCTTCAGAATCAACCTCCCACTCCCATAACAATTGATGAGTTGATGAAAGAATATAGGAGTATTCCTTGGACTAACTTATGCTCTGTTGACTCAAGTTTGTAACATGTCAAGATTGTAGGGTTTGGCCCATCCAAAAATTTAAAGATCAACCCCTCTCTCTCGGCCAAATAGGTAGAACAGTTGTGCAAAGTACTGAGGCAACACCTAGATACTTGTGCTTGGGATTCAAAGGAAATAAAGGTGTGCATCCATCAATTTATATTCATCATATTTACATCAAGGAGGGATGCAAGCCTGTGCGCCAAACCCAAATAAGGATGAACCCATCTCTGAAGGACATTGTGAAAGAAGAATTACAAAAGCTACTGGATGCAGGTTTCATATCCCCCACTTCAGATAGTGAGTGGTTGTCACCTCTTGTTTTAGTTCCCAAGAAGAATGGGAAGTGGAGAATATATGTTAATTACCGGGAACTTAACAAGGCAAAAAAGGACCATTTTCCTTTGCCCTTCATTTACCAATTCCTAGATGGCCTTGCAGGGAAGAAATTCTTATCCTTCCTAGATGGATTTAGTGGATACAACCAAATCCATATCAACCCTAAAGACCAAGATAAGGCCACATTTACATTTCCTTGGGTTACCTTCACTTATAGAGTTCTTCCATTCGGTCTGTGCAATGCCCCTGGGATTTTCTAGAGGTTAGTTTGAGTATTTTTGCTAAACTTGTTCATCACTCCGTTGAAATATACATGGATGATTTCACTCCTTATGGATGTAACTTCCATGAAGGTCTCTCCAATCTGTGCAAAGTCTTTAAGAAATATATTGAAATGAATTTCTCTTTTAGCTCTAAGAAATGTGAATTTTTTATGAATGCGGGGACTATCCTTGGCCATTCCATATCTAAGGAGGGAATACAGGTTGACCCAAACAAGATTTCCATCATCAAAAGGGTCCCTGTCCCTCAAAAGCAAAGAGATGTGAGGAATTTCCTTGGATTAGTTGGGTATTATAGAAGGTTCGTTAAAATTTTTAACAAACTGGCTTCACCCTTGTTTGGTCTGGTGGCTAAAGATTCAAATTTTTGTTGGACAAACAACTGTCAAGAAGCCTTTGAAATACTAAAAGAAATTTTGACCATTGCACCCATCCTTAGGGGTCCCAACTGGTTATTATCTTTCCATATACACACAGGTGCCTCAAACAAAGTTGTAGGGGCTGCCTTAGGACAAGTGGAAGACAAATTACATTATGTGATCTGTTACACAGTAATTTGTCACTATCTTCACTCCAGTCCTCCTACCGTGTCATGTGTCCAAGTCAAACATGCTCACATTAGACAAATGCTCTCTGATGTTGCCAAATGACCCACTTTTCCTAAGTTATCTGCCTCATCGCGACTACGGACTAAATATACGTGCTGAAGGGCGCTCATAAACAGTTCAGATGCACTGCCAGCGTTGAAGTACATCTTTTTCTCATGATGGTCTGGTTTCATGTTCCAGCGTGGGGTTGTTTATAATCTTTAGCGATGATCTGACTAACTACACTACTCAATAGTGATGTCAGCGCTATATCTCAGTTATGCCCCCACGATGATCCAGAATGGGTGAATTTGTTCCAACAGTCGGCCTTCCAGATGACTCCAGACCTGGCTGTTGGCATAGTTTGTATCGCCCTCCTTTATCTGGCGTGGTTGTTTCGTCATTTGTGCTACCTTCCTTGAAGATAAGCTCACTCTTCCACCTTTCATGGAGACTCCTTCTCCTATTTAAACTCTCACCATTGCTATGCATTGCTAGTTTCTGATAGTTGGCTAGTTGAGCAGTGCTATTAGTGTTTGTGAGTTTGCTAGATAGCTAGTGTGAGTGTGACAAGTGTGGGATTGTTGATAGCTTGTGGAAGGTTGTGAAGTGCCCTTAATCTTGTGTAAAACTTATGAGTGAGAGAGACTTTCATGTTGGGAGATCCATCTTCAAAGAGTGAATGCTTGAGGAACATGCTGGCTGGACCCTTCTGAGAAGGCTTGTGACGTCAAGACTTTGGTTGTAAGCTTACTCTTATTTCATTATTAATACAATCAATGATGTTTTCCTATGTCTTGTATGTAATGTACTTGATAGCTCATGACTTCTTGACTTTGTGAGTAAATAAATCATTGTTGTTTTCCAGTTACGTGCTTTGTTGTATTTCCTTTGCATTGTTTCAGGTTGATCACTCATCAGGAGAAGGAAGCGGAAGCTGGAGCAGTGCAATGGAACTCCATCGACCACCGGTTGAGGTAGGCCTCCAACTATGATTGTTTAAGGAAAGCTATTGTTGATATATCCTTGTTTTTTACTAGACCTACTCTAGGGCTAGAGGGGTTGCCTCTGTCCGCAGAGGGAACACTTTCCTGCATCACACGATCTATTTCATTAGTAATAATATGTCTAGAGTTGAGTTGAATTATACTTTCATTGAAAAAGAAATCTTGACTTTAGTACATTCTCTAAAAAAGTTTAGGCATTATATCACTGGTTACCAAACTTTGGTTCGCACTGGTCATGCAGCCATTAAGTATTTTATGAATAAACTTGATGTCAATGCTAGGATAATTAGATGGTTGTTTTTTTTTACAGGAATGGTTATAGGATTGCATTAGATACTTGGCATAAAGCCACAACACAGATTACAAATATCGGAGGTGATTTCTGAGCACCTCTCCAACAAGAGGATCAAGGCGCATATGCTTATGATTCGTCTCTTCTTACATTTTAAAATGAACTCTATTTCTGTTATTTGTCTGAGCTTGTGAATGCATACAAATTGCTTCAATAAAATGCAGTAAAACATGGCAGATAGGGGATCAAGGAATTGGATCCCATGATGTTTCTTTGTCTATGAGAATAGCCCCAGCAAGTAACTGGGTTGCGTTGTTTGCTTCAATATCAACCTCTTTGTTGTTTATTCTCAGCACATGGAAAAATTCCAATTTCAAGGACTTTGCCATTGCTTTGACTCTTGTGATCGTCCTTGCAAGACACAAATTTGTTGGAATAGAGTTTGTCACCATTGTTTTGATGATGACTTGCGAATCACCAAAGACATTAACCTCCCTGAATCCCAATACTTTGAGCAGCTTGATCCCTTGGAAAAGAGCCAACGCTTCAGCTTGCATGCTAGAGGAGTGACCCAGTCCCCAAGCAAATCTGTGGATAGGAGTTCCTTCTATATTTATTATGAGACCTCCCGCACCAACGATTCCTAGATTTCCCTTGGCTGCCCCGTCAAAGAAGAGAGAGGGGATTCTTTGCTTGGAAATCCAAGACTCAAAGTCTTCTTCATTTTTTCTGATTTGCCATTCTTTGGGAGGAATGGTGATGATAATCGATTTTTGGAATTGGAGACTGAGTGCAGCACCCAACTCGATGTCTTGTTGGCATAGGCTTGAATCATCCATTCTATCTCTTAGGCATTCATTTAGCTGACATTTGACTGTGATTGCAATGAGACTGAAATCCTGCTCTTTATTTCTGAATATCCTTCTATTCCTTTCTAACCAAATCTGCCAACTGATAATTTTGGGAAGAGCAGTCCAAGCTGCTATGATTAATTTTTTTTTGGGGTTGGACCTGGGTATCTGGACAGCCAACCAGCAAACAGATCCGGGATAATGCAGGGGAGAGTGAAGCTAGATTTCCATGCTCCTAAGAGCTCTTGCCAGATTTGGACGGCATATCTACACTCCAACATGAGGTGAAGGGCAGATTCTGGCTTATCTTTACATAGCATGCATCTAAAAGGGCCAAAAAATCCCCTCTTCTGCAACCTATAATATGTTAATTATCTATTATTATTATTATTATTATTATAATTTATTTATTTATTATTATTATTATTATTTTTTTAATGGCAGAGGAACCAACAGAAATGACCAATTTTCGGGATGGAGGGGAAGTTCCATATCCCATTCCAGGGAGCAGGATCTGGCTGTACGTATGGCCTTTCCAAGCATTTAACACACCCCTGTGCCATTGAGTAGCCTTCGCGCTGTAGACCTCATCCACGGGCATCTTTTCTCCGAACGTGAATGGGAGCAAACCTGTGCAGAAGATTGTAGAGCTCTACGCAGTCGCTTTGGAGAGTAGGAGGGACTCGAAGCTGCTTCCAGCCTGCCCAGCGATGTACGATCCAACATGACATATGCCACAACGATTTAATGTGTGTGTCCATCATCCACGTCCACATCGAATGCAAGGAGCGAGTTTCAACCAGCGGGGGCCTGCTCATAATTCGGTCTTCCCATAGATTAATGGATTGATCGTTCCTAGGGATCCAATAAGCTTGCACATTCATCAAAGGAGCTGCTTTGATACTTAGAATGCTGAAGGGAGATTTGGATTGGGATTTTGTCTTATCCAAGCAGTGAAGACGCCTTCCTCTTAAGTATTTTTAAGAACCATAATGCTAAATGCACCCAGCCTGTATTGGGAGCTATAATTCTCCAAATCAGTTTCGCTCCCATGGCTAAATTTTGAGCAGAGAAGTTTTTAAAATTCAGTCCTCCCTCCTGTAGAGGCTTGGAAACAATATCCCAATTGACAAGTGGGATTTTCTTTTCATTTTGCTTGCCTCCCTTCCAGAAAAACTTCCTAATAAGTTCCTCCATCTTCTTAAGAATACCCATAGGTGCTAAGAGAATAGAAAATTGGAATAATGGAAGACTGCTGAGAACTGCTTTGATGAGCATTGCTTTGCCTGCAATATTGAGCCAGGAGGAGCCCCAAGCCTGCATTTTAGTTTTGAATTTCTCTAGCTGAGGGTTCCAATCTTTGCTCAAGGTCCTCTTAAGGAAGATAGGAAGGCCAAGATATTTGAAAGAGGTCCAATTTGAAGAGGCTGCAAAGCCTAGGCATCTAGCAATGGAATTTAGGGAAGACGGAGAAATATTCTAGCAATAAATATGACATTTCGCATTGTTTAATTTGCTGCCTGAGACTTCTCAGAATTCATCCAACACTTCTTTAAATTTGGCAGCTGAGAGCGGAGTTGCAGCCCCCAACGACAAGGTCTCATCGGCAAAGAGGCCATGATTGATGTTTTTTACCCCTCTTTCTATGCTTAGCCCAACTACCTCTTGGTCTTGTTGTTTCTTGTCTAGATAAAAGCTGAGGACAGAAGCCTGCAGCACAAAGAGGAGGGGTGAGAGGGGGCACCCCTGCCTCAGCCCTCTAGAGGCTTTGAAGAAATCTGTAGCCCTACCATTTACCAGGGGAGCAATCTAGGGCTCCGATATACAAGCCCAAATCTAGTTTATAAAGCTTAATCCAAATCCCATCTTGTGCAAAACATCCAGCAAAAAACTATGTCTAACTCGATCAAAAGCATTTGCTAGGTCGAGCTTGACCACCATACCTTTTTCTTTTCGATGCATGCTAGAGTGGATCGCTTCTTGAACCAAAATGAAATTATCCATGATCTGTCTGCCATGAATGAATCCTCCTTGGTTCTCTGGGATGATTTTGGGGAGGATGTTTCTCAATTTGTTCGCTATTACTTTGGTTATCACTTTGTATCCAATATTGCACAAGGAGATCGGGCGGGATCTATTGAAGGAGTTTGCTCCTTTTTCCTTGGGGATAAGGACGAGGAATGCTGAATTTGTGCAGCCTCCAATTTTCTGGCAATCTTGGGATTTTAGGATCATTTTGAGGAATTCCTTCTCCACAATCTGGCAACAGGACTGTAGGAATCTGGCTGTGAATTCGTCCAATCTTGGGGCTTTGTCGGGTTCCATATCAAAGAGGGCATCCTTTAATTCATTTTTGTTGACTTTAGCTTCTAACAGATGGTTCATCCTAGTAGTGATCAGGTGGGGAACTACATCCAGGAGTTTAGAACTATTTCCAACCTCCATTCCCTCACTGTACATATTCTTAAAATGGTCGGAAGCTGCCTTTTTGATGCTGGCTATATCCTTTAGGATGTAGTTCTCTTCTTTAATTTCAGAGATGGAGTTAGAGAATTTCCTGGCTTGGGCTTGCTTAGAAAAGAAGGAGGAGTTTCTATCCCTTGCTTTGAGCCAAAGGCTCCTGGATTTAAGCCTCCAGTATTCTTCCTCAGCCAAGCAAGCCTTGTGAAATTTCTACTGAAGCTGCATCTCCTTGTCTAGGTCTTCTTTTGTGATTTCAGTTTCTTCCAGTTGAAGATGATGCAGTTATAAGGAACTTTGAATTTTTTTTCTTTCAATTGCAGGGTTGGGCAAAGTCTTGGCCCAACTTTTCAGCATCACTTTTACTCTTTTGAGTTTTTCTTCCCAAACAAAAAAAGGGGAACCCTTGACTGGCTCCTTCCAGCAATCCCTAACCTTTTGCATGAAATCTGCCTCTTTAATCCATAGAGGACTGAATCTGAAAGGAATAGGGCCTAGATCCTTGAGAGCCAACAACTCAAGTCTAATGGGCTTGTGATTCGAAACACTGCTGTGGAGGATGTGCATTCTAGCCTCTAGACCGAGAAGAAGAAAGGAACTTTGAACAAGAAATCTATCTAGTCTTGCAACTATATGACCAGGACCGACTCTTTTATTTGACCAAGTGTACTTACCGGAAGAAGGCTTGATGTCTAGCAGGTCCCAGTCCTGCATGAGATCCTCCGCCCATTCCCTTGCCAGATCCCTTACTATGCAGCCTCCTCTTTTTTCTGACGAAAGAAGGGTGAGATTGAGATCTCCAGCGATGATGATGTTTTCCAGGTTCTCTAGATCTACCAGATTTTTTATGGAGTCCCAGCAAATCTTCTTCTCCCTGGCATTGTTAGGGACATACACATTGAAAAGACATATGATCTCTTTGGTATCAAGATGCTACATCTTTAAGAAGATCCAGTGGGTGTTCAAAGTCTTAGAGATTATTGAGAACTTGTTGGCATTCCAGAGGGAGCCAAGCCCTCCCGAGGCTCCACGAGTAGAGATAGCTTGCGCTCCGCTTTTATTCCAAAATTTTTTACTTGCTTGGAGGAAAGCTGTATCCTCCATTTTGGTCTCCTGGATGAGGAGGATATCCGGGGCTTCCAATCTTGTTAAGCTTTTCATTGCTTCTTCCTTGGCTCTAGTGCCCATACCCCTACAGTTCCAGGAGACGATCTTCATCATTTACTTTTGTTATGGTGGGCTCCCTTGGAACCCTGAGTTTGATTCCTCGTCATCTTCAGAGTTTTTGCCAATAGCTTCTCAAGGGTTGGCTGGCTGCCCTGAAGCTTGTCTTTGTAGGTTTCCTGCTCTCTTTTTTCCCTGGCAGACTTGCGTCCTCTTGTGGATCTTCTGGGAGAGGATTGAGAGTCTCCTATTTCTCCTTCTTCTTCTGACTCCTCAGATTCTTGGACTTCCTCCTCCTCTTCTGAGAGCTTTCCTTTGGATCTCTCTGCGGCACTTCCACCTTTGGTCAAGACAGAGGGGGAAGCTTTGGCGGGAGAAATTTCCTTTGGGATCTCAACCTCTTGGGAGGCCACGGTTTCAGATCTTAGGAGCTCGAATTTGTTCTCTTGGCCTTCCATGGTTGATTGCTGAACAGGGGTTGTCTGAGGGCCTTTATCATTTGCAGTTGCAGTCTTCTTGTGAGAGGTCTTGGTGCGCTTGACCTGGTTCCAACCTTCTTCTTTCCCTTTCTCTTCCGCCCCATTGGACAGACAACCTCTAGCAAAATGGCCGTAGACGTGGCATTTCCGGCATTTGAAGGGCAGCTACTCGTAGTCGAGTTTTTGCACATGAGTCTAGGGACCTACGATGATTTTTATGGCTTTCAGGAGCCCCACCTCTAGATCTACCTCCACGGAGATTCTGGCGCAATCGTACTAGTCTTTATTATTAGCCCAATCTATAAATTTACCTAGGGTGTTGCCTATGTGCTTCAGCGAATCCCAATTCCAACAATGCACTGGGAGGTTAGGGAGTCTCACCCACACTGGGACTGCTGTGGGAACATCCACTGCCGGATCGAAGTCTGGCGTCCATTTATTCAAATACAATCCCTGAGGGCCCATGAAGTAAGGTGAAATAAAATATCCCTAGGTGAAGACCTCCTCTGAGGCGCATAAGGCAGGCATGCAAGCTAAAATCTTCTACAGAGGAAACCTACTTGTATAAAAAAAAAAGAGAAAAGAGAGACACATGGAAAGAGCTCTTACACCATTTCTGCTAACATTATTTTCCTTTTGCAGGATTTCACACAGTTGGAAGATTTTAGGGCTACAGGACAAAACCTACTAGTTTCAATCCATCCTCCCATACACACACCTCATCTCCATACTCTCCACTCATATAACCATCTCTCTCCACCATCCAATCAACAAGAAACTCAAATTTCACCTCCTCACTGTGATGCTACATGAGGGACCTATATTGCTATAGGAGGTATCGTAATGCTATAGGAGGTACCGTAATGATATAGGAGGAGACTATGAAACTACAACAAGGGGATCCAATAAGAAGAATAGACTAGAAGGCCATGCTGCCTCTAGGAAATGATAAAGGGGGGCCCTTCAATGATTATTTCATCACACATCCATTCCATTCAGACAAAACTTGCTCAAAATTTCCACTATGTCCTACCTCTAAAAAAACAAAAGCAAAAAAACATAGAAACAATTGTTTTCTATTCCTCCAACATCTACACCACTTCCTCATGACTCTAGCCATGTCCTCATGACATGTCATCACTTCCCCTCAAAACCAAAATACAAGATGAAGACTTCAAGGGAGGATTAAATGACTGCTACAGGGGGAAAATACTCTTGTAGCAGCCTATGCAGTTAGAACAAAAATCCTTGAGATATTTTTTTTCCACCCACAAAAAGCATGACGGAGCCATGTATGCAACCAGGAAGGGACACATCATCCTTAGGAAGGCATTTAACCACCAACAACAACTTCGACATGAGGGGGGCACCTACACACACACACAACTAAGTTATCAGTCAAGATATTATCAAGTTATGAAGACATGCAAAAGAAATAAGCAAAAGAGTAAAACCCCTATGAGATCATGATGTTATATGTCCTAGCTCAAACATGCAACCATCTCGAGCAGTTTGATCAACATGTAGTCTTAGGTATGGCAACCCTCACCTCTTCCCTATGCATAAAATGACTAAAATGTGTAATGGCCAAGAAAGGAGTTTTAATAGGTTAGAGGTGGCCACTAAACTTGGCAACCCTCGGCTATTAAACTTAAGTTTGTATTAGTCACCCATGCAATGCAGAGATGTCAACTCAAATTAAGGTGGTGTTCATGAAGAGTGGGGTGATAATCACAAGGAGAGGGGAAATGATTGCAAGGAGTGGGGGAAACGGTCCAAAAAAGGAAACTCATGTATATGCCATGGCACCAAAGCACTTCGGGCTTTTACCCCAAAGAGAATATTATGTATTGGGCTCAACTTCATTTACACATTCTCTCATTTCAAAAAAATAAGATAAAGGAAGGACGAGCTATTATTATCAGACCACCTAGGGTGCCACCGAGGAGTTTCGAACCCTTTTTGGAGGTGTTGCAGGAGGAGGCTACAAGCAGGTCTGAGAAGCTACAAGAGGGCCGAGAGTAAGCTATAGGAGAAATTGAAAGGTGAAAAAGGAGCCATAGTGGCTCAAAATTGTCTCAAAACCATCGTACACATACTGAATTATTTTGATAAGAAGTAAGTGACATCCTCCTTCCTTGTTTTTACATCCATTTACATGAGAAGTCTACCTGAAATTGATAACTTGTAACAATCAATTAAGTAGTAGGAGGTATTTTTGGAAATTGTTGTGGTTACGAGCAGAGAAAAATAGTCTGGTTTATATCAACTCTAGCATCCTTCTCCCTTAATGCTACCAAGGAATTTAACACTATTTCACCACTGAGATTGTTTAAAAAAAATTGAATTCCACACCTGAGTAGCACTAAAGAAGGATAGTAGATGAAATGGGGGGAGGATTTAACAGAAGAGAACCCTCAAACACCAAGAGGATTTGCTAACACCCTCCTGTAGCAAACATCTTCAAAATAAATTAATGGTTGTGTTTCTTTGAGTTGTTAAAGGGGTATGATGATGATCTCACTCATGAATTTTCTATGGAATTACATTCTTAAGGAGAAGACAGTGCCACTATTGTTGAAGAGGGTTGGCCCTCTCTCTAAGTCCTAAAACCATAAGTAAAGTGACCACCTTACCCCTAGGAATTCAATGGAGCAAAGAAGACAAGGCAGTGAGTGTCGCAATTAGGAAAAACTTTCATTTTGAAAGAGAAGCTTGTAGAAGATAAGAATGGAGTAAGAAGAAAAATTCTAACTTACTCTTGGGATGAGGTAGCTTACCATATCCTCAAGTATATATCCTGTGAAGGGAGATTGAGTGTGGTATATACCTACCAATTCAAACTGCTCCATGAGTTCATATTCAAGGTAGAATTGTCTCTCCCTCAAAAGGCTTCGTGTTCCCCATTTCCTCCTATAGTCAATAAGTTGAGATGATTCAGAAGGCGAGGGAAGGAAAGAACCAGAACTTAGCTCACCGTGGCCTCATCAAGTTAATTGTGATGGATGCTTTGGGCCACTTAAGGATCCCTGTCCTATTGACTAAATTTGTGGACATGGATAGAGAAAATATCATAGAAACCCAATCCATCACACATGGGGAAACACAAGCCTCTTACACTAGAGGTAAAGAAGGCAAAACAAAGGAAGAACAAGGAGTGAAAACAGAAGAAGAGGAAAGAAAAACAGAGGAAGAGGAGGCAACAAAGACAGAGGAAGGAGAAGCAGAAATTAAAGGAGGAGAGGGGAAGAAACATGTAGAAGGAACAATAGGCCCTAAGGATAATTCTAAACCCCAAGAAGCAGAGAAACAACCACATCAAACAAGTCTATCTGCATGGGATACTGAACCATACGTAGTTGCAACGATTGCTACATTAGGCCTGCATGTCAAGCCCAAAAGGAGGAAACCAAGACAAGGTCCCCTATATTTCAAAACTAGGAAGAGCACCAGAATTAGGTAGGGGAAACTAGAACCTCCTTTCGAGGTCCCTATCACTATTGAGGAGTCACCTAGTAAAAAGGGAGAAGTGGGGCCTAGTGAAGGAAAAATTAAGGAGATTACCTTTCCTAAGGGAAAATTCAAACCACCTGTGACATATGAGAGAAGTCCCACCATGAGGGAAGTGACCTTTAAGAAACCCAAGACAAGATGCCCTTGATCAAGCAAAAAAAGAGGAGCTCCAGGAGAAACAGGGGCAACTACAAGAGAAACATAGAATGTTATAGGAGCAGAAAAAAGAGCTACAGGAAAAAGCAACCACCTCAAAGTCAGTTGAAAAGGACCTCCAAGAGGTTCAAGAACCTGATCCACAACCCAAAGTAGGGTCCTATTATAAGTTTATTGAGGTATGAAGGATCGTAACTGAGAAGTTTGCAGTCCCATTCCTATATGAGTTGGAAATAGAGAGAGAGTAAACACATAGGTGGATGCAAATTGCCAAATCTAACAATGTATAAGATGTGATCCTCATGGAGGAGAAAGTCACTGAAATGGAAAAGGAGTTGAGTGTTTTGAGACTAATAGAGTCAATTATGAGGGAGAAGCTACAAACATAAAACACAAGGTTGAGATAGATGTTGCAAGAGAAAGGTACACAACTTGCCACTATTACAAGTCTCTCTATGGAAGCCATACAATGTAGGCAACTATCAAAATCCTATACTCTTTTCCTCGAGGAATGGAGACTACAATTCCAAATTAAGATACTAGCACAATATGGATCTTTGCCTTTTCAAGACTACATGCAGTTTATTGAGTTTTTAAAACAAGCTAGTATGGAAGATATGGCAAAGGTAGCTGAATTCTATATGCACAATTTCATTCTCATATATCTGAATTTTTGGGATTCCCAATTCAATATTGGCAGACATTCAACTAATGGAATTAACATCTTGGTTCATGAAGAGGCAAGGGCTGAGGAAGTGAAAAAGGTAATTACAAAAGAAGAGAAGGAACCTTGTATATCAGAGTAGAGCTAGTAAGCCCTAGGGTTGTCATGAGAAATCATAACCTTATTGCCTCTGATCTTGTTTTAGCACCTAGATACATAGCAACACAAGAGCAAGCCATTCTACATTTTGAGGACACTTTTAGGATATTAGGAACAAAGAATCTACAAGCCTGTTAGAGAAGGTGGAATTCCTTATCCCATAGTCTACAAATCAGAGAGTATCACTCTCCTAAAAGGCTAAGGAATGCCTTGGAAAGAACCCCATTGTACAAAATAATCATGCAAAGACTGAAAATCAAATGGATAGGACTCAAACTCAGTCCACCTTTGTTGTTGGGCTTACAAGAAGAAGGGAACCAGGTAGAGGAAAAAAAGGTATGGATAGAGATAAAGACAAATGAAGGTTTTTTATCCACAAGAGGGCACACCAATTAAGGTGCCTTGGGATGTCAGAGAGGCTACCAGGGCCATGAATGAGCTTCATGCGGGTGACTAAGTTTCTCAGAGGATAAGAAACACCTTCAGCAGGGGGGTCATGATGAGTCCCATCAGTAGGTGTATCTTGAAGTTCATTATGCTATCCTCTAGCCTTAAAACTAATCCGTTTATCACAGTTATTCACATTTTTGGTTATAATATGCTTTGTAAGAAGAGTAAAAGGTGTTTGTCATAATATGTGGCCTAATGTGATTAAATTTCAGGAAAAGAAGCATTTTTGGGGCATTTACTATGTAGGGGCTTGATGAAGACAATTAGGAGGGAATCTAGCGAGGCTTATCCACCTCCTTAACTCTAACTCGGCTTGAGATCACCAAATCCCACTCATAAACTCGAATTCACTCATAGTCGAGTAACTCTAAGTGCATGAGAAGCTCAAGGAGGACAAGATCCACAATTCTCGAGATCAAGGAGGAAATCACTCCTATTTTCAAGGGAGTTGCTATCAGCTACCCTTTTGTATAAATAAACGAGCTGAAAGGCTCATTAGGATTCAAAGTTTTGATTCAACTAGGTGTAGCTATTGAGCTCATAGCTTGACATTGTTATTTTTACTTTCATGCGATGTATGAGACTTTTACTTTCTGATAATGAGAAGTTGGTTATTAAGATACATCTGAGTTAGTTTTAGAGGGATGAGACCCTTGGGTTTGGGCCCAACCCAGAGGCTTTGGTCCCTCTTTTGTACTTTGTTTTGTTCTTAGTTCCAAGAATTTCACAACTTTATTTCATTACAGTAGAGGTTAAGCTATAAAACCTGTGATTGCAAGCTTCTACATCACCTCTCTTGTGGGAGAATGGTTGGAAGGATTCACAATCTCAGCCCAAAAACATTGTGTTTGTGATTTCTTGGAAATAGATAGATGTTATTTGGCCTTAGTCATACTTTATTTCTATAACTTAGGAGTCAATTCAGTGATCAAAGTAGTGTTATGGCATAAAATGGATGATTCAGATTCAACTCATCTTTTCCATCATAGTTTATATCACTGTGTTAATGATCAATGGATGTATGTATGTGGATGGTTGCAGGGTTGTGTTGATCTACAGGGGAGGGCACCTCTTTCACCTCCATTTTAGACTTCTCCATCCTCTCTTTCCATCCCTCAATTCTTCCCCCAAAACATTGTTTCTACAGTCACTCTGCCTAGGAAATTTAAGACACCATGGGCGTTCATCCTGGTGTAAGACAGACTTCTAGGGGGTCTTGGGCTTGACTAGGAGGCTTCCCCAACCTTCCTTCACTCTATCAAACCTTCATCTATCTCTTTATTCCATCAAGACATCATATGCACCCCAAAAGGGCTCTCGGAACCCCTCCTGTAGCAATACAGGGCCTCATGTAACAACACTAGTAGCAGGCCTCTAACACCACTTTTCTTCACCTGCTATTCTCCTGACTTCAACCTTAGCTCAGCCAAGATGAATAATAACCCCAAGTTGTGATTTGATGATCAGGATAAGCTCCCAAACCACTTCTTTTCCTCACTGCAAAACATAGTAGAATTAATGTTTTTTAATCACAAGCATGATACAAGTTAGATTTCTGATTTTCAAGCAAGTGTGAAATAGATAGATGATACATGCAATTGAGTTGCTGATTTGATGAATTATGCAAGATAAATTAGCTTTCCTTCTTCAAGTATATTAGCCCTTTTCCTTTCATTAAATGATTAATTAACATCTACAAGTATAACAAATGGCATTTTCACTTTCAGAGCTAGAATCAATTTTCAATTTTGCTTTCATCAACAAGCTTTCACTATAATTCAGTAGGAGGAATTGTCTCTGAACACCTTGATCTAATGTGATGACTAAGGGTGGCATGAGTATAATTTAACCTACTATGCATATAAAACTGTCACCTCTAAGTTTGTACAAACCTCGAGTTGATAATTTGAGTTGAGGAGCCCTTAGGAGTTGCAACATTCTTGGTGCAATACCAGGGCTCACCACCATGCACCCTCCTTTTCCTTCTTGAGCACATGAGCGCACCTTGAAGCCATGAAGCCTCTCCCTCCAACCTTCAGCTCTACGCCATGCACCCTCCTTATCTCCCTTGAGTGCACAACACACTTGGGAAGCCCGAATCCTCATCCTTCATCCTTCAGACATGGGCCCTGCGCCCCCCTTTGAGTTCCTCTCTCTCTTCAACGCATGAGCGCATCCTGAAGCCATGAAGATTCTTCTCTTTATCCCTTCAACCTTTTGAATTGTGCCCTTGCGCCCAGAATGTTGAAAATGTAGCAAGAAATCCTAATTTAATTTTTTCCTTGAATTAAAGTAGGAATAAAATTGTAATTCCAAATGACAAGACAACTTGTACGAGTTAACTAAGTTAAGTTGACTTAGTTGGCCTAGTTAATTCGATTTGAAGGTCAAACTTGAGTCATGTAGAGTGTCTCCTACTTTATAGGACCCCTTTTAGTTTATTTTGAGTTGTAATTAATTAATTTAGTTTAACTAGTCAATCGATAGGAGGTCAGACAGTGGGGTGCTGCTTCATGTGTTCAACTAGTCAATCGATAGTTCACTCATAAATAACTCATGCATGTCAGATATGAGAGTTACCCAGTTGAGATTGGAGTTCAAGGACAATGTAATATCAATTGTATAATCATATGAATTGTACAGTGGTTCATGCAGTCAGAGGAAGTCCTATGAGGATTGTGCAATTCATATTGAGGAATTTCCCTAATTAATAGGGAGCTAATTCCCGAGGAAACAACGCAAGGAAATAGGGACTTGGGTAAGCCAAAATTTGGTTAAGTATTGGCCTAGGCTTGTCCAGGAAATGTGTGAGATAGATATATATAGTGCATATGTTGCTCGGGCTTGAGGAAAGCATTGTAATCTTCTCATATTTCCTGACTAATGCAATATACAGATAGTCGAGTTTTTTAGTTGTGGGTTTCCCCATGAAATCATTGTGTAATGTGTTGATTGAATTCTTTCTCTTGTATGCTTCGTGATTTCGCGATCGTTAATTGTTTTCGTTGATGAGTAGAGTATATTCAAGTCTATTGTTCTAGTAAATTACAATTAGTAGTTTGAATCTACAAGGAATTTCTACATGGTATCAGAGAAAAAATCACTCTAGAAGAGGAGAATATGAGTTTATCTTTTGCAAGTGAAATCAAATTTGCAGTATCATTCTTTAGAGCCAGCAGGATGTCACTCTATAGATAGAGACTCGAATATTCCTTTGAGGGTATTTTGACTTATATTTCTTGGAAGGACAAGATCGAGGCAATGTTTGAAGACAACGGGCTAAAGGAGTTCATAGACAAAGATATTCCTAAGTCTCGAACAAGTGATGCTCAAGATCTAACATAGTTGAGGAAATCTGTTGCAAAGGCGAGAGGGATCATACTAGAGGGAGTTAAAGATCATATTTTCTCAAACCTCCATGCTAATTAGACTCCATATGCAATATGGAAGGCCTTGATAGACCTGTTTTAGAACAATAATGACAACAAGAAGATGGAATTGAAGGACAAGCTCAGGAAAATCAAGATGGAGAAGGGAGACACAATACCAAAGTACTTGACCAAGTTCACTGAATGCTGAGATGAGCTTGGTGTATTACAATTGTTGAAGATGATCTGGTCAACCTAGCACTTCAAGGCCTTCCTAAGAGCTAGCACAACTGCATTGATTTGGTAAATGGGAGGGAGAAGCTACCAGAGTGGGATCATTTGTGATCTGACTTGGTGCAAGCACAAATAAGGTGGAGCAACAGAGATGGAACCTCATCTAAGCATTATGATGAGGAGAACTATGCCTTAGCTGGAAAGACAAAGAAAGGGAAAGGGAAGTCATCCCATTCCAAATAAAATTCTAATCAGGCAGGCAGGAAGAAGGACTTGTTGAAGATTAAATGTTTTCACTGTCATGAGATGAGACACTATGCATCAAAGTGTTTGCACAAGAAGGCCAACAAGAATCCCTCAAGAGGAACAGTGGGTGAAGCTCTTGCTTCACAATTCGAGTTTGATTTCACCCTCATTGCTTGCATGGTGAAATCACAGATGGGTAGTGTGTGGTATATGGATAGTGGAGCCTCATTCCATATGATCGATAACAATTAATTCTTCAGTGACTTGGAGAAGAAGGACCTGCAGATGCACATCGAAATGGGAGATGATGGAAGGTATAATGTGACTGACATCGATACTCTTACTTTTCAGAGGGAGTCTAGTTCTCCTCTCACATTAAAATATGTTATGTATTTTCTGGGTCTGAAGAAGAATTTGTTTTCAATTGCTATGTTGGAGGATGTGGCTACAATGTGATACTTAGAAAAGGAAAGGATTTCCTTCATCACATAGCCTCAAGACAAGTGAAGCGGATCGAGATTTGGGTGAAGAACCTCTGCAAATTTGATGTACAGGATTGTGATGCATTGAGCACAAAAGAAGAGAAGGTGCGGAGCTGAGACATCAGTGAATTGTGGCATAGAAGATTGGGCCACTTGCACCACGAATCCTTGAAGATCATGTAGCATATTTATATAGGATTTCCCAGGGGTGCACTAGAGCAAAGATATACATGCAAAGGTTGTACATTGGGGAAGTACACCAAATCCACCTTTAATGATAAGGATAGTTGAGCATAAGCGATCCTTGAAAGAGTTCTCTCAGATGTGTGTGGATTGTTCTCGACAGCCTCCACAACCAAGCATAGGTGTGTAGATGATTTCTCACATAAGTGCTGGATTTTCTTCATGCTGAAGAAAGATAATACGTTCTCTAATTTTTTTGAATTTAAAGCACTTGTTGAGAAAGACACTGACATGAAAGTGAAGGCTCTCAGGAGTGATAATGGTGGAGAATATGTGTCGAATGAATTCAAGAACTTCTATGCATTAGAAGGAATTCGACGAAATTAATATCACCCCAAAACCCACAACAAAATGGGGTGGCTAAAAGGAAGAACACAAATATTGTGGGAGCTGCACGGGCAATGTTACATGATCAGGGCCTACCATTGCACTTGTGGTTTGAAGCATGCAACATAGTTGTATATGTGCAAAACAGAAGTCCTCATCGGATTCTTGGGATGAGTATACCAGACGAATATTTTTTCAGGTAAGAAACCAGATGTGGCAAACTTCAAGATCTTTGGTTCGTCAATTTACTGTCATGTTACCAATGATGCAAGGAAAAAGCTAGAACCAACAACTGAGCTGGGCATATTTGTGGGGTACACTGATACACCTCACAACTATCGGGTGTACCTTCATATCATAGGATTATAGTGGTTCATAGATATGTGAAGTTCAATGAAGAGAAGGCCATGAGATGTTTCCTTGAGAGGGAGCTTCAGTTGCATGCAGATTAGGAGCTTTTAACTCCAAAGGAAGAAGCTCATGATGATGTGGATCAACCACATGCAGAGGAGTAGAGAGTGGAAGCAACCACTCATGTAGAGACTTCCATAGATGGAAGGAAGCACAATGGAGAGGCTGATAGATTGATGCATGATGCTAGAGGGAATGTGGGAGCACCTACTTCACGACACAGGTAGACGAGGTCAGCAGATCAGTACACTGGCTACATGGCTCTGATGAGTGAGAGTGTAGAGATTGAGTTATCCTCATTCAAGGAAGTGGTGAAGAAACCAGTATGGGTTGATGCCATGGTAGAGGAGTATGACTTCATTATCAAAAACAATGTTTGGGAAGTGGTCCCAAGAGAAGCAGACAAGTCAATAGTGAGTTACAGATGGCTTTCCAAGGTAAAGCAAACAACATATGGGAGTGTTAAGAAACAAAAGGTCGAATTTGTGGCTATAGGGTTATCTCAAGTGGATGGAATTGATTACGAGGAGACATGTGGCCCAATAGCAAGGTACTCTTCAAGAAAATCTATTCTAACACTTTTAGCGCAGATGGGATGGAAGATACATCAGATGGATGTGAAGACAACATTCCTCAATGGAGTGATTAAGGAAGAGGTGTACATTGAGCAACCAAAAGGATTTGATACCTTCAACAGAGAGTTGCATGTGTACAAACTCAAGCGAGCGTTGTATGGATTGAAACAAGCACCTCGTGCTTTGTACACTAGGTTTGACAATTATTTCGCAAGATTAGGCTTCACCAAAAGTGAACCAGATGCAAAACTTTACCATATTGTGGTTGAAGGTAAATTGTTGATTATAGTATTATATGTCGATGATTTAATTCTAATAGGTGATGAGAAGTTGGTAAAATCTCACAAAGAGGATATTGGAAGAGAATTCAAGATGAAGGACCTGGGGCTATTGCATTATCTCCTTGGTATCGAAGTATGGAAAGGAGATGAGGAACTATTTGTCTCTCAAGGAAAGTATGCCAACGAGATACTGAAGAATTTCCACATGGAGAGCAACAAACCCATGGAGACTCCTCTAGCATGGAATTGAAGGAAGGAAGATGCTACTTTGGGTGAAGTAGTGGAGGGTACTATTCACAGGCAACTTGTGGGTTCACTTATGTATTTGGTGAACACACTACCAAACATATGCTTGTTAAGCAATGGTTAAGACAACCAAACTCTATTGCAAGGCAGCTAAACATGTGTTGAGATACCTTAGAGGCATCACTCAGTTTGGTCTTTGGTACAAACAAACAAAGGGAGTGAATTTGCAAGGCTTCACATATGTAGATTAGGCAGGGAGCCCATTTGACAAGAAGAGCACATCAAGGGGAATTGTTACACAATGTTTTATCACTGTCCCTGTACTCCTTGTTCCACGATCCTGGAGGACCTCTATAGTGAACCCTACATGCTTTCCCATCATGAAGAAACTCCCATTATGTCCCTCTTTGTTGGGCATGGAATCCACCCAAGGCATGTTTTGGGGCTCAAAGCCCAAGTTTTGACCCGATATTGTTGTAAATACTCTGCGAATTGCGGGCGTGGAGCGCGAAATGTATGATAGAGTCACAGGGTTGTCCCACCTAGTTTTGTAATGTAATGTCGGCCTACCCATGGTTCGCGGACCATGCGATTGTATAAATAGAGTGAGGCTCTAAGTGTAAAAGAAAAAGGAAGGAGAGCGAAGTAGAAGCGAAGAGCAAGAGTCTAAGTGTCTAAGGGTGTCTTGGGTCATAGGGCAGGAGAAGGCTCTGCAACTGAGTGCACAGAGGCCTAGTAGTCCGCAGTTGAGTGATCAGACCCGTGCAGCTGAGTGCATAGGGAAGAGTCGAGTCTGTAACCGAGGAAGAAAATAATAAAGAGAAGTTTGTCTTAATTCTGTGTATCTGTTCTTGGGTTATTGCATGTTGATATAAATTGCAGATATACTGTTTATTTACTGCGCGCACCTGTATGAATTGTTTATATTAAGTATAGGTTAAAGCATGCAAGTAGACTAAGATAATCAAGTAACATTGGAATATCAGTAAGGACTTGGGTAATAACAATGTTCGGCCCCTGAGTAGGGCTGCACAAAGGCAACATCTCAGGCTGCGAGGTACAGGAAAGTGCGTGTAGCGACGTGTGCACAGGGTCGAACCGCGGACCACTTGAACTCATCATACATCTCCAGGGTGCGGAAACCTGGTTCTAGCACCCTCCCATACTACTTCGAGTGAGACCTCAGTTCGCGCTCCGCGAACTGTTGCCGAAAGGGCCAGTTGTACTAGGATTTGTTTGGCTAAATCACCTTTGAACCTAGGTCAGGCCCCAAAAAGCCAACAAATGGTTCCATTGCTGGGACCAGGATCTTCATAAGAGATGTTTGATGTCATGTCAATGGAATCCGATAAAGAAAGAAATTGAAGAGTGGCTAGACAAAAAAATTCACGAGTTAGTGGCGCAGGAAAACAAGAATTTGTGAGTATCGAAGGAAGAGTGGTTAGAGCATTACTTATATACGGAAATCCATGAAATTTTCTTTGTGTCCTTCCCCTCTGAGTTGTATGAGTGGATTGCGAAGTTAGCAGACAGTCAAGGAAGGTGTAGGCTCGACAAACCTATTCTGTGGACGCCAAAGTTGGTGCGCAGACTAAAAGCATTAGAAAATAAGATCGCGCGCACTGTGGACCATTGGCTCAATCGAATTATAGGAGGATTTATAATCGAGTTCGCGGTAGACACTTCAGTCAACTACAACGAGGCGGAATGATGCTTCCTCAAAGGACTACGAGGTAAGTACGTTAAATCTCTGAACACTTCGATTAAGATGCTACTGTGTGAAAAGAGGGTTATGCGAATAAATTGATTTTTGGGGCTACGCGAAGTGGGAGGATCTATAGAAACAAAGGTAGCGCAGAGATAGAAATGAGCCCCTTGATTTCACCTCGACGAGAAAGCGAGGAAGAGCTCGTGAAAGTTTCACCGAGAAGTGTGATCAGTCTGATAATTCTGTGCATACCACCCCCACCTACACCACCACTAGTTTCACCATCTTCACCCCCATCTCCACCCACACCACCTCCGTCATCACCACAGTTCAATATGGCGAGTGCAATAAAGTTGAAGGTGTTCAAAGGAGTAGGGAATGAAGATCCGGACTAATTTTGGTTCATGGTGAAGGCTGTATGGGAAGCAAAAGAGGTCATGAATGACAAAATAAAGAAAGAAACACTGGTCAGCGCCATGCAAGATCACACACTAACATGGTACATTAAGCATTCCAACGACAATCCAAATGTAGGAATCACGGATATCCAAGTTGCGCTAAACAAGGAATTTAGCAGGCCAAAATTGGAGACACAGTCGATTATTAGGTTTAAGGAAATCATGATGCTTCCAGGCGAGACCCCCTACGAGCTGGATCAGAGATTGAAGGGTATGATTCGTGAAGAAAATATGACCTTAATGGATGGGCAGCATCGTGCATGGTTCATAGTGTCATTAACGCCGCATCTAAGGACTCCGTTGTCATAGCAAAAGCTATCTACTCAGGTCGAAGCATTGGAGATTGCAATGAGACTGCACGAGACCCCAATACAAGATCCTAACTTGAGAGTCCAACAAATCCATGTGTAATTGAAGAACTTGTGTCTGGAGATGCAGAGCTTGAAACAAGACATGACAACCCACCCAGAAATATGCGAGGAGGTATGGTGCATAAAGTGAAAAGGCCAAGGACATGAAAAGGAGCATTGTCTAGTCTTCGCGAACTACCTGGCGGGAGGAGGGCCGATGCCATTGAGACCAGAGGCACAAGCAGGACCAAGCGCGGCGCCTGTATTATGGTGCGCGATTTGTTAGATAGGAGGGAAGCATGCTATAGATAACTGCCACCTATTACATAAGTATACGCAGATGTCCCAACAGTTGTTCTGTAATTTCTACAGGTCAGTAGGCCATGATGAGCGCACCTGTAGAAGTTATGAATTGATGATGGATCAGACTCCTACCTACAAAGTTCAGACCAAAACACGAGCCCTTGATCAAAATGCAGAGATGGCTCGCAGAATGGGACTAGGAAGGAGTCGCGGATAGCTGATTTTTTACAATTGTGGAGGGCCAGGGCATTATGCCCATGATTGTACAAATTGAATGAGAGCATCATGTTTATATTGTATCCAGTTTGATCATGAGATAGAGGACTGCCCCACACTAATAGCCAGGTTGCGCAATAAAGGAACACTCCGGCCTCCCCCGACTCAGAACCTGCAAATGATGAGGTCTGAGCTGTGCAAGGAGGACCCGAATGTAAAAATCGCACTCTGAAGTGGTATCATGACAGGAGATGACAAGGGCAAGCAACCTAAAGAGAGTGCCTGGGTTCGTAAGGCTCCAACAAAGGAACCAGAGTTCAATTTGGAGCGCGTGAAGGAGACATTCATGGAAGCTAAGAAGAGCTTCACAGAGGCCTCCACCTCAAGTAGTAAAGACAAACTAGAACTAGATATGTACCCATCAATGCTCACTACCTTTCTGGAGACATGCATGAAGCTGCTGCGTGATAGCAAAGTGGTGAAAGGGCTGCAAGAACTCATCACTAGATGTGCTGGATCAGGGGAACTGCACGTATTCCAGAAGCTTGGGAAACACACAACGCGAACATGAAGGGCGATGATATTGACTGTGCAAATCAGAGAATATGAAATGGATTAAGTGATTCTGGATCTAAGATCAGACGCGAACGTCCTACCAAAGCAGACATGGGAGCGCATGGGCAAGCCCGCATTGCAATGGCCTCCTATTCAATTGCGAATGGCGAACCAACAAAAAATCCTACCAATGGGAAGTTTGCAGGGAATAACGATAGATGTCGAAGGTGCGAGCGCGCTTGCAGATTTCGAAGTGATAGAGATTGTTGATGACAAAAATCCCTATCCCGCGCTACTGGGAATAGATTAGGCCACTGACAAATAGATCATACATAGATAATTATAGAATAATTCTCTTTATTTATGCTTCAGATCTTCTTTACAGACTCTAACCTCCCTACGAACACAGCTGTAGAGCCTCTTTCCTACGCTAAGACTATTTTCTCTTAGCTCTCACAGACCCATTACATCAATGACTCAAAACTATACCAAGACTGAACTAAACTGCCTTAGACTCTTCTAATAATTCCCTTTTATACAATCCCATGGCTTGTGGACTATGGGTGGATCTCTTAAAGCCGACACAAGTTACATAAAAGAAGGGCGGAAACCCTTGATGACTCTTTACATCTTCGTGCTTCGTGACCACAAAATGCGGAGGCTTTACACTTATTATACAAAAAATTGGGCTTTCTGCCCCAAAAATTGGGCTTTTAACCCTAAAATTGACCCTAGGAGACTTGTTCCCAACACGCTTGGTCGCGAAAGTACAAAGGAAACAGACACAAAACCAAGGACCCTAGGGACACTTTCTCTCTCCTCAAAACTGGACACGTAGCAACAGATAGTTGGTTTTGAGAGGCTGACATGGTAGATTACATCGGCATGACATGGCAGGACAAGGACACGGGGCAAGCGATTTCAACGTATTGGAGGGCCTAAAGGGACAAATCTGGGTGACACATGTCACTACCTGAGGCGCAATGTGGAGATGAGGAAGTCAACATAATGTCACTTAAGAGGTCTTCATTTCGGAGGAAGAAGCCATCATAACTCTTTTTTAATTTGCATTTGAAAAATCTTCTGATGAGAGGGGCTTCAATATATGTTGGCACATTGTCATGAAAACTCAAAAGAATCAAGGGCATAGAAATGGGCAGAGCACCTTGGCTCTAAGATAGAATTTTAGAGAATGGGCACCATCAGGACTAAATTTTAATCCTTATTTGAATAAACTTGATGTAAGGAGCTCCAAAATCATGTGGCATTTGGTCACAAAGACCTAAAATAACCAAGGGCGCAGAACTGGGGCCAAGCACTGAGAGCTATGATCCCATCGGAAGTGGGAGTTATCGTAACTCCAAGGTTAATTCTCAATTTGAAAACTTCCAATGAGGAGGGCTTTGATATTATATGGCACCCGATCATGGGAACTCTAGAGAACCAAGGGAGCATGGAAGATTTAGAACCTAAGCGCTATGGGCCATATCGAGGGTGAAAATATCGTAATTCCTGTGTAAATTCAAATTTGGAAAAGTTACGATGAAGAGGGGCTCCGATATGTGGTGGAATTTGGTCATTACCATCCAAAGGACCAAGGGTGAAGAATGAATTATAAAGGGAGATACACCCCTGATAGGAGATCAAAGGCCTTAGCACCCAAGCGTTGAGCCTAAGGTCATGACAACCGGTCCCATGGGATAATAGGAAGAGGGCCAATGGAAAAGGAGTTTGAAGGTATCGAAATTTTATGATTGTGGAATTCTATTTCAAATAAAGTTACAAGGATAGAAGGCTATGATATTGAAACACCTATGCATCAAGACTTTGGTCATAGGTAATGGTCCCATGGTTGAGAAGTTATAAAGGGGCTTAAGAAAGAGGAGCCAAGGATGATTAGAGTTCTGTGTTTTTGTAACGATATTTTATAAGAGTTATGAGATGTATTGAGTTCTGATAGTATAGCCTAGAGTGTATGCAGATGGATGGGTCAAAAACTATGTTACAAAGCACCGCTAATTCCACCACAGTTGATCACTTCTATCTCCAAAAAGTGGGGAATTCAAGAAGTTAAGGGGAGAAAGCGACGAGCATATCAGCTGGTAACTACAGAGGAACACCATGGAAGAGATGTGGCCTGATTAGAGGCGATCACAAGAATTGGAATGGAGATATTTTGCCATGGCCATCATTCAATTTTCCCATGTTTTGTTATTTTGTAATTTCTGTATTTTAAAGAAGGAATCAAATTTGTTGTAATCATTTGGGCAGCAGAACCTCCACATGCCGAGACAACTAGTCGATCAGACAACTAGAGCATCGTTGAGATATTTTGTAACTATTTTTTCAAGCTTCCCCTCTCCTTATAAATAGGGGGAAGAAACTCATTTTAAATGTTCCCAAATCCTGTTCCCAGAGGTATGAAACCTGTCTTTGTAGCTATTTTGAGTTCTGTATATAGAAAAAGGTTCCAATTCTTGGTTCAATTGTTTTTTCATGAAGTGCTAATGATTATACAAATGTCAATTGTGTTGTATCTATGATATGGACTCCATTTTCAAATATTAACGAAGCATATTTGGTGATTCCAAGCAGAGTAATGTGTAGTATGTGTTCCCTTATGTTTTTCATTTCATGTATGTTTATATTCCTATGAAATTATGTAAAGAATATGCTGGTATTCATTCTAAAATTATGGATTTACTTATGTTATATTGTATCCAAGAGTACTAGTGAGATCACAAATTTACCAATGCTATTTTGTGACATAATGTACCCATGAAAATATAGAGCTAGAAGGCTGAAATATGCTCCACAATTTCTGCACTTACATCTCCTTATTCTTCCATAGTTTTGGTGGTATTCGTTGCTTAGGATTTTGTGTTATCCAACCCTCTACATTGAATTCCTTCCTTACTTTATATCTCTCCATTTTTACTACACCAAAAACTATTAAGCTACATTTTATTGTGTGTTGGCCACCATATCAAGACATTTATCCTTGGGATGAGCCACATCTTCATATATGTGTGTGTGTGTGTTTAATTCCACCTTGGTGAAGGGTAATTGAACCAAGTCCTGAAGCAATCTAATTCCAATTATATCAAATATGGAGTGTAACACAAATCTCAGAAATTCCTCAAATCACTCCTCTAATATGTCCTAGGCACTGACCCTTTCCTCAACCTGAGGGTTGTCTCAAGGAGCTACAAAACACCTTAAAACCTTGAAGTTGCTCTATGCACACCTCTTCCTCAATTACACCATTGAGGAAAGTAGTCTTCACATCCATATGATGTAAATTCCATCCCAATGAAGCAACAAGAGAAATAATAGATTTGATGGAGGTGTACTTGGAAATTATAGCAAAGGTCTCATCATAATCTTCTCCCTCTTTATAGGATAACCCTCTAACCATGAATCGCGCCTTGTATTTGTTAATACTTCCATATGCAACATGATTTATATTGAATATCCACTTGGAAGTCACTATTGACTTACCTTTCAACCTTGTCACAATTTCCCAAACATCATTCTTCATGATGGATTGGCATTCTTCATTCATGGCCTCCTTCCATACTTGTTGGCTAACTTCTTCTTCAAAAGTCGAAGGATTTGAATCAATAAGATTAGTGATAAGCGCTGCATAGATATAAAACCTTTTAGGTTTCTTAGTTTCTTTGGATGTGTGATCAAGAGCTACATGTCCTTCTTCTACGTCTAAGCCATGCTAGTCTCTTTCTGATTTCTAGAACAACAACTGGTTCTGCTGGTTCATAGGGCCCTTTTCGATCTTCAGGAAATTATGTAGAAATTGAATTCTCTTCTGTTGAAGCCTCCTACTTTACTTCATCATAGGAATCCATGGAGACTTCCTCTGACTTCCAATATGCAACTTTCTCATCAAAGGTGACATCCTGGCTAACCTCAATGCATCGTTGCTCTGGAATGTTGATTCTATAAGCCTTTCGTGATTCAGTGTAACCAAAAAATATGGCCATATTTCTTTAAGGTTCTAACTTGTTCCTTTTATCCTTAGGGACATGAATGTAGATAGGGAAACCAAAGATTCTCATATGTCCAACCTATGGATTTCGTCTAGAGAACACTTCTTCATGAGTCATATCTTTTAAAATTCAATGAGGACTTTTGTTTTGAATATATAAAATTATCAATGATGCTTCTCCCCATAAGAACATTGGAAAATCTTGATCATGCATCATAGCCTTGACAAATTATTCAATGGACCTATTCTTTCATTCTACACACCATTCTATTTTGGATTGTAGGGAACAATCAACTCCCTCTTAATCCCAACTTTCTTACAGAAAGAAACAAGTTATTTTGAGGTGTACTCTCCTCCATTGTTAGATCTCAAAATATTGATCTTCTTACATGTCAAGTTTTCCACTTCATCATAGAATTCTTAAAACTTAGTGAAGACTTCATCCTTGGTATTCAAGAGATAGATCCATGTTTTACAAGAGAAGTCATCAATAAATGCTACATAGTATAATGAAAATCCAAGTGATATCATAGGCATAAGACTACATACATCATAATGAATCAAATCCAAGACTTATTTATATCTATTGTCATCTCTTGGAAATGGTTTCTTGATGTTATTTCCAAGTGCACAAACTTTACAAACACCCTCATGATTTATCTTCAATTGAAGGATTCTTGAAACTATTTGATTCAATTTAGGTAATGCTCTATAATGAAGGTGACCATATCTTCTATGCTATAGTTCACTTGGATTTATTTCATCATGTACTAGGGCTTGAGATGGTTGACTTACAAGCCTATAAAATCTTCCTTCATGAATTCCAATGACTCTAGCATCATCTATACTAGAGCCATTGGGCCATACAAGTACTTTTCCATCCACAAAAGCTACTCTTTCTCCTTTATGTTCTAAACATGAAATAGAGACTAGATTATTTTTCAAACCTGGTACATATAGAACATTATTGAGATGAACAGTGTTACCAAATTCCAACTCAATTGATTCCTTTCCAATTCCTTTGACTACATAGTTATGGTTCTATATAAGCTATACACTTTGGGATAACCTCCTTTCCATCATGTTAGCAATATTTCCAAGATCTCTGGTTAAATGTCTTAATGCACCATTATCTACTAGCCACATATCATCATCATCTGCAATAGAATCCATTAGAGCAGAAAAGTAAAATAAGTCTTTGTCGCCTTTAGGCTTCTTTGGATGTTTATCTTCAATGTCGGCTACAAAAGCATGCTTTTTTCCCTTTCTGTTTTTTTTATTAGCCATCTTAGGACAATCCGTTTTATAATATCCAAATTTCTAACAACCATAACATTGAATCTTTGACATATCCTTCTTCCTTTGGGGAGGAGGTGTTCTTCTTCCTGATTTATTGAGTTAAAAGCCAACTTCTTCTTTCCTTTATCTCTTGATATAAGACTTGATTATTCTTGAGCACAAGAGGTCCATAGTTGTTCAAATGAAGGGGATTCCTTCCAACTACTTATACCATCTACAAATGCATCCCATGGTCTACGTAGATCATTGAGTGTTGTAGTCACAAGTTTTTTTCTCAAAACTAGTTTCTCAAATTGCTTGAATTTGGTCTATTATTTGTGAAATAATTATGAAATATGAAGCCATGGTGTCATCATTTTTCATCCTTACATCATAAAGCTCATTCATCAAGCTCATTGCTTGACCAAAATTCTTGATAATAAATAGATTAGTTAGGGAATCATACATTTTATTGGAAGTATCAAGCTTTGAAATATAGGGGATTAGATGAACTTCTAACGAAGTCCAAAATAAGACTCATGGAAGTGATGTCATCCTCTGTACAATTTTCCTTTCCTGCAATATCTATTGGTTCTAAAACCTTTCCTATCACAATATCATTTTTTTTTCTTTGCAAGAATAAGATTGATGAGCATCAGTATTGTAGCAAGGATGCTGCAACTCCCGAGCTATCAGCTTTACTTATCAACCTGGGGTTCGTACAAACTTGGAGGTGACAGTGTTGTATGCACAAGTAAAAGTGATGGTTCTTCCTGTTGTCAACATTCAACTGGCGAGAGACCACTGGGGTTCCAAGAACAAAATTCTATAGAGTCAGAAGAATCTTGATTCTTTGATGGAAGAAAGGAAAACCTATTCTAAGAGAGTTACTCTACTGCAGTTATGGAGAAAGCCAACATGTAATTTTAAACCACACCATACCCTAATTAACCATTTAAGAAGCTATGCTAAGAAAAAATGATAAATCAAAAATAAAAAAATGCTACCATCTAAGTTGTAGAAGTAAAAATAATCAAACAATACTAATGTGCAAGTAAAAAAAAACTAAACTAAATATTTTTCCACTTTTTTGGTATTTTAAGGCAAAATCAAATATGCAAACTAATTGTTCTTGTGGATGTGACAAGTGGATCGAAGGTGTTTGAGGATGGCTGGAAGGTTTATGAAGTGGTTGGATGGCGTGGAGGGGCCCTAGGAGGATTTTTGTGACTTCCTAGAGGTTTCCCATCAATTCAGCCTCAAAACAAGCCGTTTCAGGAAAACCTACAGGATGTACTAGAAACCTACAAGATGATCCTGTAGGAATTACAGGAAACCTACAGGATAAAATTGAGAGCTAATTGTGAGGTGTTGGGAGGCTTAGGAATGGTGTGTGATGGGTGGAATGGATTGTTAGAAGGTCTAGGAGCACTCAAGTATCAATATCCAAGATAAGAGATGGCTAGATTCGCTCAATGTGTTTAGGAGAATTTCAATGAAAAATGATGAAAAATTAGTGAGGGTGATGGTGGAGACAAGGGATGGCTAAGGTGGATGAAGTGGAAGGTGGCTACTGGCTCTAAAGTCTTGGTCTCCTCTTGAAGCACCTGCTTTGCATAAAACATGTGTGTCTTCCAAAAAGTCATGCAACAAGATACATTTTCATAAACTAGAAAAGCAAAACTAATGAATCAACTGCCTTTATTATGCATGAAGAAAGTTGTTGAAGGGAATGAAAGCATGAGTGAGATCTACTATAAAAGTGGAGATGGAAAAGATGACAATGAAATCTACCTTGCAACATTAACCAAATACTAAGTTAAAGACATCAAACTCCAAAGCTCATAAAAGAACTAGAAATCTGTGTTTTTGGGGCTGCTTAAGGGTCCCTTCCTCAAGTCATGGTCCCAGAGGGAGGAAGTGAGGCCGAGACACCTGCTAACAACCTTGTGGTGATCCTTTTTCTCCTTGCTAACCTACTACTTGCAATAAGGCACAAATGGAAGCAAACTATCACACAACCAATCTAATCTACACTACTTGTAATCGAAATGCATCTAATAAGAAAATTAGCAATTAAACTATGAATCTACACTAAACATACATCTACAATCAAGAGGAGCCTTGGCTGCTAGGGTTGGGCCCTAAGCCAAGAACTTTAGCCCTCTGATTTAACTTAGTGTTGGCTCAAAACAAAAGTCATTCTTATTACCAAAACAACAAATTACATCAAAAATAATTGTCACAAGTCTTGCATCTCGAAAATAGAGTAAAGTTTTACAATGAAAATCCGAATCCTACTGATTCCCTAGGCATCTCTACTTATACATCTTAAGTCTCCAACAAAATCCTTAAAATTAGGGAGGCTCGGCTCCCAAACTCGAGATAAACTGGTGCTTTGTCTCTCACTTTCACGGCTGCCTTCTAGTCCTCATGATTTGGTTGTTTGCACTCCAAGCTGATGGAGGAATATTCGAATGGAGGGGTAGTAAATGAGGAGGATTTACCTCCTATAATCTCTCTCCCTTGTCCCATTCGAGTTTTGACCTTGGTCTTTGCCAAAATTCCTTGATTTTCTCCTTTAATCTTGTATTAAATGCACATTAGACCACAAAGAAAAATATCCAATTCTAACTCACCTCATAAACAAAATATAATCAAAAGCATGCAATTAGTTATGAGAATAGTTGGTTTGACTAAGTTAGCAGGTGAATTAAGGCCCATATACTTACCCAATGATGAGGCTCATCAAAGATATTTTCTAAGCTTCGAAGATCTAAAGTTTGAGGCTCCTTCCAACTTGTTTTCAAATTTCATAGAAGAAGCCATGGATGAAAATTAACAAGAAGCACTTCAATAATAGTTATCTCAATGTAGGGTTTCTTCAAAGGTGATATCAATATTCCTTATTTCACCAAAGCTTTGATACCATGTTGATTTTCTAGGTGCAATAGAGACTAACACAATATTTCTGAAAAAATGATAATTAATTTTGATTTTGATCTTCTTTTAAATTATTCTAATATATTATTCAATAATTATTCTTCAAAAAGTCAACCATACAAGAATAGTAGAACAATAGGGATCATTATGCATAAAGAGAGGACAAGATTTACCTTAGGAAAAGCTGCTAAGGGGAAAAATCCAACAACCTTTTCAATAAATAAATTCTTCTATTCAACAAGAGACACACCTAGACCTTCTAGTCATTAATTTGGTCACACCTGGTCAAACCCTCCAAGTTAAGCCTCCCAACCTGATCCAAAACTTCGCTTTGTTTGATCTGACCCATAATTTTGGTCCTCCTGCAACTGCTAGAAACCAAGAATTTTGATCTCCAGTAACTGCCTATAAATTTCATCCCTTGCAACAGAAAGTTCCCAAAAATATGCGAACTATAGAGAGAGAGAATGTATCCACATGTGCAAGATTGAGAGAGAGATAAAGATATCCAATTCATCCTTATTCTTCTTCTTGATCTTTGCTAGGATGCCTAAACGTTGTCTTCTCAAGAGAGTACAAATTGGTTCCTTGAGAGGGAGGTTGAGTAGCCTTTATATAGTGTTCTACCTTGCTTGAATGGGTGTGACTCTTCCTGGGCTGACATGACTTGGAGGGAGGCCGAATTGACAAACATGGAGCCAAAAATTTCAATTTCAAAAATTCAAAATTTCCTCTTAAAAAAGTCCAAATGGGACTTGACTCAACATATAATTTTCTTTTGACTCTATCATTTAAAATATGCTTGACAATAACCAATATAAATACATCAAGGGCCAAATAAACATCATCAAGACCGACCATAGATACAAAATTCAACAATGACGTGGAAAATGACATGGCACCAGGTGGTGATGATGTTGCAAGAAGATTATGTGGCTCACTAACAAAATGACATGTGACACGTGACACCAGTCAAAGGACGCCATATGGCAAGATTGATTTAACAAATGATGTGGTAGATGACATGGCATATCCTTGGGATTTGTGCTAGGGGTTCATTTTGTAAGGGTTCCACAGTGGTTAGGATTCCAAAGGAAAATTCAGTTAGATATACACGAATCAATGAGTTAATAGGTGCAATCATCTGCCAAAATAAAAGATGCCCAGATACTAGATTGAGGTCAAAGGTCAAATATCACTATTTCGATACTGGTCACAATTCTATTTAAAAACATATACAACTTATTCGGTGAGTCAAAAGTATTGAACTTTCCTTATGGATTTAGATAATGGATACAATATCAATATATTTTACCTAGGGTCCCAACTTCTAGTCCTATGGGGTAAATAATGACATTTTGTGCTAAGGCTTGCAATCTAGGTCAAAAATAATTCGGGTGTACTGTAATTTTCATAAGGTCCTGGATCTAGATTTTCAAGACTACGGTCATATCTTATGGTCATGTGAGTTAATCATTGAATCCAAAAGATCCATTGACTCAAGTTGTATCTGGGTCATCTAGACTAGATAAACAACACAAAAAAATATAAATAATATAGGTTTGTTTGTTGATTGTTGGCCTTGCCATGGTTGATCAATTCTACAGAGTATAAATAACCCTAGGAGATTGGAAATTTGAAGAAACATTTTTGATAATTTGTGAATTTTGGAAAAGTTGTGTGGTTATTTGGATAGTATCACGGTGCAACATGATGATATTTTTGAAAATGCAACAAGAAAATCCTAATTTAATTTTGTCCTTGAATTAAATTAGGAATAAAATTGTAATTCCACATCACATGCCAACTTGTATCAGTTAACTAAGTTAATTTGACTTAGTTGGTTCTGTTAATTCGAGTTGAGGGTCTAACTTGAGTCATGTAGAGTATAACCTACATTATAGGAGCCCTGGTTGAGTTTACTTTGAGTTGTAATTAATTAATTCAGTTTAACTGAGTTAAAAGTTAGTTAAACTAGTTCCAACTGTGTGAGGAACTAGTGGGACGTCTAGTAGTGTGGTGCGCCTGCAATGATCAACCGGTTAATTGATGATTCAATCATAAATAAATCTTGCATGTCATATATGAGAGTTACCCAATTGATATTGGAGTTCAGTGATAGTGTACTATCAATTGTATAATCATCTAAATTGTACAAGTGGTGCATGTAGTCAAAGGAAGGCCTATGAGGATTGCACAATTCCAATTGAGTAATTTCCCTAATTAATAGGGGCTAATTACCAAGTAAACAATGCAAGGAAGTACGGACTTGGGAAAGAAAGACATTGGTTAAGTATTGGCCTAGGTTTGCTAGGAAGTTGTGAGATAGATAGAGATAATGCAGAGGTTGCTTGTGCTTGAGCAAATCATTGTAATCTTCTCATATTTTCTGACTAATGCAATATATAGAGAGCATGGGTTTTTAGCTGTGGATTTCCCCATGAAATCATTGTGTAATGTGTTGACTGAATTCTTTCTCTTGTATGATTCATGATTTCACGATCGCTTAATTTTTTCCACTGATGAGTAGAGTAGATTCAAGTCTATTGTTTTAGTAAATTACAATTAACAGTTTGAATATACAAGGAATTTCTACAGATATCTAATGTGAGAGATGTTGTGATTAATTGTGATATTGAATAAGAATAGGTGAGAATTCATAAGGCTAAGAGTGTAGTTTTTATTTTTTATTTTTTTTATGGGGATAAAATCTTGTTTACAAGATCAAGATTTAGTGATACGATGAGTTTACTTGAAGGGCTAAGTTTGTGTTTGTTATTGAAGCACAAGTATAAATGCAGAGTGAAGAGATGAGTGATCTATTCTAGAATCTAAGAATATAGTTTGTTTTTTGTGTCTTTGATTATGCTTAATCAATTCTACTATCCAAACGTAATGTTGTTTTGAAGCTCACTACAAATATTGGCTACATGAGAATCAATGAAGTATGTGGTTTTGTTGAAGTATGGGTAATAAAGTTTTGTTTATAAATTGTTGATTTTGAATTGGATGTTTTTGAGCAAAAAATAAATTCTAATTTGAAGACTAAATTGAAGCATGGTTCTAGCGTGAAAAGTTTATGAAAAGGAGGCCCTCTGTGATTAAGGAGGTGAGTGCCTTCATCAGGTTGAAGCCTACATTAAGTGGGTGCTTGCAAATTTCATATTTTGGTTCCTCAATTAGGTTGGAGCCTTCAACAAGTTGGTGTATTGAAATTGACTGTAGAGGTTGGTGCCTTGATCAAGTTGGAGCCTATAATAGGTTGGTGCCTATGAATTGATTATAGAGGTTAGTGCCTCAATCAGGTTGGTGCTTGTAGATTTTAGAGGTGGGTGCCTCTATCAAGTTCAAGCCTACATCGCTTTGGTTCCTACATTTGGTTGAAGCCTACAACAAGTTAGTGCTTGCATATCTTTGGGGGTTGGTTCCTCTAACAATTTAGTGCCTTCAAATTGATTAAGGAGGGTTGTTATCTCCTTCTGGTTGGTGCTATCAAAATATTGTGGTGCTATAAGAAGAATTGTGGTTTCCTCTTGAAAGGGTTTCCATGTATATCTGGTGTTCTCATGTGTTGATGTGATGATTGTTATTATTGATGCATTGTTATGTTTTTAGTTATGATTAATTGTGAAATTATTTAATTGGCTTATACTGATCATTACACTAATTCACCCTCCTCTTAGTGTAATCACAATTCCAACAATTGGTATCAAAGAAGGTACCTTTAGGTTCAATATAACTGCTAGAAGGTAGATCCAAGGAATAATGGCCAATAGAGGGAATAATAAGAAGAATCCATCTCAAAACAAGAAAAATCGTATCAAGGGTTGTGATTATAAAAACCATATATCAGATGTAGTAGAAGTACTGGTAATTGCCAAAGAAGATAATTTTTTCCTAATCATGGATGCATAATAGGAATTATATGCAGTACAATCCAACTTGGAAAGTAGATCAAAAGGAATCGTGGATAACCAGGTTAGCTATACATCAAGTGGAGAATCATTATTAAATGGATCAAAGTATGCAATTTGGAAGGCAAGACTGGAATTTTATCTAATGGATCAAAGTATTTGATGTATGGAAATATGTAGAGAATGGAGAAAAGAATAAAAACATAATACAAAAGCCATGAATTTAATGTTGAGTACATAATCAAAATCAGATTTGGATAAGGTAATTCATTGTGATGTTGCAAAAGAGATCATAAATAAGGTACAATATATCTATGAGGAAGATCACAAGGAACCAAAGAAGATTGAAAATCACGAACCAGATGATGAAGGAAATCGCCTTATTGTCGATCATCAAAAGAACAATCAATATTCAGAAGCTAAAAGTGAAGAAGATGCAAAAGAACTAAAACCTATTGGTAAGTTAATTAATCCTTCTTCTAGCTGTTTGTATACACCTTCAGATACTAATCTTTATGAAGTGGAAAAAGAGGATAAACAAATATCCCATGAGAATCTTATATCTATCATCTAATTAGGAGAAGATAATGGTCAAAAGAAAGCATTAGAATTTGAGTGTGAACTTGTTAGTATTTGATATGAGATAGAAGAAATATTTAAAGAAATTAGGGGATTTTTGAGGTATAAAATGGGCTTCCTAAGGAAATTATAAAATAATAGTGGAAATAATAAAATAATATTAAATTACATCATCAAATTTTAGAGGGAAAAAAGAAAAAATTATTTTTTCAACTCATATTTTCAACTTATCTCCCTATGGGTTTACTCAAATTTAGAGTGGTAACACATGTTGGATGAAAAATTTGATTCCTCATCCAAAGAGTACCAATGTTGCATACTTTTGATCGACCCTACTACACAAAAAATGAGAAATACATGAAAAACGTGATTGCAATCACATTTTTTCATGTATTTCTCATTTTTCATCTAGTAGGGTCCATCAAAAGTATGCAACATGGGTAACCTTTGGATGATGAATTAAATTTTGCATTCAACGAGTACTCGTGCTCGAAATTTTAGTAAAACCTTAGGGAGATAAGTTGAAAATATGAGTTGAAAAAGTAATTTTATTATTTTATTATTTTTTATTATTTTTACTTTTTTACTCCAAAAATGGTGAATCATCCCCCATGGTTGACATCATCATCTTGAATCCTATTGGTTCTTATAAAGTTTATTTTTGTTGTACATTTTTCTTAGGAGGCCCATTTTAGATGATCCAAGAGGATTCCATTGATTCATTGCATAGGTGTTCAAGTGTCGTCATCAATTCAGTTAAGCTTCGACAGTGTTGGTTATGGATTCGGTTGTACATGTAATGTTATGGTTTCATGGTGTTCAATTGAGATGTTTGAGCACCTGGTTGTCGACAAGAGTTCATCGACAGTTCTGCTAGGATTGGTCGATGACATGTGTCGTGTCGTTGCCTCGCAGGATTTGGGTGTTGACAAAAGGATATCATTGCCAAGGCAGCTGGTGTCGACGATAAGTATATGGTTTATGTCACATTGCGACAAAAGTGTGGTAAAAGGGTGTTTTTACACCTAATGTAAAACCTAAACCCTAGTCTACATTTAAACACCTACTCAAAATCATAATCCTAAATCTAGTCCTAAATCTATGCATCATGCATTGATAAACAAATACAAACCTATTGCTATGTGTTAAAATATTACACATAAACCTAAGAAAATTATAAAAACATTGATTTAATGTCAAAACTAAATATAAAAGCCCTAAACCTAATGCTCAAGCCTAAAGACCTAACTACAACACTCTCGACATATGTTAATGTGTTAAAAAACATTATAAAACATTAACAAAGTCCCAAACCACAACGGTTAGCCGCGTTGGAACCGTGTGTCATGTGTAAAGACAATTAAGTGGCAGAGATAGGCTTTAACCACAACAGATATGGAAACTGTAACCACAAGATGTGAACAGTTAGTGGTTGGCCATTGGAGGTTAGCATTCAGAGGTAACCACACGGAGAAATCATAATCGTGAACATTTGAATGGTTCGCAGGTTAAGCTGCAACCGTTGGAGCCAACAAACCATTCAGTGAAACAAACTGGAACCACCGGGATAAGAACCTCTGTTCACATGCGATGACAGGAGCAACTTCGCCCGATTAGCTAACGATTAGCAGCCAACGCTGAACCAAAGTTTATTTATGGGTTTTTTTTGATATGGTTTATTTAGAATTAATCGAAGGACCATGGCATTAACCCTAAGGTGGCACTAAACCATTAGAACAAACTTTTACACCTATCCAGATCCAAACAGATGCATCTACAAACTAGTCAAAGAGGTTATCATGTACCTATAGGCCTTTAAAAGGCGGATTTGCCTACACTGAGAAAGGAGAGTGGTTTTTGACTATTGTATGCAGATTTTGGAGGACATGGGCGGTTTTGTTTTCAATGTTACGGGAGCATCCGGGGTCAGTTTTAGAGACCGTAAGAAGTGTTGGAAAGCTGGTTCAAAGGGCTATTTGATGACAGTGATAAGAAGTGCCTATGTGCACATTCATACTGATCAAATATCTGTGTAATAAACACCTTCTTTTCATCCCTAATAAAAACAGTTTCCCATCTTGAAAGTGGACCTGGAGACGTAGTCCATCAGGGACGAACTCTGCCATCAATTTTGTTGTCCGGTATCACTATGTTTTTACTATTTACACTTCTGCTATGCATCTATTTTATGTTTAATGAGCTATCGTAAAGTTCTCTTCTCAAGCAATTTTCCTCGATTTTCGTGCTTTCATTTAACATTCAAATCATTAATGGTTAATCAATTCTACATTAGTTTAAATAGTTTATGGTCATTTTAGATCATATAATTTGGTATCAGAGCAAGTTGCATTTGTAGAATTTTCCATTGAATGTTAACCGGGTCAAAGTCGCAACGAGGAGAAGGAATCCTTGAGCAGATCAATCTAGAGATTGGAAAGTGACAAGTCGTTCATAAATCGACCATGACAGGATCTAATGCTGGTGAAAACATTGAAACTAAGATGAGCGATGAATAGTTTTAGCAAGCATTCTTGACTATGCAACAGATGTTGGGATAATTGTACGAAGACAAGAAGGCGAGAGATGCAGCTTTTTCTTCAAAGGCATCAAAGAAGGACAAAGGTAAAGGGAAGACTGATAAACCTCCTTCACCTCCACCATCTCCATCATCATCATCATCATCTTCTTCTTCCAGTGTAGAATCTGAAACATAAAAGAAACCTAAGAAAACATCTCTTTGGAAACTTGATGTTAAATTTGCGTTACCTGTTTATGATGGCAAAATGAATCCTAAAAAGTTAGATAATTGGATTAAGAAGTTAGAAGTGTATTGTCACATTCGAAACATTTCTAGCAATAAAACTAAAATTTAGTTAGCTACACTTAGAATGGGGGAACAACTTTAATCTGGTGGGAAAGAAAAACTTAGCTAGATGTAAAGCGTAAAGGAAAAGTCATCTCTTCATGATCTAAGTTTTTAAAAGCTCTTAGGAAATAGTTCTATCCTTTAGGATACATGCAGCAAGCTGTTATTGATTGGCAGCATTTGAGGCAAGGTAAAGGGCAGAGTTTTCAGGAGTTTAATCAGGAGTTCATAAAGAAAGCATTGGCGCTTGGTATTTCATTGGATACACGTGAAACTTTGTTAAAATACATCGAAAATTTACATTCATATTTGCAGCATACTTTATTGATTTTTAATCCTGATGATTTTGATGAGGTGTGTGTTCAAGCCATACATATTGAATCAGGTGGTAGACCATTCAAGTTTTCATCGCAGTCATCCAAAGAGTTGGAAACCAAAGTTTCCAGTGACAGTAAGGGGAAGAAAATTTCAAAGAGAAAGAAATGAAGGATCGTTTAGAAGGAAAGACTTACTTGTTCTCATTGCTAGAGAATCAGTCATGATGAGTCATGAGTCAAAGTGCTGGAAATTTCATCCAAAACTTAAGCCCAAAAAGTTCCTTAAGGAGAAGGATGAAAAAAAGGCCATTGCAATAGTGCAGCAGGATCTAGGTTTAGATTCAAGTGATGAAAGGAAGATAAATGCCATGGTTACGATAGGTAAAACTTCTGACACTGGTTCAAGTTCGAAAACTATTGCATCTTCTTCAAACATAAATCCTTCACATGAGGATAAAAGAGTTGAACTCTTCCACATAAGGATAACTTCTAAGCATACAAATATTGACACAATGATTGACAGTGGATCGCAAGAAAATTTAATATCTGAACATATAGTTAATCAATTGGGATTGGAGACACAGAATCATCCAAGACCATATCCATTAGGTTGGATTAATAAATCAACTCAGATACATGTCATAAAGCAGTGTCGGTTGAAATTTGCAATTACAACTAAGTACATTGATGAAGTGGAGTTAGAGGTGGTCCCAATAGACATATGTGGAGTTGTATTAGGGAATCCTTATCTTTATGATAGAGATGCAGTGTTTTATAGAAGAGAACATAAATATCACCTAAAGAAAGAAGGGGTTGAATTTATTGTTAGGGCACATACAGTCAAATCAAACTTGGATTTAATTATTACAAATCAAGTTAAGCAGTTAATAAGTTCAAGTTAATATGTACTCATGTTTATTAAGGAACAACATAAGGATGATTGTTCAGAATGCGTGATTCAGTTTATAGATCAATTGGTCAAGGCGGTTAATTCTTTTCCAAGAAATCTTATTCATAAACAGGATAAGCAACACGAGATACATTTGATGTCTTATGAACATCTTCTTAAAGACAAAATGACTCTCAACTCATTCATTCAATTGAATTCTAGAAACTATCGGCATCAGAAGTGTATTGCAAGGAATGGTACATGTGAGTCTAATAAGAGACTTGTTTCAGATGGTATGTTTATTTTCAGTTTCAAGGGTGCAGGTTAGTATTGGGGAAAGTCAGTGTTCAATTTCTCTTATATTGTGTAACCATGTCATGTCTTGAACAGTTTGGAAACCTCTTTCCAAGTGGAGAGGAAACCTATTTGTTTTCATATCAAAGCCTTTTCTAAAGCAGTGTCAAAGTGTCTAAAGGGAACTTATGCATAAGAGGAAAGTGCTAATCAATGGAAACATCATGTAATAAATGAAGGAAAGTTGATTCAAACAAATCAACAACTAAATCAATATTTCCAGAATCAAACTAAGTTGTAGCAAATTTCACCTTACAGTTGGATAGGTTCAGTGCAGCAAGTTCACTTAGTAATCAAGAAGTAGGAAAGTATGTCAATTCAAGTAGCTAGTTTGATGTCAAGTGTATCTTTGATTGTCTCTGTCATTCTACAAAATATATTGTTTATACATGTTGATGGTATTAAACAACATCCAATAGAGAATGTTTTCAAAGATTGTAAATCACTAACTCATGGTTTGTCATGGAAAGAAATCAATTGCCATGTTTATAGTAGGTTGTTTGCCCATCGTCTCCAGTTGTTCGTACTGCAGATGGATGAAACATGTCACCAACTCAAAAAGTGTCATGGTTAGCATCATCAGGGTCATCACTTGAAGGTGATTGATTGAATGTATTGGTACATCATCAGGTCAAGGTGGAAAGAGAGGGAGTTCTACCCTCATCGACTAATTGTTTAGTCAAACTTTTGTGGTCCAAAAGCTTTCAAGTGGAGAGGAATGATCCAGGAGGATTCTGTTGATTCATTGCATAGGTGTTCAAGTGTTGTCATCAGTATTCAATGTCATCGTCAATTCAGTTAAGCTTTGACAGTGTTGGTTATGGATCAACTTTTACAGGTAATGTTATGGTTTCATGGCGTTCAGTTGAGATGTTTTAGTGCCTGGTTGTCAACATGAGTTCATCAATAGTTCCACCAGGATTGGTCGATGACATGTGTCATGTCGTTGCCTCACAAGATTTGGGTGTTGACAAAGGGATATCATCGCAAAGGCAGTTGGTGTCGACGATATGTATATGGTTTATGTCACATTGTGACAAAAGTGTGGTAAAAGGGTGTTTTACACCTAATGTGAAACCTAAACCCTAGTCTACATTTAAACACTTAATCAAAATCCTAATCCTAAATCTAGTCCTAAATCTATGCATCATGCATTGATAAACAAATACAAACCTATTGCTATGTGTTAAAATCTTACACATAAACCTAAGACTATTATAAAAACATTGCTTTAATGCTAAACCTAAATCTGAAATCCCTAAACCTAATGCTCAAGCCTAAAGACCTAACCACAACACTCTTGGAATATGTTAATGTGTTAAAAACATTATAAAACATTAACACAGTCCCAAACCACAGCGGTTAGCCGCATCAGAACTGCGTGTCATGTGAACAGAAAATTAAGCGATGGAGATAGGCTTTAACTGCAATAGATATGGAAACTGTAACCACAACATGTGAACAGTTAGTGGTTGGCCATCAGAGGTTAGCATTTGGAGGTAACCACGTAGAGAAATCATAACCGTGAACATGTGAACGATTTGCAAGTTACGCTGCAACTGTCGGAGTCAACAAACCGTTCGGTGAAACAAACCAGAACCACCGGGGTAAGAACCTATGTTCACATGCGCTGGTAGGAGCAACTCCACCCAATCAACTAATGGTTAGCAGTCAGTGCTAAACCAAAGTTTATTTATGGTTTGTTCAGAATTAGTCTAAGGACCATGGCATTAACCGTAAGGTGGCACTAAACCATTAGACCAAACTTTTACACCTATCCAGATCCAACCAGATGCATCTACAAACCAACCAAAGAGGTTATCATGTACCTGCAAGCCTTTAAAAGGCGGATTTTCTTTCATTGAGAAAGGAGAGTGGTTTTTGACTTTTGTATGTAGATTCTGGAGGACATAGGCGGTTTTGTTTTCAGTGTTACGGGAGCATCCGGGGTCGGTTTTGGAAACCGTAAGAAGCGTTGGAAAGCTGGTTCAGAGGGCTATCTGATGATAGTGATCAGAAGTGCATGTGTGCACATTCAAACTGATCAAATCTCTGTGTAATCAACACCTTATTTTCATTCCTAATAAAAACGATCGCCCATCTTGAAAGTGGACCCAGAGACATAGTCCATTAGGGACGAACTCCGTCATCAATTTTTCTGTTTGGTATCACTGTGTTTTTACTGTTTTCACTTTTGTTATGCATCGATTTTATGTTTAATCAGTTGTCTTAAAGTGCTCTTCTCAAGAAGTTTTCCTCGATTTCCATGCGTTCAGTTAACATTAAAATCATTAATGGTTAATCAATTCTATATCGGTTTTTAGTTTATGGTAATTTCAGATCATTAGACCTCAAAATTCCCCTACTGAGACCCTATCATCAGCCTAAAGGCTCAATCAAGAAAAAATGAAGATGCATTAATGGATCCTCCACAAGACAAACAAAGAGATCTAGATATGGCTTTCAGGCTATCATAGAAGTCTATTCAAGATGACATTATTATCACTCTAGAAGAAATAAAGAAAATCCCAGAAGAAAACAAAAGGAAAAATGAGTTATTGAAGAAATATGAAAATTAAGATGAAGAAAAATTGTTTCTGAAGGCCCAACTAGAAGAATCAAGGAGGATGGAATAAGTGAGGAAAAGTAAGTTTAAAGAAAGAGAAGGCCAATTTATCATATCCAAAATATGATAATTTTTCTTTAAATATGATATGGAAAAACCTAATAATCAAATGATGAAGTATGAAAGGAAAGAGCAAAAGGAACTCCTGGAAAATAGGGATCATGATATTTTGAAAAATAAAATAAAAGAATCTAAAAGGATTAAGGATGCCTTGGTAAATTAGATTAAAGAAAAGTTGCTTGAATATGGAAAACTAGAGGAATATGTTATCTCTACAAAGAAGCAATTAGAGTAAGAAAATTAGAATTTGAAGTTGGCCAAATGAACTAAAATTCTAGACACAATTCTTAGCAAGCAGATATCTCCCTTCATCAAGATATTTCTTGGTTATAAGGAAGACCATGTGGCACCAAATGGAGAGAAATTCAAAAGCCATGTGAATACATTCATAAGATCCAAAAATAATACAATTGAATATGCCATTCAAATTAAGGACCAACATACACATGTTCATTTCTCCAACACAAGAAACACTCAAGGAGAAACACATAATAATAAAGATGCTCATAAAGATTTCCAGAGCAAGGAAATAACCCAGGATAAGTTCAAAATTTCTACTAAATTAGGAATTCATTCTAATCCTCCCAAGGGATCTATAATCAACAATGGAATAAGAGAAAATGATAAAAAATGAAATGAATCCTTTCAAAGGTATAACAAATTCAGAAGAAATGATTCATTGAGACAATTCCTCTTATCCAAGTATCAAAATATATTTTTTGGTCAATGTTTTTCATGTACAAGATTTGGACATAAAGCAAGGGATTGTAAGAACTATGCCATTAATGATTATTTCAAAGATAGAAGCTATTATTAAACTTCCAAGAAAAAATATATGGGTAATCAAATAAGAAGTTGTAATTGTTGGACACAGATTGTCATTGATGTCAATGTGGCAATATTCAAGAGGAGGAGACAGAGCATATCGAAGCCAAGAGGAGCAAAAGGAGCCAAGAGGAGCGGACCAAGCCAGAGGAGCCACATTGGAGCAGAGAGGAACATATCGGAGGAACCACATATATCAGAGCAAGAGGAGCCATATACATGCCAAAGCAAGAGGAGCCATCGGAGGAGCAAGTGAAGCAAACAGAGCCATATATGCCTCAGACAACATTATCGGGATCTGTTGATCCATATATGCCTTCATTAATACTATCGGGCGATTGTTCGGGCAATGAAAACCCACATTTGCATGTATTAACGATTATCGGGAGTGGAGGCAAATAGCAGCGATATCGTATCGGAACCCTTAGGGGTGAGAGTGGACGCGATATGCAATTTAGTGCTGACCGTCCGATCTGAGGGAATAATGGAAGGCGGAGATCTAATCGGCAATAGGCATATCGGAGCGATCACGTCGGAAGGATCGGGGGATGCGATATGTGACACCGCCGACAGCCCGGAGCCGAAATCTTATAGAGCAGAATATACAACCATATCGGGTCCGCAGAACTCTTGTATCGCATCGGAGCAGTGGAGGTAGCGATCGCCGAAATCATTCGGAGCGGAAATTATATTTGGAGTAGCCTAAAGGAGATCGGGTCCGCAACCCATCAAGACTCGCCGATAAGGAATCCGCCGATATGACGGATCCGAATTCAGTTTAGGAAGAAATGTAAGGAGGCATCGGGTCCGCGTTACATCGGAGGAATGGGTCTATTGTTTACAGCGAACGCCGATGTTCATCGGACCCGAAACAATATTAAAGGGAGTCTAAAGCCATATCGGGTCCGCACCTAGTCGGAGGTCTGGGCTTAAGAGTTATTGTGACCGCCGAAATCCGGACCCGCCGATAATTGTAAAGGCGGGTGCATAATAATTGAAGTACGACATTTGAATTAGAGCGGGGGTTTATAATGTTTTCCGTGTATTATATGATACATGGCCGCGGGGTTAAGGTATATATTAAAACCTGTGTGATGGTTGATTAAAGGCTCGGTTGGTGGCTTCCGATGGTTGATAAAATGCTTGGGTGGTGGCTTCCGATGGGTGATTAAAACACTCGGGTGGTGGCTTCCGATGGTTGATTAAAACGCTCGGGTGGTGGCTTCCGATGGGTGATTAAACGCCTCCGATAAAGCCTGTAAGGTATTAACCACAGGTCAAGGCCGAGTTTTATTTAAGAAAGGGGAGTTTGGGTTTTTCTACTCAGATTTTGGAACACTTGTATAGACAGAAGAAGCAAAGGAATGGAAGCCGAAGTGTCAAGCGATCAAGTGAGGAGGAAGCCAAAGAGCCAGCATGTAAGAGGAAATGAATGGACAGGGGCATGGAGCATATAAAAGCAGCAAAAATAGAGAACTATGTGGTGGTTCGTGAACGGTATAACCTGAGCATGAGATAGTGAAAGCAGCAGAAGAAAAGGGGGCAGCAGAAGCAGTGGAAGCTGAAAAGAGCGCAGCAGCACACCAGTGTATACAAAAGAGGTTGGAGCTTCAGAATTGAACAGGATTGAAGTCCTTGGGAGTTGGTGCTCCTAAGTCCAAGATTGGTGTCTTGGCAAAATAGAGTTGGTGCTTAGGAGGTTGGAGCCTCACCAAAGTCCAAGTTGGAGCTTGGCAACCAATTGTGACAATCTATCTATTGTATTTATTTTACTGCACAGTTATATTAATAAAAGCATTTATTCCTACTGTTCATTTTGTGTTATGAACATATATGTTTTAACTAGTAAAACAATAGTGAGAAAAAGAAATACTGATTCACCCCCCTCTCAGTATTTCCAACAATTGGTATCAAAGCCGGCTTCTTCATTCTAGCCTAACAACTTGAAGAAGGATCAGCAACCATGATGAGAAATCATGAAGCATCAGGAAAACCTCCTCTGTTTGATGGCACTAACTTTGGGTTTTGGAAGAAAAGAATGACTTACTATTTAATGTCCCTTGGACCTGAAGTCTGGCACTTTTGTCAAACTGAATACCGAGCGACTTCCACTCTTCCAACAGACCAAGACGAGAGGAAAGCCTACATTGCAAATGCAAAAGCCATGAACTCTATCACTAGTGGAAACACTGATTCCGAGTTTACAAAAATCATGCACTGTAACTCTGCCAAAGAAATGTGGGAGAAGCTAGTCAGCTTGTACGATGGAGACTCAAAAGTAAAAAAGGCAAAGCTTCAAACTCATAGAAGACAATTTGAAAGTTTGAAAATGGAAGAGGAAGAAGACATTGCTGCATATCTCCTCCGAGTAGCTGAAGTGGTAAATTCCCTGAAAAGATTGGATGAAAAAGTTGAAGAAAGTACTATTGTACAAAAGGTATTAAGGTCTCTTCCAGACATATTTGACTCCAAAATAAATGCTATAGAAGAATCAAAGGATCTTAACACCCTCAAAATGGATGAACTCCATGGAATTCTCACTGCCTTTGAAATGAGGAAAGGTGGCCCTAGCTCCAAAGATGCAGCATTCAAGGCCTCAAAGTCAAAGAAAGGGAAAGAAAGGAATGACCGTAGTGATGAGTCAGATGTGGAATCTGAATTGGCTCAATATGTACGAAAGCTGAAGAGAGGATCTAAGCTTAAAGGCAAGTATCCTCTTATCTGTTTTAAATGTGGTAAAATAGGTCATTATGCAGCAAAATGTCCTAATAAACATGACAGTGATGATGAAAGAAATTCTAAAAGAATGACATACAAAAAGAAAGGGTTCAACAAGAAAAACCTTCTCTCCAAGAAAGATGAGTCTGATGAGGATGAGTTTGTGGTCATCAAAAAGAAATCAGATGAGGAAAGCGATCATGATGAAATCCAAGAAGCATTATTCATGGCACTCACAGATGATGATGACTCGGGGCAAGAAGGAAATGTGGATGAACTGTTAATAAGTGCTATTGAAGAGAACGAGAAACTACGGAACAAAATTATCTCTCTCAAAGTGGAAAACGAGGAAATAAGAAGGAGATAAGATCTCTTGGAAACAAAGCTTAAGGAAAAAGAAGAGACTTGTGAAGAACGTGAGGCCGAAGTAGTATCTTCGAGAAAGGAGTTGGAGCAAATTAAAAAGGGCTGTAAAAGCTCTCAAATACTTGATACTATTCTGAAAAATAAAAAACCTCAACATGATAAGTCTGGAATAGGTTTCAAGGGAGAATCCTCAAGCACAAAGAATAGTGCGAAAAGCTATGCCGATGCACTTTCCTGCAACCCAAAAGATGAAAAAGTATCTTATCAAAAGTGCATCTCAGATTCCAAGAATGAAGAAAGAGTTACTCCAAAGAAGAATGTGGAGTCGAATCATGGACACTACAGTAAATACAAACCTGTACTCCACCAAGGGCCCATCAAAAATCCAAAGGACGAGGGAGGAGTAATTCTCAGAAAGGAAAGCGAATTAAACCGTGGTTGCTTCAAAACCATATTTCTTGGACACCGTTTTCACTGTAAAAACTTCGATCACCAAGCTAGACACTGTATGGCTCGCAGAAGCGAAAAGACAACGCAAAAGGACCGAGTAATCAACTCATATGCTCCCAAAAGACAGGGACAAATCAAAACCTTCAATTCATTCGATCCCTTGACTAAATTTGATCTGACTTGCTCTTTTTGCTACAATAATGGACACTATGAACAAAACTGCCCACTCAAAGGAAGAAAGACGAGCAGCAAGATCTCTACAATGGACAAATGCGGCCTGGCTCTATTTGCGCAAAATAATGGAAACCAGTTGTTTGTGGATAGTGGGTGCTCCAGACACATGACAGGAGACAGGAGGAAATTTATCTCACTGAGCAAAAAGGAAGGGAATGTGTCCTTTGGAAGCAGAACTGGCAAAATTGCAGGAAGAGGAACAGTTACTCTGATCAATGGAAAAGGAAAAGCTCAAGATGCTCTGCTAGTTGACGGACTCAAACACAACCTTCTGAGTGTCAGCCAAATTTGTGATCAAGGACATAAGGTTGTTTTCAGCACCAAAGACTGTGAAATAAGGAACTCTGCCTCAGGGAAACTTGTGGCAAAAGGAGTGAGAACACCAGACAACATTTACGCTCTGAACAAGATTCAGGAAAACAAATGCTACTTGAGTCAGGCAGATGAGAGTTGGTTGTGGCACAAGAGACTTGGACATACCAGCTTCGAAAATCTGGTCAATATCAGCAAGATTAAAGTTGTACAAGACATCCCAAGGTTGTCCAAACCAAATCAAGCAGTGTGTGGTCCATGTCAACATGGAAAACAAACCAGAACCAGCCATAAGACAAAGGAACACTATACATCAAAGCCCTTGGAGATCATACATGCTGATGTGTGTGGGCCAACTAGAAATCAAGCACTCCAAGGAGAAAGGTACTTTGTATTATTTGTTGATGATTATACTAGAATGATGTGGATATATTTCATAAAGTATAAATCTGAAACTTTTGAGTGTTTTAAGAATCTAAAAGCCCTTGTAGAAAATGAAAAAGATTCAAAAATTAAGTGTCTCAGAACAAACCGAGGAGGAGAATTCACATCAAATGAGTTCAGAGAGTTCTGCAATATTCATGGAATTAGAAGGGAATACTCAGTTGCCAGAACACCTCAGCAAAATGGGGTAGTTGAAAGACGAAACTGAACTGTCCAAGAAATGGCAAGAACCATGCTGTTAGCAGCAAACCTACAACCTAAATTCTGGAGGGAAGCAGTAGGGATAGCTGTCTATACATTGAATCGGACTCAATTGAGACCAAATTGTGACAAAACTCCTTATGAGCTATGGAAAGGGAGACCTGCTTTAGTGAAGTATTTCGAAATATTTGGAAGCAAGTGCTTCATAAAAATAAATGATGGTTCACCTGGAAAATTTGATTCTCGGGTTGATGAGGGGATATTTCTTGGATATTCTCCACGGAGCAAGGCTTACAAGTGCTACAATTTTCGACTGAAGAAAATAGTGGAAAGCATCGATGTAAAGGTTGATGAAGATCTTCCAGAAAAGGAAATTGAAGAACAAGAAGATGACTTTCTCATTGAAGAAGAAGAATATAAAGAAGAAGAGATAGATGATGAAGAAGAAGAAGATGAAAGAGAACCACCTCATACCCCTTCAAAGATGAAGTATGTAGAAAGATATCATCCAGAAGAACAGATCATTGGCGATAAAGATGAAGGTGTGCAGACCAGAAGAAGGATAACAACCTCACCCAAGAGAAAAGCCATTGCCCTCCTATCTATGATAGAACCAGAAACATTCATAGAAGCAAGTAAGGATCCTCATTGGGTAAAAGCAATGGAAGAAGAAATGTCCCAAATTGAGAAGAACAAGACATGGGAGCTGGTACCTCGTCCGAAGGACAAAAACATAATAGGAACCAAATGGGTGTTCAAAAATCAAATGAATGAGGAAGGAAAGGTTATCAGAAATAAGGCAAGACTTGTTTGCAAAGGCTATTCGCAAATTGAAGGAGTTGACTTTGAAGAGACGTTTGCACCAGTGGCCCGTATGGAAGCTATCAGGATGTTTTTAGCATTTGCTTGCTCGAAAGGATTCAAAATCTATCAAATGGACGTGAAATCAGCATTTCTAAATGGGGAACTCAAGGAGGAAGTCTACATGGAGCAGCCAGAAGGTTTTGATCTGACAACAGGAAAGGACCTAGTCTGTAAGTTGAAAAAGGCTTTGTATGGGTTGAAACAAGCTCCTAGAGCTTGGTATGCAAGATTGGATAACTATCTCCAATAACAAGGCTTCAAAAAGGGAGTGGCTAGAAGCAATCTATACATAAAGACAGATCAAGGTAAGTTACTAGTTGCTCTTGTTTATGTCGATGATCTGATTTTTGCTAGTAATAATGATGAAATGAGCCATGAATTTTCTTAAAGCATGGCAAAAGAATTTGAGATGTCAATGATAGGAGAACTGTCCCACTTCCTTGGACTTCAAGTATCTCAAACCAGAGCAGGATTGTGTATATCTCAAGCCAAATATCTAAAAGACATGCTCAAAAAATATGGAATGGAGGACTGTGCACCCATGAGCACTCCCATGACCACAAACTGCAAACTGAGCAAAGATGATGACTCCCCTCTAGTAGATTCAACTCATTACAGGTCAATGATTGGAGCCCTCCTATACTTAACAGCTACATGACCGGATATAATGCAAGCAGTAGGAATGGTGGGAAGATTTCAATCGGCTCCCAAACAATCCCATTTATTAGCCGTAAAAAGAATCCTCAGATATTTGAAGGGAACTTCAGATTTCGGTCTTTGGTACCCAAGGAGCTCAACACTGACTGTAACTGCATACACCGATGCTGATTGGGCTGGAAATATAGATGATCGGAAAAGTACTAGTGGAAATGCATTCTTCCTAGGAGACTGTTTGGTATCCTGGCTCAGCAAAAAACAGTCATCCATATCATTATCCACAACTGAAGCTGAGTATATTGCTGCAACAGACTGTTGTACTCAGATACTATGGATGAAGGAAGCGCTAAAAGATGTCAACATATGTACAGATCAACCAATTACCGTTTATTGTGACAACACTAGTGCTATCAGTCTCAGCAAAAATCCAGTGATGCACTCAAGAACCAAACATATACCAATCAAGTATCATTTCCTCCGTGAGCAAGTAGCTGAACAAAACATCGCTCTGGAATATATAAGTACTAAGGAGCAGATAGCTGATATTTTCACTAAACCTCTTCCTCGGGAAGCATTCGAACACCTGCGACAAAAGATGGGGGTTATTCCTTTATCATCACTCAAGTCTATTCATAAAGATGCGGCAGGACAGGGGGAGCAACTTGACAGGGGGAGTTCGTCTGCATTCCTTTGCCATTGATGTCAAAGGGGGAGAAGGCAAAAGAATATTGCCATCAATAACAAAGGGGGAGATTGTTGGACACAGATTGTCATTGATGTCAATATGGCAATATTCAAGAGGAGGAGACAGAGCATATCGGAGCCAAGAGGAGCAAAAGGAGCCAAGAGGAGCGGACCAAGCCAGAGGAGCCACATTGGAGCAGAGAGGAACATATCGGAGGAGCAACATATATCAGAGCAAGAGGAGCCATATCGGAGGAGCCATATACATGCCAAAGCAAGAGGAGCCATAGGAGGAGCAAGTGAAGCAAACAGAGCCATATATGGCTCAACAACTCCCGATAATGTTGTCTGAGGCATATATGGCTTTGTTTGCTTCACTTGCTCCTCCTATGGCTCCTCTTGCTTTGGAATGTATATGGCTCCTCCGATATGGCTCCTCTTGCTCTGATATATGTGGCTCCTCCGATATGTTCCTCTCTGCTCCAATGTGGCTCCTCTGGCTTGGTCCGCTCCTCTTGGCTCCTTTTGCTCCTCTTGGCTCCGATATGCTCTGTCTCCTCCTCTTGAATATTGCCATATTGACATCAATGACAATCTGTGTCCAACAATATCCCCCTTTGTTATTGATGGAAATATTCTTCTGCCTTCTCCCCCTTTGACATCAATAGCAAAGGAATGCAGACGAACTCCCCCTGTCAAGTTGCTCCCCCTGTCCTGCTGCATCTTTATGAATAGACTTGAGTGATGATAAAGGAATAACCCCCATCTTTTGTTGCAGGTGTTCGAATGCTTCCCGAGGAAGAGGTTTAGTGAAAATATCAGCTATCTGCTCCTTAGTACTTATATATTCCAGAGCGATGTTTTGTTCAACTACTTGCTCACGGAGGAAATGATACTTTATTGGTATATGTTTGGTTCTTGAGTGCATCACTGGATTTTTGCTGAGACTGATAGCACTAGTGTTGTCACAATAAATGGTAATTGGTTGATCTGTACATATGTTGACATCTTTTAGCGCTTCCTTCATCCATAGTATTTGAGTACAACAGTCTGCTGCAACAATATACTCGGCTTCGGTTGTGGATAATGATATGGATGACTGTTTTTTGCTGAGCCAGGATACCAAACAGTCTCCTAGGAAGAATGCATTTCCACTAGTACTTTTCCGATCATCTATATTTCCAGCCCAATCAGCATCGGTGTATGCAGTTACAGTCAGTGTTGAGCTCCTTGGGTACCAAAGACCGAAATCTGAAGTTCCCTTCAGATATTTGAGGATTCTTTTTACGGCTAATAAATGGGATTGTTTGGGAGCCGACTGAAATCTTCCCACCATTCCTACTGTTTGCATTATATCCGGTCGTGTAGCTGTTAAGTATAGGAGGGCTCCAATCATTGACCTGTAATGAGTTGCATCTACTAGAGGGGAGTCATCATCTTTGCTCAGTTTGCAGTTTATGGTCATGGGAGTGCTCATGGGTGCACAATACTCCATTCCATATTTTTTGAGCACGTCTTTTAGATATTTGGCTTGAGATATACACAATCCTGCTCTGGTTTGAGATACTTGAAGTCCAAGGAAGTGGGACAGTTCTCCTATCATTGACATCTCAAATTCTTTTTCCATGCTTTGAGAAAATTCATGGCTCATTTCATCATTATTACTAGCAAAAATCAGATCATCGACATAAACAAGAGCAACTAGTAACTTACCTTGATCTGTCTTTATGTATAGATTGCTTCCAGCCACTCCCTTTTTGAAGCCTTGTTGTTGGAGATAGTTATCCAATCTTGCATACCAAGCTCTAGGAGCTTGTTTCAACCCATACAAAGCCTTTTTCAACTTACAGACTAGGTCCTTTCCTGTTGTCAGATCAAAACCTTCTGGCTGCTCCATGTAGACTTCCTCCTTGAGTTCCCCATTTAGAAATGCTGATTTCACGTCCATTTGATAGATTTTGAATCCTTTCGAGCAAGAAAATGATAAAAACATCCTGATAGCTTCCATACGGGCCACTGGTGCAAACGTCTCTTCAAAGTCAACTCCTTCAATTTGCGAATAGCCTTTGCAAACAAGTCTTGCCTTGTTTCTGATAACCTTTCCTTCCTCATTCATTTTATTTTTGAACACCCATTTGGTTCCTATTATGTTTTTGTCCTTCGGACGAGGTACCAGCTCCCATGTCTTGCTCTTCTCAATTTGGGACATTTCTTCTTCCATTGCTTTTACCCAATGAGGATCCTTACTTGCTTCTATGAATGTTTCTGGTTCTATCATAGATAGGAGGGCAATGGCTTTTCTCTTGGGTGAGGTTGTTATCCTTCTTCTGGTCTGCACACCTTCATCTTTATTGCCAATGATCTGTTCTTCTGGATGATATCTTTCTACATACTTCGTCTTTGAAGGGGTATGAGGTGGTTCTCTTTCATCTTCTTCTTCTTCATCATCTATCTCTTCTTCTTCATCATCTATCTCTTCTTCTTTAGATTCTTCTTCTTCAATGAGAAAGTCATCTTCTTGTTCTTCAATTTCCTTTTCTGGAAGATCTTCATCAACCTTTACATCGATGCTTTCCACTATTTTCTTTAGTCGAAAATTGTAGCGCTTGTAAGCCTTGCTCCGTGGAGAATATCCAAGAAATATCCCCTCATCAACCCGAGAATCAAATTTTCCAGGTGAACCATCATTTATTTTTATGAAGCACTTGCTTCCAAATATTTTGAAATACTTCACTGAAGTAGGTCTCCCTTTCCATAGCTCATAAGGAGTTTTGTCACAATTTGGTCTCAATTGAGTCCGATTCAATGTATAGACAGTTGTCCCTACTGCTTCCCTCCAGAATTAAGGTTGTAGGTTTGCTGCTAACAGCATGGTTCTTGCCATTTCTTGGACAGTTCGGTTTCGTCTTTCAACTACCCCATTTTGCTGAGGTGTTCTGGCAATCGAGTATTCCCTTCTAATTCCATGAATATTGCAGAACTCTCTAAACTCGTCTGATGTGAATTCTCCTCCTCGGTCTGTTCTGAGACACTTAATTTTTGAATCTTTTTCATTTTCTACAAGGGCTTTTAGATTCTTAAAACACTCAAAAGTTTCAGATTTATACTTTATGAAATATATCCACATCATTCTAGTATAATCATCAACAAATAATACAAAGTACCTTTCTCCTTGGAGTGCTTGATTTCTAGTTGGCCCACACACATCATCATGTATGATCTCCAAGGGCTTTGATGTATAGTGTTCCTTTGTCTTGTGGCTGGTTCTGGTCTGTTTTCCATGTTGACATGGACCACACACTGCTTGATTTGGTTTGGACAACCTTGGGATGTCTTGTACAACTTTGATCTTGCTGATATTGACCAGATTTTCGAAGCTGGTATGTCCAAGTCTCTTGTGCCACAACCAACTCTCATCTGCCTGACTCAAGTAGCATTTATTTTCCTGAATCTTATTCAGAACGTAAATGTTGTCTGGTGTTCTCACTCCTTTTGCCACAAGTTTCCCTGAGGCAGATTTCCTTATTTCACAGTCTTTGGTGCTGAAAACAACCTTATGTCCTTGATCACAAATTTGGCTGACACTCAGAAGGTTGTGTTTGAGTCTGTCAACCAGCAGAGCATCTTGAGCTTTTCCTTTTCCATTGATCAGAGTAACTGTTCCTCTTCCTGCAATTTTGCCAGTTCTGCTTCCAAAGGACACATTCCCTTCCTTTTTGCTCAGTGAGATAAATTTCCTTCTGTCTCCTGTCATGTGTCTGGAGCACCCACTATCCACAAACCACTGGTTTCCATTATTTTGCGCAAATAGAGCCAGGCCGCATTTGTCCATTGTAGAGATCTTGCTGCTCGTCTTTCTTCCTTTGAGTGGGCAGTCTTGTTCACAGTGTCCATTATTGTAGCAAAAAGAGCAAGTCAGATCAAATTTAGTCAAGGGATCGAATGAATTGAAGGTTTTGATTTGTCCCTGTCTTTTGGGAGCATATGAGTTGATTACTCGGTCCTTTTGCTTTGTATTTTCACTTCTGTGAGCCATACAATGTCTAGCTTGGTGACCGAAGTTTTTACAGTGAAAACAGTGTCCAAGAAATATGGTTTTGAAGCAACCACGGTTTAATTCACTTTCCTTTCTAAGAATTACTCCTCCCTCGTCCTTTGGATTTTTGATGGGCCCTTGGTGGAGTACAGGTTTGTATTTACTGTAGTGTCCATGATTCGACTCCACATTCTTCTTTGGAGTAACTCTTTCTTCATTCTTGGAATCTGAGATTGACTTTTGATAAGATACTTTTTCATCTTTTGGGTTGCAGGAAAGTGCATCGGCATAGCTTTTCGCACTATTCTTAGTGCTTGAGGATTCTCCCTTGAAACCTATTCCAGACTTATCATGTTGAGGTTTTTGATTTTTCAGAATAGTATCAAGTATTTGAGAGCTTTTACAGCCCTTTTTAATTTGCTCCAACTCCTTTCTCAGAGATACTACTTCGGCCTCACGTTCTTCACAAGTCTCTTCTTTTTCCTTAAGCTTTGTTTCCAAGAGATCTTCTCTCCTTCTTATTTCCTCGTTTTCCACTTTGAGAGAGATAATTTTGTTCCGTAGTTTCTCATTCTCTTCAATAGCACTTATTAACAGTTCATCCACATTTCCTTCTTGCCCCGAGTCATCATCATCTGTGAGTGCCATGAATAATGCTTCTTGGCTTTCATCATGATCACTTTCCTCATCTGATTTCTTTTTGATGACCACAAACTCATCCTCATCAGACTCATCTTGCTTGGAGAGAAGGTTTTTCTTATTGAACCCTTTCTTTTTGTATGTCATTCTTTTAGAATTTCTTTCATCATCACTGTCATGTTTATTAGGACATTTTGTTGCATAATGACCTATTTTACCACATTTAAAACAGATAAGAGGATACTTGCCTTTAAGCTTAGATCCTCTCTTCAGCTTTCGTACATATTGAGCCAATTCAGATTCCACATCTGACTCATCACTACGGTCATTCCTTTCTTTGACTTTGAGGCCTTGAATGCTGCATCTTTGGAGCTAGGGCCACCTTTCCTCATTTCATAGGCAGTGAGAATTCCATGGAGTTCATCCATTTTGAGGGTGTCAAGATCCTTTGATTCTTCTATAGCACTTATTTTGGAGTCAAATCTGTTTGGAAGAGACCTTAATACCTTTTGTACAATAGTACTTTCTTCAACTTTTTCATCCAATCCTTTCAGGGAATTTACCACTTCAGCTACTCGGAGGAGATATGCAGCAATGTCTTCTTCCTCTTCCATTTTCAAACTTTCAAATTGTCTTCTGTGAGTTTGAAGCTTTGCCTTTTTGACTTTTGAGTCTCCATCGTACAAGCTGACTAGCTTCTCCCACATTTCTCTGGCAGAGTTACAGTGCATGATTTTTGTAAACTCGAATTAGTGATTCCACTAGTGATAGAGTTCATGGCTTTTGCAAGGCTTTCCTCTCGTCTTGGTCTGTTGGAAGAGTGGAAGTCGCTTGGTATTTAGTTTGACAAAAATGCCAGACTTCAGGTCCAAGGGACATTAAATAGTAAGTCATTCTTTTCTTCCAAAACCCAAAGTTAGTGCCATCAAACAGAGGAGGTTTTCCTGATGCTTCATGATTTCTCATCATGGTTGCTGATCCTTCTTCAAGTTGTTAGGCTAGAATGAAGAAGCCGACTCTGATACCAATTGTTGGAAATACTGAGAGGGGGGTGAATAAATATTTCTTTTTCTCACTATTGTTTTGCTAGTTAAAACATATATGTTCAGAACACAAAATGAACAACAAGAATAAATGCTTTTATTAATATAACTGTGCAGTAAAATAAATACAATAAATAGATTGTCACAATTGGTTGCCAAGCTCCAACTTGGACTTTGGTGAGGCTCCAACCTCCTGAGCACCAACTCTATTTTGCCAAGACACCAATCTTGGACTTAGGAGCACCAACTCCCAAGGACTTCAATCCTGTTCAATTCTGAGGCTCCAACCTCTTTGGTATACACTGGTGTGCTGCTGCGCTCTTTTCAGCTTCCACTGCTTTTGCTGCCCCCTTTTCTTCTGCTGCTTTCACTATCTCATGCTCAGGTTATACCGTTCACGAACCACCACACAGTTCTCTGTTTTTGCTGCTTTTATATGCTCCATGCCCCTGTCCATTCGTTTCCTCTTACATGCTGGCTCTTTGGCTTCCTCCTCACTTGATCGCTTGACACTTCGACTTCCATTCCTTTGCTTCTTCTGTCTATACAAGTGTTCCAAAATCTGAGTAGAAAAACCAAAACTCCCCTTTCTTAAATAAAACTCGGCCCTTGACCTATGGTTAATACCTTACAGGCTTTATCGGAGGCGTTTAATCACCCATCAGAAGCCACCACCCGAGCGTTTTAATCAACCATCGGAAGCCACCACCCGAGCATTTTAATCACCCATCGGAAGCCACCACCCGAGCATTTTATCAACCATCGGAAGCCACCAACCGAGCCTTTAATCAACCATCACACAGGTTTTAATATATACCTTAACCCCGCAGCCATGTATCATATAATACACGGAAAACATTATAAACCCCCACTCTAATTCAAATGCCGGACTTCAATTATTATGCACCCGCCTTTACAATTATCGACGGGTCCGAATTTCGGTGGTCGCAATAACTCTTAAGCCCAGACCTCCGACTAGGTGCGGACTCGATATGGCTTTAGACTCCCTTTAATATTGTTTCGGGTCCGATGAACATCAGCGTTCGCTGTAAACAATAGACCCATTCCTCCGATGTAACGCGGACCCGATGCCTCCTTACATTTCTTCCTAAACTGAATTCGGATCTGTCATATTGGCGGATTCCTTATCGGCGAGTCTTGATGGGTTGCGGACCCGATCTCCTTTAGGCTGCTCCAAATATAATTTCGGCTCCGGATGATTTCGGCGATCGCTACCTCCACTGCTCCGATGCGATACAAGAGTTCTGCGGACCCGATATGGTTTTATATTCTGCTCTATAAGATTTCGGCTCTAGGCTGTCGGCAGTGTCACATATCACATCCCCCGATCCTTCCGACGCGATCGCTCCGATATGCCGATTGTTGATTAGATCTACGCCGTCCATTATTCCTTCAGATCGGACGGTCAGCGCTAAATCGCATATCGCGTCCACTCTCACCCCTAAGGGTTCTGATACAATATCGCTGCTATTTGCCTCCACTCCCGATAATCGTTAATACATGCATATGTGGGTTTTCATTGCCTGAAAAATCGCCTGATAGTATTAATGAAGGCATATATGGCTCAACAACTCCTGATAATGTTGTCTGAGGCATATATAGCTCTGTTTGCTTCACTTGCTCCTCCGACGGCTCCTCTTGCTTTGGCATGTATATGGCTCCTCCGATATGGCTCCTCTTGCTCTAATATATGTGGCTCCTCCGATATGTTCCTCTCTGCTCCAATGTGGCTTCTTTGTCTTGGTTCGCTCCTCTTGGATCCTTTTGCTCCTCTTGGCTCTGATATGCTCAGTCTCCTCCTCTTGAATATTGCCATATTGACATCAATGAAAATCTGTGTCCAAGAATCTCCCCCTTTGTTATTGATGGCAATATTCTTCTGCCTTCTCCCCCTTTGACATCAATGGCAAAGGAATGCAGACGAACAGGAGATATGTGATCCGGATCTCTTAGCTACTGGAATTAACCAAGATCTTTTACTTTTGTGACGTTAGAGAAATTGCATGTGAAAGAGTATGAAAAAACACATGTGCATAATTTAAATAAGAGGAAACATAAAGATAACCATCAAGTCAAAGAACACACACAAGTTGATAACAAATTTCATCTAGTGTGGACTACGTCTTCGGGCCCAGTGTCAAAAGCGGGGAGGTCACTCCATTAAATGTTGCAAGATGATGATGAGTACATGATGTATTCTTTGTCAATACAAGGAAGAACTCCTTTAACTAGAGTGACATGTCTCTCCACAATACACTCTTCTATAAGAGCTCTCACTCATAAAATCTCTCCTTCAGGATGAAAAATAACAAACTCTCGCATGAAGTGGCATGCAAGGATCCTCCAAAGAAATGGAAAATAGGGATATCAACATGAAATCATCATCTTAGCGAAAATCAAAATACATGGCACCAAAGCATCTTATACCTCCACTTCTAGGGATGGCCTGAATATGCACACCTATGCTGAAGAAACATATTGCACAATTGAATTCCTGGTGAAAAATTGTGAAATTTGACTGTAAATGTCAATCCTTTCTGAATCAGTGAAATTTGGGCTCCCCAAAAATCTCAAAGACTCCTAAAAGATTTTATTCTATAGGTTGATTGAAAATTTTCTACTTAGATGAAGAAATTGATCACATTATTGTGTTACTTGCAAAAAACTGAGAAAAATGAGTATAAAGTTTGCCTAGTTCTGAAACTGTCATTTTATGGCCTCTAGGGAATCTTTCAGATTCCATGAAGATTCTTGCATGAAATTTCCACTTTTCAACATCTGTCTAATATGATACTCAGATCATAAAACCATCCACATTATCGGACTCCCGACAAAATCCTAGTTAATATGACTATAAACTTGACATAATTCCGACTCTGTAAAAAATTCAACTCTAAGGGAATCTCTAAGATTCTTCACAAGCATAAAAAAGATTTTATGTACTATCTCGAAAGTCATGCTATCAAGGTCCACTCTATTGAGTTATCAACTATTAATGTTCTACCTCTCCCATGACTCGGTGCTCACGACTCCACCCTCGTGGTTCTTCCTCGTCGAATGGAAGAGTTGGGTTTTAATAAATTTTGTTTCCAACAACCTCACTTGGGCGCTGTTGGTTGGTAAGGTAAATTTAGTTCATCGTTGAACGAAGGGGTTGGGGTTTCAAGCCTCGCTGACCCCACTTGCATTGTATGTATTTTATAACATAAAACAACAACCTCCCGCTTGAAACTTACATGTGGTTTTGTCCAACAGTTGACTGCCATTATAAAACATATGCCACTTTGTTAAACAATTTGTTCCTTGTGTTTTTTGTTGACATAATACAGTTATAACAACCATATAAGAGTCTAACACCATATGGATACAAACCATATAATATATAATTATAACCCACAACAAATATGCCCAATTAAATTGATTTATTGGTATGGTTTTATGTGCCCACCATTTGCCATTTAATTATATCCATGGGTTGTATGGTTATAACAAACCCCCATAATTAATAAGGCCCATACATATAACCATAATCAAACTTTTTTTTTGTTGGAAATTTGTTGGTTTTGTTTTAAATATGGTTATATTAAAGAATTTCTAATTAATAACCTTCTTTTTCATATGTGGTTATTTTTTAATATTTTTTTTTTGTCTTTTATGAAATTTGTTTTTTTTGGTATTTTTGTTTTATTTGATATTTTAATAATATTTCTTTTGTCTCTTTGCAGCTATGTCACAAGGTTCATCAATATTTAACCTTGAGGTTCAAATTTTTGTAAACCTTTGTTTGGCGAAACTCATCGAACCTCATAGCCATTGAACAAGTCCATAGCTCAAAACTTATAACTTCATATTACAACTCAAGCTTGTAATTTATCCTTGGAGTTTCCATGTTTGCAAAACCATTTTTGATGTTTACTGATGTTAATTTCTTATTATTTTATCCTATAATTCATATATATATATATATGAACCTAATGACAAACCTCATCCAAAAATTTGAACTCAAACCAAACCTAATCATTGTCGAACCCAAACTCGAACCTGAACCATGTGACATGCTTTGCAGGAATAAGGAGCCAATGAATGGGTGCCTAGTTTCAATGATTGAGTGGCCAATTTTCCACCACCTAAGATTGTGAGTCTCACATTCTCATTGGGATTCCATGTGGGATAGTGTGGGCCCCTTTGTTTGTCTGCCTTGTCAAACTTCAAATTGCAATAAATTGCTTATACAAGCTTGGATTTGAGTGTCATCCATGCCACTAGAATTATAATGGCAAGCACTATAACTTGGTCTTATTTTTGTTGTGGTTTGAAGACTTTGGTTTTTGAGACTTTTTGGAGCCATCTTTGTTTTCTGAGCATTTATGGAGCTATCTAGATCAATATGAACCATTTTTTCCATTATTTAAGTTCAATGCAGAATGTTACAAATGTCATGATATTGGGCATATAACTTAAGAATGAAAAATTAACATGAGATGTTTTTCTAAACAATCCAAGGAATAAGGTTTCTCTGTTGATACAAGGATGATCACTAAGGTATGGAGAAGAAAACAGGAAGAGCCAAAGATAAATCTGACCACTAAGATCTAATATGTTAGTAAAGGATTCTTCAAATATATGTAAGTTTGAGATGAGATGAAACTTGAAGTAGAAAGAGTTTGCAGGATTGAGTACTATAAAATAGGTACTGGGAATAATATGGAAAACAAAAACTAGAAGTTTAGATTCGAAGAAAGATGTAGGTAAAAGGTAGGATTGAAGGAAGCCAAGAAATAGGGGTTCAATCCTAAAAAAAATGCAGAAATACATTGAATAGGAAATAATATTTGACCACAAATTTGATAGGGGGAGCTAAGTTGATGATGAAATTGATCAAGTAAAAGGAAAGAAAGGAACATAATCTCAAGGATGAAAAATTCACAGGGGGGTATGGTTGCAACAAAAATGAAAGGAAGTATTCACAAGGGGAGAGCCAATCCACAAGTAGTAACAACTTGTTATGAAACCAGCTCACAAAAGATAGATCAATGCCTTAGAATTCAGCCTCTTCGAGGGGGAAACCTCCTTTACATTACATAAATGAACAATTCTTGGATGATTATCATAAGAAAATTTCGGCGTAAATCACAATCAGAAAATCATTGTCGACGCGTTTCGAACCAACCAGTGTGGTTCATTCGATGAACCACACTGGTTGGTTCGAAACGCGTCGACAATGATTTTCTGATTGTGATTTACGCCGAAATTTTCTTATGATAATTGTTATGGATCACAGAAGCCTCAATTCAACCAATTCTTGGATGATTCAAATGACAAAACCTCCTTTCTATATATAGGAGTCTAAGGAGTCACAATATAACCCAGCCGACCTAATAATAATAATATAAAGCCACAAAAATAACAATAGAGGGATTCTATGGGCACAATAATAACAATATGGGGACAATAGGGGCACAACAATATTAATAAGGGATACAACTACAATAGTAATGGGGTAATCACTAGTATTTAGGGAGCTAACATGCCCCTCTCCTTCAAAAAGGTGTTGTCCTCAATGCTTGAGTAGTTCTGGATGCTTTTGTATAAAATTATCATCCTCCCATGTGGAATATTTAGCGGATAAGTTCTTCCACTTGATGAGATACTCCGAAATTGATCGATTTCGTAGCTATCGAGTTCTTATTTCTGTGACTGCTTCTGGTTCCAATATAATTTTTCCTTCCTCGTCAAGTTTTGGCAATATTGATTGAACTGGGATCTTTTCACCTATAACCTTCTTTAAACATGAAACATGGAAAACTGGGGGGACTCGAGAAGCTGCAGGAAGCTCCAATTTGTATGCCATAGTACCAATCTTTTGCAACACCTTGTACGGACCATAATACTTTGGTGATAATTTATTATCCTTCTTAGCTTGCTTGAGGGACATTTGTTTATATGGTTGTAGCCGTAGGAATGCCCAATCACCTAGATCAAAACTTCTTTAGCTGCGATGTTGATCTACCTGTTGTTTCATTTTATTTTGTGCCAACATGAGGTTATCCTTTAAGAGTTGGAGGACTTGTTGTTGATGTTCGATGTGATGTTCCATTGCTTGAACCTTAGAATTTTCTCTTAAATATGATGTGATGGATGGTGGCTGATATCCATAAAGTGCCATAAATGGGATCATTTTGGTTGCTGTATGGAAGGAGTGTTATACCACCATTCAGCCAGAGGCAATCATTTGAACCATTGTGTTTGTTTACCAGATACAAAGCAACAAAGATATCCTTCCGAACATTTTTTTACTATCTTAGTTTGCCCATTAGATTGAGGATGATAAGATGAGCTATGAGCTAACTGAGTACCAAGACAAGAAAATAATTCTGTCCAAAAATTTCCAGTGAAAATGGGACCTTTGTCACTTACAATAATCTTTGGGTTTCCATGTAGCTTTTGAATTGTTTCCATAAATGCAGTAGAAATTGTACTGGCTTTAGATGGATGTGATAATGCACAAAAGTGTGCATACTTGGTAAGTCTATCAACTATCACCATGATGACACTCTTTCCCTCAGACTTGGGTAAACCTGTGATGAAATCCATTGAAACCTCCTCCCAACGTTGGCTTGGAATGGATAAAGGTTGTAATAGACCCGGGGTCTTAATTGTTTCAACTTTATTTTGTTGGCAAACCAAACATTCCGCCACAAACTTTTGAATATCCAATTTAAGGCCATCCCAAAAAAATTCCTTCTTAATCCTGTGGTAAGTTTTTAAAAATCCTAAGTGCCCTCCTAAGGAAGAAGTGTGCAATTCCATAAGAATCTTTTGTTTGAGTGGGGAATTCTTACAGAGTTATAAGCGATCTTTGTACCATAACGAATCATTTTGCCAGCCAAATGTATCAGATGTACTGGAATCTTGTTGTAACTTTCGAATAAGTGCCCACACTTCTTCATCATTCTTCCATTTCTCTCTTGCTTCGTTTATCCAATCTTGTTGGATAATAGAAATGGCTCACAACAATGCTTCCACATCCTCATCCTTTCTTGAGAGTGCATCTGCCACCACATTTTGCTTCCCTTTTTGTAGATGATTTCAAAGTCATAACCCAACATCTTTGTGATGCATTTTTGTTGCTCTTCAGAGGATAATATTTGTTCTAAAAAGTATTTAAGGCTATCATGATCCGTTTTTACCTTGAAGTGTCTTCCCATTAGGTAGAGTCGCCATTTCTTAAGTGCATGTAGTATTGCCAACATTTCCTTCTCATAAATAGCTTTGTGTAAAAACTTTCCCTTGATTGGACGACTTTCAGAAGCAATGGGTCTTTCATCTTGCATTAAAACAACACCAATTCCATTTCCTGAAGCATCACATTCCACAATAAAGGTTTTTGTGAAGTCCGGTGTAGCTAAGACTGGTGCTTGGCACATTGCCTCTTTAAGATGTTCGAAGGCCTTTTTTGCTTCTAGAGTCCATGAAAATACATCTTTCTTCAATAATGTTGTTAGAGGTGCTACTATTCTCCCATAATACTTAACAAACTTGTGATAATACCCTTTCAACCTGAGAAATCCTCATAGATGCTTTATGGATGTGGGGATTTTCCATTCCTTAATGGCATTAATTTTGCTAGGGTCTACCTTAACTCCTTCATGAGATACAATATGACCCAGATATTCCACCTCTTGTACTCCAAAGAAACATTTGGATCTTTTTGCATATAATTGTTTCTCCTCCAATAGTTGTAGCACCCTGTCAACATGTTCAACATGATCCTTCCAAGACTTGCTGTAGATTAGTATATCATCAAAAAATACTAACACAAATTTTCTAAGGAAGGGTTTGAAAATGGAATTCATCCAACTTTGGAATGTAGAAGGTGCATTGGTAAGGCAAAAAGACATGACCAAAAATTCATAATGACCCTCATGAGTTCTAAATACTGTTTTCGGAATGTCTTCAGTCTTCATTCTGATTTGATGATATCCTGAATGAAGATCCAACTTGGTGAAGTAAATTGATCCATGCAATTCATCCAGTAATTCATAAATGATAGGAATGGGAAACTTATCTTTAATAGTGAGCTTGTTGAGCTCCCTATAATCCAGACACATGCGCCATGATCCATCCTTCTTGTGCACCAATACTATTGGAGCAGAGAAAGAAATTTGACTAGGTTGAATTATACTAGCCTCTAGCATTTCTGCAACCATACGTTCAATTTCACTCTTTTGGGCATAAGGATATCTGTATAGCCTGATGTTTGGAGGAACACTTCCTGGAATCAGATGAATATGTTATGAAACCAGTTCAAGAAAAAGATAGAAAAGATAGATCAACGCCTTAGAATTTAGCCTCTTCGAGGGGGCAACCTCCTTTACATTACATGAATGAACAATTCTTGGATGATACAAATGAAAAGACCTCCTTTCTATATATAGGAGTCCAAGGGGTCATAACATAATCAGAGCTGACATAACAATAATAATGTAAGGGCACAATAATAACAATAGTGGGATTCTATGGGGCACAATAGTAACAATATGGGCACTACATGGGTACATCAATATAATAAGTGGGTTGTACTAATAACAATAAGGGGTTACACTAGTAGTATAGGGTCCTAACATGCCCCTCTCCTTCAAAAAGCGTTGTCCTCAACGCTTGAGTAGTTCTTGATGCTTCTGTATAAAATTCTTGTCCTCCCATGTGGAATCTTCAGCGGGTAAGTTCTTCCACTTGATGAGATACTCTGAAATTGATTGATTTCGTAGCTATCGGGTTCTTGTTTCTGTGACTGCTCCAGGTTCCAATATGATTTTTCCTTCCTCTTCAATTTCTGGCAATATTGTTTGAATTGGGATCTTTTTCAACTTTTGAATAAGTGGCCATACTTCTTCGTCCTTCTTCCATTCATCCCTTACTTCGTTTATCCAATCTGGTTGGATAATAGAAATAGCACAAAACAATGCTTCCACATCCTCATCCTTGAAGAGTCTTCCCCTTCAGTAAGGTCGCCATTTTTTAAGTGCATGTAGTATTGCCAACATTTCCTTCTCATAAATAGCTTGCTTGAGATGTAGCAATAAAAATACCCAATCACCTACATCAAAACATTTTTCACTACGATGTTGATCTACCTGTTGTTTCGTTTGATTTTGTACCGAAGTGGCGTTATCCTTTAAAATTTGGAGAACTTGTTGTTAATGCTCAATGTGATCTTTCACTGCTTGAACCTTTTTCTTCTTGATATGTCCTTCTATCTCTGGAGTTTGAGGAGTGGTAATTTCTTCCAATCCTTTACATGATATGGTCAAATTCATTTCTTGATGCTCGATGTGATCTTTCACTTCTTGAACATTTTTCTTCTTGATATGTCCTTCTATCTTGATAGTTTGATGAGTGGTAATTTCGACCAATAAATTACAAGATATGGTTTCATTCATTTCTTCTTTCTCAATGTGATCTTTCACTTCTTTCACCTTTTTCTTCTTGATATGTCCTATCTTGAGAGTTTGAGGAGTGGTAATTCTTGCCAATGCTTTACAAGATATGGTTTGATTCATTTCTTCTTTCTCTGGGGTGGGGTCCTGGCGTATATCTTCTTCTTTTGATGTTTCTTGATCCTTTTCTTCCTCCTCTTCATATTCTATATAAAATAATTTCTTCTCAGCACACTTATGACCTTTAATGCATTTTCTATCACATTTGTAACAAAGCCCTTTTTTTCTTTTTTCTTCCAATTGTTGTGGTGTAACCTTTGTAGGTTGTGGAAGGCTAGGAGAAACAACACTTCCATCTTTATAGTTGTGAGGGGTATGCTTTCTGGTTTCCATAATTTTTCTTTCCAATATGTCACAAAGCCCTTTTACTCTTTCCAATTGTTGTGGTATTGCTCTAAAGAAGGTGTTGCTCTTTGTATCCTCATAATGTGCTATCATTTCCTTCGTGAAAATTAACCACGTAACAAGTTGTTTACGAGAACAAAGCCCTTCATACCATAAAAATTGATCTGGTTCTAAATATGAAGATGCAATACATACCTTTTGTAACAGTGGTACACCATGTAGATCAAAATATTGCTCCATCTGAAGTATCCAATTTACCGGATCCTTGCCATCAAACTTCCTCATCTTGATTTTTCTTGATTTTAGGAGCTCGATCTCGAAACACCTGTAACTCTGTACTTTTAGATCTTTAAGCTCTAAAATTGTGACCTATAGTAGCTCTCTGTGTCCTCTTTCCAATGCCACAAGTCTGACCCAAATTGGATTCTCCAAGGAAGAGTTATGTGAAATCTCCCACAGTGCCTTGATTATAGACTAGTTCAGTATAACGAACTTGTATGACTTGCCATGAGTGATTGTTTCGACCTTTGGATCTAAAAAATGCATACAAGAAACTACAGTCCGTCTTCGTTTTGTACTTTCTTACGAAATTTCAATCCGATCCGCAGAGAGAAAGTTAAGACTATTTTCCCCAGGTCACCTGTTTGGAATGTAATTCAGGAGTTTGCAAAAAGACCAACTTCCTTAGATCATATCTCTGCAAATATAGTGCAAAAAGCTTTAAAATTCAGACCCGAGGTTCAGCGCGATTTCTTCTCAAATGGGTTTTTTTTGAAACTTCTGAAACGTCGTAGAAAAAAAGTTATAGCGAAAATGCCACGATGACCTGTTTGGAGCAGCGAAACCCTAGAATCCAAAGCTCTGATACCAAATGTTATGAAACCAGTTCAAGAAAAAGATAGAAAAGATAGATCAACGCCTTAGAATTCAGCCTCTTCGAGGGGGAAACCTCCTTTACATTACATGAATGAACAATTCTTGGATGATACAAATGAAAGGACCTCCTTTCTATATATGGGAGTCCAAGGGGTCATAACATAATCAGAGCCGACATAACAATACTAATGTAAGGGCACAATAATAACAATAGTGGGCTTCTATGGGGCACAATAGTAACAATATGGGCACTACATGGGTACATCAATATAATAAGTGGGTTGTACTAATAACAATAAGGGGTTACACTAGTAGTATAGGGTCCTAACAGAATAGCATGATCATGATCACGAATAGGTGGGAGACCTTTGGGAGTCTCAAATACCTTGGAATGATTGTCCAAGAATTTTTGGAGATCTAGAGAAATAGATGATTCCGATGTGGAAACATCTAGCAAACATAATTGTGCAATTGCACCTCTTTGTTCCTTTTTTAGAAGCTTTGTCATACCGTTAGAGCTGATTATCTTTCTCGATTTCCCTACAATACCTCTTAATTCAACTTCCTTTCCTTTCACATAAAATTTCAGGAAAAGTTGTTAAAAATTAAAAGCTATTGTACCCAAAGATTGTAGCCATTGGACTCCTAGTACAACATTAGCACCTCCCATTGGAATGGAAAGAATTGGGCTAGTCAATACATATTCTCCCATGGATAGCTTGATATTATGGCACTTTCCGGAGCAATTTATCGTTCCTCCATTTGCAACCATCACTTGACACTCTGGTGCTGGATATAGGAAGCAATTCAATTATTTTGCTATCTTACAATGAATAAAATTGTGGGTACTTCCTGAATCAATCAACACTATTACCTTTTTCTTCTTGATTTGTCCTTCTATCTTGATGGTTTGAGGAGTGGTAATTCCAGCCAATGCATTACAAGATATGGTCGGATTCATTTCTTCTTTATCTAGGCTTTGTTCTTGGAGTATATCCTCTTCTTTTGACCTTTCTTGCTCCTTTTCTTCTTCCTCTTCACAATCTATGTAGAATAATTTCTTCTTAGCACACTTATGACCTTTTAGTGTATTTGTTATCACAACTATAACAAAGCCCTTTTGTTCCTTTTTCTTCCAATTGTTGTGGTGTCAACCTTATAGGTTGTGGAAGACTAGGGGCAACAACACTTCCATCTTTATAGTTGTGAGTGGTATGCTTCCCAGTTGCCATAATTTTGCTTTCCATTTTTCTTGCTAACTTGAATGCCTTCTCTAATGAATCAGGTTCCCAAAGGTGAACAACATGTTGGATATTATCCTTTAAAGTCCCTATAAACACATTGATCCTATGCTCCTCTGGAATATTTTTTACCCTTATGTTCAATTTTTGGAACTCCTCAATGTGCTCCATTATTGAACCTTTTTGTTTGAGACTTATCAATTGGCTAAAAAAAGTGTGCTTTTTGTAGCCTCATTATGTGCTATCAATTCTTTCGTAAAAATTTCCCAAGTGATAATTTGTTTACGAGAGCGAAGCCATTGATACCATACAAACTGATTTGGTTCCAAATATAAATTTGCAATACTTACCTTTTGTGTGTTTTGCACATTAATGAGATCGAAAAATTGCTCCATCTGTAATATCCATGTTGCGGGTCCTTGCCATCAAACTTCCTCATATCGATTTTTGGAATATGGTTGGTCTTCGATCCAAAATTAGAGTCTATGAAATCATGATTAACATTTATTTTGTTCTCATCATGAGTTTCCTTTACTACCCTTTCACCATTAGTAAGCATTTCTTGTAGAATCTTTGTCAAATCTATCTTCAAATCTTCCATGCCTGTCTTCAAATATTCCATGCCTTTCTTCAAATCTGTCTTCAAATCTATCTTCAAATCGTCCATCTTAGCTTCCACGTCATTCATCTTAGCTTATGCCTTTCTTTAAACCATCTATCTTAGCTTCTACATCTTTCTTTAAACCATCCATCTTAGATTCTATGTGCAAGTGAAACTTGTTGCACTTGGTCTCGTAATTTTGATATATCATGTTGCATTTCTTCCTCTTCTTCATGAGTCATGCTAGAGCTTTCAGGTTGCTTACTAGGTGTTTGCATTTTATTTCCTCGGGGAATCAATTACCGATAATAATGCTTCACTATGCTCTTCGAATTCCTTCAAACTAATTTTTCAAACCAAGTTTATGCAAAAATTTAAAAAAACGTACACACTTTTTTCACTTTGTAGGAGCTTGATATTGAATCTAATGTATCTCTGTAATTTCAGATCATCTAGTTCTGAAATTGCGACCTACGGTAGCCCTCTACGTCCTCTTTCCAATGCCACCAGTCTGATCCAAATTGGATTCTCCAGGGAAGAGTTAGGCCAATTCTCCCACAGTGGCCTAATTATAGACTAGTTCAGTAGAGCGAACTTGTACGACGTGCCGCGAGTCACTGTTTCGACCTTCCTCTCTAAACAATATATACAAGAAACTAAAATCTGTCTTTTTCCTATACCTTCTTACGAAATTTCAATCTGATGCTCAGAGAGAAAGTTATGACAATTTTCCCCAGGTCACCTGTTTGGAATGTAATTCGAGAGTCTAGAAAATGACCAACTTCCTTAGATCATATCTCTGCAAATATAGTGAAAAAAGCTTTGAAATTTGGACCCAAGTGCGATTTCGTCTCAAATGGTTTTTTTTTTTAGCTTCTGAAACGTCACAGAAAAAATTTATAGCGAAAATGCCACGATGACCTATTTGGAGCAGCGAAACCCTAGAATCCAAATCTCTGATACCAAATGTTATGAAACCAGCTCACAAAAGATAGAAAAGATAGATCAACACCTTGGAATTCAGCCTCTTCGAGGGGGCAACCTCCTTTACATTACATAAATGAACAATTCTTGGATGATTCAAATGACAAAACCTCCTTTCTATATATAGGAGTTTAAGGAGTCATAATATAACCCAGCCGACCTAACAATAATAATATAAAGCCACAAAAATAACAACAGAAGGATTTTATGGGCACAATAATAACAATATGGGGACAATAGGGGCACAACAATATTAATAAGGGATACAACTACAATAGTAATGGGGTAATCATTAGTATTATAGGGACCTAACACAACTTCAGAAAAAAGTTGAGCAATCCAACATATATAGAAAGAGGAATTTTGTTGAGCATTCATCTACAGTTGAACAATGCCTAGTAATCCTCTTTTATGTTGATGTCTAATGGGGAGAGAAAACATACATTGACTAGATAGCATGAGAGAAGGAGCAACCTTTGGACTAGAAGCTTGCTAGGGGGAGTTCATGCCATCAATGGACATTAATGTCTGGTGGTGTTTCCATCAATGCCAAAGGGGGAGTGTAACACCCCAGTTACTGTAAATATCTGTTTATTTACTGTCATTTACTTTTACTACACAAGACTTGATAACTTGTGGGCTTAGAGGAAATTATAATGAAACTCTAGTTATTTATTTTTATTATTTGTTTTAAAAATGAAATCATGACAAGTCTTGGATTCACGAGAGAAGACCCTAAATGAGATTTCAAGTAACAAATAGTTAGAGACCATTATACACTCTCTCCTAAGGATAGAAAGAGAGAAAATATGGAGGCATCTAAAACGAGGGAACAAAATTAGAATCTGAGGTAGGACACTTCCAATAAGGTACTCTTGAGCTATATTGTGAGCCAATGGAGACCTTAAATAAGACTCGAGTCTCTAAGTTCTTGGCTGGATGAAGAGTCTTGATGCCAGAGAAAAAACCTTTAGGTCACTGTCTATCTGATATTCAGGAAATTGAAAGGCTCAGGGGGGTTTTTAGACATAAATTCCATTCTCATGGTTGGGAGGAGAGGTTTTCTCCCAGTTGAATTCCTTGGATGCTTGAATTTAATCATATAAGTAGACTCTACTTCCTCTATGTAATCCTAGAAATGACTCGTTGTTAAATGCTTGGTCTCTTGAATGAACAGTGAACAAAATGAGATTTACAGTAATGGTAAAATACATTTTTCTTTTAAACAATGGGTCACAATTTTGTTTTTATATTAGTGGTTATGTTTTCATCTCTGATTATAAGAAATCCTTTATACCTAAATGATTTTTTTTTGGAAAGAAAAATATATTTAACCCTATTAGAATCACTATTGTATTGAGATGAGATGAGAGGTCTTAGCAGGTTTTTTTATTGTGGAGAAACCAACCTTGAAATTTTAATAGTTCAAATGGGATTAGCCCCTGAATGTTTTAAGGAGATGTATTGGTCTTGGTAATTAGCACATAAAGGAATCCATAAAAGAAGTCAAATAACTTTAGGAGTACAAATAAGATTACTCAGAACATAAGTTAAATTATATGCGAGACCAACTAATTAAATGTAAAAAAGTAATGATAGTAGGTCTCACGATTTTTGTGAACGACTGTTACCGGGAACTTTGGTTAGGCATAAGGTCAAGATGGAAACCCACTAGACAAATGCACAGTCTTGAGCTCGACAATGATGTCCATTAAGACTAATCTCTTACAAGCAGTATAATTGGAAAAAGAAAAAGAAATAATAAAAATTGAACAATGACCATAATGTCTTCCAAGATTTAGTCACATCTAGAGAAAAATAAGGTGTGCTTTAACAAAACCAAAACTACCGTATTACGAATGAAAATGAGCCCATAATATTGAAAAAATATATAGGGGTTTCTTTCTTTCCAATCTTTAAATTATGTCATTACAAGAAGTGAGTAAAATATAAGGTATTCACGTCTAAGCAGCTAGAAGCATACAACCGTAACCAAATCATACAATGTAGCCACACAATTTTTTTAGCATATTGGCATGCTAGTACAAAATAAACCAACTATGTTCAATTAGTCATAAATAAGTGTAGCAAGGTTACAAGAGTTACCCTTTGACCATTTAAAAAGAGGAAACCCAACTAATATCAAGAGTTGGATGACCAGTTACAAGAAATCCATATTCATGCTAAACTAAAACTTAACATAGATGGGTTCCTACCACAGTTTGGGCTTGCATGCCCTTGGAAAAACAAGGAAAGAACTATGAGCGTTAAACAAAATATGCAAACAAGAAGGGCCGACGTATAAGATCTAACAATAAATTGGAAACTCGAAATCCCATTTCCTACTCAAAGCACTGTTAAAAATTTGACACTGGGGTCAATTTTACCTGCAAAAGCATCAACAAAGGAATTAAATAATATCTCATAAGGAAATCATGCTAAGAATTTCAACAATGTATATGACAACATCTCTTACCTCGAAATTCTTGCCGTAGAATTTTTGCTCACCCTGCACCACGACATGTTACACAATGGTCAAAAATAAAATTTAGGGACAACAAAACAACTTAAAGATTCATGGCGAGGCACCTCAATTTACCTACATTAAAGCGAAAACATGTGTAGCATTAATAAAGCCATACCGCCGTCGAAACACCTTATCTAAATTGCAAGCAAACCCTCTTAGTTAGCAAACAACCTCATAAATCCTTACCATAAATGAGAAACCCACTAAGTTTGTTCAAAAGTTAAGCTTTAAGCCTACCTATAGACTCATGTCAGAATAAAACTCCACAGTAAGTCGAGCTAGGGTTTTAGCTATAGTAGAGCCATGACCGGTAAATCTAGAAACACAAATACCTCGGAGACACACCAGTGAGGGAAGGGTAGTTGCCCAACAAATTCTCAAATCAAATGAATCATCAGATCAACTCCTTGATCAACGGTGTACACACAACCATGTGTCTTTCATGAGAAATGCCAAGTATTTTGGAATATTCCAGAGCTTCACATTAAATTAAGTTATAAAGTTAGAGGTTTAACAATTGTGAGAATAATTGTTTTGGTTAACAAAAAACACAAAACCAACACATACTTAACTTATGAATCTAACCTTAGGTCCATACACCTGACAAAATTACAATATAAAATGATAAGAGTTTGTGCCTTCAAACATTACATGTAAAACCTTAAGTGTTATGTAGAATTCTTCTTGAATGTGTACGAAAAAAAACTACTTTAGGCTGTGGATGACAAACAACCCTAACAATAAAAATGGCTGTTGAAAAGTGTAGTTCTACAATAAATGATAAAAACAAAACTTGCCAAAGTCATGATATATGCCACAATCATAGTTAAACAACGAAATGGAATAGTAAAATAAGTGCAATTAACTCCAATAATGCAATGAAAACCATATATATAAAGAATATATTTTATTAAACAACACCTGTAAAGGGAAAAAATAATGTTACGAGTCCCCCTCTATGGGATGAGTTTTTGGCTATAATGTGTAAAACCCAGCAAACAAAACGTTTGAGCTCAATGAGAACTCAAATAAAAAATAAGATGGTGCACGACAATGATAATAATCAAAACTACAACAGTGAGTGCAACAATGAAAATAATCAAAAGTCAAGATAGAATGTAAAACCCTTCTATTTATAACAAAATATTAGGTTATCCTCGAATAATGAGCAATAATAAAATATTATTAACCCCATTCTAGAATTAACCATTTGGAATATTTTATTATATTTGGTTAGAGGAAAAATGTATGTAAACTTTTATTTAGAAATAATAACTAAATAAATGATTTATTTATCATCTCAAGAAATATGGTTGAGGAATAATAAAAAAAATAATGATTTATTTAAGTATTCCTAGGGGATTTAGTCAGACTTGGCAAGGAATAATAACTATTTAGTGATTAATTAATTATTCATAGAGAAAGATAAGATAATTAATGATTTATCTATTTATTTCTCATAATTGGGTCAAATGTGACAATGAATATTAATTAAACAATGGTTTAATTAATTATTCCTAGAAGATAATTAAATAAATAGTGATTAATTTAATCATTCTTCAAGGGTTTAATTATAAATTAATTAATAAATGTGGTTTATTAACTAATTTCTCACAGTGAAAGCAATTTTACTATGGTAAAATTGGCCCTACATGGTGTACTTCAATCCATCTAGTAAATTATGGCTAGATGATCAATTTTTTGTGATAACAGATTGCCCCCCAACGTACGAGTGTTAGGAGAAAAACATATGACCGAAGTATGTTGTAAGGACACAATCACTAGACAACGAAGTGGAGAGAGAGAGAGAGAAAGAGAGAGAGAGAGAGACCAATGGAGTTGAAGCGAAAGATGATGGTGACAGAAGGGGCGAGACCAATGCAAGTCTCCTTTTATGTTGTGGTACCAGATCTCAGTGAGGCAGGGGAGGCATACCTATACCCGCCGAGATAACTTAGTACAAAAATAATGATGTGCCCAGAAACATGAAACTGAGCAATAAAATACATGCTGAATGGTACATGACATGATGGCATAAATGAGCCAGAAAATAATACAATGTGTCCCATATACATAATGTGCCTGGAAAAAACATGAGCCAGGATTGAATACAATAACATCTGAGTACATGAGATATAATGGCCCTTCCTTAAAAAATGGGTGGGAGGGAGGGTAGAACAACCAAAGAAGCCCTGTTGAATAGGAAAGGGCTCTGCAAAACTGAATGGATCATCTGAAGGAGACATGCATGCTATGAATGCTACAAGCAACAGGAACCGAACCCATCAAATTTGCGGAACTACATCTGAGGTTGTAGCATAATAGGAAGGTATCCAAGCATGTGGGGGGATACTTGAAGGGCCACCCCCTCATGAGGTCTAAAACATCTCACACACACCCAGGATCACTGGTACAATCTGTTGCATCACTGGACCATCAAGTGTATGAATCATAAGCATGAAACAACCAAGTCAAAGGGAAATGATGATTCCCTTTGCTTGATCTGAGGCACCGAACAAGAGTGGAAGATGGAACCAAGATACACCGCCCTCTAGGTCATTCTTCTGGAATAGATGTGTTGATGTCGACAGAATAAGGCCCGCCATAGGTGAGGCAATGAGGATCCTCAACTAAGGAACGAGTGAAAATAATAATGTGATTGATGGGCTGACACCAGGGGAAATGGGGAAAATGGTACATAGGGATAAATAAACGACTTCCCTTGTTTGAGCACAAAGTGCATGGTTGACATGGCAGCGACTGACTTGACTCTAGAGGGGATGGGGGACAGTGTGACTGAATCCGAAGTGGTAAAAGAAAGATGAATGGTATGAAAATATGGATGGAATATTGTGACATGATATAATTGGATGCAAAGCAGATTTCATGGATGCAAAGGTGACTCATCGCGGATGCTCTGAATAAGGGTGACTCGATGACGCTACCACACAAAAAAGGCCCGACGGGGACCATGAAGACATGAGAAAATGATGGTTACTCATGAAGAAAATTGACACGTGACATGATCAGTACTAAGGGGAGGTGTTCCCTAAGGTACAAGCATTGCATATGAAGAAATTCGATTTTAAGAGGCGACAAAGTGAGCCTTCTTAGAAAATGGCCTCTTGGTGAAGTGTCAAATCATCAAAAACTAAGAAAGACCCATTATAATAATCGATGAGAGATTTAAAATGGTGTTGATGGGTCATCAAAATAAGCTACGGTTTGGTCACAATGGGTGACAAACAAATTGTGGGTTTTCCTATAAAAGGGCATTTTCCCTCCAATTTGAGAGGAGGAGAAGGTCCTAAATCTTGTGGAGATCATAAAAGATAAACCGAACATCAAAATCAGGATCTGTGACTTTCAAGAAAGTGGCCTTACTTTTCTAAAGATGGCCTTAATGCTTCTTGGAACAATGGTTCTTGGTGAAGAATTAAGGGAAGAGGAAAACAAGAATGAACTACTAGAGGAGGTCTAGAATAATACTCGCCCACTAAGTCAAACATGGGGATTATGTGGTAAAGGTCATATGACATAAAGTAGAATATTTCAAAATATGGTATCAAATGTCTATGATATGCGATGTGAATATGGCTCATCGGAGAGGCCGGTAGAACAAACTATCCAAGGAATGGGAGGATAATCGACCATACCTAGATCTAGTGGGATCTAGGCTGAGACTTATGTTAATCAATTGAGAAGATGTCCATGGGAAAACCATCATACCCTCAAGCATGGGATACTGCCTACAAGCATGTGTGATGGAGGGGACTGATTTGGTATGCAAAGGTGGGAATGATGCCCCATAGCAAGAGGAGTTTGTGGAGCGCCATTGTGTTCAAAGTGCTTGAAAGAGGGATCCAAGCATCTCGGCCCAACTTGGAACGAGATCCTCCAAAGGATGATAAGGATATGTAGGGGCCTATGTGCCCCCTAGTATGCTATGGGCATACTGGATGTATTTAGTGTGGCAGACTCCAAATATGGAAGGAGGTATGCACGATGGTGCATATCGTCCCAAGGATAATTAGGGGTAGTCATGGCTTCCATGATGTCCTCTTCATAATGGAAGATGGAGGGATGAGAGGAATATTTACTACTTGATGTGGCAATGGTACCTGGTGCATCATCCTGAGAAAGAAGGTTCACATACACATCATCTGGAATGGTAGACAATGAGTTAGTAGATGAAAAATCTAACGATGTTGATACCTGTGCTTTTGACGAAGGAGGTTCGATAGAAGCACACACAGAAACCTCAAAGAGGTTTTCCTGCTTGGAACTCAAGGATGATGACAGGTAAAGGATATGGACCATGGAGTTTGTAATATTGACATCAGGGGGAGGGATCATGATGGTGGGGCTAGAGTCTCCCTGTTTGGTGTACTAGTGGTACCAGAATCCACAGGTAGAGGAGTAGGTGATCCACTACGAGTGGCCTCTTATTCGCAAAGCACTTGAAGGAAATCACGAAATTCGTCGAGATGAGGACAACAATGGCAATGGGAATAGTGACCATAACAATCACATAAGGCACAAGGTGATTTTTGCACAACGTTTTGAGTTTCTTGGCTGGTCTCGGTAAGGTAATTTGTACCTCAGGGATTTTTGACTCAGGGAACATTTCATGAACCAAAGGTTTGAGATGAGTAAGCTCAGGAAAATTATTGGTGGCATGCCCAACAACCTCACACAAAGTGCACAGAGGTGTCAGATTTGGAGCTTTGGGAGTGGAAGTTGCTTGGGGAGCCTTGTCCTTAGGTTCTTTGATCTTGGCTTTGCTTCCCTATCCAGATGTTTTCACAACAAGAGTGGGTTCCTGTTGAGGTTGTGTTGTAACTGGAGCAATGATAGGGGTCATAGGGACTAGTTGAACCAGGGTCAAAGCATGATATGGTCTGAGCTAACCAGGCGAAGTGTTGGTTGGGGGATTAATGTACCATACTAGGATCCCCAAAGTAATATTAGGGAGAACCAGCGAAGCCATGAAAGGGACATAAAATATTCTAGGAGGAGGAAATGAGAAAGGTATTTGTCTTGCAAGGTAATGTCTTGGTGGAAGAACTCCTAAATGGTTAAGACCTGGAGGAATAGTTCCTAGTGGGAACAAAAGGGAGGCACCCACAAAAGGAGGAGGTCCTGGAGTGGTGGATCCGGACGGCTCGGATGAGATGGTAATCACGGGGTGCTAAGGATATGGTTGGGGATTAGATGTACCAGGCTGCTTTTGAACAACCTGTGACGCTTGTAACATGAAAACACTCAAAGAGCTAGGCTCAGAGATAGGAGGGGAAGGACTGGGGAAAGCACCTAATAATGAGGAATATTTGTAGACTCTGGGTGAAACACCGGTGAGAGGTGTAGAAGACTGCTTGTCAAACATCGATGACATAATGGAATCAGGGGAGGTCAAGGATGATGGCTCCTAGTATGTCAACTAAGCGATGGTGATGATCTTCCTTTCACGGGGGAAGCACATCTTGCAGAAGACCGCAAACGTGACGGCTGACATGGCATAAGTGTAACTACAACCCAAAATAATGTTGTAATCTAGAGGGGCATCAATAACCTCGATGTCTACATGAACAGTCTTTCCTGCAAGAGTCAAAGGACAATTGCGATACATGCTGAGAGGCTGGGAGGAGTGACCATCCCAAGCACGCAAAGTTATGGTGGATGGGGAAGACTCAGGTGAGTTGAGTTGCTTCCAAATAGCAGCAGGCATCATGCAAGTGGATGTGCCTTAGTCAATAATGCATCAGGAGATGATGACATTACAGACTCTGATTGGTCTCTGAAAAGAAACAAATGGAGGTAATGGAGCATGTTCTAATGTATCAATAGGAAAGACAATCAAACGATTGTCTAAAGGATCTACTGCGCCCAAAGTAGTTAGTAGATATTTCTTTTGAGATGGGCATGACTGGAGCACCTCCAGCGTCGACATGGCAGCAGGTGATTGTGCCAAGTCGTCTATTATACTGTATGTATGGGTAGCTTGGTTAGAAGCCACATTACGATGTAATGGTCCCTTTGGGATCTTAGGAATTGAATCAACTTTAGGTTGAGGGATCTGTAGTGGACCATTTGGTGTCATAAGAGGCTCAGTAGATGCTTTGGTTTTGGACTCAGTGGCAGACGAAGTCGATGGCTTGTCATATTGACGTGACCGAGTTTGCAAGTTGATATTAGAGGTATTGACCCTTGTCATAATTCATCATGAGGATCTGGTAGTCACTAGGACCAGAAGGTTGGGGAGGGTGTGCTGTTTGACATTACTGAGGTTGAGCAATAATAAATCCTTATTGAGGAAAATTATTTGTGAGCATGATAGGTTTAGATGTCGTAGGATTCTAAGGCGATTGCTGTATGGGCAGTTGACCTCTAGAAGCTGCTTGGGATCCCCACATTTGGTGCATCTGGGGTAAGAGGGGACACTAATGAGTATAATGGCCATGTACACCACAATATGCATAAGGTTTGTTCGTATGAATAACCTTGTTCTGCTTGGGCTAGTCTCTGTGTTGCTAGTTGTTGGTGTTAGGCTAGTTCCCCTGGGGTTCATTACCTTGCTTCCATGGTTACCCTTTTTACCCTTCCCCTTATTATTTTTCTTCGAATTTTGGGGATTGGTCGCACTATACTATACAAACACTTGACCCTGAGGGGGTGGCGGTTGCTAGGGCTGAGGATGCATGGGAGGCTGCGGTGCTGATGCCTGAGGGGCTAGAGCGCTCGACGATGCATATGTATAAGATGGTGAAGGGGAAATGGTATGGTAGATAGGTTGAGCACTAGCTGGCCCTGACATCTGTTGATGTGGTTGGGTAAATGCATAAGATGTGTTTTGTCCTGAATACATGTTGCTGGAAGGAGGGGCATAAGTGTTAGAGGAACTGGTGCCCCCTTACAGATAGCCATAACTCTGTTGAGTATATGGTGGAGGATGTGAAATAACTCCAACGATACTGTCGGCGGCATGAGATGCTCCCAGTGCATTGGCACCACCAGGATGGGGGAGGTATGGGATAATGGTATAGACATAACCAGATTGAGCATAAATCAAGTCATATCTTAGAGCAGTTTGGAGAGCCTCTTCCTCTGTCCGAGGAAAGTGAGTTGCGACATCTTTGGATATAGGCACTAAAAGAGTCCTAAGAAACCAATTGAGATTGACATGGTCTTCGAAGGGTGGAGCACGACACATGCTCCTCCTTCTACGCCATTCCTAGACATGATCAGAAAGATGGGTGGCAGAGGACTGAAGGAATGCAGTCAAGAGCTCCGTACCAGTGTCATATCAGAGAGGTAACTGAAAATATGAGAGGAATGCTTTAGCAAGTGTCGTGAAAGTAGAATGAGAGGTGGTGGGCTGGTCAACATACCACTTCAAAATGTCTCCAGTGAGTGTGCATTGGAGCAACTGAAGATGAATGGAATCATTAGTGATGGAATTGGATGAACACCACATATTGAGGGAGTGGATGTGATTGGTGGGGTCCTCTCCAGAATTACCCTCAAACTTGGGAATGTCAGAGGGAAGCTTAGTCAGCATAATAGGCCAACCAACATCATGGTGTATAGGGTCATTAATCAACTGGCTAAAATCCGGGAGGCTTAACCCAGCCATGAAACGTAGAATGGGAGTTGTCGGAACGGTTCCTGAGACAATTTGCTAGATGTGACCGACCGGGGTAGAATCAAAGCTAACACTAGGTTGGGTTCCTGCAACTGCAGTGGGTCTTGACATGATGATGGTATGCGATGAAGGAGGTTCAGAATCAAATGAGGAATCAAATGAACTAGAAGATGAGTCAATATGGGGATGATAGGGACTATGAACTTGACCTTGCGGGGAGGAGTAATATGCCTAAGAGGAAACTAGGGATGAAGGCCTAAGAGTCTCCACGACAAACACCTTGGTGGCTCAATGGTTGAAAGACACAAGTGACACTGAAATGGTGAAGGGAGATAAACAAGATGTTTTTGTCTCTGTGTGGGGAGATAAATTAATTAAGTTAAGTCTTTGATTGGCGGTGTAAACCAAGCACCCTTCGCTTAAGGTGTGCTTGTGTGTGTAAGTGTGTTTATTAATTAATCCCATGTCATGTTTGGGAAAAAGGAAAATAAAAGGATTGCTGAAATAAACTGAAATTAAAAACAGAAAATGAACAATAAATCAACTTTCTAAACCCCACCCAAACTAGGTTTGCAAACACTAATCTGGTTGGCGGCGAAATCAACTGAAAACACACACAAATGGCTAAGAGATCTAAGCGTCGATGTGACTGGGATCAAATGACACTATGTTGCTGGAAAGTGGTGCAGAAACAACAAATAACTAGGGAGGAAAATTGCTGGAAAAAGATAGGGAGATGGGTGTGAAACCTAGGGCAAACAGTAGCACCCTAAGGAAAATGACCAAAAAAGGTTTAAGATGAAACTTTGGATGGAAATAACCTATCTGTGAAGATCTGAAATAGGAAGGCACAAATCTAGAAAATATGGCTGAAAGCTCTGCAAAAACTCAGACTTCTTACTCAGTTAAACTCATCCTATAAAGGTGGAAGCATACTAGAAGCCCTAAAGGGACTAAATTCCACGTCAATAAGGAAAACATAGTAGATCAAGGCCTAAGTGGGGTAAGGTAGTGGTCAACCAACCCAATAGGTAGCTCTTGGCAAAACCCAGAAACAGATTAGAAAAAATCCTAGAAACCCTAAAAACTGCAGGTGCTGACCTGTTTAGGGGGAGATCACACTTTTTGGTCAAGAAAGTGTGCTCTCGACCTCTAGAAAGTGTGCTCTAGACCTCTAAAGTGTAGCATTTCATCAGTAGTTTACCTGATTTTATGAAGTAAAGGCTAGAATTTGATAATTTGAAGACGATGGATGAAGCTATTCAAAAAACCCAAATCTGCTACCAACAAATTAAGCGAAAAAGGGAAGTGGTAGAAGCAAGTTGAATAAAAAGGGACATAAAAGTTTAAAAAATAATAAGAATACAAAAGTTTATGGTGTTAAGATTGTGAAAATAAAACAATGGATTAGACTTCTAGGGAAGAATCAACAAAAGATTGGGCTACAAACTGAAACCAGACAAGTTGAAGTGTCAAGTAAACATAATCTAGCCAACAACGAAAACCCTATTTACAATGTTGGGGCTGTGGGAAGCCCCACTACTATAAAAATTGTCCTCACCACACCAGGATGGATAAATTCACTAATATTCAAGAGGTCTCTACAATTGGGGAGGTGGAAAAAATATACAAAGAATTAATGCGGCTTTGGAGGATAACCAAAACGAATATCAACCTACAATGATAGAATTTGAAGGTAAAGTAGCTAATCTATGTCTCTGTTTTAGTAGACCTAGGTGCAAGCTTGAGTTATGTCAGTTTGAAAATAGTCAATTTGTGTCATTTGAAAATTGTCAAATTCAAAAACCCTTGGTTAGTACAGTCGACTATTGGGGCTAAAAGAAGAGTGACTGCTAAAGTAGAGATATATCCTATTGAAATAGTGGGACAACAGATTAAAGTGAATTTAGACCTGTTTCCCTTAGGATCGTATGATGTGCTAATTAGAATGGACTAGTTAGAAAGATATTGGTCCTTAGTGAACTATAAGGATAAGACCATTAGTTTCCTCACTGAAGAAGGAGTTATATAAGAAATTCAGGGAATCAAAAGAGCCATTAAATTACAACCTATCACAGCTAACCAGTTAACCAAGTGCATTTGAAAGAGTTGTCAAATATATAATGTGTAGGTGGGATATACCAATTCTAAGGATAAGATAACCACTTTGGAAAAAATACCAATTATTGAAGAATTTACTGATGTATTTCCAGAGGAAACTCTAGGGCTTCCTCCTAAGCATGACATCGATTTTACTGTAGAATTAGTTCTAGGAGTAACCCCAGTATCAAGAGCTCCATATTGTATGAGTATACTTGAATTAACATAAGTTAAAATGTAGTTGCAGGAGCTGCTTGATAAAGGATATATCTGCCCATATGTGTCACCTTGGGAGCCCCTATAATATTCATAAGAAATAAAATGGGCACTCTATGGTTATGCATTGATTACAGGAAACTAAATAAATTAACCATAAAAAATAAATACCTGTTGCCAAGAATTGATGACTTATTCAATCAGGTTAGAGGTGCTACTGTATTTTCTAAGATCGACCTATGGTTAGGGTATCATCAGATACGAATAAAAGAAGAGGAAATTTGTAAGACAATGTTTAGAACTCGCTATGGTCATTATGAATTTTCTATTTTTCCATTTGGGCTTACTAGTACCCCAACAACATTTATGAGTCTGATGAACGATATTTTTCATCCTTACATGGATAAATTTGTTTTGATTTTTATTGATGATATTCTAATTTATTCAAGGAACTTAGAGGAACATAAGAAGCATATGTGGATAGTGTTGCAAACCTTACAAGCAAATCAACTATATGCTAAATATAGTAAATTTGATTTTTACAAGGATCAAATCCAATACTTGGGACACATAATTTCATGAGAAAGCACAACCGTAGACCTTGATACAATTAAAACCATCATGGAATGGTCTATACCAAAAAAAATTGCAGACATCCGATCTTTCATGGGTTTAGCTGGTTATTACCTTCACTTTATAGAAGGATTTTCTAGAATTTCTCACCCTATAACTTGTTTTCAAAAAAAGGGAAGAGCCTTTAAGTGGACAACAAAATGGCAACAAAATTTTGAAGAATTGAAGCATTTATTGACTACGATCCCAGTGTTGAAAGTTGCAGACTCTAAAAAGGAATTTGTAGCATGCACAAATGCATTTCAAGTAGTTGTATGGGGAGTTATGATGCAAGAAGGCTGAGTAATAGAGTACGAATCAAGTAAGTTGAAAGATCACAAGAAAATATATTCTTCCTATGACTTGGAATTTCTTGTGGTGGTCCATGCCTTGAAGGTGTGGAAACATTACATGCTAGGTAAAAGGTTCATTTTAATGACAGATCATAGCAATTTCAAAAGTTTCTTTCAGAAACATAATCTCGACACATGCCAAGCCAGTGGAACACCTTTATAAGCGAATTCAAATTTGACATAATGCATCTTAAAGGAAAAGAAATCATGTGGCTGATTGAATAAGTAGGAAATTGCATTGTGTATATGAGTTTCCCTATAGTCAAATAGAAATTAAATTTTTGGAACAGATCAAAGAAGCTTCCCTAAAATATCTAAAGTACAAATTCTTATGGTAGCAAGCCGAACAAGCACAAAATTCTGGAAATCGATCCGAATTTGGTATAAACAATGATAATTTGTTGAATTTTAGTGGAAGAATATATGTTCCTAATAACCGTTAAACAAATTATGTTGGATGAGTTCCACGGAAGCCCATATGCTGCCCGCCTCGGTTATTAAAAAATATTTTCTGCAATAAAAAAAAATACTACTTTTGGCCTAGTATGAGGAAGGACATTGTTGCATATTTAGCCAAATGCTTGGAGTGTCAACAGGTTAAGGCTGAGCACCAACACATTACTGGTTTGCTTCACCCACTACCTATTCTTAAGTGGAAATGGTACACAATTAAATTAGATTTTACAATAGGTTTTCATATATATAGGAAGAAAAATGATTCCATCATGGTAGTGGTGGATAAATTGAGCAAAAAATTCCATTTTATTCCTATCAAATCCACATACAAGACTATTGAAATTATAGATATATTTATGAAAGAAATATTCTGATTACACAATATGCCAAAAGTGGTGATTTATGATAGGGATGTGAAATTCACTTTTGAATTTTGGAAGGCCCCTTTTACTCAAATGGGTACCTAGGTTCAGTTTTGTACCACATATCACTTGCAAACAGAGCAAGTGAATCAAGTATTGGAAGATATTTTAAGAATGTATGTAATCCAACAACCAACCAAATGGGAAGAATACCTTCACTTGGTTGAATTTTCATATAATAATAGTTATCATGAATCATTAAAAATGAGTCCTTTTTAAGTGTTGTATGGAAGAAGGTGTAGAAAATGCAAGAATCAGAACAACCCATAAGATAAGTTAATGCTAGGACCTGACATGATGGCTAAAATGGAACAGATGGTGAAAAAGGTTCGATAGAATTTAAAATATGTTCAAGATAGACAAAAAAAGGGTTTAAAAATAATTCCATGTGGGAGACAAGGTATATGTGTGAGTTAAACCCAATAAAATTAACTTGAGGTGGGGTGGATGTGAAAACTAGCACCCCGATATTGTGGACCTTTCCAGGTTTTGGAAAGAATTGGACTTGTAGCATATCAACTTGAATTACCTAGCCATATACAAGTCCATAATGTGTTTCATGTTTCACTATTAAACAAATATGTATATGATCCCATAGATATCATTCACTGGCAATATGTATAGGAAAAATTTAATGTCGAATTTTTGATATATGTATATCTTGAGTTGATGATCAAAATAAACTAATGTCTGACAACTGTGCTATGATTATGAAACAGGTCGAGCCAGACATAAAGTTCCTGGTAGAGCCTCTGTGTATTCTTGAGCATAGAGAAACAATATTATGGAGGCGAGCTATCACCCAGGTTAAAGTGCAGTGGAGGTACTTTAACTCGAAAGAGGCCACCTGGGAGGATGAAATATTTATGCCGCAAGCATATCGTGACCTGTTCCAAGTGTTGGAATTGGTGTTGTGTTGTAGTTTTGTTGGTTGGCATTGATTGCAACCTAGTAACATGAGATGCAACTCACTGTATGTGGATGCATATGCTTAGTTTGGTACATGTGTTTTCTTGATTGCATGATTGTTTACAGGTGTTAGTGCAGGAATTAGATGGTGTTTGATGTATCTGGATCTATTGTGTTGCAATTTGAACATTTTCTCTAGTTTACTTGCGCATATTGCAATATACTTTCATGAGTAGAGTAATACCATGGTACAAGTATTCTTGGTATTGGCATTACCATGGTATTTGTTTGGAGATCACCATGGTACATGTGTCCTTGGTATTAGCATAACCATGATATTTTCTCGTGGTATTAGTTTAGAGATTACCATGGTACATGTGTCCTTGGTATTAGCATAACCATGGTATTTTTTTGTGGTATTGGTTTGGAGATTAACATGGTAGAGGTGTAGTAGGTATTGGAATAACCATGGTATTTTCCCATGGTATTGGCTTGGAGATTACCATGGTACATGTGTCCCAGGTATTGGTATAACCATAGTATCTGCCTATGGTATTGATTTGGAGATTCTCGAGCATAATTTGACATATAATTTTGAAAGAGTATTGAGTTTTTGTTTTTTTTTGTTATGACTAAGTGAGTAAGGAAGAGTGTATGTGAGAGAACAATATTCTGTGCAAGTTGTGTAGGGAATTTTGCAGAAAATCTAACAATGGTAGTAAATGGAAACAGAAGCATGATTCAACTAGAATTTTATGAAACAATATGGTGATGGAGTAAGGAATGATTTTATATCATTTATTATATTCTTTCTCATTATATTTTCATCAAATTATCTTTTGTGTATGCAACATGTACTATTGATGGGGTTTTTGCAGTAATTGAGTGAGTTGTTGCAGAATTGTTTAGGGAGATTATTATATATTTTTTGAACTTATATTGCTATAGGCTGATGTGTTGTTCTAGTTGAGTAGTTTAGATTGAATCCAATCTAAAAATGTATGAAATGAGGGTCACATAGAAGAGTAGAGTGGGGGCTCTGAAAAATTCAGTACACAAAACATATTTCTTCATGAGTCCAATCAAGTTTTGGCGATGCTTGTTGGTTGTGGTGTCTTCCAATGGATTGATGTTTGTAGAGTCATGAGAAATTAAAAATGAGTTAAAATTTAATAAACATTGTCACTACTGATTTACACCTCCCCCCCCACAACTTAGTAGTGTAGTATGTATGGAAGAGAAGGATTTCAAGGTTCTGAAATTGTTAAAGAACCCCATTGTATTCTTGAAGAGAAGGAGAATGATACAAAAGACTCCATATTCATAGCAAAAGTAGATCCAATCTCCTCTTAAGGAGATAGTGAGAGAAACCATGAGAGTATTGAAGATGTCATAAAGGAAAACGAGATATTGTTGAATGAAATGCAATACTGGGAGGCCTATCATGTAAAATTAGAGGTTGAACTAGCCTATTTGAGATGTGAGGTTGAAAAAGAAAATACTAATCAACTATCTTAGTATTGAAAGTTGGAGAAAAGAACCAAAATTTTGGATGAGATTCTTATCAGTTAGAGATCTCCTCTTATCAAAACTAGATTTGGTTTTGAAGGAGATTCATGCCTAATGAAGGAAAAGGAGAAAGTAGAGGGAAAAAATGTAGTAGAAAATCATAATCCTATCATCAGTAAATTCAAGAAAATCCATAGGAAGAAACATTAACAAAGGAAGTCAAGAAAGAAAAGGAACTATCAACATAAACAAAGACATGAAAATCACAACCACTACATGCAACACATCAGAAGAGAAAGGAAGAAACCAAGCATTTTGGGTCCAAGGATCTGCAATAAAAGGTATAAAAGTTTATTTTATGGTTATTGATTTTCTTGCAATAGTTATGGACATAAAGCAATGGAATGAAAATACATTGCAATAAAACAAAGATTTATATTGAGGAATGCAAACCAAGGTAGATTTTTTACAAATGTTGAATGTTTCAAGTGTGGTAATCTTGGCCACAATGCATTAGCTTGCATATCTAGTAGTGTAGCCCAACTATTGAAGACAAAGAAAGTTTGGAGGAGAAAATATGAGGTATGAAGAACTAGTCCTCCAAAGGTCTTCAATAAAGGACATCATGATTTTCTAAAAGGGAAGAGGACAACACATGATCCACATGCTAGAGGAAAAACTCACAAGATTTGAATGAGAAATGAGCAACAAAACACTGCCACTCAAATATAAGTCTTACATGGTCTTTGGGGGGAGAATATGGTCGCATTTTGGGTTGCATGCAATTTATTAGAAATGCTTCCATATCTGAAATGTTGCATGAACACTTTGTTGTGGGTGATTGTCTTGGATTTCTAGCACTGATAATTTTTTTTGCAGGAGATTATTTACAGATGGAATATATGAAGGGGGAGCATCTCATGTGTTTCAAGTATTTCAATGATTTATGATGGCATGATGGTTCCATTCTAGCAGAAGAGGTAAGGAGGTTGTTTGAAGAAGTTTGTTGTGCCATGCATTTATCTAAATTTGACTATTGCGGAAGCTATTAGAGATTGAGGAGTATATGTATTTTGATTTTGCATGATTCACCATAGCCTTACATCTATTGGTATGAAGTTGCTTATTTTCATATTGGTGGTTGTTTTGAGCATTCATGTAAAATTTCTTGTATATGAAGAGTTGTGTATGCTACTAGTAAGAGAAATTGACATGCATTATTTATGGTGATGAGGAGCCACACTTCCCATGCAAATGAGTTGATTATGATAGATCTAATTTCATTGCTCCAGCTATTGTACAAGGGCATGGCCACATGTTGATGGAGTTCTCTATGATGCCTATTTATTTATGTTGTTGTTTCTTATGCTCCATATGCATGCATATATTGAATTATTTATTGTAGCTATATGGTGTTATTTTGGTCACTATGGAGTACAAAATGGAGAGTGCACATCATGGATGGTTTCTCTATGGCTTGTGTGAGGCAAGTTTACTGATACATGGAAGGAGTATGACAATTGTTATTGTTTTTGTTGGATATGATGCAATGATCATGTCATTAGGATGTTGCATGATCCCTCACCTATGCTCTTTGCCACCATTAAGAAGATTGGTTGATGTTACTTGGTCTATGCTACATTTACTAGATCTCTTTCTGAATCATTGTTGCTGATCTTGTTATTGATAATTTTTGTGCTACAAGTTTAGTGCTTTTCCAAGTTGAGGATTATTTTCTCTTGCTTAATTATTGGCATTATGCACATGCAGCTTGGTGGTTACCTGTGATATGATATGATGGTACTAGTTGGAGGATTTTCTGGTTAGATTTTTTGTTTCATGGATCCATGGTTTTCTGCCATAATAGTTTGAGGCTTATCTTATCTTGGTTCTCTTATGATGTGAGATGTGTTGATTTGATTTCTGCTACCTTGAGAGGATGGTTTCTTCCTGTTGCAAATAGTGCACATATTTTTGACATGTTTATTGCCACTATCATATAGATGTGTTGGTTCGTGCATTATGGATGATGTGATATGATGGTCATATGTTATTGTTGCAAGTTCATGAGCTTTGCTTATGTGTTAAGATGTTGTTGCTATAGATTGGAGTTGTTATGTTGCTTAGTTAATGTCATGGTTATATGCCATTGCTGCTCATTATTACATATTTCATGTTGATTGGTTACTACTGCCATTACATTATTTGCTGTTAGAAGATGATGCCTTGATATAGATGGATCTACAAGGGGTTTAATTGAGTATGTCTTGGAGAGAGTCATGAGTCTTGGTCATGTATTGAAAATTTTGAACATGATGTAACAACCACTTGCTTAATATTGTACTTCATCATTTGTATTCATGTATCATGTTCATGAGGCATCGTAATAAAGTGTTCAAGTCTTTAGGTTCATGTTGTCATGAGTTGGTGATAGGAAGAGTTATGAGTTAGGTCAAATTTGTGTTATTTTGAGCTGTTACAACCATGTTTCGGCTATTATATATCATGTTATATTCATGTTTCAGCCTTGTATCTCATTATACAACCACGTACTTACACTGTATTGGATATCATTAGTCATAGTCATGTTGGAGAGAGAGTATTGGTGTCTAGTATCTATTAATGAGGGATGAACTAGCCATTCATGTGGGCTGATGAGTGTTGTTTAAGTCATGCATTATATTGAATATCAGTCATATTATGTTAAGTCAATCCCTTGGTCCATGAGGGGTAGCCTTCAACTAGAAGGCATTGATTGCAGGTTGATGATGATGATGATGTTCAAAAGAAGCAAGTCTATAGTGTGGTTGTTGATCAATTATGGGTATTTCTCTATTGCTTGAGAGAGAATGGATGATCATGTTATTGATTAGTCATCATGTATCTATTTCTATTGTACTAGAGGATTCTTTTCTGTTGCTCATTGAGTTTTTGAGAGAATGTTGTTGCTCACATTATGTTAATACTGCTAGTTGAGAGTGGTGTTCATGGAGAGTTTACTATTGTTTCTTCAAGAGAGCGTTATTGTTGTTGTTTTTCATTTTCATGCTTCCATGAGGAGTGTTGTTGTCTACTGATGCATTATGATATGACCTAGCTAGTGTCTAAGGGGAGTATTGTCTATTGTGCTATGGTTACTTGGATGAGCTCAACCCTTTTCCATTGATGTCAAAGGGGGAGTTCTTGAGGAGGAAAATATCAATTAGATGGTTCAAATAGGGTTTCCACCAATGAAAAAGGGGGAGATTGTTAGCATTGGTGCTGTCTTGTAGTGTTGTTGGTTGACATTGATGTCAACTTGGTAGCATGACGGTAGCATGAGATGCAACTCACTGTATGTGGGTGCATATGCTTAATTTGGTACAAGTGTTTTCTTGATTGCATGATTGGTTGCAGGTGTTAATGAAGGAACTAGATGGTGTTTGATGTATCTATATCTATTGCATATGATTGTGTTGCAGTTTCAACATTTTCTGTAGTTTACTTTCACATCTTGTATACTTTCATGAGTAGAGTAAGACCATGGTATATGTATTCTTGGTATTGGCATTGACATGATATTGGTTTGGATATTACCATGGTACATGTGCCCTTGATATTGACATAACCATGGTATTTTCCCGTGGTGTTGGTTTGGAGAATACCATGGTACAATTGTCATTGGTATTATCATAGCCTTGGTATTTTCTTGTGGTATTGGTTTGGATATTACCATGGTATAGGTGTCCTTGATATTAGCATAACCATGATATTTTCCCATGGTATTGGTTTGGAGATTACCATGGTAGAGGTGTCCTAGGAATTGGCATAACCATGGTATTTTCCCATGATATTGGCTTGGAGATTACCATGGTATAGGTGTATTGGGTATTGGTATAACCATGGTATTTTCCTGTGGTATTGACTTGGAGATTATTGAGGATAATTTGACATATACTTTTGAAAGAGTATTGAGTTTTTTTTTTTTTGTTATGGATGAGTGAGTAAGGAAGAGTGTGTGTGAGATAAGAATATTGTGTGCATGTTATGCAGGAAATTTTGCAGAAAACCTAAAAACAGTAGTAAATGGCAGCAAAAGTGTGATTCAACCATAATTTTATGCAATAGTATGGTGATGGAGTAAGGAATGATTGCAGACCATTTCTTATATGATTTCTCATTATATTTTCATCAACTTATCTTTTGTGTATGAAACATGTATTATTGATGGATTGATGGGGTTTTTGCAATAATTGAGTGAGTTGTTATGGAATTGTTCAGGGTGATTGTTGTATTTTTGTTGAGACTATATTGCTAGAGGTTTCTATGTTGTTCTAGTTTAGTAGTTCAGATTGAATCTAGTTTGAAAATGTATGAAACGAGGGTCACATAGAAGAGTGGAGCAGGGCTCCTACAAATTCAGTACATAAAACATATTTCTTCATGAGTCCAATTAGAGTTGGGTGAGGCTCGTTGGTCATGGTAGCTTCTAGCAAATGGCTGTATGCAGAGTCTTGAGTAATTGTAAAGTAGTTAAAAGTTAATAAACATTGTCATTGTAGTGAGCACATTTCCAACACCAAGGGCAAGAATGAACACTAGGGATGGTGTTTCACACAAGGGGGGGGAGATGTAACAGCATTAGTTACTGTAGATATCTATTTATTTACTGTCATTTAATTTTACTGCAAAATACCTGATAACTTGTGGGCTTAGAGCAAATCCTAATGAAACTTTAATTTTTAAAAGTTTATTTTTATTATTAGTTTTAAAAAGGAAATCATGACAAGTCTTGGATTCATAGGAGAAGACCCTAAATAAAATTTCAAGTACTAGACAATTAGAGACAGTTACACAACCTCTCTCTAGAGACAAAACATCTCAATGGGAAAAAAATTGCCAAGGATGACAAGAGAGAATAGTTGGAGGCATCTGGAAAGAGGGGACATAATCAGAATATGATGCAAGATGATGACATTAAGGTGCTCTTGAGATAGATTGTGAGATGATGGAGACCTTAAGTCAAATTTGAGTCTATAAGTTGTTGGTTGGATGGGGAGTCTTGATACCAGAGAACAAACCTTTCAAGTCATTGTCTATCTGTTGTTCTAGATATTGAAAGGTGGGGGGATATTTGTTTGTAATTTCCATTCTCGTGGTTGGGAGGAGAGGTTTTCTCCTGTTTGAATTCCTTGGCTGTCTGAATCTAATCAGATAAGTAGATTCTACTTCCTCTATGTAATATTAGAAATGAACCGTTGTTAAATGCTTGGTCTCTTTAATGAACATTGAACAAAATGAGATTTTATAGTAATGGTAAAAGATGTTTTCCTTCTGAACAATGGGTTACAATTTTGTTTTTATATTATAGTTCCGTTTTCATCTCCAAGTATAAGAAATATTTATACCTAAATTATGTTTTTTAGAAAGGACTTTTGTTTTTAACCCTAATGGAATCACTAATGTATTGAGACGAGACATGAGGTCTTAGAAACTCTGCTATCGTAGAGAAACCAACCCTAAAATTTTAATAGTTTAGATGGGATTAGCCCTTGAATCCATTAAGGAGATGTCTGGGTCTCGGTAATTAGCAAATAATGAAAGCCATAGAAGAAGTCAACCGAATTTAGGAGTACAAAGAAGATTACTTAGAAAATAAGTTAAATTATATGCAAGACCAAATAATTAAACATAAACAAGTAATGATAGCAAGTCTCACGATTTCTATGAACGATTGTTAGTGGGAACCCCAGTTAGGCATAAGGCCAAGCTAGAATCCCAACAACCAAACGCATAGTCCTGAATCTGACAATGGTGGCCGTTAAGACTAATCTATTACAAACAATATAATTTGAAAAAAGAAAAAAATAATAAAAACTGAACAAATACTGTAATGTCTTCCAAGATTTAGTCACATCTAAAATAAAGTAACTGTGTGCTTGAACAAACCCAAAACTACCTTAATACAAATGAAAATGAGCCTAGAACATCGAAAAAATATATAAGGCTTTCTTTCTTTCCAAGCTTTAAATTATGTCATTACAAGCGATGAATAAAATATAAGGTATTCACAGATAGAAGAGAATGTAATGGACAGGGAAAAGCACGACAAGGAAAAAGAGATCTATAGGGAGAATTACAATAACAATATAAAGGAGGAAGAGAAATGGTGGATAAAATATAGAAATCTGTAGTTACAGGCAGGGGACAAAAACACCTCCTATTTTCATAAATAGGAAACAGTGAGAACATTTAAGAACACCATCATTTCAATTCAATATGAAGCTAGGATCATGCACACAAACCAAGCAGAGATAAAAGATGCTGCCCTACAACATTTCAAAAATATATTATCGGAGAACACGGAGGAGGAAGATTATGATGATCTACTCGTACACACTCCAAAAATGATAACGGAGGAAATGAATCGTCATCTAATTAAAGACATTGAGGAGGAAGAAGTAATTAAGGCAGTTTGGACTCTTCATCTAGACAAGGCTCCCAATCCAGATGGCTTCTCCATCAGTTTCTATCGCATATTTTGGGAGGTCATTTGTCGAGATCTAATGAAGATGATACATTGGGTGCATCGGAAAAGAAGATAGGAGGCTGCACAAACTCAACCTTCCTAGCCCTTCTCCCCAAAGAGACCTAGCCCTGATCCTTTTATAGATTTAGGCCTATCTCTTTGTGAAATTATTCATATAAAATTATTTCGAAAATCCTTGCTTCTCGCACCAAAGCATATCTTCCCTCCCTCATATCATAAAATCAAGGGGGTTTCCTAGAAAATCGGCAGATAACTAACTCTATTCTTCTAGTACAGGAAACCATTCACTATAGTGTCAGTAGGGTTGAGAAAGCTTTTGTCTTAAAACTTGATCTAGAAAATGCCTTTGACAGAGTAAAGCATCCCTTCTTGTTCACTGTCTTAAGAAAAATGGGATTTAGTGAAGACTTCATTTTACTCATCCAAAATTGCATCCCCAAACCTTGGATCTCTCCTTTTTTTCAATCCACCAGAAGCCTAAGACAAGGCTGCCCCTTATCACCCATTCTCTTTATCCTCATGGCAGAATCTTTTAGCAGAGCTATAGATCATAATCGTAGTTAGGGATTGATAACTGGTATCAAGTTTGGTGATGGGGTCAAAAACATAAACCATTCATAGTTCGCTGATGATACCCTATTAACGGGAGGGGCCTCCATCATAATAGCAAGAAGATTCAAAAATCTCCTTGAGAAATTCGTGTAGTACTATGGCGGACATATTAACCATATAAAAATTTTCATATATGGATGGAATGCGACAACAAACACAATACACAATATAGCACAAATCTTTGGAGTCTCCTACAAGCTCAATTGAAACCACTTCAATTACTTATGGATGTCGGTTGGAATTGGGCCCCTTAAGACAGAGGTCTGGAATAACATAATTGATAAAATGAAGAAAAAGATACAACAATGGGGAACAACTTGGCTAAACCTGGTCGGAAGGGCCATACTATTAAAGGAAGTTTTATCCGATTTCCCCCTCTATAATTTCTCCTTGATCCAGGCCCACATCAGCATCGATAAAAAATAAAAAAAATATTCTAAGACAATTTCTATGGAAAGGAGGGAAGTAAGATAAGAAGAAGTTCAGTCTCGTCAAATGGAGGCAAGTTACCACCAAATATGAAAGTGGTGGACTTGCTATCCACATACCCAAGCTGCTAAATGTTACCTTCTATGGAAAGATTGTTTGGTGTTTGATCTTGGGTTCGCAATCATGGTGGAATCTGGTTCTAGAAAAGAAATATTTGAACACAGCTAGACAACATCTATTGGATCATGACACCCCCAGCAGACCCTGTTCGCACATATGGAAACTTTGCAAAAAGACCATTCTATTTCTTCAATACAACATATCCAAAGTTCCTCATGGAGGCAGTAGCATTAACATTTGGCATGACAAGATTATGGGGAAAAAGGCCCTCTCTGCTGATCACAGTCTCCTCGCCTTGCAACAATATCACAAGGATCAATGAATACACACCTTAAACCAAATCTCCACTTGGAATAGCAACAATGGGCGATGGATGGAATGGAATTTTCCCAATCCCCCTGCACATATTCTCAATGCTCAAGTCAAAATGAAAGAATTTCTACATGGAGTAGCTCCCACCTTAAGGTACGAAGAAGACAACTTCAGATGGGATCCTTTGGGAACTGTGTACACCATTAAGGCAGGTTATGATGCACTACTAGATGACTTTCTCCCTTCTCCTCTGTGGGTCTTATGGAAGTAGGTTTAGAAATATGAGAGTTTTCTAAAGATCAAAATATTTATTTGGACCCTATTCAAAGGGAAGATCTTAACGACAGACAATTTGAAAAAAAGAGGCATTCAGGGAGCATCTAGCTGTCCTCTCTGCTCCGATGCTAAAGTGTCTATTCAACATTTATTTGTTGATTTTTCATTTGCCTCTCAAGCTTGGAGCTCCCTCCCTCATCCCCTAAACTTCAAAATAGAAAGCAACTCCTCCATCTATGCCAAAATTGTCAAGTGGAAAAAAATATATCCCTGTGCCAAAAAGGGACCCAGTGCGCAAAAGAGAATTTGGGATATGCTTCCATTTGTCCTTCTTTGGAACATTTGGCTCATGAGAAATGGAGTCATCTTCCAAGAAAAAGCTCCTTGCATAAGGAAAGTCCTAAGAAAAACCCGGGCCTTAACTGTAGAGGCTATCTATGCTAAAGGAAATAGTCATATTATTATCAAAGATCTTCAAGAAGAAGAAAGAATCATCTTCAGAAGTGCCCTAGATCTCCCTTCAAGGCATAACAAACCTAGCACAAGGAAACTCTCGACCAATTCTCAATGGAAGGTAAGGCTAAAAGAACAGGAATTTCTAGAATGGCTTGATGGCAAACACAGACCCAGGTTATTTTTTGATGGCGCCTCAAATTTAAACTAGGAGCAACAAGAGCAGGAGGGGCAATTTTCGATGAATTAGGAAGCAATATAACCACCTATCAATGGGGACTAGGAAAAGCATCAAATAATAAGGCAGAGGCCTATGCCTTACTTCAAGGCCTTCAAATAATCAAAGCGTTTAAATTTAAGAATGAAATAGCCTTTGGAGACTCGTCAATAGTAATACAGATGATGCTGAAACTAGCACTATCTCCCAACATTGATCTTTGCAGATTAATCACTCGTTGCAGAATTTTAAACCGAGAAATTGGAGATATTTATTTTTACCATATCCTAAGGAACAATAATAAAATTTCCAACTCTTATGCCAACTTGGCTTGTCTCTCGCCCTGGTCAACTCACTGCCTAAGGAAGGTCTACCTACTCCCCGCTTCCATGAATTCTTCCTATGTTCCTGCTGTCCTAATGCTCAGTGGCTCCTCGATTTATGGTGAACAAGACTCTATTCTTATCCTCCCAGCCATTTCTCTCATGACCCAATCCTCCTGATCTCCCCTATCAGATCCTTCCCGATCCTCCCTAACAGATCCTTCCCGCTCACTCCTCGGGCTCACTCCCTTCCTGTTCTTAAAGCCCCTCTACTTCCTTCATTTTTCAGCAACTCCCTTCTCTGTGCTCTTGTCTACTGAGATCTCCAGTCCCTCTACAGAGGCTGCTCTGTTCTCCTAGAATCTCTCTCCTGCCTGGGGAATCCTTCCCTCTTTGCTTATTACAGCGTGAAGAGCGAGAATTGTTTGCATTGTGCAGACTTGCAGGAGGAGATGAAATTGATCAAAGCCCAAAACAAGATTATTCAGTCAAAGCATCAATCTAGGTTTGGGTTTCTCACTCACAAGGTGCATATCCTTGAGGAGAAACTACGATCTTCCAACAATTGTTGTGGTTATATTGAAGAATCACTGGAGATCCTTCGCTACATGGTAGCAAAACAAGAAGCACAGAGCTCCAGCTCCAATGTGGGAGAAAACAACAGTTCAGTAAGAAAGATGGGCAATCATGTCAGCTCCATTGGACAAAAGGACAATAGTTCTTAGTCCCAAATCACCACTTTTTATCCTCTATTTCTTCTTCTCTTCTCAGTTTCCATGTCAAGTAAATTTATTTTGTTACTAGCACAATTTGTAAAAGTCTATAAATGTTCTTATTTCTCATGTTTTCCATGTAATAGTATAAAAAAGCCCGCTGGAGGATTGGCTTCTGCCATCCCAACCGTTTGCAGCCTTCTTACGTACTCTCTGGATGTAATGGCGTTCTCACGCCCTCTCTTTTTTTGAATATAAAAACATCAACTGATCTTGTTAAGAAACAAAAGATAAGGTATTCACTGTCTGAGCAGTTAGAAGTATACAACCCTAACCAAACTGCTATAATTTATCCACACAAAATTTACAGCTTATTAGCATGCTAGTATAGAATAAACCAACTCTGGTCAATTATTCATAAATAAGTGTAGCAAGGTTACAACATTTACCCTTTGACCATTTAAAAAGAGGAAAACCAACTAATATCAAGATTTGGACGACCAGCGGCAAGAAACCCATGTCCCTACTAAACTAAAACTTAACCTAGAGGAGGTCCTAGCACAATCTAGGTTTGCATACCCTTTGAAAACAAGGAAATCACAATGAGTGTTAAATGGAACCTGCAAACAAGAAGGGCCAACGTATAATATCTAATAGTAAATTGATAACTTGAAACCTCATTTCCTACTCAAAGCAGCATTAAACATTCGACATTGGGGAGCAATTTTACCTGCAGAAGCATCAATCAAGGAATTAAATAACAACTCGTAAGGAAAGTATGCTAGGAATTGCAAAAATGTATATGAAAAAATCTCTTACCTGGGAATCCTTGCCAAAAAATGTTCGCTTATTTTGCACAACATAATGTTAAACATTGGTCATAAATAAAATTTAGGGACAACAAAACAACTGAAAGCTTTGTGGTGAGGCACCTCAGTTTACCTACATTGAACTTAAAACACATGTAGTATCAATAAAGCCATACTGCTACCGAACCACGTTGTCCTAGCTACAAGCAAATCCTCTCAGCCAAAAAACAACCTCAGAAAGCCTTACCATAAAGGAAAAGACCACTAAGTTTGTTCAAAAGTTAAGGTTCAGGTTCACCTGTAGCCTCATGCTGGAGTACAACTCCACAGTAAGATGAGCTAGGGTTTGAGCTGTAGCATAGATGTGACTAGAAAAACCAAAAACACAAATGCCTCAGATACCCGCCAATGAGGGCGGGGTTGTTACCCAAAAAATTCTCAAATTAAAGGAACCACCGAATCAAGTCCTTGATTAATGGCGTACACACAACCATGTGTGTCATGCCCCCAATTCTTTTTTCATAAATTGGCTTTCGTGCAGCATCGACCAAACACTTAACTTTTTCATTTTTTAACATGTTTCCCAAACTATGCCTAACTTTCACTTCATTAACCATATTAAATATTTAATGTGCGGAATACCATTAAATAACATTCACCATCAAAAGAAACTTAATCATATGCAAGTAAGATTTGTATTATTAAATCTATTTTTATATTCACCGGAAGGAAAACCTTCAACCAGCATTATACAAGTTTTCTCCATTCAGATGTTGTGCAGCTCGGCCTCTAGCCGCTGCACTGTTTAGCTTCACCCAAATGCCCTTCGTTCGCACCTCAGACCCTGCCTACATTCTGCCTGCACCCGTCGTCGTGCAGCCTCACCCGTTTCAACGCTCCATTGTGTCGACCCTCCGTTCGGCGGGCGCTCGCTCCACGAGTCACCCTGAACGCACCTTCGCATGGTCATTCAACCGGTGGGCGCCCTCGCCCTGGGCCACCCTACCAACTGCACATTGTTTTTTCACCCAGGAGGAATGCACACCCTGTGTCACCCTATCCGTGGTTTTCAACACGAAAACTGCGTTTAGTCTACCCGTCGTGCGGGCTCATCTGCCTTCCAAAACCTTTGCTACCGCAGAGCTAAGTCTTGTGGAGCTCGTACTTTGCTTGCCCCTTATCAACGCTCCATCTCCACCTTATATACGAGTGTTAAATTGTTTAGGTGGGGGCTTCGGCCATGAGCCAAGTCGACCCACCGCCAAGTCTTTCCACTGTTGGCTCGGGGTAGGGGCGCCGACACCCAGGACCGCCCGCCCGCTCGCCTATATGTAGTTGCCCAACACTTAGTCGCATTTTGGCTTTTTGACTTCGTGTTTCCTTCACTAGCTCGTCGCCTTTGTTGGGCGCTTGCACTCACTCGCCGAGTCATCTCCCAGCTTGTCGCTGCCCAACGAGTTGCCCGTCGCTCGCTTGTTTCCATTGTTTACACGTGCCCGGTGGGCACGCCCATGCCGCCTGAACATCGCAATAACCTGCAGGCGTTACAATGTGTCTCTAGTGGGGAATGACAAGTATTTTGGAATAGTCCAAAACTTTGCATTAAATTAAGTTATAAAGTTGGAGGTTTGACAATTGGGAGAAGAAGTTTTTTGGTTAAAAAAAAAATACAAGACCAACACATACTTAACTTATGAATTTGACCTTAGGTCCATACACATGAAAACGTTACAATATAAAAAAGATAAAGAGTTTTGACCTTCAAACATTACATGTAGAACCTTAAGTATAGGACAATTATGATTTTTAATGTTTTTATTGAGAAAATAAAGTATTTAAATCTTGATAACAATGAACTGTAAATCTATTTTTTTTTTTAATTATTATTTTGTTGGGAAGTGATTTTTACAGGGAGATTGTTGAGCAAATGTTGGCATTGATGTCAAGCCCAAGAAGATTGTTGAGCATGTTCGTAGTTGTAGTTGTTTGTGTCAAGTTCAGGGGGAGCCTAGTTAGTGTGCTGATGTGTGTTCATTCCTACCTAAGGATATTGTTGAGCATGTTGGCAATTGTCATTGGTTGTGTCAAGTTCATTGGGAGCCTGGTAAGTGTGTTGGTGCCTAACCAAGGTCAAGGATATGGGTAATATCTTTGATGGATTTTTTTTTTTTTTTTTTTTTTTTTTTTTAGCCGTACGTTGAAAAGAACATGCAAATTTTTTAGTTGGATAACCGTCTCAGAGACCTTTCCAACAATATATGACACAATAGATGACATGGCATATCCTTAGAATTTGCACTAGGATTCATTTTGTAAGGGTTTCGTATGTTGAGAAATCTATGGGGCAGCTAGATTAGTTCATTTCTCTTACTATGATAACTGCTTGTGATGTATTTTAACTTAACTTGATTAACTTATTCTTTCACTTGTTTAATATTATGTGCTCCTCATCAAACAAATACCAAATCATAGTGATCAAATACATAAGAGGAAACAAAATGTAGGTTGCAAGCTAGGGCCAAAACCTCTCCTTTTGAGAGGAAAACCCACAATAATTCTTCTCTTCTTCTAGAATCTTCAAATGATGAATTCCAAGATTTAAGACCCTTGAAAAAGACCCCTCCAAGACCAAGTCAACCTTCCTTCTTAATGATCCTTCCTTTTACAACTAACCTTCCAACAACTTTGACCCCAACAACAAGTTCTGCAACATCAACCTAGAAGCTTCAACAACTTCAACCTAGCAGATTCACAACGTCAACCTTGATACAAATTCAAAACTTTGACCTAGATGCAACTTCATAGCTTTGAACTTGATGCAACTTCACAACTTCTACCTAGATGCAACTTCACAACTTCAAAATTGATGCAACTTCACAACTTCGACCTAGATGCAACTTCACAACTTTGACCTAGATGTAGCTTCACAACTTTGAACTTGATGAAACTTCACAACTTCAACCTATATGTAACTTCATAACTTTGACCTTGATGTAGCTTCACAACTTCGACACAACTTCTAAATTTTTACCTACCCATCAACTTTAGAAACCCCACCACAAGAGAGAGAGAGAGGTCCATTTTTTTTTTTTTTTTTTTATCTTGCTCCACTTCTTATCCTTGATTTTCTTCCTTTTTCCAGCTTCCTTATTGAGGATATCAAAATTTCTTGTTGTGTGCCAAAATGAGGTCAAGTTCCTTCTTATCTATAGGCTTTCTAGGGGTACGAATTTCCTCCATGAGGTTGAATTGATCTTCCATGTACGTCGACTTGTTGCAACTTGTTGACAAGGTCTTGGAGGTTCTTTTATGACAAATAATTTTATTTTACATAATACAAGATGCCCAAAGGGGTCTTACATGTTTGAAAATGACCCTACTTCATAATTATATGACACACCTAGAAGCACTCAATGGGTGCTTGACCTATAAATAAATTTACCTTGAGCATGAAACCCATGCATCAATAATGAAAATAATAAATTTATATTTCTCTTTTCATCAAATACATAAAATCATAATTAAAATATACATTATGAAGACCAAACCTAGTTACACATTTCAATACTCCCTCTTAACTAGGGAGGTATTCATAATCCATACATGGTACTTGGACATTCTCAAACCAAAGAACTCTCATAAGAAGAGTTAGATTGGTAAGCCATCTTATAATCTATTATTTCAGCTTATCTCATTGCATCTCATCATACCAAACAACATTCTCACATAGCAAGGCCATGACTAACAACTGTATCTCTCCAAAAGATCAAAATCACAATGCTAACGATACCAATGATTTATAGACACCTAAATCATTGTCTCTCAAGGCACATACCCCACTTGGGTGTTAAAAGGGTATGCCCTTTTAGGACGATCCTATCTTGGAATAAAACATCCTCAAGGAATTTCATCTTGGACTACTCTCACCTATTGGAAGTCCTACCACATCCTCAAATAGTATCAAAATAAATCTCATATGCTTACCCAATCCTCCATTCTTTCTTCATAAAATTAAGACAAGAATGATGTGTCTATTTCCCCCTCTCAACTAGGGAGGATTTACACATTCCTATAAAAGGAATATACCCAAGCTCCCTCTTAACTAGGACTTACCTCCAAGAAGCAACCATATGCTCTTTGGTGGAGATCAACTGCTTGTAGGTCTCCTCTTTGGATGTCATGAAATTCAACTTCTTCATCATGGAGACTTCATATTCTAGATATTATTCATAGGGCATCGACCATCCATCACTTTTCTTCAACGAACCATAGGGTTGAATCAATAGTCATGTCATCCTTCTCTTCATTGAAAAGTGATCGTTTAGTCCACATACGACTTTTCTTTAGACAACTACCTCTTCCAAGTCATGTTTTTTTCAGGATCTTCCATCTATTCTTCTGAGTACTAGTTGTAGGTGACATCTGAAATCTTTTTTGATAGTCCTGTATCAACCCAACCATATTTTGTTCAAAAAAATCAAAATTAACATCAAATCAAAGTTACCATTTATGATGGCCTTTCATCATGGCATCTTCTTCTTGCAACACCAACATCCTGCATATTCATAAACAAATTTCCAAGACATTCAATGTCAAGGGTCTCCTTCCTTTACAAAATTTATCAGAGTCTTTATACCTTCTCCATGGTGATGCCCTAGCCAATTCTTTTAGTCTTCAGATGTTGATCACTTATCTTATCTTATGTGACTATAGTTGCATCTTCTATGAAATCTTCTTCCTTTCTTCACATATTTATCCCCAAGAACTTCTATATGTAGTTCCTTCATCTTGTCAACTATCTCATATTCCATATGAGGTCATATTATGTTGATTTCATCTTCTAATTAAGTGAACTAGTTCAAGACATATGCCTTCATGCATATTTCCAAAGGAAGTGATCCTTCTTCTATGATCATTCTCATGAGATAGAGAATTTAACCATGCTATCTACCACTATATGATGACATGAATTAATCTATCAAATATTTACATACCTCTTTTCTCCTTTTGGTCATATAGACTTCCTTCAACAACTTCCTTTTCTTGCTTGAAAGTACTTCAACCATATTGACATGCTGCACTTGTTTGTCACTATATCATCATCCTTATAAAAAATGGGTCCCACACATGGTGGAATGTATACTATCAGTGAGACACTTTCTTCTTCCAAGTAGAGGTGAATCTTCTTATAAAGATTCTAGTGAAGGATCTCGATGATCCTCATTCAAAAAATTATCCTAAACATTGATGATGTATGATGACCTTTCTATCTTCTATCATGTTAGATGAATTTCTTCCAACTATTTTAGTTTACCTTTCTATGCTTTCAATGAGGTTATCATGAGCTACTTCCTTTCTATCATGATGACTGCAACAACCATGTAGACTTCTACTTCAGCTAACCTTTCAAGCTTCTATAATGATGTCATGAGCTTTTTTTATTATTCAATCATATGCTTCTAACATGATGCCATATGTTTAATATCATGCCATATTTTTAATATGATGCATCCTGTCATACTTACAATGCTTCTCAACTTAACAACAATCTTTAACCATAGTAGAGGCCTTTTCACCTCCTTCATCTCATTTCTATGTTTTCGAGAGACCTTAATAGTGAAGGTATATCCCTTCCTTCTTGGATTTATTCTCATCAGATTCTTCTATCTTTTCGGTGATATGGGCTTCATTCCTTTCTTTCCTTTTCTTGTTGTCCTTATTGAATTTCAGACAATCTCTCTTGAAATTCCCATATTCATGACATCCATAGCATTGGATCTTTGACATATAGATCTTTTTTTTCTAAGGATCAAACTTTCCTTTTCTCTTAGCCATGGCAGCAAATGCTTGAACTTGTTCATTTGATCCTACATCACTTTTTTTCCTTCATCCTGGTTTCTTCAATCTTGCATAGTGACCAAAGTTCACTGAATGGGGTGGTTTCCTTCTTTCCATATATGCTTGATACAAAGTTACCCCATTCATAAGGTAGTTAATTGAGCACCATGGTGGTCATTTCTTTGTCGGACATTATTTCCCCCAACCCTTTCAGTTGGTCTCTTATTTGTGACACCCTCATAAGATATGAGGCTATCCATTCTCCCTTTGATATCTTCATCTTGTATATCTTGGTTCTCAATGATATAATTTCTCCCGCAGTGCTTATAGAGAACAATCTACCAACTTATTATATGTTTCTTTTGAATTCTCCAACTTCACTACATAAGGGATGAGGGAATCCTTGATTGATTCTATAGGGATCCTTTGGGACCTTATTTCTTCTTTCATATATTTTGCTAGAGCTTGAGCTTCTTCTTTTGGTGATTTAGTGATTGAACACTTAACATGTCAAATGAATTCATTTCTACGAGGATCAAATCCATACTCTTCTTCCATGCAAGGAAATTTTATGATCCAACCATTTTATTTCTTTCCTTGCAGAATGAAGTCATTTGATAATAGATTCAAACAGATATATACATATGAATACCTATCAAGTGAAGATGCTATTTTATGATGATATCTTCAACTTGATGCCTTTCTTGATTTTGATGATGGTTGATGATGATAATGCTTCCTTGAAGATGATAATACTTCTTCTTCTAGAGATGTTCTTCTTCTTTCTTCAATGTGAGGGATGTCACCTTGATGTCTTTAATAATGATGGCAATGCTTCTTCTTGCTTCCATAGAATGTGAATACTTGTGTAGTCCTTCTTTATTTGAGTGGAGGTAGGGTTCTTCTTGAAGGTAGAATCTTTGAGGTCTTCTTCTCATTATTGATTTAGATGGTGTGATCCTTGAGATGAGATGGGAAGTCCTTCTTGATGCTCCTTAGATTTATCGACCCTTATGTATCCCTTATTGATGGTTCAAAGTCCTCTTTGATGCCTTGAAATTTCTTGATATCCATTTTGATGGTCCTTCTACAAGATGCCTTTCCTTGTCTTGTCACCTTAGCTCTGATACCATGTTGAAAAATCTATGGGGCAGTTAGATTAGGTGATTTCTCTTTGATTTCTTCTTGTGATATATTTTAACTTAACTTGATTAGCTTATTATTTCACTTTTTTATTATTATTTTATCTTCATCAAACAACTACCAAACCATAAATATCAAATAGATAAGAGGACACAAAATGTAGGTTGCAAGCCATGGCCAAAACCTCTCCTTTTGAGAGGAAAACCCACAAGAATTCTTCTCATCTTATAGAATATTCAAATGTTGAACTCCAAGACCTAAGACCCTTGAAAAATACCCCTCCAAGATAAGTAAACCTTCCTTATTAATGATCTTTCCTTTTACCGCTAACCTTCCAACAAATTTTCCAACAACTTCGACCCCAGACAACATTTCTACAACTTCAACTTGGTAGCTTAAGCAAATTTGACTTAGCAGATTCAAAAATTCAACCTTGATGCAATTTAAAATCTTCGACGTAGATTCAACTTCAAAACTTTGACCTTGGTGCAACTTCACAAACTCAACCTAGATGCAACTTCACAGCTTCAACCTTGATGGAACTTCACAACTTCGACCTGCATGTAGCTTCAGAAAATTGACCTACATGCAACTTCACAACTTCAACCTTGATAAAACTTCACAACTTCGACCTAGATGTAGCTTCATAACTTCGACCTAGATGCAACTTCCAAACTTCAGCCTTGATGCAACTTCACAACTTTGATCTAGATGCAGCTTCATAACTTCAACCTTGATGCAAATTCATAGCTTCAATGTAACTTCATAATTTCGACCTGCCCAAAAAATTTAGAAACCATAGCACAAGAGAAAGAGAGAGGTCCAAAAAATTCGATCTTTCTCTTCTTCTTCTTATCCTTGATTTTCATCCTTTTTATAGCTTCTTTCTTGAGGAGATCGAACTTGCTTGTCATGTTTCCAAATAAGGTCAAGCTCCTTCTTATATATAGGCTTTCTAGGGGTATAAATTGCCTCCATGACACTGAATTTATCTTCCATGTAGGCCGACTTGTTTCATCTCATTGACAAGGTCTTAGAGGGTCTTTTATGTTGAATAAAATTGTAACTAGGTTCTAGGTTCGGTATTTGTTAATATAATTTTGATCTTTGTACTTGTCAAGAAAAAGAAATATTATTTTATATGAATGAGTTTCTTGCTCATTCTATAGGTATAGGAAAGCAAAAGAGTCAAAATTATGTTAAAGAGCTCCTGTTGAGCATTTATGTAATGCACATGAGTCAAACTAGTGTCAAGTGGCCCTCCAAGACAAGCACCATCCTTCAAAGAATAAGACTGCCAGAAAAATGATGTAAATATCTGTCAGGTCAGCCTACAAATGAATTAAAAGGATAATCATGTCATCTAAATTAATGACACAATGGTTCACACTCATGTCGACTTATTTATGGAAGAATAACCATTATATATACCCCATTAGGGTTTGCGCAAAAGAGCAAGACAAATATTGGATAAGTCTGAGATCTCAGATGGGTGTAGATAGAATCTCGGATGAGTACAAGGCAGATTCTCAGATGGGTGCAGGATAATAAGGTGCAGTCTAGGTGATAGATACAGTGAAGTCCTCGCATATCTCTCTGTTGTCTAAGCTTAGTCACAGGGTCACAGTAAGGATCTCGATGAAGTATCTATATCATAGACACAATCAACACTATAATCATGATATCAATAATGATCCTAATGAAGATAAAGATCTCGGTTATAATCCTAGTGGAGATAAGGTCATCATACAGATATCAGTGCATTGGTGAAGATATGTCAAAATCATGATGAAGACAAGTGTTATGAAACCAGCTCACAAAAAGATAAAAAATATAGATGAATGCCTTAGAAATAAGCCTCTTTGAGGTGAAACCTCCTTTACATTATGATTACACAAATCAATAATTCTTGGATGATACAAATGACAAGACCTCCTTTCTATATATAGAAGTCTAAGGGGTCATAATATAATCCGAGCAACATAACAATAATAATGTAAGGGCACAATAATAACAATAGTGGGCTTCTATGGGGCACAATAATAACAATATGGGGACTACATGGGTACAACAATATAATAAGGGGGTTGTACTAATAACAATAGGGGTTACACTAGTATTATAGGGGCCTAACATGCCCCTCTCCTTCAAAAAGTGTTGTCCTCAATGCTTGATTAGTTATTGGCGCTTTTGTATAAAATTCTTGTCCTCCCATGTGGAATCTTTAGCAAGTAAGTTCTTCTTCTTGATGAGATACTCTGAAATTGATCGATTTCGTAGCTGTCGGGTTCTTGTTTCTGTGACTGCTCCAGGTTCCAATAGGATTTTTCCTTCCTCTTCAAGTTTTGGCAATATTGTTTGAATTGGGATATTCTGCAACTTTTGAATGAGTGGCCACACTTCTTTGTCCTTCTTCCATTCATCCCTTGCTTCATTTATCCAATCTGGTTGGATAATAGAAATAAAACAAAACAATGCTTCCACATCCTCATCCTTTCTTGAGAGTGCATCTGCAACAAAAATTTTCTTCCCTTTTCTGTAGATGATGTCAAAGTCATAACCCAACATATTTGTGACACATTTTTTCTGTTCTTCTAAAGATAATATTTTTTCTAAAATGTATTTAAGACTATCATGATCCATTTTTACCTTGAAGTGTCTTCCCATTGGATAAGGTCACCATTTCTTAAGTGCATGTAGTATTGCCAACATTTCCTTCTCATAAATAGGTTGCTTGAGATGCAGTTGTAAAAATACCCAATCACCTACATCAATTTTTTTTTCACTGCGATGTTGATCTACCTGTTGTTTCATTCGATTCTACACCAAAGTGGCGTTATCCTTTAAAAGTTGGAGAACTTTTTGTTGATGCTCGATGTGATCTTTCATTGCTTGAACCTTTTTCCTCTTGATATCTCCTTCTATCTTGAGCATTTGAGGAGTGGTAACTTCTTCCAATGCTTTACAAGATATGGTCAGCTTCATTTCTTGATGCTCAATGTGATCTTTCACTTCTTGAACATTTTTCTTCTTGATATGTCCTTCTATCTTGAGAGTTTGAGGAGTGGTAATTCTTGCCAATGCTTTACAAGATATGGTCGAATTCATTTCTTCTTTCTCTAGGGTTGGGTCCTAGCGTATATCTTCTTCTTTTGATGTTTCTTGATCCTTTTCTTCCTCCTCTTCATACTCTATGTAAAATAATTTCTTCTCATCACACTTATGACCTTTTGTGCATTTGCTATCACAATTGTAACAAAGCCCTTTTTCTCTTTTTTCTTCCAATTGTTGTGGTGTAAACCTTGTAGGTTGTGGAAGGCTAGGAGAATAAACACTTCCATAATTATAGTAATGAGTGGTGGGATTCCCTGTTTCCATAATTTTGCTTTCAATTTTTCTTGCCCACCTGAATGCCTTCTCCAGTGAACCTCATGTTTGAAGTTATCTTTTAAAGTTCCTATGAACTTATCAATATTATGCTCCTCTGGAATATATTTTACCCTTATATTCAGTTTTTTGAAGTCCTCAATGTGCTCCATCATTGAACCCTTTTGTTTGAGTTTTATCAATTGGCTAAAGAAGGTGTTTCTCTTTATATCCTCATAATGTGCTATCATTTCCTCTGTGAAAATTGACCATGTGGTTTACGAGAACAAAGCTCTTTATACCATAAAAATTGATTTGGTTCTAAATAATTAGATGCAATACATACCTTTTGTAACAGTGGTACACCATGTAGATCAAAATATTTCTCCATCTGTAGTATCCAATTTACCGGATCCTTGCCATCAAACTTCCTCATCTCGTTTTTTCTTGATTTTAGGAGCTTGATCTTGAAACGATTGTAACTCTGTACTTTTAGATCTTTAAGTTCCGAAATTTTGGTCTATAATAGCCCTATGAGTCCTCTTTCTAACCCTGCAAGTCTGATCAAGATTGGATTCTCCAAGGAAGCGTTATGTCAAATCTCCCACGGTGACCTGCTTATAGACTTGTTTAGTAGAGCGAAATTGTACGACGTGTCGCGAGTCACTATTTCAACCTTAGGTTCTAAAAAGGGTAAAGAAAAAACTATAGTCCGTCCTCTTTCTGTAACTTTTTACGAAAATTAAATCTGATGCTCAGAGAGAAATTTATGATGATTTTCCCAAGCTGACCTGTTTGGAATGTAATTCATGGGTCTATAAAAACCCTAAATTCCTTAGATTATATCTCCAAAAATATAGTGCAAGAGGATCTGAAATTGGAGCTGAAAATTAGACCAATCTCTTCTCAAATGAGTTTTTTTAGCTTTTGAAACTTTGTAGTGAAAGATTTATAGCGAAATTCCACGATGACCTGTTTGGAGCAGTGAAACCCTAGAATCTAAAGCTCTGCTACCAAATGTTATGAAACCAGCTCAAAAAAAGAAAGAAAAGATAGATGAACGCCTTAGAAATAAGCCTCTTCAAGGGGTTAACCTCCTTTACATTACACAAATGAAGAATTCTTGGATGATACAAATGACAAGACCTCCTTTCTATGTATAGGAGTCTAAGGGGTCATAATATAATAGGAGATGACATAACAATAATAATGTAAGGGCACAATAATAACAATATGGGGACTATGTGGGTACAAAAATATAATAAGGGGGTTGTACTAATAACAATAAGGGGTTACACTAGTAGTATAGGGGCCTAACAATAAGATAGAGTGCAACTATGATTTTGGTGAAGGTAGAGCTATGGTAAGATAGTTATGATCTCAGTGAGTCTAGGAGCAGACCTCATGGATATGTCAATGGTATGGTGAAGACCTTGGTGAAAGTGTAGCAATGATGTTGCAACAATGAAGATCTCGATAGTGCAACAATAATGATGATCTCAACTGTGACAAGGAAGAAGAATGGTGTCTTGGTCTTAGAGTGGCATAGAAGGTCAAGTGTCAAGGTCTTGGTGTTCGTCAATTGGAATCTCTATAAGAAGAATTACGTGTGGGTTTTCCTCTCCAAGAGGGAGGGGTTTTGGCCCTGGAAGAAAGGCAAACATCTTGTTTTTTGGTAGTAGTTTGTTGAAGTCAACACACACACTAATAATAAGAAGAAGATGAAGTTAAGATAAACTGTAAAAACACTTCACAATTTGTTATCAAGCCTAGAAAAATCCTACTAATACTAATTGCTCTAGATTCTTCAACGTGGTATCAGAGCTAAGGTGCATAAATCAAAGGAAGGGAAACAAAAGAGACATACAAGGATCAGTCCTCAAGAAGGGCATCAAAGTAAGGTTAAGGGTTTTGTCAAGAATAAAGGATCAAGTGTACAACAAGTAGTCTACCTTTTCTCCACAGTCATCATCAAAATTTCATAAAGAACGTTATCAATATGACTACAAAGAAAGATAAATCAAAGTCAAAGATTATCATCTTGGAGAAGGCCGAAAATATGAGAAGCAATCCTGATATACACTACAACGAAAGGAAAATACAATACCTTTCACAGTCTCGTTGCTAGCGTCAAAATTTGGGTGTCATTACAATCCATGTCATACCACAATAATCTCAATGACTTAAGCATTTTCAATGATGGGTATTGAACAATGCTCGAAGGCCACAAAGATGTTTTCTCATGCTAGTCAACTCAAGCAAGGCTCTACTCCAGCAAGGAGTATTACAACAAGGTTACAAAGATATACAGTCACAACATACATTACAACAATATCTCTTCCGAAGGAGAACACAATGCCACATCTCGGGTGGACATCATGAGAGTGCTCCCAAAATTCCTGATTTCGATTCCATACCCTCACAGTCAAGGAATCAAATAATCTCAACATATCATAAAAGGAAATAGTGCTTGGTAAGGAAGTCTCAAGAAAGGTTATGAAACTAAATTGTACCAGGTAGGTTAAGCAAGAATCTCATTGAAGAAGATCATTCAAGAAAACATCAAGGTGAAGATTTCATCTTACATGACAAGTAAATATATTTTCATTCTATATTCAAGTTAGGTTAAATAACTTCATGATTTCAAGGACATATATGAATTGGATGGGTTATCAAGATTCCTTGCATGAAGAAGGAGAATATACATAGTCCTCTAAGTAGCTGAAGTCATCGAAAGGTCTTCCCTAAATTTATGAAAGGGGATATTTATTAAAGATTCCCTCACATAGAAAAATTGGAGACATCAAAGTGATGTAGATGATAAACTCATTCTCTTAAGGTGAAATAAATAAGGTTAAATGAAATCTGATCTACATGAAAGTAAAAAGGCATCAAAGGATGTAGGATATATTCACAAGGTCTTATATATAAGATGTAGAAATGAAGACAACCATCATTGATGCACTGGAAAGGTAACAAATATCCATGAACAAGAAGGTTACCTCATTCAGCAACTTGTAGTCTCTATGCAAAAGAGAGAAGGACAAGTTGATGGAAAAATTATTGAAGGTTAAAAGAACTCAACCATGTGCAGAAAAGGAAGGCAAGGTGGGTCCTCAAGCAAGACAAAATAAGTATAGTTAAGATTAAATGCTATAGAAATATTTTAGAAGTTCATATCATTGAAAGATGAAGGAAGCTAAAGAAAAAGGGCCAAGGAAAGATGGAGTAACAAATCTCTCCTATGAGTAAGACAATATCCCTCACAAAAGGGTCCTATCATAAGCTCCTAAATATTGTATTATAAGTCTATATGACAATGATAATAAGATGCATCATGGCATCATGGAAGCATTATAAACAGGAGCTCATGACATCAACATAGGAATCATGAAGGAAAAAATCCATGGCAGACAAACATATAGGGTATATATCTTGGGAACCTTAGTGGACATTGAAGAAAATGGAGTCATCTAAGGCTCATCATACATTAATTCAAAAAGGAAACATCTACTAGTTGGGGATATACAAGATCCTCAAAATTCTTTGATGGAATCCTCATCGAAGGGTTCTCTAATCTAGAGAGGAAGCAAGTGTTTCAACAAGAATTCCAACCTATGGAATCCATGAGATAATGATGTGATGACATGAAGCAAATCAAGGGATTGAAGATCTCTTCAATCAAGGAAGTTGTTGGAAGAAGTCTCGATGACCTGAAGGTAAAATAAGGTATGTATGCTTGTGTTTAATATTATAATGACATGTCATGTGGTTGAAAGTATTATGGATCATTAATTCTACCTTGAGAAACATGATCAAGAGAAAAAGGATCTCCTACTCTGAAAGGATGCAGGAAGGCATAAGTCACACTAGATGAAATCAACATAATATGTCCTAATATGAAGTATGAGGTGGTTAACTAGAATTAAGAAACTCTGATTGAAATAACCTAGGAAGTAAATGCGTGAGGAAGGAAGTGATCGTGAGATATGAAACCTAATGAAGGCAATCAACATACAAATACCAAGAAAATTTGAATAGGAAATCTCCTGGAAAGATATGAAGACTTTGATGAAATTCTGAAAAAGATGAAGACCTTGGACAATGGATATCTTTGGGAGATGTGTCAACATGAATGCAAGATGCTGATACCTATAGGAAGATGTCATGATGAAGAGCCATATAATAAGGTACAATTTGATTTAATATTATGTTTTGATTTCTTGAATAATATATGGATGAGTGCATGCAGGGTTACTGGAACAAGAGTTGTAAGTACAAGTATAATTGAAATTCCTCAGAGAAGCATCATGGGAAAGAGGTAGCTATATAACAAAGGTTTCAGATATGAATCAAGAAGGCCACTTTCCATAAATTTAGGAATGACATGACGAACTGAGAAGGAAAGTGATCGATGGCTAATACCATATAAGGAAGAAACTCAACTGAACTCTATGACATTAAGAAAAGAAGTTGGTTAAGTAGCTAAAGGATCCATGAAGAAGAAGTTGCTAATGCAAAGAAGAGTCCCTTGTTAAGAAGGAGCTCTGACAGGTCCCTAATCAAGAAGGAGCTTGAATTAGATCACCCCTGATTACAAAGGAGTGATAGTTGTGTTTTTCTATTTCATGTGTCATGCACTAGACAAGTGTTAAGAAATTTACGGCACAAAGATAAATTATTACTAATATTTAAAGATATTTACAGAGAGGAATAATAAAATAACCAACAATAATACACATCAATATTATACGCATAATATTTATCCAGGAAAACCCAAAATTTGGGGAAAAACCCAACCCAATTAGATCTCATTAGCATTGGCCAAAACCTTGGCTAATTCGGCAAGTGAGCCTTCACCACTCACCTCGAGGCCTACATTATAATGAAGTATTCCCAACCTTTTATAGGCTCCATTACATGCAATACCACTGACCATAATACCATGAGTACACTATACCATGTTCCCGAAACCACTACTATTTAACTAGGTCAACCTTGACTCAAACCCTGAGTCAATTTTACTTGGCCATTCCCCCCTTAAACTTGACTTGGTGTTCCTTGACTAAATCCAGCCAAAACCTGCTAAGAAATCCCGCTCACTCTAGCCCTTACCCCCTTCAAAGTTTTTACCCTGGATTTTTTAACCCAACATCCCTATTACCTAGGTCTAACCCAGAATTTACCATTAATTACCCACCTTACCAGGTCTTACAACAGTATGCCCATTTACATGTAAATTAAAAATTTCACTCCATTTTTTTTGTTTGTTTACCCTAGTTGTTGTCTTTGTAGGTATGACATCAGTGTCCATATAAAAAGAACCCATCTACGGAATTACATGGGTCACCAGCCACTGTAATCGCCAATTATCTAGGCATTCTTTTCAAGTACATGGTCCATCAATTAATTAATCCACATGCACGTATCCTCCTCATACACTGAATCTCTCAGGACCCAATAGTGTGCAGCTTTGCTTCACAATATATGGGTTTTGATCCAGATCTGCAAGCAACAATTAATTACCTCTCTATCTACTAGGCCAATACAAACCCTTGGCAAAAAAAAAACTTCCTTATGAAGCCAACTTAGCTTTGATACCCGTTGTTAAGAAATTTACGACACAAACATAAACTATTACTGAGATTTACTGATATTTACAAAGAGGAATAATAAAATAACCAGCAACAATACACATAAATATTATACACATAATATTTATCCAGAAAAACCCCAAATTTGGGGAAAATCCCAAACCAATGAGATCTCATTAGCATTGCCCAAAACCATGGCCAATCTGGCCGAGTGAGCCTTCACCACTCACCTCCAAGCCTACATTACAATGAAGTATTCCTAGCCTTTTATAGGCTCCATTACATGCAATACCACAGACCATAATACCATGGGTGCATTATACCATGTGCCCAAAACCACTACTATTTAACTAGTTCAACCTTAACTCAAACCCCAAGTCAATTTTACCTAACAACTAGGACTAACAACCATAAGTCTAGGTGAAGGCCATGAATGGAAATGTAGACACATGATAGACGCAACATTATTGTCTTCACTTGGGAAGAAAGAATGGAGGGTTGGGTAATCATCTGGCATCCGATACTCTTTGAGGATGTGTAGGGTATCCAAGACAAGAGTAGGTAAGAGGACCGATATTCTTTGAGGGATGGGAGCCCAAGATAAGAATAGTCCTAGAAGGCCATACTCAGTGAACACTCGGGCGGGTATGTACCTTGAGAGAAAATTATGAAGGTGTCTATAAATCATTGGTCTCACTAGCATTGTATCTCATGATCTCATAGAGACGTGGAGTTGTTAGTCAAGGCCTTGCACTGTGACAATTATGGTTGATATGTGTTGGCATTATGATACAAGTGTTGTCCTTGATGGAAACTCACTCACAGGTTAGTTCAATTTTGATGAAAGGAAACCCACAGTGTAACAGGTCCATTTAGATGTAACATGGCATTGATATAGAAGAATAGGAAGATGAAACTAAATTCTACTAATCAGAATGAAGAAGTTGAAGGTAAAGGATGGTGAAAAGCAGTTTAAGATGTATACGCAGGTCCACTTAGTCAAAATAGCATATACATGCTGGTTCACAGAACAAAAAGAGCGTATACATATACATTTACTTTTCACAAGAAAAAAAGTGTGTATATGTTGGAAAATCAAGGAAATTCAAGAGGAGACAATACCAGGGGCCAATACCAGGGTATTAGACCACAATATTCAGTGGAGTAACAACTATTTGATCCTGTCTAAGAATACCACGGTTCCTAAGTGGTTTTGGTCCAAGGCATTGAGAAAGGCATAAAACTATATAAGGAGGAGAAGATCATAAGGCCAGGGTGTGCAAGTGAAAAGGGTTTCTAAGGAATACTTCTATCTGAAGTATATTTTATGTTGCAGGGGCTATGTTTATGATTTGATATGAAATATTTTTTGCATCTTGAATTCAATGTTGGATTAGGATCATGAGACCTGAAATGACTTATAATTAAATGATCTAATATTGGTTGGGCCAAATCTAATTATGTGCACCTATTTTATTCTTTAAATGTCATGATTTGAGTTTGTCTAAAGTCCGGAATAGCAACGAAGTTATGAGTTAATATCTGATGATCTATACGCTGGTTCATCTCGGTAAAAGCATGTGTACATGCAAGTTCTACTCTTGCAAATAGTGTATACAAAATAAAAGTCTATTCTTCAAGATCTGACTGATCTATCTGATCAGTTTTATTGTTTTACTGAAGTTTGTCAATGAAGTCTTCTTAGATCTGAATGTTAAAATGAATGCAAAAGGAGTTTGATATCTGATTGATTGATTGTATAAGTGAGAAGGGTGATCTCTGCTATTGCCTATGTAAAGCTCTGTAAATTGACAGTAGATGTTTAGTATATTGCTGGTTGGTACAGACTTGATTAAGAAGTTTTATGGTTCAGTAGTTTTGAAGGTATACGTAGGTTTGATTAAAGGAAGTAGCATATACATGCAAGTTGGGTTCATTAAAGTAGCATATATATTCTGATGTATGATTTTTGAGGTTGCAGCTAGTTTTGAATGATGATGCAGGTTTCAGGGTTCAGCACAGTGTTCTGGTGACAGTGATCTAACTATTCATATTAACTAATTATTTGGTTGATGCAGTTTGAAAGTTCTGATGGGTCTAGTATGAAAATTTGATGAAACGAGGTTTTCATGTGTATTGTTGTGTGCCAGGAGCATCCAGTTTGAAAATTTATGAAACGTGTTCCCTGGAAGAAGAGAGAAAGTCGTAGCCTTTTGCAGGCCAGCGCCTACGTACTAGTAAACACATTGGCTAGTACAAGATTTAGGGGGTTGCAGCTCGCTTCTAGTAGAAGCTGGAAAACGAGAGAAGGTTGTAGCCTTCTGAAGGTGGGTGCCTGCGTACTGGTATGACACTGCACGAGTAAAATATTATAAACAAATTTTCTTATTATTAAAAGAAGACAGAGATGACATCAACAGGTGGTTTTCACCCACATTGGGTTTCCACCTTAAATCTTGGTGTTCATGTGTGTTGCTTATGTGTGATGGTTTATTTTTTTTTACTGCATTGTTTAATAAGTAACTGATGCAATGGTCAAATATCAACACATGATCAATTAACTAAATCACATGAAGTTCCTTGGGTATACGTTGGTTTTACTAATCATAGTAGCGTGTCCACGCTAGTTCACTTCATAGAAGTAGTGTATATAAATATGTTTGGGAAATGAAAAATTATTGATCTAATAATATTGATTCACCCCCCCACCCCCCCAGTACTATTTCCAACAATTGGTATCAAAGCAGGTCCTTCAAAAGAAGCTTGATCGCTTGAAGGAAGATATTTCAAGATGAATAATCATGAAGGCATGGGATCTATGAGACCCCCAATCTTCAATGAGAGCAACTTGGTATATTGGAGAATAAGAACCAGAGCCTATCTTCAATCACTTGGAGCTGATGTTTGGGAAATTGTGGAAGGAGGATATCAATTTCCAGCAGCAATACCTATAGACTCTACAGGTAAGAAGTTATATGAAACCAATGCCAAAGCTGTTAATACGTTATTGGGAAGTTTGTTAGAATTAGAATTTGTCAGTCATGTAGCTCAAGATAGCCAAAGAGATATGGGACAAAATCATTCAGAGCTATGAAGGAGACTCTCACGTAAAATGTGCTAAGTTTCAAACTCTCAAAATTCAGTATGAACTCTTAAGATGCATAGTGATGAGAGTGTTGCTAGTTACTTTTTATGTATAGATGAGATTGTTAACTGTATGAAGAAGTTGGGTGAAGAGATAAAGGAAGCTACTTCAGTTGAGAAAATTTTGAGATGTTTGTCTTCTGAATTTGAGTCAAAAGTGTTTGCTATAGAAGAAAAACAGGATCTTCAAACTATTACTGTGACTCAATTCCATGGAATCCTAACTGCCTTTGAAATGAGGAAAGGAGTACCATAAGATATTAGAGAATCCGTCTTTAAAGCTTCAGCAAAGGGAAAATAAAAGGAAGAGCACAATGAACTAGGATACATTTCAAAAGAAGAAGATGAGGTAAATTTTTTCAAAAAGCTTCAATGGGGTTCTAGAAGATTCACAGGTAAGTTACCATTCAAATGCTTTGCTTGTGGTAGAGTTGGCCATTATTTTTCCAAATTTCCTCATAAAGATAAATATTAAAAGGGAAAGGAATATGAAAAAGGCAATAGAAAACAGGTTGTCAATAAAAGGAGTTACAATACGCGTGAAGATAGTGATGGTTTATCCAATAGTGATGAAGATGAGACTGAACAAGATTATAGACTATTCATGGCTTATACAATGATGATTTTTTGGATGCCTTATAAGAGGAAGACTTTATTGAAGAAATAAAAAAACTCAAAATCTACTTAGAAGAAAAGAATATGATCATAGATACGTTGACACACCAACTCACTGAAAGAGAAAAACACAATGAAAATCTAGAATGTGAAATCGTGGGTCTAAGAAAAGAACTTGAGAAGAAAAAATCTCTTAATATTACGTTTGCTAAAGATCTAAAACTTTAAATGAAATCATCAAAGTTTAGCGTTCTCCTCTGATAAAGATAGGTCTTGGATACACTAAAGAATCATCTCAATAACAAAAACCATGAACCTCCACGAAAAGTTATCTTTACGCAACAAAGACCAGTGAACAATATGTTAATCATTAGCAAAGGCCTAAAATTACCCATCAGGTAAATCATACTCAATTTACTCTAAGGATGAATATCAGTAGAAGCTTCAACCAACAGGTAAACAATGCCAAATGATTCTATGATCGCATAAATTTCTTCAATGGGCAATGTTTTTCATGTCATAACTTTGGGCATAAGGCTGCTCAATGTATTTCTTACAAAACCATCATGATTAGAGAAGCACGAAATCAAAGGAGTGTAACATGAATCAAGAAAAGTTCCTATAATAACTTTTCTCCTCTTGAAAATGAAATCGAATGTTCAATTTGTAACAACTTTCGTCATGAAGAATCTAAATGCAGGAGAAAATTTTGACCAACACTTTAAAAGGAGCAAACATCATTAAATCTCAAGATATTGAGAAAGAGGGAATCTCAATAAGAAAGATGTGGCATAGCTCTGTATGCAGAAGGACAAGAAAATCAGTGGTACATCGACAATAGATGCTCCAAACACATGACAAGTGATAAAGAGAAACTTCATTCATATAATTCTTTAGAAAAGGAAAATAATGTCTCATTTTGAAATGACACTCCTGCTGTCATTAAAGGTAAAGCTTCTGTTTTCTTGAAACAAAAGGTTAAAGCTGGAAATGTCATGTATGTAGATGGTTTAAAGCATAACCTATTGAGTGTCAGCCAAATGTGTGACCAAGGAAATGAATTTGTGTTTTGTTCAAACAGATGTGTGGTTCATGAGCTTGATACAGGAAAGACTGTGATCAAAGGTACAATAACTTCAAATAATTTATACATACTCAAAGGAGGACAACAACAATGCTATCTAAGAAAAACATATGAAAAATAGCTATGGCACAGAAGATTAGGACATCTAAGTTTTTCTCAGATAAGAAAAACATGCAGGCTCAAGGAAGTTCGTGATCTTCCAGATATCAGCATCCCAGAAAACACCATATGCAAACCATGTCAAGTTGGTAAGAAAACCAGAGTTCACTTCAGTGAAAAAGAAGGATCAACAAGTAAGCCTCTTGAACTCATCCATACTGATTTATGTGGTCCAACAAGGAAAAAGTCACCTCGTGGAGAAGAATACTTTATTTTATTTATTGATGATTTTTCCAGGATGTGTTAGATAGGTCCGCTAAAGCATAAAGATGAAGCATTTGAAAAGTTTAAAGCCTTCAAAGCTTTAGTTGAAAATGAATCAGAACGAAAAATCAAATGTCTCAGATCTAATCGAGGGGGAGAATTCATATCAGATGAATTATTTGACTTTTATGAACAACATGGAATAAAAAGGTAATTCTCCATCACAAGAAATCCTCAGCAAAATGACATGGTGGAAAGAATGAACAAAACTGTTGAAAAAATGGCTTGAGTTATACTTGATGAATCTGGAACTCTTGCAACCTTCTGGGGTGACGTTGCATTTGTTGTTATGACTATTCTTAACAAAGCGAATGTTCAGGTAAATAGCAATCAAACTCCATATGAACTTTGGTATGGTAAGCCTCCTATTGTAAAACACTTTGGAGTTTTTGGAAGAAAATGTTTGATCAAAAGGACTAATGAAAAACTTGCTAAGATTGAACCAAGAGTAGATGAAGGAATTATTCTTGGTTATTCATATAGAAGTAAAGGATACAAATGTCATAATAAAATACTTCAGAAAATTGTTGAAAGCATTGATGTTGTAATTGATGAAGCATGTAGAAATCTGGAACAAATGAAATCAACAGAGGAATATGAAAATGAGGAAGATGGGGAATTCTTTCCCGCATCAAATCAAAATGATATAGAAGAAGAAACCAATGAAGCACCAGAAGAAGATACAATAGACAGGGAAAAGACTCCATCCAGGTATGTTCAGAAGAATCATCTAGAATCTCAAATTTTAGGAGAAAAAGGGTTTGGAGTACAGACAAGAAGAACTCTTACAGGGACCTCAAGTTATCTAGCATTACTATCCTCCACAGAACCTCATAATGTAAATGAAGCCTGCAAAGATGAATGTTGGGTTAAGGCCATGGATGAAGAACTTGACCAAATTGAAAAGAATGGTACTTGGGAGTTAGTTCCTAGACCTCATGATAAAAATGTTATAGGAAAAAAATGGATATTTAAGAACAATCTGAATGAAAACAGAGAATTTATTAGAAACAAGGCAAGACTTGTTTGTAAAGGGCATTCTCAACAAGTTATAGATTTTAAAGAAACTTTTGCACCTGTTGCTAGACTTGAAGCCATAAAGATGTTTCTTGCTCTTTCTAGTTTTCAAAAATTCAAAGTATATCGAATGGATGTAAAATCAGCCTTCCTTAATGAATATTTAGAAGAAGTTTATTTGAACAGCCAGAAGGATTCATTGTTGGAAATGATGCAAAACTTGTATGCAAGCTTAAAAAGGCTATCTATGGTCTGAAACGGGCTCCAAGGGCTTGGTATTACCGCCTTGACAAATATCTACAACAACAAGGTTTCACAAAAGGTTTTGAAGATAGCAATTTATACACAAAGATTGAAAATGATAAACTGATAATTATTATTTTTTATGTTGATGATATCATTTTTGGTAGCAATGAAGAATCCATGAGTCAGAATTTTTCTTTAGTAATGTAGAAAGAATTTGAAATGTCCTTACTTGGTGAACTTACTTATTTTCTTGGTGTACAAGTACAACCAACAAAAGATGGTATCTTTCTTTCACAAACCAAATATCTCAAGCAGATCTTGAAGAAGTACATAATGGAAGATTTTAAACCAGTATGTATTCCAATGGTAACAGGATGCAGTCTCAGTTCTAACGATGAATCACCAGCAGTGAACCAACCAACTTACAGATCTATGATTGAAAATCTGCTTTATCTAACAAGTACCAAACTTGATATCATTCATGCAGTAGGAATTGTTGGAAGGTTCCAACCAAATCCAAAGGAATCACATCTTCAGGCGGTAAAAACAATTTTCAAATATCTTCAAGGAACTCAAGGCTTTGGTCTATGGTATCCTAAAGATACAGATCTTACTCTTCATGCTTATACAAATGTAGATTGGGTAGGAAATGTGGATGATCGAAAGAGTACAAGTGGAGGAGCATTCTATATGGGTTCATGATTGGTGTCTTGGTTTAGCAAGAAACAAAGTTCGATTGCCTTATCTACAGCTGAAGCAGAATATGTGGTTGTTGCATCTTGCTGCACACAACTACTTTGGATGATGCAAACATTGCAAGAAATTCAGATCACATGTACTCCACCCATCTCCATTCTATGTGATAATATAAGTGCCATTAATATTTCGAAGAATCCTATCATGCACTTGAAGACCAAGCACATACCCATTAAGTACCATTTTTTACAAGAATAAGTGCTTGAACAAAACGTTAAATTGGAGTATGGTCCCTCCAACGCATAGGTTGCTAATATATTCACTAAATCCCTTCCTAGAGAAACATTTGAATATCTCAGAAAAAAGTTGGGAGCAGTTGCTGCATCATCCTACTGTTAAATCCAGTTTTTAGAGGAAGGTTATTATACATGGGATTCATGAAGTATAGTCACGTATACATGTGGGTTTCTATGGCTGAAGTAGCGTATATGTTTTTTTGACAGAAAAACAGTGGGTCAGACTCTGATATGGGTGCTCTGTCTAATATTGATGGTTAAAGTCTGACAATATGCTTTTTTCATTGATTTTTATCTGACTGACAAAGATGCTTTGATGAATGGCTTGTTGACAATGCACAGGTAGCACAGGTTTAGGGGGAGCATTATCCTTCACACACATTCTACATTGCTGGCATCATGGTCTCTGAGTTCAGCTATTGATTTAGATACTTATATCATTTGTTGCATAAGTCATGTAAAGATCTAGGGTGTGATATGACTTCTTTTGTCATAGTCTATGTTTGAATGAGTCCTATTGGACATATGATGTAATTTGTATCCCCACTTTGCATGGGATGGATGATGTAATAATTGATGTATTTATGTCATGTATAAACAATTAGTATATCCCCACTTGGTTGGGTGGATGAGTCAAATATGGTGTATCCCCACTTGGTTGGGTGGATGAGTCAAATATGGTGTATCCCCACTTGGTTGGGTGATTGATGTATGTATGAGTCATTGGTCATAGGGAGGTCATACTCACTTAGTTGAGTTATAGAGTCATGTTATTCTATAGAAACATATCTCTGCAGGCTCGACATGTGCTCGGGGGGAACATCATAATGTATATCAAAGGGGGAGAATAGCTTGGTCCGCCCTTTTCCCTTGATGTCAAAGGGGGAGAGTAGTTTTGTGTTACTTGTTATCTCTAACATTTTCTAAAGCCTGCAGTGATCAACACCAATATGGTTTCCATCAAGTCCAAAGGGGGAGATTGTCAGAATTATGACACAAGTGTTGTCCTTGATGGAAACTCACTCACAGGTCAGTTCAATTTTGATGATAGGCAACCCATAGTGTAACAAGTCCATTCATATGTAATAGGGCATTGGTACAGAAGAACAGGAAGATGGAACTAAAGTCTACTAATCATAATGAAGAAGTTGAAGGTAAAGGATGGTGAAAAGAAGTTTAAGATGTATATGCAGGTCCATTTAGTCAAAACAACGTATACACTTTGGTTCACAGAACAAAAAAAGAGTATACATATACGTGCACTTTCATAAGAAAAAAAGTGCGTATATGTTAGAAAATCAAGGAAATTCAAGAGGAGACAATACTAGGGGTCATTACCATGGTATTAGCCCATAATATTGAATGGAGTAACGACTATTTAATCTCGTCCAAGAATACCACGGGTCCTAAGTGGTTTTTTTTTCTGAGGTATTGAGAAAGGCCTAAAACTATGTAAGGAGGAGAAGATCATAAGGCCAGGGTGTGCAAGTGAAAATGGTTTCTAAAGAATACTTCTATCTGAAGTATATTATGTTGCAGGGGCTATGCTTGTGATTTTATCTGAAATATTTTGTGCACCTTGAATTCAATGTTGGATCAGGATCATGAGACCTGAAATGACTTATCATTGACTGATCTGATATTGGTTGGGCTAGATCTGATTGTGTACACCTGTTTTATTCTTTAAATGTCATGATCTGAGTTTTTTGAAGTCCGGAATAGCAACGAAGTTGTGAGTTAATATTTGCAGATCTATATGCTAGTTCATCTCGATAAAAGTGTGTGTACATGCAAGTTCTACTCTTCCAAGTAGCGTATACAAAAGAAAATCCTATTCTTCAAGATTTGACTGATCTATCTGATTAATTCTGTTGTTTTAATATTGTCTATCAATGAAGTCTTCTTAGATTTGAATGTAAAACTGAATGCATAAGGAGTTTGATATCTGCTTGATTGATTGTATAAGTGAGAAGGGTGATCTCTACTATTGCCTATGTAAAGCTCTGTAAATTGATAGTAGATTTTCAATATATTGCTTATTGGTACAAACTTGATTCAAAAGTTTTATGGTTCAGTAGTTTTGAAGGTATACGTAGGTTTGATTAAAGGATGTAGCGTATACACACAGGTTGGGTTTAGTAAAGTAGTGTATACATTTTGATATATGATTTTTGAGGTTGCAACTGGTTCTGAATGATGATGCAATTTTTCGGGTTCAACACAGTGTTTTGGTGATAGTGATATGACTGTTCAGATTATTTGATTATTTGGTTGATGCAGTTTGAAAGTTATGATGGGTCTAGTATCAAAATTTGATGAAACGAGGCCTTCATGTGTATTGTTGTGTGCCAGGAGCATCCAGTCTGAAAATTTATGAAACATTGTCCCTGGAAGAAGAGAGAAAGTTGTAACATTCTATAGGTAGGTGCCTACGTACTAGTAAACACATTGGCTAGTACAAGAGCTATGGGGTTGCATCTCCCTTCTAGTAGAAGCTGGAAAACGAGAGAAGGTTGTAGCCTTCTGCTGGTGGGTGCCTGTGTATTGGTATGAGACTACACAAGTACAAGATTGTAAACAAATTTTCTTATTATTAAAAGAAGATAGAGATGACATCAGTAGGTGGTTTTCACCCACATTGGGTTTCCACCTTAAATCTTGGTGTTCATGTGTGTTGCTTATGTGTGACGGTTTATTCTGTTTTTACTAGACTGTTTAATAAGTTACTGATGCACTGGTTAAATATAAATACATGATAAACGAACTAAATCACAAGTTCTGTGGGTATATGCTGGTTTCACTAATCACAATTGCATGTACATGCTAGTTCACTTCACAGAAGTAGTGTATATAAATCTGTTTGGGAAATGAAAAATTATTGATCTGATAATACTAATTCACCCCCCCCAGTATTATTTCCAACAATATGATTCTATACAGATGGGATTACCACTCCGATTCTTCTTATGAGAAATTATTCATATTGATAATAACCAAGTACCATTGTAAATAATTTCCTAGTTAAGAGGAAGTGTTGAAGAAAAGTGTAACTAGGTTCGGTATTTGTCAATATAATTTTGATCTTTGTACTCTTCCAGAAAAATAAATATTATTTTATATGAATAAGTTTCTTTCTCACTCTATAGGTCTAGGAAAGTCAAAGAGTCAAAATTATGTTAAAGAACTCCTCTTAAGCATTTATGTAATGTACATGAGTCAACCTAGTGTCAAGTAGCCCTCCAAGACAAGAACCATCCTTCAAAGAAGAATACTGCTAGCAAAATGCTGTAAATCTCAGTCATGTCGGCCTACAAATGAATTAAAAGGATAGTCATTTTGGCTCAATTAATGACACAACGGTTCACACTCATGTTAGTTTGTTTATGGAAGCTTAATCACTATATATACCCCATTAGGGTCTGTGCTAAAGAGCAAGAATTTTTTTGGATAAGGCTCTGCGATCTCAGATGGGTGCAGATAAAATCTCGGATGGGTATAGGACAAATTCTCAGATGGGTGTATGATAGTAAGGTGCAGTCTCGGTGACAAATATAGTGATGTCCTCACATATCTCTCTGTTATATCAACCTAGTCACAGGGTCATAGTAAAGATCTCAGTGAAGTATCTATATCATAGACATAGTAAACACTATAATCATGATATCAATAATGATCCTAATAAAGGTAAATATCTAAATTATAATCCTAGTGGAGATAAGTTCATGATACAGATCTTGGTGCATTGGTGAAGATATTTTATCAAAGTCATGATGAAGACAAGGTAGAGTGAAACTATGATTTCAGTGAAGGTAGAGGTATGGTAAGATAGTTATGATCTCAGTGAGTCTAGGAGCATACCTCATGGAGATCTCAGTGGTATGGTGAAGACCTCGGTAAAAGTGCATCAATGATGTTGCAACAATGAAGATCTCGATAGTGCAGCAATAATGATGATCTCAGCATTGACAAGGAAGAAGAATGGTGTCTTGGTCTTGGAGTGGCATAGAAGGTCAAGTATCAAGGCATTGGTATTCACCAATTGAAATCTCTATAAGAAGAATTATGTGCAGGTTTTCCTCTCCAAGAGGGAGAGGTTTTGGCCATGGTAGAAAGCCAAACATATTGTGTTCTTGTCTCTTTGTTTTTGGTAGTAGTTTGATGAAGTAAACAAATACACTAATAATAAGAAGAATATCAAGCTAAGATGAATTGCAAAACACTTCACAAATTGTCATCAAGCCTAGAATAATCCTACTAATACTAATTTCCCTAGATTCTTCAACATTTTATGACTCAAATAAATTTATTTTACATAATACAAGATGCCCAAAGGAGTATTACATGTATGACAATAATTCTTTGACTTCATAATTTTATGACAAACCTAGAAGCACTCAATAGGTGCTTGACCTATAAATAAATTTACCTTGAGCATGAAACCCATGCATCAAGAATGAAAATAATAAATTTCTTTGTTTTCTTTCATCAAATACATAAAATCATAATTACAGTAGACATTATGAAGACAAAACCTAATTACACATTTCAACATCATAGTGGTCAAGATTCCGAAGGAAAAGTCATCTGACTATCTAAGAATTCAGGAACTAATGGCCATAAGCATTTTCTAAAATAAAAAATGCTCAAGTACCAGATTGAGGTCAAAGGTCAAACATCAAGGTTTTGATATTGGTTACAATTCGAATTAAAAATATATTTCACTTATTTGGTGATTCATGAGTATTAAAATTTTCTAATGGACTTGGATCATCTATAAAATATGAAGCTATTGCTTGTGGCCCTGACTCTTGGTCCTATGGGGTGAATAATAATTTTTCCTTCTGAGGCTTGCAATATGGGTAAAAAATAATCTGGGTGTATCACAATTTTCATAAGGTACCAAGTTCAAATTTTTGGGAATATGATTATATCTTATGGTCATGCGAGTTAATCGTTGAATCCTTAAGGAGCCATTGACTCAAGTTATGTCTGGTTCATCTAGAATGGATAACTAACAAGGAAAATTAAAAACAATACAAGTTTGTTGGATGATCGTCGACCCTGCCATGGTTGATCAATCTGATAGAGTATAAATATGCCAATGATATTGGTGGTTTGAAAAAGCAATTTTTATCATCTATGAATTGTGGAAAAGCTGTATAGTTGTTTGGATAGTATCACAGTGCAACGTAATGATATATAATGCAAGAAGTGTTGTGATCAATTGAAATATTACATAACAATAAGCAAGAATTCATAAGGCCAAGAGTTCTATTTTGTTTTATATTTGTTTTGTGTTATAGGGATAAAATTTTGTTTCCAAAACTGATCTTTCACTATTGGATGAGTATACTAGAAGGGCCAAGTCTAAGTTTTTTTTTGAAAGACAATTCAAAATGAAGAGTGAAGACAATGAGTGATCTATGTTATAGTCTAAAAATGAATTCTGCTTTCATTGTCCTTGATTCTATTTAAATAAGTTTTTTGCCTAGATGTAATGTTGACTTGAAGTTTTCTACGAAGCTTGGCTGCATGAGCGTTTAAAAAGTCTATGGCTCTCCTAAAGTATGAGTAATGAAGTTTTGCTAATAAAGTGCTAAGTTTGAATTAAATGTCACTGAATAGAAAATAAATTTTGATTTAGTTACTTAATTGAAGCTTGTGGTTTTAGTGTGAAAATGTTATGAAAAGGAGGTACACTATGATTAAGGTGGGTTCCTCCATCAAGTCGAAGTATACAACAAGTGGGTGCTTGCAATTTTATAGGTTGGTGCCTCAATCATGTTAGATCCTACAATGGGTTGGTGCCTCAATCACATTAGAGCCTATAACAAGTTGGTGCTTATAGATTTTGGGGGTGGGTACCTCCATAAGGTTGGAGCCTACATCAAGTTGGAGCCTACATCAAGTTGAAGTCTACAACAAGTTGGTGCTTGCATATCTTTGGGAGTTGGTGCCTATAAATTGATTAAGGGGGATTTGTGTCTCCTTTTAGTTGGTGTCGGTAAAATATTATAGAATAGATAAGAATAATTGTCATTTTCCCCTACAAGGGTTGCAACATATATATGGTGTTCTCATGTGTTGATGTGATGATTTTTATTATTGATGCACTGTTATGTTTTTAGTTATGATGAATTGTGAATTTTTTTGATTTGGTTAAATTTTCCATTACACTGATGCACCCCTCTTAGTGTAATTATAATTCCAAAACATCTCATTTTCTCCAATAACACGAATGAGACTATATCATTGGAACTTAGAGTAGGTGCATTACTACTTATGACAACAACCAAATTATCCCACGACCCTAGTAAAGAACACAACAAACAAATACACTTACTTCATTGGAAATATTAATATTAATAGATAATAGCTATTTTACCATAGTATTGAATGAATTTATATTCTCTATCACTGAGTCTACATCCTTCATCCTCAAGTTATATATATGTTTCCACAGGAACAATTTGTTCTCTAGGGACCTAGATTGATACAGAGTCCCTAACTTGTTCCACAATGCCTTCATTGTAGGTTCTCTTGAAACATTCAATAACACTGAATATGAGAGATAAAAATATATTGTGATCCTTTTATTTTAATCAAAATTAGTCCAATCTTCTTTTAACATCCTCTTTGGTGAAATAATTGGATCCATAGTGATCTAGTGATCTTTTTCCACCAATTTTTTTTCCATTTTGAGCTTCCAAAACTCAAAATTCTACCCATTGAATTTATTCATCTCTATGTTTAAACTACTTGCCATTTTGTTTTACCACAATAATGGATTCTACATATCTCCCTTTATAACAAGGTCTACCATAGGCCAAGCCAAACCCCTTAGCCACAAAGGCATCCACTTGAAGCCAATATTTCTTTGATACCACATTGTAGGTTTTAACACTGTATAGTTAATTGTTGCAAACATATTATTAATAGAAGATAAAAGACACAATGGAAAATGGATTGATGCATTAAAGCTAAATTATTAGTTACAAAAACTAGAAGTTTATTTCAGTTTTCACTATATAGGTGAACAAAAAAAATATCTTTTTCCAAATTGAAGTTAGAGGGTAATGCTTTAATCTCATGGGAAACCCATATGGAAACACTTAGGCTAGAGGGTGGTTTTCTAGTAACTCGGTGGGAGAACTTAAAAACCCTTATTAAGTTCTAATTGCACACTATTGGGTATGCAAAGGACTAATGGATTTGGTGGCTCTGTTCAAGGTAGAGGCAAGGGTAGAGTCTATAGAGTTCACCATTGATTTTAGAAACATGGCCATCATGTTTGACATCTCTCCCAAGAACATATATATACCCATAAATTATTTGGGGGGTCTACATAACCAACTATCAAAGCAAGTGATGTTTTTTAATCCAAGGACAATGGATAAGGAATGTGTATAAGAACAATATATGGAAAACATATGCTACAAGAATGGGCAACCAAGTGGTTCCAAGGAGAGAGAGCCTTATGAGGCTTTTAAGAAGGGGAAGAAGAAGTGGAAAGAAGGGAAGGATAAGAAGATAGAAAACACTACATATTAGTGCAAGGATCATAGAAACCATTGTAACCATTACAATATTTATGGTCACGCTAAGGAAAAATGCTAGAAACTATATCTAGAGATAAAACCAAAGAACTAGATGGATGCAAAGAAAAAGAATCTTCTAGACACAAATTCAAGAAATCAAGTCAAAGTAGCTATAATGTGGACGATATTGGTTCATATGCTAGTATCATAGCAATGGATTTGTCCAATAAGCTTATATTAGAGGTTTAGATCATCCTATCCCAAATCCATTGAGATGGGTAAACAAGGAAGCAAATATTTATTGGTTTTAGCCATACATAATTAATTATTGCAAAAATATTCTTAATAAAAATAGAAAAGATGCAATGTCACACACACATATTTAACACACATATTTTATCTTGAAAAAATCCTAGGTTAGAATAAAATTATAGTTCCTTAACCAAAACTACATTACCATGGATCACAATAACCGTGTGGTATAAACATACCACAAAGTGGACACAAAAAACTACCCAATTTTTATTTTTTAGGGGGGAGCTCTAACCTAACATTCTCGAAAGGGGGGCTATCTTTCATCCATCGAATCCCCTACTACACCCTTTGTATACAAATTTTATATGGCACTATTCATGCGAATAATATAACACATACCCAACAAGGTTAATGTAATGAAACAATGCAAGAACAAATTAGCTATAAATGCGAGTTTGATTGATGAAGTGGAATTAGATGTAGTACCCCTTGATGTATGTGGAGTAGTGTTTGGAAGCCCATAATTTTAAATAAGGGATGAGACATTCATGTGGAGAGAAAACCAATACTTCCCAATTAAGGATGGAAAAACCTACATCATCAATGTACACAAAGGAAAGTCAAATATTGCAGTGTAATTTCCAACCAAGATAGGAAATTGATTAGTTCTAGTAAGAAATATGTTTTACTTTTCATAAGGAAGAATCAATCATATGATGAATCAATAAAAAAAAACATCCTTGGAGGGGTATACTAAAGAGAAAAAAGCATTTGTTAGAATGGTCATAGATATACATATGAGTGTTCCAAGAGCCCACCCAAGAGGGAAGTGGAGCATGAAATAAAATTATTTATTTACTCCCCATTATTGAATATTTGGTTTTATATATAGTCTATTTTAAACATATATTTGGTAAAGAAGAATTTTTTGCATTTTATGGAGTAGGGAGTGTTTCAACCAAGTATCTCACCTGGTGGGTGACCTATCATCACTGTGCCCAAAGAAGATGGGGCTTGGAGGATGTGTATAAACCACAGGGAATTGAATAAGATCACTCAATAATTAATACCCTCTATCCAAGATTGATTATTTTTTGGACTAGTTGTAGCATTGTAAGGAATTTACCAAGATGGACCTAAAATAAAGATACCTCTAGGTATGTGTCAAAGAAGGAGCCTAGAAGATTACCTTGAATACAAATTTTCCATTTTGAGCTTCCAAAACTCAAAGTTATACCCATTTAATTTATTTATCTCTATGTTTAAACTACTTGCCATTTTGTTTTACCACAATAATGGATTCTACATATCTCCCTTTATAGCAAGGTTTACCATAGGCCCACGCCAAACCCCTTAGCAACAAAGGCATCCCCTTGAAGTCGATATTTCTATGATACCACATTGTAGGTTTTAACCCTGTATAGTTAATTGTTGCAAACATATTCTTAATAGAAGAGAAAAGGCACAATGGAAAATGTATTGATGCATTAAAGCTAAATTATTAGTTGCAGCAACTAGAAGTTTTTCATTTTTCACCATATAGGTGAACAAAAAAATATATCTTTTTCCAAATTGAAGTTAGAGGGTAATGCTTTAATCTCATGGAAAATCCATGTGGAAACACTTAGGCTAGAGGGTGATTTTCCAGTATCTAGGTGGGAGGAATTAAAAACCCTTATTAAGTTCCAATTCACCCTATTGGATATGTAGAGGACTGATGGATTTGGTGGCATTTTTCAAGGTAGAGGCAAGGGTAGAATCTATAGAGTGCACCAGTGATTTTAGAAACATGGCCATCATGTTTGACATATCTCCCAAGAACCTATATATACCCCTGAAGTATTTGGGGGGTCCACATAACCCAATATCAAAGCGAGTGATGTTTTTTAATCCAAGGAAAATTGAAAAGGAATGTGTATAAGAACAATATATGGAAAACATATGCCACAAGAATGGGCAAATAAGTGGTTCCAAGGAGAGAGAGAGCGTTAGGAAGCTTCTAAGAAGGGGAAGAAGAAGTGGAAAGAGGGGTAGGATGAGAAGATGAAAACCATTACATATTAGTGCAAGGATCATAGTAACCATTGTAACCATTGTAACCATTACAATATCGATGGTCACACTAAAGAAAAATGCTAGAAACGATATCTAGAGCTAAACCCAAACAACTAGAAGGATGCAAAGAAAAGTAACCTTATAGCCACAAATTCAAGAAATCAAGTCAAAAGTAGCTCTAATGTGGATGATATTGGTTCATAGGCTAGTATCATATCAATGGATTTGGCCAATAAGCTTGGATTATAGGTTTAGATAATCCTATCCCAAATCCATTGAGATGGTAAACAAGGAAGCATATATTTATTGGTTTTAACCATACATAATCAATTTTGCAATTTTTTTTAGTAAAAATAGAAAATATGCAATGTCACACACACATATTTAACACAAATTTTACCTTGAGAAAATCCTATATTAGAATACAATTGTAGTTCCTTAACCAAAACTACATTACCATGGACCACAATAATCGTGTGGCATAAACATACCACAAAGTGGACACAAAAAACTACCCAATTTTTTTTTTGGCCGGGGGGGGCTCTACCCTAAAATTCTCGAATGGGGGGCTATATTTCATCCATCGAATCCCCTTCTACACTTGTATACAAATTGTGTATGGCACTATTCATGCAAAGAATATAACACATACCCAACAAGGTCAAGGTAATGAAACAATGTAGGATCAAATTAGTTATAAATGCCAGTTTGATTGATGAAGCAGAATTGGATGTAGTACCCCTTGATGTATGTGGAGTAGTGTTTGGAAGCCCCTAATTGTATATAAGGGATGAGATATTCATGTGGAGAGAAAGCCAATACTGCCTAATTAAGGATGGGAAAACCTATATCATCAGCGCACATAAGGCAGTCAAATATTGCAGTGTAAGTGCCAACCAAGATAAGAAATTGATTAGTTCTAGTAAGAAATATGTTTTACTTTTCTTAAGAGAGAATCATTCATATGATGAATCAATAAAAGAAAAGCATCCTTGGAGGGGTATACTAAAGAGAAAAAAGCATAAATGTTAGAATGGTCATAGATATACATATGAGTGTTCCAAGAGAATAAATGGAAACCACCCAAGAGGGAAGTGGGGCATGAAATAAAATTATTTATTTACTCCCCATTATTGAATATTTGGTTTTATATATAGTCTATTTTAAACTTATATTTAGTAAAGAAGTATTTGTTGCATTTTATGGAGCAGGGAGTGTTTCAACCAAGTACCTCACCTAGAGGGTGACCTATCATCACCATGCCTAAAAAATATGGGACTTGGAGGATGTGTATAAACCATAGGGAATTGAATAATATCACTTAATAATTAATACCCTCTACCCAAGATTGATTATTTTTTGGACTAGTTGTAGCATGTTAAGGAATTTACCAAGATGGACCTAAAATCAAGATACCACTAGGTATGTGTCAAAGAAGGAGCCTAGAAGATTACCTTGAATACAATGTAAGGTTTGTATGAATGTTTGGTCATGACATTTGGTTTATGTAACACACTAGCTACATTTATGAGACTAATGAATGATATATTACATCCACACATAGATTCATTTATTATAGCCCATTTTATTATATACTCATTTATAATGTCATCTAGGAGGAGAGTCACGTCTCACATTTCATGTAGTTGTTAGATACTTTAAAGAAACACTATTTATTGACAAACCTCAAGAAATGCATTTTTTTAATAATATTTAGTGAATTTGTGGTTTGTAATCAGTGGATGGGAGCTCAAGATAAATATTGGAAATCTAGAGGTCACATGGAGTGGTAAGTTCCTACAATGTCACTGAAATTAAGAGCATTGATGAGGTAGCTCATTACTTGGAGAAGTTCATAGTTTCATTTTCAGTAGTAGATACACCACTCCATGCCAATGAGCAACAAGAGTTTACATAGTGGGAAGAATCAACATAAGGTTTTCGATGAGTTCAAAAGAAAAATTAGTCAAGTATCGATTCTCGCATTACCAAAGTTGAAAAATTCCTTTGAAGTAGAGATATATTTAAGTGGGTATGCCATGGGAGTGATATTGCTGTAATAAGGCTTGTATGATATTGATTAATAGTCCAAAAAATATAGTTACCAACAAGGGGATCATTACTCGATCAAGGCCCCAATTAGACCTATACTCATAAAAGAGTTAATATAATGACATTATTAAATTGAGTTAATCTAATGAAACACAAATGATCTTTTTCAATATGTGATATTTTCTTTACACACTATGATAGGGTGCAATAGTTTTTTCTAATTGAACTAATTGTGTTTTTTATTTAATGCAAGGAAAACACATTTTAGTGAATATTTCTATGGACATATTTATTTTTACAAGATTTCTTGTTGGGTATGTGTTATATTCTTTACCCCAATTAGTAGAAGACTTACTACTTCTCATAGACAACAATTTGTGGTCATCTTTAAACCATCATTTCATCAGTTTGTGGTAATATTTAAATCAATCATCTTTAAACCACCATTTCATCAATTTGTGGTCATATTTAAATCAATCATCTTTAAAACACCATCATAGAGCACTTCGATTTCACATAAGACATCAACTTCTATCTATATTTTTAATTTTTATGAGAACTACTTCAAGCCAAGTTTGAGAGTTGGTCATTAGCCATAAACCACCACTAGTACAAGACTTTGGCTTCTGTTATCCTTTTGGTTTGTTATCTTCCTTAAACCACCACTAGTAGAAGACTTAGGATTTTGCTACTCATTTGGTTTGTGATATTCCCTAAACCATCATATATGGAGAACACATCTATCCATGGGTTGTTATCCACCTCCATATTTCATCTCTCTTCTTGATTCACATACACCACTTTAGATTAATAAGGAAAATGTCAAAACATAATCCTTAAGGATTATGTAAATTTGGATTATTTACTTGCGAGGAAGATGAAAAGCCACAAATTAACATGAAGAGTCATAGGGAGTACATGAGACCATATGGAAGGTGAAACCAATGGGCATAAACATTGTATTCATGTGTATCATCTGAATGAATAATGTATCACACACATCACCTAACTATATCTTCCAAGACATAACATGGGTAGTGAGGATAACATACCATTCTACAACCACTCATCTAATTAGGTTAATCACACACACACACGCACACACACACACACACACACACATATTAATGTTGAAGATTTTTTATTTTATTTTTAGTTTTCTAGTTTATGTGAGTCCCAGGATGTGGCATGACTAGTATGTGGCTTAAGTAGCCATGTCCCAAGGGAATCTAAGCAGTCAAAATCACTCAAGGATTGCATCGGACTTGGGCCACACCATCCCTTAGCATGACTGGATATTTTCCCATGTTGTTTCGAACCGGTGACCTCTTCAAATAGAGTGCCTTAACAAAACACCTTGTCACCATTTATTCTATGCCTCATGGTCTAACATAGGCTATTATTAGTATTTAACACTATATCAAATAAATATCTTCGTATGCACAAGTATATATAATATTTATATAAAATATTATGATATCATAATTATAGATATTAATTATAAAATAAATTAACTTTATTTACCTTTACAAACCTTCTAGAATGTGTTCCAATAATTACAAAAAAAATAACATTTATAGCTTTGATGTTCATAATCTCAAGGATGTCTCAAATTGAAATATGCTCATTTTCAATGGATTTCTAAAACATCCATAATATAATTGGAAATATTGTTGTTTTTGAGAAACTAAATAAGCTATATAATCTACTCACATCTTTATGGTGAATTGAGTGGTTTTTTAATTTTTATTTTCCCATCTTGTTGTTCCCATTATTCTATTAGCATGTCAAAGTAGAATACATACATACCATGGATTCATGAAGATTTATATGCTACCAAATTAGGAAACATCTGAGCCTGACATGGTGTTATCGGGAAATCTAGTGTCTATGTAGAGCTGCTAGTCCCACTAAGGCTGGTATCTACCTTAGAAAAAAACTAAAACCACTTTCGTTTTCCTTTATGAGAAGTAGATAAGAGGGGAAAGAAGGAGACCAACCTCTGTCTTGCACTTGACTCCTTGCTTGATTCCTCTCCCTTCTGATAGATCTTTGCCACTCACTTCCTCGTCTACCCAGCTTCAAAGAGCACCTGTAGAATCAAAGCAACATAACACTATCCAAGAACATAGATCTACCATCATAAACAATATAGGACCAGATATATATTGACCACACAAATGCATATATCATCAATCATAGAAGAATGTGGAGGAAAGCTTGAATAACTTTATTAATAATCAAGAATAGCAAAGAGGATTACAACCAATTGTTCTGACCCAGCGTCATCCTCTCAGCAAGAAAGCCCTTCTTCACCTCATGAAAAGCTTAGATCACCCAACACTATGATGTTACACCAAGAAACCAGCATCACTTCCTTACAAGATACAAAATTCCAGCCTCTAACCTCCTGGATCTCTGGGATGAGAGATCTATATATAGATATTTGCAGAGGTGTGAGTCAGCTCTAGGTTTTTGATTAGTGTCTTCTCTCTGATAGTTCTTGATTCCACTTGGAGATCTCATTGATCTCTTACTCATCCTTGGGTGATTATGAGAGGCAAGTGTCACAGGAGAAGTTTCTAGAAGATTCCATGATCATCCACCTCGCAAACTGTCTCCGCCACTTGTCTATTCTCATCCATCGCACCCCATAGAAGGGCTTTTCAGTATGCATCACACCTCCCATGTGCATTAGGTGGGATGCATCGCACTTTGACCATGGAGCAGGTGAGGTGGTCCAGTTTTGACCAGTTCTGAGTAGTTTTTCATGGAGAACTTCTGGGAGATGATGTAATCAGCTGACCTTGTTCTTTTAGGGTTTGGAACAACACTTTTAGCGAATTAGGAGCCCTTGTTTTATGGACATATATGATTGGGGTTGCAGTGCCCAAAAATGTCTATAACAGTTTCCCCCTAAAGCATGAGGTCGTTAATCTTTTGATGTCGGGTGAAATGCTTTATCATGAGGATCTAGCTAAGGCGGGCATTCCCATGCTCAGCTTTATAAATCCATTTTCATGTACATAAGACAGACAATCTTCTGAGTGCAGACTGATGATTCTGGTAGAGCCATCATCCCTTGGATTGGATGATTATCTGTGCAGTAATGATCTACATTTTATGTCTTTATTTTCCTAAACATATATCGCAGCCCGGATGGAGAAACTAGATCCGGGGTCTTCAATCTCGTTCGATCTTCACTCAATAGTACAAGTCGATCCATGTGAGAGATGTTCTGGAGTCGAACATGGAAAGACATCGCCTGATTACCAGCCAATGATGTAAGCTGTTAACAGGCGCGAGAGGAATCACCGATAATGATGATGACCCTCAAGGTACTACAGTACAATTCATGTGGTGTGAATAAGGGACTTGGTGTCGAACACCACACAAAATCTTTCGGTCGAAGGCCATTGATGTAAACCTGTCACTGAAAGTGAGAAACCTGCCATTGAGGCATGTAAGCTTCAAAGTACTGAAAGGGTTGTTCCTAGATCGACTTCCTGGATAATGAGCTGATGTCGACAAGAAGCGATCCGTCATAGGAGGGCCTTAGTGAAACCCACATCAATGACATGGAACAGAGCAAATGATTTTAATGGAGGTGAAAACGATCTGACGACATAAGGTTCAGGGTGGCGGTCATGAAAGGATGGAGTGTAAATGTATTGCAGTGGATGAGACACAGGTGAATTCTATGAGCGACTTCTCTTGAACCTATCGGCGACACTGACATGATGGATTGGTAGCGTTAACCACAAATATGGATGGTGTGATGGACCAATGGTGATATGACCAGTGAACGGAACAACCCAACCCGACTCGGATGCAGAGTGAAAGTGTCATGTTCAAGAGCAACTTGCTACCAATAAAGTTTCTTCAAGTTTTCTTCCCAATTTTTCCCCAGTCATTGCTGACCAGTACCTCTTTATTTTTTTCAAGCTTGAGGAGGATAACATATTCTTCTTCTATAATTTTCCCTTTGGGCAAACCCATCGCTATGTTTTAACGAGCCTAGCGATAGTGAAACTCGTTCTTGTCTATATGGACAAGTTTGTCGCTATTCGGTTTTAACGAGTTTAACGACAAAGATAACTCGGTCCTTTTCAATTTTAGAGAGTCTGAAAAGGGACGTAAAGAAAACTCCAATAATCCTTTTTTGTCATATAATCCCTTGAATCCGAAAAAGTATAAAACAATACAAAAGGGATGAATTTTCGGTACTTTTAACAAGCCGAACAAAACAAGCGCTCGATATTTTTGTGTAATAATCCCTCAGGTCCAAAAAGATTAAAATCTAAAGGAGGGATGGCACTTCTGGTCACTTTAATGAGCTGGAGAGGCCAATTGCTCCGCAATCTTTTCATATTTTACGAGTCAGATGAAAAGAGCTTAAAGGAGACTCGTTTTTTGAGGAACGAGTGATAAATTCGGGTAGCAACTAATTCTAAGTAAGGTTTGGAATTTTCCAATCATAGCAGTGTCACAAGGATGGCTAACAGGATCACTCTTCGCAACTGTTCCTCAAAAAGGGTAAACAATCAAATGGAAGTGAATGATCGGCCAATGCAGAGTGGAGGTGATGATGAGAACACGACCAAGGCTCAAAGTCTGATGATAATGCATTCACGATGGTTATTTACCGAGAATTGGTTTATTTTTTAATAAATGAGCTTAAACTTTGGGGGAAACATTTGCTCATTGCTTATGTTTAATTTTTAATGAGCTTGAACTTCGCATAAAAACTGCTCGTTGCGGGTTTATTTTTTTAACGAGCTTGAACCCTGTAGTAACACTGCTCGTGATCTGGTTCATTTTTTAAAGAGCTTGAACCCTACGGTAACATTGCTCGTGATAAGTTTTCATGCCCACAGCATAACAACACAAATCGAGGTGCATGCCCCCCAAGCCTCATTGCATTCAACGTGGTGGTTGGAATGAAGGTTTACCTCCGAGATCTTTGAGAGAATCGACTTGGAAAGGGAGTTGTTTCATTTTTTAATGAGGTTGACACAGTAAAAGAACTATCCTCATTACTCCTTGTTTCATTTTTTAACGAGGTCGACACGTGATAAGAACCGTCCTCGGGATCCACCGTATTTACAGTATTTGATAGAAAATCAAAAACTGAAGGATGATTAAGGTTGCTGGAATAATCTTTGTGGTAATCCAGAAGATGGGAGTGATGGTGGTAATCTTCCCATTGTGCCTCTCCTATCATCATTGATTGAATGATTCCTTCGTCTGTAGAATGTACATGCGACCAAGGATCTGAAGAGGTGCCATATTCCTTAGACCTATCTATCCAAACACTCGATGAGCGTTGATTTGGGTTTGCCCCCCAGGCCAAGAAAATTGATTGCTACAATATTTCTAAAATGGCAATGATCCATGCTGACAAAATGTTTAGGAATCTTCCGAATCCATTAGATATAGAAGATTTCATATTGTAGGTTTCCACTGTGGCCACTTCTGCCAGATTACCCGGAGGCGGTAGGGCAAAAGTACCCATTAAGGCAGGGTATTTTAGGAGGCCTACTCCAATATTTTGAAGCGAATGATTGTTTCCATGGATCATTGGATCCCGTAACTTGTGAAATGTTGGGGAGAAATGTTTGTTGGTCGACGATTGTAATTCCTCCCTGGAAGGGAAATGCAATCTTCCTGAAGTAGGTCGACACAACTGCGGCCATGGCATATATCCAGGGCCTTCCCAATAGGATGTTGTAATCGAGGTTTCCGTTGATTACTTCAACATCAATTTCTACTGTTTTGCCCCCCAGTTCAACTTGCAAGTTACTTAAAATCCCGTATGGAGTGTATGATCGTCCATCAAATGCTTTTAATGTCGTCATTGATTGCGACAAGGGTGGTGAGCCTAAATTTTTCCAGCAACTCATCGACATAATACATGTAGATGCCCCCTCATCAATAATTGTTCGATGAACAGTTTTGTTGAGGGCTTTCACTTGAATAAGGAAAGCTAGTTGAGCTGGTAACTGAGGGTCATATCCTTTGTGATTAAAGGATACAAGATTGGAATCCGTTGGCTCAATCCCACCTATTACTGATAATAGAGCCTGCTTTTGGGAGGGGGAATTTTGCAGTACCTCAAGTGTCGACATAGCGGATGACGATTGGGCCAGGTCCTCTACTATATTATAAATATGTGCTACTTTGGCACAAGGATTAATTTTCGATTTGTGTACTACTCCCTTTGGCGGCTTTAATGTTAGCTCAGGAATGATGGGTGGCACAACTTCGGTTGAAGTTGTTGTCAAACTACTCAGTTGATCAGTAGCCTTGTTGTTCGACAGCTGTGGATTCCTGTAATCTTTATTCCTTGTCGATATCAAAGCATCATTTTGCTGTTTTGAAATGGAAAACATAAGCACTTGGGATCGGGAAGCATTTTGATTAGCAACCAGTTTGGTTCCCGGGTTTGGAAACGGATCAGTGAATACCACTGAGGTTTTTGAACTCTTAAAGAGTTTCTTAACTTCAGCTTTATGTGGACAATGTCTCGTCCGATGATCCTCATCGCATATCTGACACCCCGCAGGGGGTTTCCTTTGCCCAGAAGGGTTTGCAGAAGGTTTTTCAGGAGATGACTCATCCTGCTTATTTTTTCTCCCTTTCTTTTTCTTCTTTCCCCCTGATTGCTTCAGTTGTTTGCCCTTGTCGGTCGACACGGCATTTACCTCCGAGGCAAGAAGTTCTTCATTTGCATTTTGATCAGAAACCTTACGGGCTTTCATAGATGTAGCCTTTGTCGATTTTGCATTTGTCGTACCAATCACGCCATCGCCGGCATGAGAGTCATTGTTTGATTTAGGAGGAGGAATGGAAAATTCCGGTCTGGGAGTGTCAGGGATTTTGTCGTAGAACATGCCAAACTGAGTATAAATCAAGTCTAAATATTGCGCATGAGCAATAACTTGCTCTTCAGTGACGACTCCTCCCTTTGCCACATCTTTTGTAATGGAAGGTAATAATGACTTAATAAACCATTCAGCTAACAGCTGATCAAGAACGTACTTTTTTACCATTCTATGACGACGTCGCCACTCATGAATATGATTGGATATGTGAGTGGCTGTCGTTTGCTTGAAATTGGTAAGAAGTTCTGTTCCTATTTCGTACCTTATGGGTAACTGAAAATGGGTTAAACAGGTTGTGGCTAGGGTGCTGAAGTTATCGAATGAAGCTCTAGGCAATTCGATATACCATTTTGCTGCCGGACCAGTTAACGTTCACTGAAAAAGGAGAAGCCTAATCGAATCATTGTTCAGAGTGTTAGATGAACACCACAGATGAAAGGTCATCACATGATTCGACGGGTCTTCACTCGGATTTCCATTAAATTTAGGAATATCTGACGGAAGTTTATGCGGAATCGCCGGCCACCAAGCGGCGTAAGCAATTGGATCATTCGTCAACCGGTTTAGATATGGTAATTCTTGAGTTGCTAGAAAGGGCAACTGTTGATTCAGGTTAGGCGAAGCATACCCAGGATAAGATGGAATCACCTGAGCAGTGGGTCTTTGCATATCAGCATAATGTATTTGATGCTGGTAACTTTGATAAGGTTGATGGGCATAACCATTATAGTATGGTTGTTGATAACCGCATTGGAAATGCGATTGCCCATTACTTACAAAGACTTGTTGCTCAGGTCCTTGATATGATTGCTGGAATTGCGGTTGTTGAGATTGAACCAGCCATGGTTGTTGGCCCATTTGTTGTTGTCCAATACTAGATGATTGACCAAGATGAGGAGTCATAGTACTTGTTTGACCCTGAGTCGCTCCAGATAAGGAGGAACTAACCTAAGGTTGTGATTGAGCCATTGAGACAAGATGCTGTTGTATTGCAACCTGAGAAACTTGGGGTTGACATACAATAGGTAGCGCTTGTACTTGTGATGCAGTCACCATGGCAGGTATAGTGGGAATATTTGACACAGGGTGGACTGGTTGTATTGAATATACAACCCTTGGTTGCTGAGGCAGTATTGGTACCCAAGCGCTGGATGTAATTCGAGTTTGACCTGAACTTTGTTGTAAACTCCCATATGGTTGTTCTTCGGGAGGGAACAACAAAAAGGCATACTGCCCTCCATATGGTGGCAATCCGGTACTTAAAGGGTAGATTGGCCTTTGAAGACACATTGGATCAATTTGTTGAGTTTCAACATAAGAAATACCAGATGATAATCCGGATGAAGAAATAGGAACTAACCATGTCATCGAAACAGTCCCTGATTGGACTCTGGCTTGTTGTTGATAACTTGCCGGGACAGATGGTATACCGACGAACATCGTTGGAGTAGCAGTAGGAGGCTCTGCCGCTGCTGCGTTGGATGACAGAGTCCTGGATGTCGAGGGTTATTCAGACATATCTAGTCTATCCAAAAGATTTTCTAGCAATTTCGATTGACTTTCTTCCACGATTGCGGATTACTCGACCAACTAAAAATAAAATGGGAAGAATGTTTCCGAATTAAATGAATTTTAGACGCTTTGACACAACTTGTTTTTTCAATTTTTAAGAGTCGAGAAAAAACAAAAGATGACTCTAGTCGCCTTCAATTTTTAATGAGCTTGAAGTGACAAGTGCTCAGATGGACCTTTTCCTTTAAGGAGTCTGAAAAGGAACGAAAGAGACTACTCTAGAAATCTAGATAGAGGGATTACCAAACCAATCACAAAACTGCAGAATACTTTTTACGGTACGACAGTCAATCTTCCCGAATGCTGTGTTCAGTGCATTGCGATCGATAGGGTGGCAGACACGACTTCCTATGGATAAAGGATAAAGCCTATTGTGGTCTCCCAATATATACTCGACGTACGTGGGAGCACAAGTCCGTACTGGCACTTATCATCTCAAAGTGGAGGAATCACCCAACCAACAATGAAAACAACAGTTACCAGGCTTTACAACGCCGGAATACGTCTCTAGCCTAGACTTCTAAATGTTGTGCGTTAGGTTCCAAAGCGTTTTTAGATTCATTAAATTTATTTTATAGTTGATCTTGCTTAAGAAATTTGCCTTTCAGGTTCACTGCATGATGTAGATATACAACTCCTAAAATGCAATATAAGATGATAAACAATCGTTTAATCTTCTTTTTGCAATGAAAATCCTAGCTACTAAGGAAAGAGAGACGATATTCTTTCAACATAGAGCAGGGAGCACACACTATATGCACTGTCCTAAATCAAACCAACAAACAGTCTAAATGCAAATGCACATGCATGTATTTGTTTTCAGCCTTCTTAATGTGTGAATGATAAAAAGAAAGCTAAGTGAAAATATGAATATTTTTCAAAGCGACATTACTAACAAGTTTCTTTTCAAGACAAAATGAAGACAATGACGACACTTTGTGATTTGGAATTGAAAACTTGCTTTCGACACTCAAAAAAATATTAATTCAAATCAAATACAAGAGTAACAGTGTAATCGACTATCAAGAACAATCAGATTCTCTTCTATGACTGAAAACAACACTTGCGACACTTCCAAATCAAGAAACGACAGTTCAATTACGCTACTTCTTTGTAAAAGAGAACTGAAAATGGATCACAATACATAAAAAAATTTACAGTTCTTTGCACAATAGAGGCGGAATAATGGCAAAGAAGGGGGTTTCCAACAGAGGTATACTGACTACAGACAACAAAACTCCTGAATAGAGCTGAAAAGAGTGAAAAAACCAAAGTCTGCAGGCAAAATTAGCCCTTTCTGATCAGCGCACCTGTTACACAGGGATTCCAGTATGCATCCCACCTACAGCACACGGGAAGTGCGATGCATACTAAGATCCTTGAAGAGAGGGTGCGATGGTACAGTGCAAGACTTTTGATCCAGTTCTTGATCACAGTTTGCAGCACAGTTCAGGGATTTAGGCCGAGCAAGTGGTAATCAGTAAATAAATCACAGGGGTAGATCTAAGGAGGTTACTAGAGCCACCACAAGGGAAATTAGAGAGCTTGTAAATCGATTTTTCAGTTCATAAACAAAACCCGGAGATAGACTGAAGCAACATTGATCTACTTTGCACTTGCATAGCAAATGCAGTTCGAAGGCTAGCTGGCTTGACTTCAGGCTCCGTTTGTAAGTTTATAAAGCAAACAAATATAGACAAACAAACAATCTATTTGCTCCCCAGCGGAGTCACCATTTTGTTATCGGGAAATCTAGTGTCTATGCAGAGCTGCTAGTCCCACTAAGGCTGGTAGCTACCTTAGAAACAAACAAACTAAAACCACTTTCGTTTTCCTTTATGAGAAGTAGATAAGAGGGGAAAGAAGGAGACCAACCTCTGTCTTGCGCTTGGCTCCTTGCTTGATTCCTCTCCCTTTTGATAGATCTTTGCCACTCGCTTCCTCGTCTACCCAGCTTCAAAGAGCACCTGTAGAATCAAAGCAGCATAACACTATCCAAGAACATAGATCTACCATCATAAACAATATAGGACCAGATATATATTGACCACACAAATGCATATATCATCAATCATACAAGAATGTGGAGGAAAACTTGAATAGCTTTATTAATAATCAAGAATAGCAAAGAGGATTACAACCAATTGTTCTGACCCAGCGTCATCCTCTCAGCAAGAAAGCCCTTCTTCACCTCATGAAAAGCTTAGATCACCCAACACTATGATTTTACACCAAGAAACCAACAGCACTTCCTTACAAGATACAAAATTTCAGCCTCTAACCTCATGGATCTCTAGGATGAGAGATCTATATATAGATATTTGCAGAGGTGTGAGTTAGCTTTGGGTTTTTGATTAGTGTCTTCTCTCTGATAGTTCTTGATTCCACTTGGAGATCTCATTGATCTCTTACTCATCCTTAGGTGATTCTAAGAGGCAAGTGTCACAGGAGAAGTTTCTGGAAGATTCCATAATCATCCACCTCGCAAATCGTCTCCGCCACTTGTCTATTCTCGTCCATCGCACCCCATAGAATGGATTTTCAGCATGCATCGCACCTCCCGTGTGCATTAGGTGGGATGCATCACACTTTGACCATGGAGCAGGTGAGATGGTCCAGTTTTGACCAATTCTGAGTAGTTTTTCATGGAGAACTTCTGGGAGATGATGTAATCACCTGACATTGTTCTTTTAGGGGTTGGAACAACACTTTTAGGGACTTAGGAGCCCTTGGTTTATGGAAATATATGATTGGGGTTGCAGTGCCCAAAAATGTCTATAACACATGGGTTATTGACAAAAGAAACCTAAATATACTTTATATACTAAGAGAGAATATATAAACAAAAGAAAAAAAACATCACTATGATGTACCTAGGGGGGAATAGGTTGTTCTAATTCTTGAAGTGATAGAGAATTAAATTATGTCCAAAAATAATACTATGAGAGAGTGCAAATATGGAAACTAATAATGCCACAAATAAGAATTCTAAGATTATGTTCATATGGGAATGATAACTAAAACTAAAGTTACTATCAAAATAAATAAAACAATAGAAAGAAAACCTATAACTAGTTGTGACTATTCACACCAACAACATTAGAGGTAGAATGGAGTGAAATTAGTGTGCACTTGGAAGAACCCACCATTTAGTTGTATTAGCTAGGAACAAAGAGTAATCAAGTGCTTGTTAAGCTTTTCTAGCACTTCCAATTGTTAGGAATTTCTTTCCAATCTATTTCCCTCGACAATAGAGAATGAGCCATGAAAGAATTCCTATGTTAGTAGAGTTCTATTGTTCTATATAATTTAACGCTGTGAGTGTGATTGGAGCCAAGGTTAGAGAGAAAATCCTAATCCAACTAGTTCATATCCACTTCAACTTTGATGTCCTTCTCAATGGACTTAATAAAGTGTTAGATGTTGGGTGGTGTGGCTTGAAAAAAGGCCATGGCTACTACCAACACATAAAATTTTTCCTTGGTGTCATGAAGTGGGGCATTTCCCCTTTGAAAATATTTCAAGGCCATAACCATGACAGTGATAGCTAGAATTTCAAATTTATAGGAAATCCAAATGAACTTGAAGTAGAAGGAAGAGTCAATGGGAGAATGCAAGCTTGCACTAAGCTGATTAGTATGTAATTGAGGGGAATTGATTAGCACTGAAAACCAAAAGTGAAGGATAAGTTTCCTTGTTGTGGTGGTAATTTTACTCTAATCATTATTGTGGCTGAACTTCCCCAAATCATTAAGCATTAGTTCTATGAAAAGCTAATGCCCTTTCACTACAAGCCTTGAATGCTTATTAACCCCCCTTGATGTGAAAACACAAATCTAAACATCACAAAACTACAAGTGAGTCAATGATAGATGGAGGTTATTATCACTTTAAATATGGTTGGAGACTAATACCCCCATTCAAACTCATTGTTTCCACTATTAAGTGATGCTAATTTTGCTTGAGTTGATAAAGTAAATTTAGTTTTTGTCCCAATATTGGATTTTTATATGTAAGTGATTGTCCATTGATCAAACTTTGACAAAATCTCATTTTTCATCAAATGGTTGCAACAACTTCCCTACTACATAGTTTTATACCAATCTTTATTTTGAAATAAAATCATTACTTATGTAGATGATTAACCAATATACATATATAATGTATTCAATAAATAAACAATTGTCTTTACATCTAAACTTAACATATCCATTTTTATTAATAGCATAAAGTAAGACAAAAGTTCATATTAATCTTTTGAAAAATTGTAAAAAAATATTTAATTCAGAGTAAATTAATTATCCCAAATAAAATCAACATCCATTTTAATTCCATAATGAATCAAAATGAATATAAATACAACATACAAACATGTTGGTTAATTATACATTAATTTAAATTTGGATATTTGGTTTTGAATTTGAATTTTACTTTAATTTTTTTTGTTATTATTAATTTTAATAAAAGCCAATCTTAATGCTAGATGAAATTTGATGTAAGAATTTATATTAAACCTAAACAAAAATACCCCACCTTCAACCTCTTCCCTTAAATTTAAATTAATATTCTACTAAAAACTATACCCTATTCACATAAATTAATTTACAAGTGATAAATTAAACAGCCTTTAAAATACTCCCCCTTTCAACTTCTCTTAAATTTAAATCAATAACTAAAAAACTAAACCCTATTCAAATCAATTAATTTACCACTCATAAATTTATATTAAAAAAACATAAATTATATAAAAAAAACAAGCTACATGCTTCCGGAGACAACCTTATCTTGTTCCATTGCTGGACCAACTATCCCACCGATTAGATTAAGAAAAAAACACTAAAATACTTTCTTCTTAAACTATTACATCCATTGCTTGACCAACTATCCCAACGATTACCAACTATTACATTGGTATTGGTTGGTTTAGTACTTCGTCATATTTTTGGTTTCTTGTACCAATGTGATACTAAGTATATTATTAGTTAATATCTATCTGCTATTGATAGATATTTCTAAGAGTTGAAGTAAATAATCATCAATAACATTTAAACAAAAACAATTTCTAATAGTTAAAGTAAATAATCATCAATAACATTTAAAAAAAACAAATTTTAACAAATTTCAAAGAGTTAAAGTAAATAATCATCAATAACATTTAAAAAAAACCAAAAACCTAAACTTGGTTGAAATCATTTAATTTACAACTCATAAAATTTATAGAAAAACACACAAATTATATTAAAAAAAAACAGGTTGCATGCTTCCAGAGACAACCTCATCTTGATCCATTGCTTTACCAACTATCCCACAAATTAGATTAAGGAAAAAAAAAAAACCTAAAAGATATTCTTATTAAACCATTACAGTGGTAATGGTTGGTTTACTACTTCGTCATATTTTTGGTTTATTGTACCAATGTGGTATTAACTATATTCACTAATAATATCAGCCTGCTATTTCTAAACAATTACACTAGTATTGGTTGGTTTACTACTACGTAATTCTTTTGCTTTATTGTACCAATGTGTTGTTAACTATATTCACTAATAATATCTATCTGCTATTTCTAAGAGTTAAAGTAAATAAACATGTAGTAAATAAACATGCTACCGTAATAGCATGAAATTTGAACCCCAGTAGAGAAAAATATAAGAGACACGAACTACACTTAACTACACTGGCTGGACTACTACTTCGTCATATATAACGATTAAAACAATACGAACTACACTCGCTTAATTACTACTAAGTCATATATAACGATTAAAACGATAATGAGATCCTGATCGGGAACCAGAGCGTGATGGAGAAGCATTCAATATGTCAGAGTCTTTGAATTTCAAGATAAAACGGTGACAAAGAAGTTGAGAAGGAGTGGGTCTAAGCGAGGGATCCAATGTCAAACAAATCCTTACAAAATCTGTCAATTCCTCGGATGCTCCATACTCACTAGGTATACCAGGAAGTATGCCAATTGCTGCCAGCCTAGGGTTAAAAATGTTGGAACTCCCACAACATTCCAACACACATATTCCCAAACTCCAAATATCTGCTGCCATTATTTCGAATGGAGTTTTGATTGCAAAACTAGATCCTTCAAAACGCTCGGGGCTCATGTATCTCGGGCTCCCCACTGTCAAATCATAACTTTCTGCAGTTCTTGATTCGTCGATTATTAGGCTGGTCCCGAAGTCTGCAACCTTCAGGTTTTCTCCAGCCCTAGTGATCAAAACATTGGTGGGCTTCAGGTCAAGGTGTGCGATGTGGCATTCTCTTAGGTAATTGAGGGCGTGAAGAAGTTTTCTGGCTATCAACGAAAGATCCCTCTCGTTGATTTTCTTGTGCTCCTTGATGAGATCCTCGAGTGTTCCTCCATTAATATACTCGAAGAGAATACAGTATATGTGCAGGTTGTCATCCACTAATGCTTCGACCATTTTCACTATGGGTGGATTCACGGATCTGGAGTTGGAATTTTCTGTAATTCTTCGCAGAATCTCGACTTCGTTTTTTATGTGTTCTAGGGCTGGCTTGAAGCAACTTTGCATTGGTATTTCGAGAACTTTCATGGCGTATGTTCTGCGATTCAATGGGTTGACGTAGTGACGGACCTTGTAAACGGTTGAACTCACGCCGTGCCCTAATTCGCCCACGATTTTCAAATCCGCCACGTCGATATCGCCAATTCGAATGGTGGAATACTGGTTTTTATCAGTTAGTGCTAAATATTCCACAACGGATTGCTCTTCTTCATCGTCGTCGTTTGAATCGGGATTTTCTGAAACTGGGCTGGTGCCCTTATTTTCTTCCAATTGTTCGTGGACGCCATTATCTCTTTTTGAGGTATCGGAATCTAGAACTGTTTTGGCTGCGATTTTCAGGATTTTGCTACGAAGACGCTGCATCAGTTATTGCAGAGCCTTGTCTCTTCTTTGTGGTGTCGTAGGAGCTTATTTAACTTGTAATCATTCAAGAAGCCTGAGGTTCAGTGACAAACGAGGGAAAAAGGGGTTGTGGATTTCAGCATTTTAATGGATCTGCTGGTCACGCAGTCAATCGTCGTAACCAAATGCATAGCCATTGGATCGCGTTAAGGAATAAAAATGTGCATGGCTAAACAATACAATATTGGTATTTTAGAACGTTAAAATGACTAATAAAATATAAAGTAATTTTAAAAATATATTATATTTGGGTGAATCATACTGGCTCGAGGCTTTTGTAAAAATGTCAAAAATCTCTTTTATATAATTTCGGCCAAAAAAGACTTTACTGATTATAAATCACAGAATTCTAAATACAAAAACATAAATATTTAATTAATAAAAAATAAAAATATACAAACATTATAACCAATAATAATTTAATCAAATTATTAAATTGAAGCTGGTATGATTAGGATTAATTTGCAATACATTCTCCAAATCTATCATATTAAAATATTTTGTGTTTAAAAGAAACCATACTATATAGTTTGTCGAAATTATTGGACGTTGAGCAGCTCGAAAAATCCCACAAACCCTTGGCACAGCATGTCTGGAGGCATAGCTCGCGGTCGTCTTGCTGAGGAGCGAAAGGCCTGGCGAAAGAATCACCCCCATGAGCCTGAATCCGCTCGACTAGAATTGATCATCCATGCGCTGCCGAAAATAAGGGTTTCTTGCTGTTTGTGGCAGTTAGGGGTTAGAAGCAGATCGGAGGGGTGAATCCGGCCAGATCTATTGCATACAGTGGCTTCACAGGCCCTCGATCGGTTCAAATGGGTTGGATATGCCATTGAAACACCCGCGGATCAGGCACCGGACAATATGCTCTGTGGCAGAAAACGACGGAAAAGGAAACGCCGACCTTTTGGGGTTAGAGAAGCCGTTACAGAACTTTGTAGAAAAACGCCCTGTGCTGATTACGGGTTTCATTCTCTGTATATGGGTTTCTGGAACAGAGAAGGGTGCTGCCATAGCACTACAACCGAAACGAGATGATTTAAAAGTTGCGGCACTTAGAGCTGATGCAAGGCCGGAACCTGGAACTTACAAATCAGCCGAACACAAGCGCAAAGGCAAGAGATTGGCTATAGTGCTGGAAGGGGACAAGCGCGATTGGACATGGGACGGGTTGCCGGCCCACAAACGGCCTCTGTTTGACCACGGAACGCAGAATGCAGCACAGATCTGGGGTAATGAAACTGCCAAGATACCCCTTTGGTCTGAGCTTCAGGACAAATGTGCTGCAAAAGACCAGATCGACAAACAACATGTAAGTAAAAACCACAGATCCATCACTCACCAAATGGGTTTATTACCTAATCTACAAATCACTCTACAACAAACTCAGATCTGGATGCGTGACAACAAAAAGGCTCCTCGCAGATCTGGACCACAGAACCAGATCATAGATCGAAGCAGAAAACAGAGAGATGGGATGAATATGACGGAATAACAAATGATCCAAACAGCACCTGTTTTGGATACACTCGAAGGAATAAAAAGTACTCTCTTTATCTGAATCATGGAAGGGAATACAGTGTGCATCAGGATAGGGAAATGGGAGGTAACAAAAACACTCAAATAGGATACAAGAAAGAACTGGAATCCCTCCATGCAAACAACTCCTTATTTACACAGGGAAAGTATTGCAGGAAGAACGCACGCTAATAGAATATGGTATAGGACGACTCAACAATTTGCCTTAGCACAAGACTCCGCGGAGGCTGTTCTGGCACAAGCTCAAAAGGACCTGCACCTTCAAAGATGCAGTAAAAGGGAAGATGGAACCACAAACAAAAACAGAACAACAAGCTACAACACCAGGGGCCTACATTGTTGAGCAGGCAACACAGAACCCTGCAATAACAATTGCCATACCAGAGGTAAATGAAATACAAGCTGATTATTTAACCAAAGCAGTGATATGCAGGTTCAATGGTTTTTGGCCCAAACCGGAAGCCCTTCGTCAATGGATTTATTCCATATGGACAGAAAACTGTGATATCCATCTCTGTTCAAAGGGATTCTTTATTGTCAAATTTGACACCATAAAGGACAAGGAATATGCATTGAACGAAGGACCATGGTTCTGGGGCAATGCAGGCCTTTTTGTGAAATCTTGGTTCCCGGATTTCGATCCCAACAGCATGGTAGTCTCCAAAATGCCAGTATGGGTAAAATTGTTCAACTTACCTATACACTTTTGGCATTACAAAGTACTGGAAGAAATCGGCAATGCCTTGGGGACATTCTTAAAAGTGGACAATGAGCGCCTATCAAAGGATATCTACACTTTCGCCAGGATCTGTGTGGAGGTTGATCTCAGCCAAGGCCTACCAGATCACATCCTCTTACTCCATAAAGGAAAGCAATGGGCACAACCACTAGATTACGAAAACACTGCCTTTCGTTGCCGCATATGCCGACAAACTGGTCATCTTCAGAGTGCATGCCCACAAAATAAAAAAGATAGGAAAAGAAGACAACCTCCAAAGCCGAAAGGATGGCAGTTTACGGCCACATGGGCAGAGGATATAGAAGAGGAACAACAGAAACCACCAGTATACCTCAAGGAGCTGAAGATGGAGGAAATAACCCAAAAATCAACAAAGAAAGTAGTCCACTCCACCCGCAGAATAATGAAAATCTGATTGAATGTGCAACAGATCCAAAGGCGAGTAATCCTCAGCAGCAATATGAGAACCTAGGCCAGGAAATTGGGGGCAGCAAGCGAGCATACTCTACAACAAGCTCAGATTCTGAAAAAGAAATCATGGCTGCCACAAAAGAAGTACAAATGACTATTGTAACAACCACGCCCAACAATGAAGGTTGGCAGAAAGTGGAAAAAAAGAAAGGTAGGAAAGCATAGATAGATAGCTACATATTTTTTTAGATCTTGTTCTTGGCAGAACAAGTTTTGTTACAGCATATGCTATTACAGCGTCTACAACATGTAATTTTACTCAATTTTGAATAAAATTACGATTTTTCCAGTGGAAAAAAAACCATACTATATAGTTTTAAACCTAGGCACAAAATATTTCAATGTGATATATTAGCAAAATGTATTATAAATTTAATCTAATGTTAGAGTGTATCAATTATTTATTTATAGATAAATAATATTATTAAAATTTATTTAGTGTTATATATTTTATTTTTTCAGATTTAAAATAGATATTTTTTTAATAATATTTTAAATTAGAAATATTGATGATGATGATGGTGGTGGTTAATGTCCACTGAGATCAAATTGGTCTATTGGACCTATAATTTTCGTAGTTCTTAATTGGCTTCTCGTCTTTCTTGGCGAGATTGGTAGTGTAGCTTTCTTTTTTTTCTCTACGGTCTTCCAACATCCTTTATTTTGCATCTCCTTCATCTCTTATGGTTCTTGGGACATTGGTGTCTTAGCTTCGCGATCTGTTGTATTCATCCTTTTGAAGATAGTCGGAGAAGAAGTTTGGTCTGGGAGATCTATTGTGCTGTTAAATGAAGATTTATTTTGTGCGGTATTCGAATTCTCATAACTGTTGATGCTTGAAGGGTTGTCGAGTTCACTTTTTTGCCATTGGACAGGGATTTCCCCCTGCTTGTCTTGAGAGTTGTTTCTTTCGTGCTCGATTTCTTGCGATTCAGAGTTTTCTAGAGAGTATTCTTCCTTGATGACAGTGCAATGTTCTTTTTGTGCTCCTTCCCACCATGTAGATCTGTGGTGATTCTTTCTAGCAGAATTTTTCTAGGAGGTTTTTGGGCAATTTTTGGCTAGATGGCCTGTCTCAAAGCAGGATTGGCACATGAAGAGGACACTTTCATAATCGAGTTTCTGGTTCCAAACATAGTCTTTACTTGTTGTGTTTATTTCTGTTGGAAATCCGGCGCTGAAGTCCATTTCCACACAGATGCGTGCATAGGTGGTTCTGGCATATTCCTCTGTTTCTAGGCCCCTGCAGTAAAATTTCCCAATTGCATTTCCAATGGCTTTTAGTAAGGAGAGATTCTAGAGATGCAAGGGTAGGTTTGGAAATCTCACCCAAATTGGTGCTGAGGTTATGACTGTTGTTGAGGGATCGAATGATGAGTTCCATGGCTTCATGAATGGGCCTGAGTTTTCCCAAAACCAAGGGTCAGAATCTAGAATACATTGTTTGCTTTCAGGGTTTCAAAATCTACTATAAAGAAACCCCTAGCACAGGGGTAGATATTAATTTTGTCAGAAATGACAGGCTCCCATACCTCTGAGATCCAACTGTGGAGAGCTGTCAGCTGTGGCCAAAAACTATTGAACCGACAGATTAGGGCACTTTCAGAAAACTTTAAAGCCTCATCGAGTGAGGCTTGGACCACTTGGTCAGTGGGAGCTGGGGCTTCACTGACGATGTGGGCAGGAGCTTGCCCCCTAGAGGCAGACGAAACTGAGCCAACAACTATCTTCGCGAACCTGGGAGCCATGTGGATCAAGGCCGATCGATGATTCCCAAGCTTATGTATGCCCCTGTGGAAGAATGAAAAAGTCTTGCAGAAGAATGCAAATGGTTGAGGAGATAACTCCCATAAAAGTACTCATGGCTCCTCAAGAGAATTCGATCCTGCGACCAAGAGATATGCTAGGAATTAATTCAACGCTGAAGGCTTTCACATTTCTTCCAGATCAAAATGGATAATCCATCTAAAGAATTTCGCTCCAACTGCAGAGAACGCCCAAGGAGATTCGTATAAATGACGAGGATCCTTCAAAACTTGCGGTGAGGAAAACCAATGTCCAGAAACAAAGACGATCCTCAGGGAATAGATCAATCCGCCCCAGAGAAACCTCGATCCTGCTAGGAAAAAGACAATGGCTCTCGAAATCTGCTTTTAATCAGTTAGAGCCCTAACTGTCCAAGAGAGAAACAAAGGTTTGAGAGCAGATCAAGCACATGGCCTTAAAATATTTCGATTTGGATTATTTCAAGCTTCAAATTATAGGTCTTTGCGGAATCAAACTTGAAATAGCTAGAAGCCCTTTGGAAAATTTTGATTTAACAGTAAAAGTAACCCCCGAACCCTGTGGCTAGGGTAACCAAAGCTTTTTGAGACTGCGGTTGCTCCAAAGAATCTTCCCTCAAATATTGATGTGGCACAGAATATTGCGGGAATTGCCACAAAAAATCGCTGTGATTGTATATATATATATATATATTTTGATATTGATATTTCATAAAAAAAAATAAATTATAATAATATTTTAAATAATTAATATGTAAATATATCTTAAAATTTGTTTATTAATATTCTATGAATAAAATATTAAACAAAGTCTTTTGGTAGAAACCACATGAGAGAATTTTTGGGTGACGCATTTCGAACCAACAAGTGTGGTTCATCATCAGGACCACATGAAGAGGCAGACCATGGCAAAGGCTTAAATAGAGAGCAATGTAGAGACATAATTTCAAGTAACGAATATATTTGAACAATAATGTTTAAATTATAATATTAATTTATTAATATTAAAAACAAATACTATTAAGTAACGGCTATATTAAATAGCTAGTTTTTGAAAAAAAAATTTAAATAATGATATTATTTCATTAATTTATTAAAAATATTAATAGGTAATGGTTAGTTTATTAAGAATAATATTTAAATTAATTTATTAAAAGCAATTATTGAAAAATAATAATTAAATAATGATATTAGTTTATTAATTTATTAAAATATTAATATGTAAAGACTATATTAAACGGCTAGTTTTTGAAAAAAAATTTAAATAATGATATTATTTCATTAATTTATTAACAATATTAATAGGTAACGGCTAGTTTTTGAAAAATAATATTTGGTTTTAATAAATTAATTTAAATATTAATTTTCAAAACCAAATATTACTAGTTCTTGAAAAATATTTAAATATTATTTTTCAAGAACTAGTAATATTTGGTTTTGAAAATTAATATTTAAATTAATTTATTAAAACAAAATATTATTTTTCAAAAACTAGCCATTACCTATTAATATTTTTAATAAATTAATGAAAATAATATCATTATTTAAATATTTTTTCAAAAGCTAGCCGTTTAATATAGCCGTTACATATTAATATTTTAATAAATTAATAAACTAATGTCATTATTTAAATATTAATTTTTAAGAACTAGTAATATTTGGTTTTAATAAATTAATTTAAATATTTTTTTTTTGTAAGCTTAGGTAGGTCCTTTTTCTATTTATAACAAAACAAGCTGAATACACATACTGTCAATACTGGCAATAGGTGGCCTCAACTTGCCCTGTGGGAAACCAAGTCTATTGGCCACCTATGCATATTATATGCCATCCAAAATTAGTAAATTAGCAGTCTTTCTACCCAGGCTATGTAAACAGATCTACTTAAAATCCAGTTTTTATCTACCATTCCCATAAACATGCAAATATAAGAAAACCATACGCTAAAAACAAAAGTGACCTGAGAACATATGCTCAGTTTATTCCTTCGGTTCATCCTGTTTAGGCTCAACAAGTGTTGGATCAGCTGCTGAGCCATCGTGCACTGGTGTCCTATCCACTAAACTGGGGATATGTCTCTCTATGCGATCTAGGCGAATATCTTCTTTACGGAGTTGAAATTGAATAGTTTGCAAGTCTCGTTTGTAATCAGGCATATCCCTGATTATTAAAGCCATGCCCATGGAGACTTGCTCCACTGCCTTACACATCACCCCCTTCATGAGCCAATATAAGTGAAGAGTCTGCTTGAACAGAGACATCCGGCCTCTCGTATTGCTAGGGTCAGAAACAAGGTTTCTCCACTCTTCCATCTCTTCCTCAGAATCTTCTTCATTCACACTATCTTCCATCTCCTCAATTATTTTCCTAATGCCTTCATCTGTGTCCCGCATGTAGGCTCTGGCCGCCTCCTGCACTGTCTTGTCCATGGGACGACGACCCCGTATTTTTCCAGGGTACCACTGGCCTCGGGGCACGAACTATTATTTGTCCTTCCTCTGCATCCCCAACCACGACCTCGGGCTGTCCTTGCCATATCGCTGCTTCCTTCTATCTGTTCACAAGACGAACAGTAATGGGTCAGGATGAAATCATCTTCCGACCAAATTCCCATAAACTCTGGAGTTTTTTTGTCTATCTCCTTATCTCGTCTGTGTCTACACTCCCCTATTCCCAAATCTCCCGGTGGGTTATTCCGTCCCTTCTCCATATTCCCCCTTGCCTTCTTCTCACTCGGGTTTCTGATACCGGTCTCTCCGTCACTTCCTCGGTCTCCCTCTTTAGTTTTGTTTTCCCCTGCTCGAGGTTTCCTCAGTATGGTAAACCCATGAGTCTGACTCCCAGAATTCTCTCCCCTCCTCCCCTGCAGTCTGGCTCCTCTCTCTTTCCCGTCAGTGATCCCCCCTTGTGAGGTCTTTTCCTTCTTTCTAGGATTCTCACCTGGTTCACCCTCCGAGGCTCGCTCTCTTCCTCGACTTGGGTTTCCCTCCCCTATCCAACCTCCCCGCCTGGTTAATATTTCCAGACTATCCAACCTCGTATCCTCCATGTCCCTCTCTCTATCACCATTTATGTCCAAGGCTTTGGACTGATCCTACCTCTTCCTATCCATATCTATTCCCTCTCTCTTTTCTTGCCTCAGAGCCGAACTACCAGGATTTTTCTTCCCCCGAGTCCCATACTGATTACATAACTGAATTTCCTCACCGAGTCTTTCCTTATCCCCCATACCCCTGGTTCTAACCCCCACAAGAATTCTACAACTGGCTATTCGAACTATAGATTTTAGGCAGTATACATACCCGGTAATTCGCTTCCTGAACTCTGGCTGATTGCTAGCCTTCCACATCCTGTTCCTTCTTCTTATCTCTCTCCTTCTAACCTTTCTGCCTTACTCCCCCTTTCATATCTCCTACCACCACCTTGCTGTCCCATCCTTCTTTCATCGCCGTCCTTCCCACCTCTTCTCATCTTGACATTCCTTATGCCACTTCTCTCAACCATTTGGCGGTACCTCTCCACGTTCATTCTTTCACTCATGCGAGCTATGTTGAGCAATCCTTGCTCCGTCTCTCTTCTGACATTGCCATTATGGCTCTTTACTTCCTCCGTCACTCCTATCAGGGGATAGATTAATTTAAATATTATTTTTCAAAAACTCGCTGTTTAATATCGCTGTTACCTATTAATATTTTTAATAAATTAATGAAATAATATCATTATTTTTTTTTTTTTTCAAAAACTAGCCGTTTAATATAGCCGTTACTTAATAATATTTGTTTGTAATATATTAATAAATTAATATTATAATTTAAACGTTATTGGTCAAATATAGCCGTTACTTAAAATTATGTCTCTACATTGCTCTCTATTTAAGCCTTTGCCATGGTTTGCCTCTTTAACTGGTCCTGACGATGAACCACACTTGTTGGTCCAAAACGCGTCGGTGAAAAATTCTCTCATGTGATTTCTATTGAAAGACTTTGTTTAATTCATTATGGATCACACAAGCTTGAATATAGAAAAAAAATATTATTAATTATTATTGTAAGTTGATATTATAAAAAAACTCTATCAATTAAGCAAAGTTTTTTATGTGATTTCTACGGAAAGACTTTGGTTAATTCATTCTGGATCACAGAAGCTTGAATACAGAAAAAACTCTATCATTTAAAATGATTTTGTTAATAGTTTTGAGAAATATATTTTCAAGTTTTGTTGGTTAGATATTTATATTATTTGAACCATAATCATAATAATTTTAGATTTTAATTTAGAATATATAAAATATATAATTTTTTTATTATATATATATATATATTTTAGAGGTGGTGTTGCTAGATAAACCCCGAGGGAAATCTAAAGCTCATAGGCTGTGACCTCCCAATCTCCCAGGTACTTAACAACCGAGAATCGATCAATTGAACTAACCCTTAGGGCTTTCATTATATTATATTATATTTTAATTTAATTTTATATAGAAAATAAATATAATTTATAATTGTAATTATAATTTTTATTAATAAAAATTTAATATTAAATTTAAAAGGTAAATCTTAGTATGATATAAATAATTTCTAAGTTAAATATTTTTTAAATTATAAATATGAATTTTTCATATAATTTTGTATGGGTTTACAAAGAAGATTGTAAGTGGACTTTCAAAAAATAATTTTTTTTTTTTTTTTGGAAGTTACACATTTTGTATTATGTTAAATGAAGATTATATAAATTAAAATTTGCTTGTTATAAGTTTATTAGAAGAAAAACCAGACTAGTAATTTAAGTCGGGAGTTTTGAAGTTGCTAAGATCTTACCTAATTAAAACATTTAGTAAATATAACTTTAATGCCATTTCCATTTTGTATTTTATTATGCCACCTACCGTATTCAACCTTATATAACTTCATGTAAATTGTGCCATAATCAATAAAATGATAAAAAACATACCATTTATAATTTATAATTTACTATATTATATATTTATATTATATTTATATTTATTATAGTTTTTAAAAGTTCTATTTTATTAATAAATATTTAATTGAGCGATATATTATATCTATTTTATAGATATGTACTTTTTGTTAATTTAAAAACTTAAAAATATATTTGTCAAAAGGAAACTTATATATTTAGACTCAGGAGTTATATATGGGATATTCAACATCTAGTCTTTATTCTCCCTCACAATAATGTAATGAGGGGCCAGCAAAATACCTTAGACTTAGGAGTTATATATGGGATATTCAACATCTAGTCTTTATTCTCCCTCACAATAATGTAATGAGGGGCCAGCAAAATACCTTGCATCATGATGAGGTAAGAGTAATAGACGAGTGTGCTTTGGGATGTTTATAATTACTCAATGAGGGGCTAGGTAAGAGTAATAGACGAGTGTCTTCTGGGAGTTTTATAATGGAGTTGTTTATTGAGGTGGAGGAATTGTTTGGATGGTTAAAAATGTCGGAATTTGGGCAATTTTTTTTTTGTAAAATCTTGTAGAGGTAATATTTGAATCGTGTTTTTGATGGTGGAAATGGATTCAGTACCATCAAAAATGTTTAGGACACCTAATATTTTGAAGTTTAACAACTATAACTTGAATTTACAAAATCTTTATCAATTTTTCTTTAAATATGGCCGAAATTTCCATAACTTTCTGGACAATTCCTTGGCTAGTTAGACCACGGCGTTTATAATTATTCAATCGCTATCCTTTTTTACTTTTTTTTCCATTATAAGTGTTGCTTGTTATTGTGTGGTTTCCCTATTGTCTATTTATTTTTGGGATATTTTGCTACGTTGTGGCCAAGCTCAAAGCATTTCTTATATGGAAGGGAATATTATCATATTGATTATTTGACATCACATTGAATTTCAACAACCTTTGAGTAGGAAGACATTTAGTTAAATCGATAAAGATTTACAAATGAGAAAGAGAAAATATATATGAAATTTTTGGTTAGTGTTGAGATTAAGTATTATTAATGCCTTAGCCAATCACTATAAGGGAAAGCAAATTCCAGAATTTTATATGGAGATAAAAAAATGCACACTCATATAAAGGCCATTAAAATGGCACACTCATATAAAGGCCTTGGTAAGAGTGAGGACCTTGCCAATTTGGAATGTTAAGCACTATAAGGATAATGGCCCCTTTTAGTGCTTATCAATTCTCCATAAGCTAAATTTCTTATTGAAAGAACACACAATTCATGTAATATATGATTTAGATGATTCAAGAATGGCATAAGAGTCGATGTAAAATTACCATTATAAATGGTTTTAATGCATTTTTTAATAATTATTTATAAATATTATGGCTACTCATAGTGGATTCCATAGATATGTTTATTAATAATTTAAAAAGAAAAAAGAAAAATAATAATGTTTATATGTGTTTTATATTTGTTTTAAATGTTGAAACGATGTCTATAATGTAATCATAGAAATTACTCTAGATTTTTATTTATTTATTTTAAAGTGTTGATGGTGTTGGATTCACCAACATGTCAGGGGTTTTCCTGGTAAGAAATCCCAATTAGACCTCAAACCATTTGGTGTAGGTGTCCTAGTAGTGAGTCGTACAATATCGCCTTGATCGCGGTTTCACACAGAGGCAAGTAAGATGCCCCTGTTGGTAGCAAGGGTGTGACAAATGTGGCAAGTCAAGGAAGGTGCATGAATGGTTCTAACACACAGAAAGTGGGGTGAGTGCACCCCTTGAAAACCTATGATAACATGCGGCTTGGAAGAGAACACACGAGGAAAGATGCATCACAAACTGGAAAGCAAGTTAGCTAACAATCCAAAGTGACGGTTAAACCAATCAATACATTTTAGTAAGATTCATACATATTTATACAGAATAGTCCATACATGCATGTGTAAGAAAACAAATACATATATCATTTAGAGTAAACAAGATAATCGGAATACAATACGACATATGCATGAAACATGCTGGCTCTGTTATATTAGGAAGTGTAAGTTCCAGTCATACAATACATCCATGACCAACCACTAGTTCTGATAGTGGAACATTACAGTCACTGACGCCTGCTCCTCCAAAGAGATATACTAGCTCTGCACAGTGGAGAAGCCAAGGCTCATTACAATAATGTCTAAGCTTTCTCTAAGATACTCCTATTCGAAGCTTGGCTAGCCAAAAGCCTCTACAATGAGTTATGAGGGACTATTTATAGCAAAGGGTGCGGTGGCCCTTGACATTCCCCTTTGTGACAATTCATCTACCCTCATGAACCTTCATATACTCTATGACTGTTACATCCAACTATCGACATTTGAACTTCCACTTGACAAGACATTACATACAATCTGCACATGTACCCATGTGAGACAAAATGGCTTGAGCAAGCCATGCAAGACATCACTAACACTCAAATCTTTGTGGTGAGACCAACTCTTTGACATCCTTGTGATGGTCGATGGTGTTGAATTGATGCTAAGCTTGGTCGTCCATGACGGTGTCTGTGTGCTCAATAGAAACATCTTTTTGAAGCCAATTCTTTCCTCTGTTGCATCTAGGTACACTGATATGACTCCTCCATCCAACTCGTCTGATAGCATATGCCTGGTCATTTTGGGTGCGACTGGACCGACAACATGTTGATGCATAGTGTTTGCATTGATCTCCAAGCATGTGCTAGTGGCCATGCACATTAACTTATGAAAATACATGTTCATCTCCAGTTGGACTTGCTTCTTGTCTTCACCTCCGTGAGTGTGCCAAATGGGTGGGATCGCATGCGTGCACACAATGACATGCATGCTACTGAATTCTCCTACATTCGATCAACATCACTACTCACCTTGTCTGCTCCATGCCAGCTACTGGGATGGATCCATAATTTGTAAGGGCGTAGTTTCATCTGTTTGTGCATGTTGCGCCCACTGTTGTACCTGTTCCTACTACAACTCATTCTCTCATATATGCAACTCCTGCTCTTCCTTGAGTTGTTGGTTCATCACATGCAACTCCTTCTATGTTCTGTTCTTTGCCTTCACGTGATCTTCATGTCGCACCATGACCTCATAGCCTCAATCTCTAAAGCTGATTTCATCATGAGTGGATTTGCTTTGAACTTGCAGCTTTGCTCTACCTCTATGTTATCAACAACCTTACTCTCGCATTCGTCGTGTGTAGGTGTGTTACCTTTTGTTGTTGCTGATGGTGCTTCTCGTTGTGATGCCATTGCCATTGATCTTGATATCCTTGTACATGAACAACTTGATGTCTTCATGGATAGGCAAGTTCATAGACACTTGACCGACTGCATCCCATGTTGCTCTCTTAACAATGTATTTGACTCTGCTCTCATGGAAGTCGTTGTACTTGTGCTGATGAGAGATAGAAAAACACCTATGATGCTTGGAGATATAGAAACACTCATGGCAAGTAATCTATCAGTTGAAAACCAAAACAAACTTGAGGATTGACTTGCAACATACCTGTGTGATTGGACGTGAAGGTTGCACAATTTCTACTGGGAGGTTGGGAGACTGACTGCCAAAACTATGCAAGGCATAGTCCGGGTTGTCGGGAGGCTGAATGACTATTGGAACTATGCAATGCACAGTCCAACCTAGCCCATTGAGGACTGAAACTGCATAATGCATATTTTCAGTCAACAGTGACATATAACCAACAAACTGCATCGCGTAGTTTTTGGGGCCAGCAAGACACTGCCTCCAAGAATTTCACAATGCAAACGTGGAGGTCAGTGCTAGGCCAGGCTTGTGAAATTTCTAGAGGGAAGGAAGAGCCTCTGCTTCCAGAAATGTAGAGTGTTAGCTGGGCAAGGCACAGTCCAGGCCAAGGCAGCCTAGTCCAGCTGACGGATGACTGGTAACATGATAAGTTTGAATGCACGGTGAGATGAGTTCAAACAAGAGTGAATGATCATACATGCAAACAACAAGTGCACAATTTAGAAAATGGGAAAGCATGGATGTGTGTGAAGCAAGTTGCTGCAACGACAACCGTCCATGCAAAAACAATGTCATGCATGCGACAGCAGTGAGATGTGAATGGAAACTCAAATGATGCTTCCACAAGCTAACATACATCAAAATGAGATCAAGAGCTCATTGAAATCAAGCAGACAACACTCACACAAAGAAAAATACAAAAAGCAACTGAAATGCAATGCAAGACATGGAAGGCGATCTTACCCTAAAATAACTGATATGAATGTGCTGATGACTCCTATATGAAATGTGGGATGTTAGAGCTACAAGGTTGATGTGAGGAATGAGATCTGTAGCATCCGGTTGATGAGTTTTGATAAAATCAAGGAAATGACGTGCATGCCACAAATCTAGGAAAAGTAAGACTTGGTGGGAGGTTTTTGAAATGCTCTTTGCATGTAACCTCCAGGTGCTAAAAGTAGATCCCTGAATCAAGGGATGCCTTTGTATGATGCCTTGGAAGAATCAGTACATGCACGAAAATTAGTTGTTTTTGGTCTCGGAGGGAATCGGTCAACCTAAACGCACATGCATCGGTTTGTGAGCCTGGTGTTACAGGGAAAAGTGTCTACAAAGAACTGCTTATCCCACTAAGGTGTGGTAGCTACCTTAGAAACAAACAAAGTAAAGCTACTTTCGTTTTTCCTTTATGAAATATAGATGAGAGAAGAACAAAGAAGACCAACCTCTGTCTTGCGCTTATCTCCTAGTTCGATTCCTCTCTCTCTTGATAGTCCTTCACTACTTGCTCCCTTGTACGCCCAGCTTCACAAAGTACCTCTAGGATCAAAGTAGCATAACACTATACAAGAATATGGATCTATAATCATAAATAATCTAGGATCAGATGTAAATTGACCATACAAATACATAAAACATAAATGACACAAGAGTATGGAGGAAAAACTTGAATAGCTTTTATTGATAATCAAGAAAGAGCCAAGGGAGTTACAACCAGTTGTTCTGACCCAACATCATCCTCTTAGCAAGTAAGCCCTTCTTCACCTCATACAAAGCTTAGATCACCCAACACTATGATGTTGTCTCAAGAAACCAACAACAATTCCTTACAAGATGAAAAATTCCAGCCTCCCACCTCTGGATCTCTGGGATGAGAGATCTATATATAGATATTTGCAGAGGAGTGAGTCAGCTCTGGGTTTTTGATTAGTGTCTTCTCTCTGATAGTTCTTGATTCCACTTGGAGATCTCATTGATCTCTTACTCATCCTTGGGTGATTCTGAGAGGCAAGTGTCACAGGAGAAGTTTCTGGAAGATTCCATGATCATCCACCTCACAAACTGTCTCCGCCACTTGTCTTTTCTCGTCCATCGCACCCCATAGAAGGGATTTTTGAAATGCATCACACTTCCCGTGTGTACAAGGTGCGATGCATCACACCCTGGCCATGGAGCAAGTGAGATGATCCAGTTTTGACCAGTTCTGAGTAGTTTTTCATGGAGAACTTATGGGAGATGCTGTAATCATTTGACCTTGTTCTTTTAGGGGTTGGAACAACACCTTTAGGGACTTAGGAGCCCTTGGTTTATGGACATTTTATGCTTGGGGTTGCAGTGCCCAAAAATGTCTATAACAGTTTCCCCCTAAAGCATGAGGTCGTTAATTTTTTTTTTTTTTGATGTCGGGTGAAATGCTTTATCATGAGGATCCAAAGTTCTTTCAAGCTGGGAGGAGACCTGTAATAAGATACAATACAATACATTATCTTCATAATATTTTCATGATCTAGCTGAGGCGGGCATTCCCATGCTCAGCTTTATAAATTCATTTTCGTGTACATAGGACAGACAATCGTCTGAGTGTAGACTGATGATTCTGGTAGAGTCATCATCCCTTTGATTGGATGATTATCTGTGCAACAATGATGTACATTTGATGTCTTTATTTTCTTGAATATATATCGTAGCCCGGATGGATGAAACTAGATCCGGGGTCTTCAATCTCGTTCGATCTTCATTAGAAGTACAAGTCGATCCATGTGAGAGATGTTCTGGAGTCAAACATGGAAAGACATCGCCTGATTACTAGCCAATGATGTAAGCTATTAACAGGCGCGAGAGGAACCACCAATAATGATAATGACCCTCAAGGTACTGCAGTACAATTCACGTGGTGTGAATAAAGGACTTGGCGTCGAACACCATGCAAAATCTTTCGGTCGAAGGCCATTGATGTAAACCTGTCGCCGGAAGTGAGAAACTTGCCATTGAGGCATGCAAGCTTCAAAGTACTGAACGGGGTGTCCCTAGATCGGCTTCTTGGATAATGAGCTGATATCGACAAGAAGAGATCCATCATAGGAGGGCCTTAATGAATCCCACATCAATGACACGGAACAGAGCAAATTATTTTAATGGAGGTGAAAACGATCTGGTGATATAAGGTTCAGGGTGGCGGTCATGAAAGAATGGAGCGTAAATGTATTGCAGTGGGTGAGACACAAGTGAATTCTCTGAGTGACTTCTCTTGAACATATCAGCGACATTGACGTGATGGATTGGTAGCATTAACCCCAAATGTGGATGGTGTGATGGGACCATGGTGATGTGACTGGTGAATGAAACAACCCAACCTGACTTGGATGCGGAGTGAAAGTGTCATGTTCAAGAGCGACTTGCTACCAACAAAGTTTCTTCAAGTTTTCTTCCCAATTTTTCCCCAGTCATTGCTGATCAGTACCTCTTTATTTTTGTCAAGCTTGAGGAGGATAACATATGCTTGTTCTATAATTTGTCCTTCGGGCAAACCCATCGCTATGTTTTAACGAGCCTAGCGATAGTGAAACTCGTTCTTGTCTGCTATGGACAAGTTTGTCGCTATTAAGTTTTAATGAGTTTAATGACAAAGATAACTCGGTCCTTTTCAATTTTAGAGAGTCTGAAAAGGGATGTAAAGGAAACTCCAAAATTCCTTTTTCGTCATCTAATCCCTTAAGTCCGAAAAAGTATAAAACAATACAGAAGAGATGAATTTTCGATACTTTTAACGAGCCGAACAAAACAAGCGCTCGATCTTTTTGTGTAATAATCCCTCAGGTCCAAAAAGATTAAAATCTAAAGGAGGGATAGCACTTCCGGTTCCTTTAACGAGCTGGAGAGGCCAATGGCTCGGCAATATTTTCATATTTTACGAGTCAGTTGAAAAGAGCTTAAAGGAGACTCGTCTTTTGAGGAACGAGTGATAAAATTGGGTAGCAGCTGATTCCAGGTAAGGTTTGGAATTTTCCAATCACGGCAGTGTTACAAGGATGGCTAGTGGGATCACTCTTCGCAGCTGTTCCTCAAAAGGGGTAAACAATCAAATGGAGGTGAATGATCAGCCAATACAGAGTGGAGGTGATGATGGGAACACGACCAAGGCTTTAAAGGCTGAAGTACTACATTCACGATGATTATTTACCGGGAATTGGTTCATTTTTTATTGAGCTTAAACGCTGGGGGAAACATTTGCTCATTGCTTATGTTTATTTTTTAATGAGCATGAAGTCCGCGTTAAAACTGCTCGATGCAGGTTTATTTTTTAACGAGCTTGAACCCTGCAGTAACACTGCTCGTGGCGGGTTTATTTTTTAACGAGCTTGAACCCTGCAGTAACACTGCTCGTGATAAGTTTGCATGCCCCCAACATAATAATGCAAATCGAGGTGCATGCCCCTCAAGCTTCATTGCATTCATCTCGGTGGTTGGAATGAAGGTTTACCTTCGAGATCTTCGAAAGACTCGACTTTGATTTTACGAGATTGTAATCAAAGACTCGATTTGGAAAGGGAGTCGTTTCATTTTTTAATGAGGTTGACACAGTAAGAGAACTATCCTCATGAGTCTTTGTTTCATTTTTTAACGAGGTCAACACGAGATAAGAACCATCCTCGAAATCCACCGTATTTACAGTATTTGATAGAAAATAAAAAATTGATGGATGATTAAGGTTGCTGGAATAATCTTCGTGGTAATTCAGAAGATGGGAGCGATGGTGGTAATCTTTCCATGGTGTCTCTCCTATCATCATTGATTGAATGATTCCTTCGTCTGTAGAATGTACATGCGACCAAGGATCTGAAGAGGTGCCATATTCCTTAGACCTATCTATCCAAACACTCGATGAGCGTTGATTTGGGTTTGCCCCCCAAGCCAAGAAAATTGATTGCTACAATATTTCTAAAATGGCGATGATCCATGCTGACAAAATGTTTAGGAATCTTCTGAATCCATTAGATATAGAAGATTTCATATTGCAGGTTTCCACTGTGGCCACTTCCGCCAAATTACTCGGAGGCGGTAGGGCAAAAGTACCCATTAAGGTAGGGTCTTTTAGGAGGCCTACTCCAATATTTTGAAGCGAATGATTGCTTCCATGGATCATTGGGATGCTTCTCGTAACTTGTGAACTGTTGGGGAGAAAAGTTTATTGGTCGACGATTGTAATTCCTCCTTGAAAGGAAAATGCAATCTTCCTGAAGTAGGTCGACACAACTGCAGCCATGGCATATATCCAAGGCCTTCCCAGTAGGATGTTGTAATCGAGGTTTCCGTTGATTACTTCAACATCAATTTCTACTGTTTTGCCCCCTAGTTCAACTTGCAAGTTACTTAAAATCCCGTATGGAGTGTATGATCGTCCATCAAATGCTTTTAACATTGTTGATGATCGCGACAAGGGTGGTGAGCCTAAATTTTTCCAGCAACTCATCGACATAATACATGTAGATGCCCCCTCATCAATAATTGTTCGATGAACAGTTTTGTTGAGGGCTTTCACTTGAATAAGGAAAGCTAGTTGAGCTGGTAATTGAGGGTCATATCCTTTGTGATTAAAGGATACAAGATTGGAATCCGTTGGGTCAATCCCACCTATTACTGATAATAGATCCTGATTTTGGGAGAGGAAATTTTGCGGTACCTCAAGTTTCGACATAGCGGACGGCGATTGGGCCAGGTCCTCTACTATATTATAATTCTGTGCTACTTTTGCACGAGGATTAAATGTCGATTTGTGTACTAATCCCTTTGGCAACTTTATAATTGGTTCAGGAATGATGGGTGGCACAACTTCGGTCAAAGTTGTTGTCGAACTACTAGGTTGTTCATTAGCCTTGTTATTCGATAACTATGGATTCCCATAATCTTTATTCCTTGTCAAAGCATCATTTTGCTGTTTGGAAATAGACAACATAAGCACTTGGGATCGGGAAGCATTTTGATTAGCAACCAGTTTGGTTCTCGGGTTTGGAAACGGATCAGTCAATACTGCTGAGGTTTTTGAACTCTTAAAGAGTTTCTTAACTTCAGCTTTATGTGGAAAATCTCTTGTCCGATGATCCTCATCGCATATCTGACACCCCGCAGGGGGTTTCCTTTGCCCAGAAGGGTTTTCAGAAAGTTTTTCAGGAGATGACTCATCCTACTTCTTTTTTCACCCTTTATTTTTCTTCTTGCCCCCTGGTTGCTTCAGTAGTTTGCCCTTGTCGATTGACATAGCATTTACTTCCGAGGCAAGAAGTTCCTCATTTGCATTTTGACTAGAAATCTTACGGGCCTTTTTAGATGTAGCCTTTGTTGACTTCGTGTTTGTAGTACCAATCACGCCATCACCGGCATGAGCGTCATTGTTCGATTTAGAAGGAGGAGGAATGGAAAATTCCGGTCTGGGAGCATCAGGGATTTTATCGTAGAGCGTGCCAGACTGAGTATAAATCAAGTCTAAATATTGCGCACGAGCAATAACTTGCTCTTCAGTGATGACTCCTCCCTTTGCCACATCTTCTGTAATGGAAGGTAATAATGACTTAATAAACCATTCAGCTAAAAGCTGATCAGGAACGTATGTTTTTACCATTCTATGACGACATCACCACTCATGAATATGATCAGATATGTGAGTGGCCGTTGTCTGTTTGAAATTGGTAAGAAGCTCTGTTCCTGTTTCGTACCTTATTGGTAACTGAAAATGGGTTAAAAAGGTTGTGGCTAGGGTACTGAAGTTGTCAAATGAAGCTCTGGGCAATTCGATATACCATTTTGCTGCCGGACCAGTTAACGTCCTCTTAAAAAGGCGAAGCCTAATCGAATCATCGTTTAGGGTGTTTGATGAACACCACAGATGGAAGGTCATCACATGATTCGACAGATCTTCACCCGGATTTCCATTAAATTTAGGAATATCTGATGGAAGTTTATGCAGAATCGCTGGCCACCAAGGGGCGTAAGCGATTGGATCGTTTGTTAACTGATTTAAATTAGGTAACTCTAAAGTCGCCACGAAGGGTAACTATTGATTCAGGTTAGGTGAAGCATACCCAGGATAAGATGGGATCGCCTGAGCAGTTGGTCTTTGCATACCAGCATAATGCATTTGATGCTGGTAACTTTGGTAAGGTTGGTGGGCATGACCATTGTAGAATGGTTGATTTTGACCGTTTTGAATATACGGCTGCCCACTATTTGCAAAGATTTGTTGCTCAGAACCTTGGTATACTTGTTGGAACTGCAGTTGTTGGTATTGCACTAGCCATGGTTGTGAAGCCATGTGCTATTGCCCGATACTAACTGTTTGACCAAGATGAGGGGTAATTGTACCCGTTTGAACCTGTGTCATTCCACCAGTTGGCGATTATGGTTGAGTTGCAGGGTCAAGAGGCTGTTGCATTACAACCTGAGAAACCTGAGGTTGGCATACAACAGGCAGCGCTTGAACTTGCGACACCGTCACAATAGCTGGCGTAGTTGGTATACTTGACATAGGTAAACATTGTTGCATTGAATATACAACTCTTGGTTGTTGAGGTAGTATCGGTACCCAACCGCTTGACGTAATTCCAGCATAACCCGAATTTTGTTGTGAACTCCCGTATGGCTGTCCTCCCGGAGTGGACAATGAAAGGGTATACTGCCCCCCATACAGCGGTAATCCGGTACTTAAGGGAATGGTTTGCCCTTGAGGACCGGACTGCCCAAATTGAACTCCTAATGGATCAATTTGTTGAGACTCAACATAAGAGTTCCCGGATATTATTCCGGATGAACAAATAGGAACGGACCATACCGTCGAAATAGCCCCTGAGTGGGATCCTTCTAGCGATTGAGAGCTAGTTGGGACAGATGGTATACCGGCGAACATTGTTGGAGTGATAACAGGAAGTTCTGCCGTCGCTGTGTCAGACGACACAGTCCTAGATGTTGACGGTTGTTCAGACATTTCTAGTCTATCCAAAAGATTACCTAGCGATTCTACAGGAGCTTCCGCTGGCGGTAGACTAATTTCTGATGAAGAAGGATACAGAGTGATCCCGACTCCAAATTGCGATGGAGTACTAGATGGAGGATCCTCCACAATCTCTTCTATAGCAATCAGACCAGGTGGAAGGGGTAGACCGTCAGGTCCGTAGAATATTTCTGGTGCCGAAGAAGGTATGGAATCTGCAGCGACAGATGTTTGGGGAACAACACTCTCCGAACCGGTTGTAGATGGAACTGGTTCAATGATACAAGTGTTTACCCTCAGACTAGGATCAGTACTACTGTCCTTCGGTGGCTGCTGAACTTCTTCTGTAAAGGCAGGGATACCAGAAATGTTTGGAGTAACCGGAGTCTCTGATGTTGTTGGAACACTTGTTCTAACTTTACCAGGAGATTTGGAACCGGTTAAACGAGTTCGCTTTGTCCGTAATAGTTTTGATTCCAGAGACAAAGACGGTTGACTCGTAAGCCTCCGCGAACGATGGGGTTTCAATTGACTTTCTTCCACGATTGCGGATTACTCGATCAACTAAAAATCAAGGGGAAGTATGTTTCCGAATTAGATGAATTTTAGATGCTTTGACACAACTTGTTTTTTCAATTTTTAAGAGTTGAGAAAAAACAAAAGATGACTCTAGTCGCCTTCGATTTTTAATGAGCCTTAAGTGACAAGTGCTTAGATGGACCTTTTCTATTAAGGAGTCTGAAAAGGAATGAAAGGGACTGCTCTGGAAATCTAGGTAGAGGGATTACCAAACCAATCGCAAAACTGCAGAATACTTTTTACGGTACGGCAGTCAATCTTCCCGAATGCTGTGTTCAGTGCATTGCGATCGATAGGGCGACATACACGGCTTCCTATGGATAAAGGATTAAGCCTATTGTGGTCTCCCAAAATATACTCGACGGTACGTGGGAGCACAAGTCCGTACTGGCACTTATCGTCTCAAAGTGGAGGAATCACCCAACCATCAGTGAGAACAACAGTTACCAGGCTTTACGACGCCAGAATACGTCTCTAGCCTAGACTTCTAGATGTTGTGCGTTAGGTTCCAAAGCGTTGTTAGATTCATTAAATTTATTTTATAGTTGATCTTTCTTAAGAAATTTGCCTTTCAGGTTCACAGCGTGATGTAGATGTACAATTCCTAAAATGCAATCTAAGATGATAAACAGTCTTTTATCTTCTTTGTGCAATGAAAATCCTAGCTACTAAGGAAAGAGAGACAGTATTCTTTCACAAAGAGCAAAGAGCACACACTATATGCACTGTCCTAAATCAAACCAATCAAACAGTTTAAATGCAAACGCACATGCATGTATTTGTTTTCGGCTTTATTAGTATGTGAATGGTAAAAAGAAAGCTAATGCGCAAATCTGAATTACTTTTCAAGAGACAATTACTAACAAGTTTCTTTTCAAAATAAAAAATGGAGACAATCACAACATTTTACGATTCGGAAATGAATACTTGCTTTCGACACTAGAAAAACTACAAATTTAGACTAAATACAATAGCAATAGGGTAATTGACTATCAAGAGCAACCAAACTCTCTCCTATGACTGAAAACGACACTTGCGACACTTTCAAATTAAGGAACGATAGTACAATTACGTTACTTTTTGCAAAGGAGAACTGAAAATGACTCAAAAAATACACAAAAACATTTACAGTTATTTTGCACAATGGAGGCGGAATATCAACAAGGAAAGGGGTTTCAAACAGAGATATACTGATTACCAACAACAAAACTCATGAATAAAACTGAAAAGAATGAACACAGAAACCAAAACTGAGGAACAATGCCTAGTCTGATCAGCGCACCTGTAACACAGGGAACTTGAAATGCAGCACACTTACTACACTCGGGAAGTGCGCTGAATTTCAGATTCACAGAATAGAGCCTGCGCTGGGCCGGAGACGAGACTTTGCTTGGGTTCTGGGTCACAGTTTGCAATTCAGTTCAGGGGTTTTGGCCGAGCAAATGGTAATCAGTAAATCAACAATCAGGGGTAGATTTAAGGAGGTTCCAAGAGCTACCACGAGGGCAATTAGAGAGTTTGTGAATCAGTTGTTTAATTCATAAAAAAATCCCAGAGATTGACTGAAGCGGAATTTATCTACTTTGCATTTGCATAGAAAATGTAGTTCGAAAGCTACCTGGCTCGACTTCAGGCTCCGTCTGTAAGTTTATAAAATAAACAACAAAGAAGATAAACAAACAACCTGGTCTACGAAACCAGAGATTCTGGGTTCGATCCCCAGCGGAGTCGCCATTTTGTTACAGGGAAAAGTGTCTACACAGAACTGCTTATCCCACTAAGGTGTGGTAGCTACCTTAGAAACAAACAAAGTAAAGCTACTTTCGTTTTTCCTTTATGAAATATAGATGAGAGAATAACAAAGAAGACCAACCTCTGTCTTGCGCTTATCTCCTAGTTCGATTCCTCTCTCTCTTGATAGTCCTTCACTACTTGCTCCCTTGTACGCCCAGCTTCACAAAGTACCTCTAGGATCAAAGTAGCATAACACTATACAAGAATATGGATCTATAATCATAAACAATCTAGGATCAGATGTAAATTGACCATACAAAAGCATAAAACATAAATGACACAAGAGTATGGAGGAAAAACTTGAATAGCTTTTATTGATAATCAAGAAAGAGCCAAGGGAGTTACAACCAGTTGTTCTGACCCAGCATCATCCTCTTAGCAAGTAAGCCCTTCTTCACCTCATACAAAGCTTAGATCACCCAACACTATGATGTTGTCTCAAGAAACCAACAACATTTCCTTACAAGATGCAAAATTCCAGCCTCCCACCTCTGGATCTCTGGGATGAGAGATCTATATATAGATATTTGTAGAGGTGTGAGTCAGCTCTGGGTTTTTGATTAGTGTCTTCTCTCTGATAGTTCTTGATTCCACTTGGAGATCTCATTGATCTCTTACTCATCCTTGGGTGATTCTAAGAGTCAAGTGTCACAGGAGAAGTTTCTGGAAGATTCCATGATCATCCACCTCGCAAAATGTCTCCGCCACTTGTCTTTTCTCGTCCATCACACCCCATAGAAGGGATTTTTGAAATGCATCGCACTTCCCGTGTGTACAAGGTGCGATGCATCGCACCCTGGCTATGGAGCAAGTGAGATGATCCAGTTTTGACCAATTCTGAGTAGTTTTTCATGGAGAACTTGTGGGAGATGCTGTAATCAGTTGACCTTGTTCTTTTAGGGGTTGGAACAACACCTTTAGGGACTTAGGAGCCCTTGGTTTATGGACATTTTATGCTTGGGGTTGCAGTGCCCAAAAAGTCTATAACACCTGGGCTGAAAATCTTCATAGTTTCTAGGCTATGTAGAGATGGATGTCCTAAAGGGATTGTGCAATTTCTAGGAGAAATAGGTGACTATCTCCTAGGATTGCATAATTTCTGGGTTGATCAGTTGTCCTGGGTCAGACTGTGCAATTTTATCAAGGAAGCATGTATGACAGTATTGTGTAATTTCTGAGTCGAGTAAGCTGCCTAGTTGGATTTGTGAAATTTTTTCTAGATGATGGGTTGGTTTTCCCAGAGGTATTGTGCAATTTGTGGGAGAAGCAGGTTACTACTGCCCAGAATTGCACAATTTCTGGGCTGAGCAGTTGTCCTGGGATGAATTGCGTAATTTTTGGGAGGAAGACTATCAGGAAGAATTGCACAATTCTGGAGCCCAACTGTGTTTGTGCAATTTCTAGAGGGAAGGCTAGTTCCCCTCTAGAATTTCATAATTCCCAAGGGGAGCTGCTCAACCAGCAACTGACATTAAGTCCAGAAAGCGGTCTGTGAAGTGGGTGGAACAAGCTTGCATGCACAAGCTGAAAAGACTCTATTAAATAGATGAAGCTGATGTGCTTGACAATGCAATACACACTACTCAAGATGGTCGGTAGGGATGCTCCAAGAAAAATCTAAGGAAAAATTTTGGAGGGTGGTTGTAGTTGCTACAACACTTGGCGAAACACTAGTAGAACACTAACTCTCTGAATGGACCTTATTTGTGAAAAGCAAGTCTAACACCTCCGAAAGTATTATTTAGTTCTTTGATCATCTTGGTTTCCATACTTGCTTGATTGTAAGATGTAGCATCTGCCAAGCTCTTGGTCGGTTGACACATATTCCAAGCCAAGTCAACATAGTTGTTTCGATTGGGGTTGAGGGGTATATTAGTGCACAAGCAATATAGTCGTCAGAGTCTTAGTTTCATCTCTAGTGTTGCTCCACTACCAGTAGGCATGGATAGTACCCCGAAAAAGTCACGCAGCAACACAAGTGTCGCTGTGATGCCAGCTAGCCTGGTCAGTACCCTAGCAGGGTTACATGCATCACCTCTCTACGTAGGAAGCCTTTCTTTTCTTTTGCCTTATTCATTTTTCATTTTCATAATTGTGCATATAACTTATTCATTTTAGAGGCGGAAGAGGGATCCCGACTTATTGAGAGTAGAAGAGGTTGTTTCTTTAGAGAAGTAGTATATTGTATACCTCTGACGTTCCTATTAAGGTTTTCCCCCTCACCTTACTCTACTTTGACTGAGCTGGCAACTATTAACCCAAAAAAAGATGACTAGAGTAGGTGACACTAGTTAGCACGCAAGCATTGTGTTTTCACCAAGGTTCACTTCGAACAGTACGTATTTTCCATTGACGTATCATGGAATAAAAGTAACAAGTTCTTCATACAGAGGCAGGATGACAGACAACCAAGTAGTGATAGCTGCATAAGGCCTCTTATACTTTACCTAGCTTGTTTCAAGAGTCATGCATGGTTTCATGTGAAACTAACCTACGAACCAAACAAGAAAAAAAAAAGTGAAAGAAGAAGTAAATGGAAAAGAAAATTGAGTAAGAAAACAAACAAGCAGACAAAAAACATGCAAAGCAAGAAAGAAAACAAGCATACAAGCAAACAAACTGAAAGCAAACACTACTCCTACTCCTAAGCTAACGGTGCATGGGCTTGGACATGTGAAGTGATACTTCCAATGCAGCCACTTGCATATTGGTTGACCCATGTTGGTGAAGGATTGGTTTCCGAGCGACCCAGTTGTGCGAACCAGCAAACAAGAAAGATATAAAAATGAAGACAAACACACTTCAAGCTTAAATGTGTCCACAAAACATAAGTGAGTGCAAGTACATGAAATGTAGTCAGTGGACTTACCCTGATGTTGTGCGACACTACGTACTGTTGTGAAGCATACACATACTCTTGACTGTGACATGAAAGCAAACGAAAGAAACAAAGACAACTTGGATCATGCATGTGTGCTTGCAATGTAAGATTCCTCCAATGCATGAGTGATGGGATCATGCAGTTTGAGTGGAGGAAGTATGATCTATGTGTGAGATTGATGTTCAATGCATACAGATGAGTGATAAGGAGCCTCGGGTGATTGAATAATTTCCTAATCAGAAGTGAAACCAACCTCAGGACAACGAGGGCTTGACATAACCATTAGCTCGTGCTGAAGTGCCTTGACAGTTTGGGGTGTTTTGACTTCGTTGTGAGATAGATCATCATACACCGGTGGCTTTGAAAAATCAATTGCGATAGGATCATCATCGTGATTGAATACAAGAGTAAATGGATCATGATAGCTACGATCAGAAAAATCAACGATTTTATCGGCATCCTCATGATATGATAAATCAAACAAAGGAGTAGATGAGAATTAGACAAATACATCCTCTGTGTTTCCGGAAAAGGCATATGAAAAGTCAAGTGGATTTTCAATGAATAATTTATCCTCTACGATTTCGGATGATGGACTAACATCCAGTGTGTCCTGTGACTGATCAACAATGGGTACATCCATAGATGAAGGTACACATGTGAAATCATGGTTGTAAGGTTCACCAAAGATGTCAGGAAATTACAGAGGGGGCTCGGAAAAAAGGGAGTCATCCTTCGCTGAGTGTTGATTCTCAAGCTCCCATTCATACTCTTCATGAATGACAGTGCATGTTGGTTATGCAACACCAACTCCATTAATGTCTTGATCCTTGTTCACAACAAGTGTAGAGTTCGGAATGGAAGAACACAAGATAATATCATCCGGAGGATCATCCACGTATGAAGACAGAGGTTGTGGTACAGAATGCATATGACAACTCGACAGAATCACAACCAAATCTGAGCAAAAATTAAGCGAGGTGATGCTGGGAAGATGTGACAGTTGAATTGATGTGTGTGCCTGATCTCCTGAATCACTCTGCAGTGGTGGAGTTGTTTGATGAGGGGACGGCGGATAGTCACTTGTGACAGTGCCTGTATCCATCTGTGATTGCGAAATCCATCACTGAAGTATGCTGAGTGAGGCTTGGGCTCATATTTCTTCTTGGGATTGAGACATTTGATAAGGAAATACTTGAATCTGGCAATGAGATATTGAAACTTCATCTGGCTTCTCGGAGCTTGAAATTGCAAAACATGGAAGTGCTGCAAAAAATCATCAAGCGATTCATGAAAATCCTTCTATTGTTGTAACACTTTGTGGTCAAGATGTTGTAAATCAAAATTATGGAAAGTATCTTCAATGAGATCACAGAAGTGCTCAAGTGAGTGCATGCTATCAGCTGGTAGGTTGCACAACCACCGACGTGGGGATTCGTGAAGTGTGTATGCAAGTAGCAGACTCGTCTGTTCATTAGAACATCCATCTTCCTCATCAAGCATGGAAAGGAAGTCATGTAAGAACACATGCCAGACCACTTCGCCTTCACCATCATATGTGTATTTAGACAAGAGATAAAAAAACTCCCTCATGATGTGGACAAGTTCGGCATGCGAAAAACATCATGGAGGGTTGAGTGTGAAATATTCCATGATAGATGTGCAAAGGTTGAAAACAGGATGAAAGGACACAACTTGTCATCTATTCCTCCTTCTAGCGCTAGAAATGTTGACGGTTCTGGACCCGCCAACATGTCAGGGGATCTCCCTGGTAAGAAGTCCCAATTAGACCTGAAACCATTTGGTGTAGGAGTCCCAGCAGTGGGTCGTATGGTATCGCCTTGACCGCAGTTTCACACAGTGGAAAGTAATATGTCCCTATTGGTAGAAAGGGTGTGACATCTGTGGCGAGTCAAGGAAGGTGTGTGAACGGTTCTGACACATGGAAAGTGGTGTGAGTGCACCCCTTGGAAACCTGTGATAGCACGCGGCTTGGAAGGGAACACATGAGCAAATCTGCATCAAAAACTAGAAAGAAAGTTAGCTAACAATCCAAAGTGATGGTTAAACTAATCAACACATTTCAGTAAGATTCATACATACTTATACAAAATAGTCCATACATGCATGCGTAAGCAAACAAATACATATATCGTTGAGAGTAAACAAGATAGCTAGAATACAATATGACATATGCATGAAACATGCTAGCTCTATTATATTAAGAAGTGTAAGTTCCAATCATGCAATACATCCATGACCAAACACTAGTTCCGATAGTGGAACTTTACAGTCACTACCGCCTACTCCTCCAAAGAGATATACTAGCTTTGCATAGTGGAGAAGCCAAGGCTCGTTACAATACTGTCCAATCTTTCTCTAAGATACTCCTATTGGAAGCTTGGTTGACCAAAAGCCTCTACAATGAGTTATGAGGCACTATTTGTAGCAAAGGATGGGGTGGCCCTTGACATTCCCCTTTGTGGCAGTTCATCAACCCTCATGCCTCTTCATCTACTTTATGACTGTTACATCCAACTATCGACACTTGAACTTCCACTTGACAAGACGTTACATACAATCTGCATATGTACCCATGTGAGACAAAATGGCTTGAGCAACCCATGCAAGACATCACTAACACTCAGATCGTTGTTGTGAGACCAACTCTTTGACATCCTTATGATGGTCGATGGTGGAAAACTGATGTCAAGCTTGGTCGTTCGTGATGGTGTTCGTGCGCTCAATGGTGACATCTTGTTGAAATGAACTCTTGCCTCTGTTGCATCCGGGTACACTGATATGGATCCTCCATCCAACTTGTCTAATAACATGCGCATTGTTGTCCTGGGTGTGACCAGACTGGCAACATGTTGATGCATAGTGTCTACACTGATCTCGAAGCATGTGATAGTGGTCGTGCACATCAACTTTTCAAAATACATGTTTAGCTCTAGTTGGACTTGCTTCTTGTATTCACCTCGGTGAGTGTGCCAAATGGGTGGGATCACATGTGTGCATAAAATGACATGCATGCTGCTGAATTACCTTGTATGCAATCAACCTCACTACTCACCTTATCTACTCCATGCTAGCTGTTGGGATGGATCCATAACTTGTACAGGCGTAGTTTCATCTGCCTGTGCATGTTGCGCCCCCTATTTTACCTGTTCCTGCTGCAACTCATTCTCTTGTCTATGCAGCTCATGTTCTTCCTTGAGTTGTGACTTCAGGACATGCAACTCCTTCTCTGTTTTGTTCTCTGCCTTCGTGCGATATTCATGTCGCACCTTCACCTCATAGCCTCAATCTCCAAAGTTGCTTTTGTCATGAGTGGATCTGCTTTGAACTTGCAGCTTTGCTTTGCCTCTATGTTGTCAACAACCTTCCTCTTGCATTCATTGTGTGCAGGTGTGTTGCCTTCTACTGCTGCTAATGGTGCTACTTGTTGTGATGTCATTTCCATTGATCTTGATATCCTTGTCCATGAAAAACTTGATGTCTTCGTGGATAGGCAAGTTCATAGACACTTGACTGACTGCATCCCCAGTTGTGCTCTTAACAGTGTCTTTGACTCTGCTCTCCTGGAAGCCATTGTACTTGTGCTGCTGAGAGACAGACGAAAACCTATGATGCCTGGAGACATAGAAACACTCATGGAAAGAAATCTGTCAGTCGAAAACCAAAAAAAACTTGAGGACTGACTTGTAACATACATGTGTGATTGAATGTCAAGGTTGCGTGATTTCTGCCGGGAGGTCGGGAGACTGAATCCCCAAACTACAGAAGGCACAGTCTATGCTATTAGGAGGATGATTGACTACTAGAATTGTGCAATACATAGTCCATGTTGGCCTGCTGAGGAGTGAAACTGTGCAATGCGCAATTTCAGTCAGTAGTGACATGCAACGAGCAAACTGCATTGTGTAGTTTCTCAGGCCAACAAGAAACTGCCTCCAAGAATTGCTTAATGCAAGCCTGGAGGTCAGTGTTGGGCCAGGCTTGTGCAATTTCTGGAGGGAAGGCAAAGCCCCTACTTTCAGAATTACATAGTGCTAGCAGGGCAAGGCACGGTCCCGACCAAGGTAGTGCAGTCTGGCCGACGGGCGACTGAAACCATAAGAAGTATCAATGCATGGTGAGATCAGTGTAAACAAGAGTGAATGATAATACATGCAAACAACAAGTGAATGATTCAAAAAATGGGAAAGCATGCATATGTGTGAAGCGAGTTGCCGCAAAGACAACCATTCGTGCAAAAACAATGTCATGCATGCGACAACAGTGAGATGTGAACAAAACTAATACGGTGCTTCCACAAGCTAACATACATCAAAAAAACATCAAGCACTCATTGAAATCAAGCAGACGTCACTCACACAAAGAGAAACACAAAAAGCGACATAAACGCAATGTAAGACATGAAAAGCGAGCTTACCCAAAAACAACTGAGTTGAATGTGTCGACGATTACTAGATGCAATGTGGGATGTTAGAGCTGCAAGTTTGATGTAAGGAATGAGCTTTGCAACATCTTGTTGATGAGTTTCGACAAAATCGAGGCTGTGATGCGCATGCCACAAATCTAGGAAAAGCGACACTTGGCAAAAGGGTTTTGAAATGATCCTTGCATGTAACCTCTAGCTACTAAAAATATATCCCTGAATCAAGGGATGCCTTTGAATGTTGCCTTGGGAGAATAAGTCCATGCATGCAAATCAGTTTTTCTCAGTCCCGGAGGGAACTGGTCAACCTGAAGGCACATGTATCTGTGTGCGAGCCTAGGTTGAAAATCTTCATAGTTTCTAGGCCGAGCAGAGATGGTTGTCCCAAAGGGATTGCACAATTTCTAGGCTAAGCAGCTGTCCTGGGTTAGATTGCGCAATTTTATCAAGGAAGCATGTGTGACAATATTGTGCAATTTATGAGCCCATCAGGTTGCCTAGCTAGATTTGCACAATTTCTGCTAGTTGCTGCGCTGGCTGTCCCAGAGGGATTGTGCAATCTGTGGGAGCAACAGGTGACTGCTGCCTAGAATTGTGCAATTTCGGGGCTGAGAAATTGTCCTAGGATGAATTACGCAATTTTTGGGAGGAAGATTGTCAAGAAGAATTGTGCAATTCTAGAGCCCAACTGGGTTTGCGCAATTTCTGGAGGGAAGGCTGGTTCCCCTCCAGAATTGCGCAATTCCTAGAGGGAGTTGCTCAACCAACAATTGAAACTAAGTTTAGAAAGTGGCTTGTGAAGGGGGTGGAACAAGATTTCATGTACAAGCTAACAAGACTCTATGAAACAGATGAAGATGATGTGATTGATAGTGTAAGAAATGCTAAAGATGGTCGGTAGAGAGGCTAAAAAATGAAACTAAGGAAAATTTTTGAGGATGGTTGTGTTTATATTTTTTTTAAATATTGAGACCATATCGATAATGTAATCATAAGAATTACACTAGAAATATTTTAAAATTTAATAATTTATAAATTAATGATTTATAGAGTTTATTATGATTTGTTTATATAATTTAATTTATATAATTTATTTATTTAATTTGATTATTTTCGTAATACATTATTTTTTAGTAATTGATTTTATGAAGTCATTAATTTAAACATTGTATTACATTATTTTAATCATTTTAGAAAAAGAATTATTAAAGTAAACCCTATGCATTCACGAGGATATTAGTATAATTGTTAACCCATGTTCATTAAGATTTCTTATTTATTATATGTAAGAGTTGAATATTGATGTTTCAATCTTGTCCTATGATGTCCAATTTTAGGTGAAGATGAGACAGGTTGAAACATGTTTCACATAGTGTTGACATGTTAAAAAAACGTCTCAATTTGTATATTATCCAGTTATATTTAATGGGTTTGAGATGATCACCAAACATGTTAAAATTAGGGTTCTAATTTTAGCTTTTGACCTTAAAAGAAATTAAAGTTAAATATAATTTTAAAAAAGATAAATTATTTTTGTTAATTTCACTTTTATGCAAGTTTCCATCAATCACTAATACTAACAACCAATAAAACCAATGATGACACACTCTTGTTAACAAAATATTATGTCCTCCACTTTCTAGTTGACACATAAGGTTAAGCAATTTATATCTTCCAATAAGGTTAAGCATTTTATATCTTCCAATAATCATGTAAACCCATAAAAACAGATATTTATTGCATTTCTTTTATAATATCAACCTTCCTTTGACATAAGGTAATAATTGATAATAAATATATGTTTCTTACTTTCAATCTCTTCTGTCTTAAAGAACCATTGAATTTTGATATTTGTTATGGAATATTTTCAAAAGGGATAAAGCACTCTTAAAAAAAATGATCAATAAACTTATGAAAGAGAATTAATGATCAAATTACTAAGAAAAAACAGATAACAATAATAAATATATATAGTACCCAGAAAATTACTTTAAAAATCATAAAATAATAAAAAATATAAACTAGAGTTGCATCAATTTCTCAGTATCTTTACTAAACAATTCACAATACTATATATAGATGTTTAACAACATTATCTAATATTAATTTGCTAAGTCATATGAAAATAAATTGGCAATAAAACCATCAGCCAAAAGTCACCCAAATCCCGTAAAAGATACATGTTATGTCCCACCATGGTGTCAATATGTACTATTAACCTACATATAAAAAATATAACATGTATTTGACAAGCTCCCACTCATTAGACTCTGTGTATTAGGAACTATGCATATATAAAATGCATTTCTTAGCATAGTAATGATCATTGACTTCTTATACCAAGAGAAATTATCAATATGCTCAAGCCTCAACGATGAATCTACAACATTCTTAATGACATAAACCTTTTCCAATAATAAGTTATTTTCTTTAATTATATGTATAAAAGAATGATACTTCACATTAATAAAATTTATCAAAGCATCGTGAAAATTAATTTAATCATCCTTTGTATTATAAAAAAAGTGGTTAAATTAATTATATATTTAATATGTCAACCTGAGAAATAAAGGTAGTGAGAGATACCATGCACTATAGATATATAGTTTCGGTTTCTTCATGGTTTGTTTCTATAATTCTTCTGATAAAAGAAATGATATTGCAAAAAGTAGACACATTTGCTACCAAATAAGCACACTACATTGTGAATAAAGTAAATGTCTTTGTAAAAAGCGATTTCTGTATCTAATCTTATAGCAAAGTTAATGCGGCCTGACATGACCGTTCGATACCCAGATATAACATGCGCGCGGTGATGACTAGGGGAAAAAAACGACGTATTATATCGAGCTATCAAGCGGCCATGTCAGGCCGCTTTAACTTTGCTATAGGGTTGGAAATAACATTTCCCTTTGTAAAAAGGTAACATATTTCTAGAAATTTAAATACATAAATTAAAGTAATGATTATTTAATGTAAAGGAAATAAATAGAAATGTATCTAATTTAGCATACTCTAATGCTCATATATCTCTCTTTCTTATGTCTATAAGGTTTTTCTTTGTTCTATATGAAGGAGATATCCATACCTTTATTGATTTTTAATTACATTATGTTAAAATATTAAAAAAATGGAAATGTAAAGATTATTATTAAATCTTGCAAATAAATAATAGAATATTAATACATATATATGACAAAAATAATTAATATTATTATTATTCATAATGGATCCATACCTTTATTGATTTTTAATTACATTAGGTTAAAATATTAAAAAAATGGAAATGTAAAGATTATTATTAAACCCTGCAAATAAATAATAGAATATTAATACATATATATGACAAAAATAATTAATATTATTATTATTCATAATGGATCGTTAATACAATATTCATGGAATGTACTTTTCATTCTTCCTCTATTCTTGTTTTGCGACTCCTTTCCTCATGCATTTTATTTTTTATATTTTGTTGCTTTCCACAAATACAATATCTAAATATTCTCGTTTAAAGAGAAACTAATATAATAATACTCTACGATTATTTGGAGTAAAAATATAGTCTAACCACGAAAATATAATCCAATTATATTAGTCGGAAACATTCCAACTAAATAGAACTACATAAGCAAAATGATATTATAAATGACTTTACAATATCAAATCTAATTAGTTTGTGGTCAATTCCAGCTCATATTATTTATTAATTCCAGGTAGCTATTACTTATTAATATCCCAAATAATAGTATCTGTAATTTAATGGATTGGTATTTTAATTAATATTATTATCTTTTAATCATCTATTGTTTTTTTAAAATATTTTCAATAAATGTTTATATTAAAATTTTTTCTTTTTATTATCCGTATGGGGTAGCTCAAGTGGTAGTGGCGGTGGAAATGAAGTTTCATTGAATTAGAAGTCTTAGGTTCAAATCTTGTACTACCTTCCCCCCATAGTGGAGTGAATAATGGACATGTAAAAACACGAAAATCGGAGAGTCCTACCAAGCTTACAAAAAAAAATCTCTTTTTATTACAAAATGAAAGTGAATTATTTATTAAGATGTACACTATCCATCATTCAAATGGTAATGATAATAATAAAATATCACAAATGGTATAAATAAATCATCCTTGTATTCTTTAGAATAATGCTAAAAATATACAATAGTTTGGGCTCATTGTCTCCCCCCAATTGAAGATCTTTTTGGTCACACAAAACCAAACATGCTTACTTGATGCAGTTCCTTTATAACTTTTCAATTTGATGTGTCACAAAATTACCATTTTTGATTTTCAATTTGATATCAATTTTTCATTTAATTTTTACTTTCAAATTTTTCTTACATGGAAAATAAATTATCAACATTCGATGTGGATCCTTTATTGTTTTTGGTACTATTGAAAATATATCTAGAATAAATATCATTGTATTCAATTTACAACATATCTTTGAGGTGTGTTAGACATACAAATCTTGTCTTGCAGACAAGACAAGATCTCCCTAGACTCAATGAATAAATATAATAACAAATAAACAAACCAATAAATATTTCTCTAGGTTCATGTTTATTGAATCATAAATGAGAGTAATGGAGTATATAATCCATACCTTTTAATCGAAATACTTATTAAAGATCCTTGCTATGATTTGATACAACCTTTCAATGCTCAAAATCCAGACCTACAAACACACTAACAAACACAGGATCAAATGCATATGATATATAAATGATTCAGTACAACCTATACTAGTGATCAAGGAGACTAGTACCCAATATCGTAACCAGTGGACAATGAAAGTAAGCATACAAGATGTTAGATCCAATGGAAAATATAGTGGGAAAGAAATACTCTTTTGTATTATAATTGAATGAAATGGAGAGATAGAACCTAGCCTTGATGTTGGAAAATCTCATTCCAATAATCTCCAATCCTCCATTAAGTGAAAAGCTTTTGGCCTCAAATTGATAACATAAGTTTACATAAAAAACCAACCCCTTCACCTCTAGTCTGTAGTAAATTTATAAGATAAGAGGAGAGGGTTAGAAATCCTCTTTATAAGGATTAGATCCACAAAGATGGGGATTAGGGTTTCATAATGAGAGGGAATAGATTCATGAACCATGGGATGGGGCCCAAATAAGTAGGGGCTAGAGTCCTTCTTGTTGGTATAATATTCCCCTACAAGGCTTCTAGAAATTGCTTTTTATTTTTACCTATGTTAAAAGGATGTCACAATTTTTAATGGAAAAGATAACGACAAATAGCACATGCTACAATGATTGGAACTATGTTTGCACAAATAGTTGCTAGGAAAAGTGCAACACTACTTGAAATTAAGTTTTTTAGCAATATAATCCAGGATTCTTGTTGTTTTTAGAATGATTTTACTTCCAACATTGTAGGGGATCGATTACAAGAGTTCATCGGATAGTGATAGATATGGATTTACGATCATTTTCCTAATGGTGACAAAATGACGTGTAACATATTGCTCCCTAAAGTGTAAAATTGTCAGAAAGGGTGTTTAAGGATTGAAGCGCTTTATTATACAGAAGTTTGCATTAGAGACCAGATGGTTGGAGACCTAAAATAAACAATCAAGGATTATAATACAATATATTCATATAATCGTGATTGAGCTAGGAATTCCCATGCTCAGAGTACAAGTATCTCAAAGAAAAAGTATGGAAATTTACAAAGATCCATGTCAATAATAGACTTAGTATGGATACAACCATCAAATATGGATCTATATTACAATCATGAATATTTAAAAACTCCACACAACCTGGATGAATGAAACTAGATCTAGGGTCTTGATCTTCATCCATATCAATCCATAGTACAAATCTAACCATGTGAGTGAATGTATCGAAGTCAAATATGGTAGAAACAACTTGATTACTAGTAAATGATGCGAACTGTTAAGAGGTGCGAGAGAATCCACCAATAATGACAATGGTTCTTAAGGTACTCCAGTACAATCTACGTGGTGTGAATAAATGTCTTGAGGCATGCAGGCTCCAGGGTATTGAAGGAGGTTTCTATATAATGAGTTGAAGTCGGTAGGAAGTGATCCATCGCAGGAGGACCTATGACACAAAACTCATGTCAAGTTTTGAAGAACAAATTTGGAGTGATTAAGGTGTAACAACCCGGTGAAAATTTCACGTAATAAAAGTTAATAAAGGAAAAATAATAACCACAGTTGATGGGACACTTATTCCAAGTTGAATGTTGGGAAATTGTTAGGTCCCTATACTACAAGTGTAACCGCTTATTATTAATAGGAAACCCACTTATTATATTGTTGTGCCCATGTAGTCCCCATATGGTTATTATTGTTCCCCATAGAAGCCCACTATTGTTATTATTGTGCCCTTACATTATTATTGTTATGTCAGCTCTGATTATATTATGACCCCTTAAACTCCTATATATAAAGGAGGTCTTTTCATTTGTATCATTCAAGAATTGTTCATTTGTGTAATGTAAAGGAGGTTTCCCCCTCCAAGAGGCTGATTCTTAAGTCTTTGATCTATCTTTTCTTCCATTTTGTGACCTTGTTGCATAAAATTTAGTATCATAGCTTTAGATTCTAGGGTTTCGATGATCCAAACACATCATCGTGGATTTTTCGCTATAACGTTTTTTTTGCGACATTTCATAAGCTAAACAAAAAAACCCATTTGAGTTGAAATCTCTCTGAACCTTAGGTCCAAATTTCAGATCTTGGCTCTCTATAGTTTCAACGATATGATCCGAGGAAGTTAGGGTTTTTTCAGGATCCCGAATTATATGTCAAACAAGTGACTTGGGGAAAATCGTCATAGCTTTCTTTCTGAGAATCAAATTGAAATTGCGTAAGAAGTTACAAAAACAGGATGACCTATAGTTTTCTGTATATAAGCTTCAGGGCCTAAGGTCGAAACTGTGACACGTGGCACTCCGTACAAGTTCAATCTATTAAAAAATTATATAATCAGGACATCTTGGGAGATTGGGCATAGATATTTCTTGGAGAATCCAATTTCGATCAGACTAGTGGAATTGCAAAGAGTACACAGAGGGATACCCAAGTCACAATTTCAGACCATGGAGATCTGAAATTTTAGAGATATAATAGATTCAAGATCGAGATCCTAAAATCAAGAAAAGGAAATATGAGGAAGTTTTATGGCAAGGATCCGGTAAATTGGATATTATAGATGGAGCAATATTTTCATATACATGATGTACAACTGCTACAAAAGGTACATATTGAATCTTTATATTTAGAACCAAATCAATTTGTATGACATAGAGAGCTTTATTCTCGTAAACCACTTATCACCTGGTCAATTTTCACGAAGGAAATGATAGCACATTATGAGGATACAAAGAGCAACATTGATAAATCTCAAACAAAAGGGTTCAATGGAAGAGAACATTGAGGGATTCAAAAAATTGAATATAAGGGTAAATGATATTCTAGAGAAGCAAAGGATTGATGTCTTTATAGGGAATTTAAAGGAAAACATTCAACATGAGGTTCGTCTTTGGGAACCTGATTCATTGGAGAAGGCATTCAGGTTGGCAATAAAAATTGAAAGCAGAATTATGGAAACAAGGAATCCTACCACTCACAACTACAAATATGGTAGTGTTTTTGCTCGTAGCCTTCCACAACCTACAAGGTTTACACCACAACAATTGGAAGAAAAAATAGAAAAAGGGCTTTGTTACAGTTGTGATAGCAAATACACTAAAGGTCATAAGTGTGTTGAGAAGAAATTATTTTACATAGATTGTGAAGAGGAGGAAGAAAAGGATCAAGAATCATCAAAAGAAGGGATATACACCAGAAACCGACACTAGAGAAAGAAGAAATGAATTTGACCATATCTTTTAAAGCATTTGCAAGAATTACCACTCCTCAAAATCTCAAGATAGAAAGACATATGAAGAAGAAAAAGGTTCAAGAAGCGAAAGATCACATCGAGCATCAAGAAATGAATCTGACCATATCTTGTAATTCATTGGAAATAATTACCACTCCTAAAACTCTCAAGATGGAAGGACATATCAAGAAGAAAAAGGTTCTAGTAGTGAAATATCACATCGAGCATCAACAACAAGTTCTCCAACTTTTAAAGGATAACCCCACTTTGGTGCAGAATCGAATGAAACAATAGGGACATAAACATCACATTGAAAGAAGTTTTGATATAGGCGATTGGGTATTTTTACGAATACAACCATACAGACAAATGTCCCTCAAACAAGCTAAGAAGGATAATAAAGTATCACCAAAGTAATATGGTCCTTATAAGGTGCTGCAAAATATTGACACTATGGCATACAAATTGGAGCTTCCTGCATCTTCCCGAGTACCCCTAGTTTTCCATGTTTCATGCTTAAAGAAGGTTATAGGTGACAAGCTCTTAGTTCAAACAATATTGTCTAAACTTGACGAGAAGGAAAAATCACATTGGAACCTAAAGTAGTCACAGAAACAAGAACCTGATAGCTACGAAATCGATCAATTTCTGAGTATCTCATCAAGTGGAAGAACTTACCCACTGAAGATTCCACATGGGAGGACAAGAATTTTATCCAGAAGTATCCAGAACTACTCAAGTGTTGAGGGCAACACTTTTTGAAGGAGAGGGGCATGTTAGGTTCCTATACTACTAGTGTAACCTATTATTGTTATTAGGAAACCCCCTTATTATATTGTTGTGCCCATGTAGTCCCCATATTTTTATTATCGTGCCCCATAGAAGCCAACTATTGTTATTGTTGTGCCCTTACATTATTATTGTTATGTCGGCTCTGATTATATTATGACCCCTTAGACCCATATATATAGAAAGGAGGTCTTGTTATTTGTATCATTCAAGAATTATTCATTTGTGTAATGTAAAGGAGGTTGCCCCCTCGAAGAGGCTGATTCTTAAGTCGTTGATCTTTCTTTTCTATCCTTTTCTGAGATGGTTTCATAACAAAAATACATCCTAGTGTGGGTGTTCATTGGTTTATTATGGCTAAGGAATTTGGAAAAGGAAATGGTTAAGGCTTTGGAAAGACAAAATGACATTTTTGGAACATTTATTTATTAAAATAATGGAAATTAGGGGAAAAGGAAGGTGAAAGGTCATAGGTTGCATGTGAAGAGGAAAATGAAGGAAATAATAGAAAAAGAAGAAAATAGAGGCCTAATTGATAAAAAGGCTTATGAGGATCAATTTGTACCTTTTTTCAGTTCAGTTTTTGAGCTCTCTCATTATTCTCTCTCTCTCACTCTTGGACACTTAGAGTTTTATTGGAGCACTTTGGCATTGGATAAAGAAAGGAAAACAAGGCAAGAGGAAGGAAGGATCAAGCAAGGAAGATCATGATCAATCATCTACAACAATATTCTTTGCAAGTATCGATTTGCATGTCTATCTTCCTTACTATATTTAGGATGCATGGTATTGAGTGTGGTTCTTTGTTGTCATGGCATGGGTTTTTCTAGGCGTGAAAATGTTTTTAGCTTAGCCTTGCCATTTCTGGATAGCCATGGTGTGATGGGGTTCTCATGTTTTGGTTGAAATGGATTTCGGATGGATTCACAGAGGAGTGAGGTGGATCTCTGAATGATATAAATAATGGCCTAGTAACCCCCTAAACTAGACTGTGGGTTGCAGTCAAGCCAGATTTTGTGTTGCCTCGGTGGGCCTAGGAATCCTCGATAGGTGAATGGCAGGATATACGGTAAATCCTAGAGGTGGTTTCCATTAATTAGGACTAGGAATCCTTTCCAGTGAATGGTAGGTGATCTGAGTATGGGAATGATCTTGTAATACATCATAAGTATAGACACATGTAGACACAGTATGGGTGCAGCCATCTGTTTATGAATAGTCCACAATATAATGAATACAAAATTCCTCGCAGCCTGGATTGCGGAAACTAGATCCAGGGTCTTCATTTCTACTTCCCGAAACAATACGATTCTATCCATGCAAATGAATGTGTTGGAGTCGAACATGGTAGAAACCACTTGATTACTAGTCAATGATGTAAACTGTTAACAAGTGTGAGAGAAACCACCAGTAATGTCAATGGCTCTCAAAGTACCCAGTATAATCCATGAGATGTGAATAGATGTGTTGATGTCAAACATGTCACGGAGTCCTTTGATCGAAGGTCAATGATGCAACCTATCGTCGAAGGCGAGAAACCTGCCATTGAGGCATGTAGATCCCAAGGTACTGACGATTTCTAGATCATCTTTCTAGATAATGAGCTGAAGTCGATAGAAAGCGATCCATCGTAGGAAAGCCTACAACACGAAATCATAGATCAAGTTGAAGAAATTTAGTTGCAAGGACTGACTCAGGGATGGTCAAGATGGATGACAGATATTTTGCAGATGAATGGCTTATTGGCACTGACCTCTTGAACACATAAAGACACAGCAGATGGTTTGGTGACAATTGACCCAAAGTTAATACCCAGAAATTGGCTGAAGACTTTCAATGTGGTTTGATCAACTGTTAGGCAAAGGATTTCCCAACCCAGGTGAATGAAAGTGTCGTGTTCAAGAGTGGTTACAAAGTATGACAAACAGGCTCATTTTTTTCTCTTTTCCCCCACCATTTCTGCCAAGTACCTCTTTATTTTTGACAAGCTTGAGGAGGATAACATTTGCTTGATTATAAGCTCATCCTTCGGATGAGTCCAACTTAATTTAAATTCGAACCCTAAGAAGGAGTGGTCCGTTCCTGTTTGTAATTGAACAGGTCCTTCACTGTTAAATTTTAACGAGTCCAGTATAGGAGAAACTCGACGTTTTTCAATTTTAGAGAGCCTGAAAAAACTTAAGAAGACTCTAGGGTTGACCTTTTTCGTAAATTTGTGTCTCCAAAGCCCAAAAAAGTATAAAATAATACTTGAGAGAACCGCTTGATCTTTACGACCAATGAGTACTTTTAGTAATTAGTGCCTCTGATCCGAAAAAGTAAAAAAGCGATCAATGACACATCGTTTTATAACCAATATTGAATTTGAAACGACAAAAATCCGGCAATCTTTTCATGTTTTTACGGTCAGAAAAATAGCTGTAAGTGGACCGTATTTTTAGTTCCATTTTAACGAGTTTAAAAAGAAAAACTCAGCGACCTTTTCATGTTTTAGGAGTTAGAAAAGAGCTTAAAGGTGACTCTAATGTTTTTTCGTTGAAAATGACCGATTTCGCCTGAAAAATCCGTTATCCTAAACAAAAACTCAAACATTACTCATACCTGTTTAAAATGGATAAGAATTCTGCAAAATTTACCTTTCTAAAGTGAAACATAAACAAATTTACAATTCATTTATTCAAAAAACTTATAAAAAGGGCTTTCGTCAATTCATTTTTACCATTTGAGATTTGGGTGAGAAAATAGTGCTTTTGGTCAGAAACTTCCCGTGAAGATTGCGGAAAATCCATCCGTCGGAATCGAGCGCCGTCTCCTCCAGGTAATCCACATCATCCTACTCTTCAATTTTATCCGTTTCAAATCATTTTTTAGGGTTTTATTTCATTTTTTAGAGGATTTTTAGGCTAGAAACCCGCGCGCGGGGGCCCGCAGGCATAACACAGGTAGCCCGCGGACCCCGACTTTTTCTCAATGGGGAAAAAGTCAGGGGTCTGCACCTGCCGTGAAGGCAAGGTGCGGACCCACGCACTGTCTCTAATAGAGAGGGTGCGGTCCCCGCAGCAAGGGTTTTTAACCCTAAATTTCTCAAAATTTACCCAAACAATTCAATTTCTTGCATTCTAATTCGCCTTTTTGTTGGATGTAGAGTATACATCATGCTTGATTGGCGAGAACGGGAGCATGAGGATGTAGATCTTGGCGCGTTAAATCACCAACCTTCGATCGATGCATTGAAGGCATGCGGCTTGTACAAATTCTGGGCCATACCTGGCATGATGGCCTAGGTGGACTTCTTGCAGTGGCTGGTAGACAGGTGGAGCATACAGGACCAGTGCTTCTTCATTGGTGGCCACCAGCTCGAAATTGAGCCAGTAGACATATACTTTTTGACTGGTTTTCCTAAGAGAGGCGAAGACTTGACCCTATTCGGGACTAGGCCAGGTGCCCAGTTTGTCGATAGCCTCTGGCTAGAGTTCTGCAACAACTAGACTAGAGACAAAGGGATAGACATCAAAACCATATCCCGTCCTGAACTCATGGTGATCGCGTTTACTGTTACTAGGCTCTGTGGGAGCGCCGCACTACATATAGCCACTGGATCCCAGATGCGGATGGCAGTTGACTGCTTTCGAGGCACCATCTTCAACTGGTGCGATGCTGTGTTGGCTAATGTAAAAGGCCAACTGACTAGAGCCAAGAACGGACAACTGAAGACCTTTGGATATGGTGCTTTAGTTGTGAGCTTTGGTCTGGAGAGGGTCCCAATGTTGGTCCCGCAGCACCTCACTATTGGAGTCGGACTTCCTCGAGAGCCCAAACTGATGCGATGGGTTGCAGTTGTGGCCCGTCATCCTGACGAGGGGACATAGGTCGTTCGATTCAAACCTGAGTATTTCCATTGGTTGGAAAACTAGGTTTTTGCTATTCAGGACTTTCCTTATGCTGGGGTAGATTTTCGCGGTGACCCAGACATGGCTCTTCCACCAGGAGAGAAATGGGATGACTCAGGTAAAATCATTTTCAACATTTTCCTATTTTAATTTTTTTTGTTTTTATCTCGTCCCAAAACTGATAGTAAAAGTTTCAAATGCAGATGTGGGTCCACAGCGACCAGCCGCTCTCCGGCCTTATGAGAGGAAACAACCAGCTGTAGCGGCACCAGCCCCACAGGACGAATCAACAGAGACCTTGGCCGAGTTGGAGAGCCATCTAGAGCGTCTGACAGGAGACATTCCAGAGACCGACATAGATGACATTCCTTGTCGACTACAACGCTATGTGATTGGGGTCCTAGGACCTTTTAGGAGGTTCCTTTGTAAGGTGGCCCGTAAGTGGTTTCTTATCGAGATCTTCACCAATGATAGGATGATTGCCTATTGTAGACACATATGACATTTTTGATTTTTGTATATCATTTTTGCCGATCATAAGGTGTTTTTCAACCTATGATCGAGGACGATGTATATTTTGACACACTCCTATATTATATTATATCACTATTACCGGCTTATCTTGTAAAACATGTTATGGAATGCTTTTAGATTTACATGTATGATTATTGCAAATGTCTACTTAACATTTGAGAAGAAATTGCATCTGCTAATGTATTTAAAGATCTTGGAATATGCTGATATTCAATATAATCAAATTCACGTTCCAAGAGATGCACTCTCAAAAATAATCTCAATAACACTGGATTTCTAATGGCATATACTCTATTAAGCTGTAATACAACGAGTTCAGAATCTAACCTCACTATCAAAATCCGAATCCCAAATGAAATAGATTCAGATAATAACTCAATCACTGCACTATACTCTGCAATGTTGTTCGTTGTTTGACCAAGGCTTACCCCATGCATAGATACCAACTCGTCAGAGGGCGAATAGATAACCCAAGCTGCGGAAGAAATGTTCCATGTATTACGACAAGCACCATTAGCAAAACCAATGTATGTTTGGAGAGGCATGGACATCTGCAATATCAAGAGTAAAACCAAGATAAGCAGGAATAATGAAGAAAAACACTCTCTAAGCTAAGCACACTTCTAAAACTAAAACACACCAACTAGAAAGAAAACTAACCTAACTAAAAAATCTCCACACCCATATTTTAAGCATAATACCTCTTCAGGTAAAAACCATTTCTAGGTTTACCTAAAGAGTCCCCGTCAAAGTCTACCAATTCATAGGCCCCTTTTGCTAGCTTTCACTTAACAACATAGGGACCATGCCACATAGGAACAAATTTTCCAACGCCTAATTTATCATTAGCTTGATCGTACAATAAGACTAGGTCTCCTTCCAAAAAATTTCGAGGGGTCACATTTCGATCATACTGAGCTTTAATAAATTTTGCATGAGTTTCGATTGCCAATGCAGCATCACGTCGATTCTCATCTAGCTGATCCAAGTATAACAAACGTTTTTCCTCTTCGGAAGTGGCTGGAAGTAACTCGATGGCCATTTGCAATGACGGGATTTCGCATTCAATGGGTAACACAGCTTCCAGACCATAAACTAGTTGGAAAGGAGTGAACCCTGTTAACGTTCTTACCGAGGTTTGATACGCCCAAAGCGCTGAAAATAGCATGTTATGCCAATTCGACCGATGAATCCCGATGATTCGTCGGATCATGATGACTAGAACTTTGTTGATGGATTCAACCAGACCATTAGCTTGTGGATAATAAGGAGTTGAACTATCGTGACGCAAGCCAAGCTGGCCTGTAAGTTTGACAATCATCATAACGTTTCGAAAATGATGCCCATGATCAGTGATAATTGCTTGTGGAACACCAAACCTAGCAATTATATGATTGAACACGAAAATTGCAGCTGTTTTGCCATCTGCCTCAAATGTAGGCATTGCCTCGGCCCACTTGGTAAAATAATCTACCGCAAGGATGATATACGCATGCCCCCTGGCTGAGTGAGGGTTACATGTAATAAAATCGATACCCCATTTTGCAAAATGTCCGACGGCAATTATAGGGTGGAGAGGAGCAGGTGGAGTGCGCATCTTTCGATCAAAAATTTGGCAGTTGTGGCATTTTCAGACCGCGTTAATACAATCTTTAAACAAGGACGGCCAGAAGTAGCCAACGTGCAATATCTTTTGGGCTGTGGCATACCCAGACATATGACCGCCACACGCTCCATAGTGACATTCATTTAGAACCCTTTCATCTTCCTCATGAGTTAAACAACGTCAAAAAATAGAGTCCGCCCCACGGTGATAAAGAGTATCTCCAATAATTCTGAATTGTTGGGACTGGAAACATATTTTTCGACGTTTTGACCTTGAAATTTCTGGCCAAAAGGATTGGGTCTGGAGATAAACGATGATATCCCCATACCACGGATCTAAAGTGCTGATTAGAAACAAGGATTCGTCCGCAATGGGCTCCTCTGCCACAGTTTCTGTGTCAGTACGCGGGAAGTCACACATTAACTCCGCAAAAACTAAATATTTCTTCGACTTAGACTTTTCAAATTCCAAGTCGAACTCCTGCAGGATCACAATCCATTTGGAGTACTTGCCCCCTAGCAATTGCTTGGTCAAAATATAGATCATAGGGTTGCAATCAGAAATTACTGTAGTTTTACGTAGTAAAATGTAATGACGAAAACGTTGGACAACTTGAACAACTGCCAATGCCAATTTCTCCACATGTGAGTATTTTAGCTCAGTTGGATTTAAAGTTCGACTAAGGTAATATATCACATGTTCAGTACCGAATTCATCTTCCTGAACTAACACCATTCCAATGGTGGAATGGGAGGTGGCGAGATACAAGAAGTAGTCCTGGTTGTAGTTGGGAGGATGCAATAACGGTGCATGGGTCAACGCGTGTTTTAGTGCATCAAAAGATTTCTGAGCTATCTCATCCCAATAGAATGGAGTATTCTGTTTCAACAACCGGGTAAAACCCTTTGTAACCTCGGCGTAGTTAGGAATGAATCGTCGTAAAAAGTTTGCTTTCCCTTGCAAACTTTGGAGTTGGCGAAGACTCGAAGGAGGAGGCAATTTGACAATAGCTTCAACCTTCAAGGGATCGACACGAATGCCGACTTTCGAAACAACAAACCCCAGCAACCGACCCGTTTCTATACAGAAAACACACTTGTGTGGATTCAACCAAATCCGATAATGCCTACACCTCATAAATATTGCTCGTAAATGGATGAGATGATCCGCTCGATGTAATGAATGAGTAGGAAAATCATCGAGATAGGGTTGCACAATGTGCTTGATGTCATGAAACGCATAAGACATGGCCCTTTGAAAAGTTGCCCCGACATTCTTGAGCCCAAAAGGTAATTTGCAATAAGCAAATGTCCCCCATGGACAAATGAAAGCCGTTTTTGGTTGATCGGCAGGTAGAATATTGATTTGATTGTATCTAGAAAAACCATCCATGAAGGAGAATATTTCGCTACCGGCACAATCATCAATGATTTGATCGATATAGGGAGTTGGATAATTGTCCTTTGGACAGGCTCGATTAATGTCTCTATAATCGATACATATTCTTATTGTCCCTTGCTTTTTGTTAACCAGAACAATATTCAATACCCAATCCGTTAACAGAATCAGATAAATGAAACCTGCTTTGAGTAGTTTTTCAACTTCTGCTTTAATAGCAGCAGTTTTTCTCGGGTAAATCTGACGCAAACGTTGCCGGACGGGTTTAGCATCCGGGTAAGTTTTGATTTCATGAACAACAATTGCGGGGTCAATTCCTGGCATTTCCTCGTATGACCAGGCAAACACGTCACAGAATTCTTGAAATAGGGCCTTATATATTTGAATTTCATCAACGAGGCACCTATATGAATGTTTTCAACAATTATAGGCTTAACCGAAATGTCAATAGGAATAGTTCGAGAAATGTTTCCCAAATTTAACTCTGAATCAGGATTTTTCATTGGATTTTGAGGTTCCTTGACATATTCAGTCGTAAAAATTGATGAAAAATCATTTTCAAAACGATCACTCTCGGGTAAAAATGAAGATCTATGATGGAGATCTTCCCATGGTAAATCATCGACACATAGGATTTCACGAATTTGCTCATCAGTGTGAACAAGTTCAGAAAATGTTGTTGAATCCGAGTTTGATGTGAAAAGTGATTCCTCATGGACCACATTCATTAAGTCAATTTTGGTTGAAGATGGGTCGGAAAACGACTGCATGGCCTGATACACAATTTCATATGGACTCAAAGGCATAACATCACCAAATGAGTCTATCTCAGATTCAGAAGGTACAATCCAAGGATCATCATAAACAATGGTGTCTGACGAAATAATATGAATGGCTGCAGTAGAAGATGATGCGTTGATAGGAGGAAAAGGAAAAGTTCCCAGTAAACCAACATCTTTGACTAGTCCTACTCCAACATCCTTATACGGGATAGTCGTTTTACCGACATGCTGAATACTTTCAGAAGAGGCTGGGTCGGATGAAAAGTAAGTCAGCTGGTCCATAGTTACGATCTTTCCATTATGAGGGAACTTTATAAGCCGGAAGACCGATGAAATGACAACTATCATAGCGTAAGACCAACTACGACCCAAGAGAAGGTTGTAATCTAGAGGGGCATCAACCACCTCCACATCTAGATTAACAGTTTTACCTTCAACCCCTATAGGTAGATCCTATAGAATGCCAAAAGGATGAAACCCACGACCATCAAAGGCCTTTAGAATTGTTGGGGATTGATTTAGCGAAGGAGAACCAAGCGATCTCCAACACTGTATCAACATAATACATGTTGAGACTCCCTCATCAATCACAGTCTTGTAAATAGGTCTGTTTTTGACTAACACTAGGATCTGGAAAGCCATTTGATGAGGTAAGCACGGTGTACTATTTTCTAGATCGAAAATTATAAGGTTCGAGTCCTGAACGTCAACAGCTCCTATAGCCGACAATAATAATTTACGTTGTGCTGGACATGATTGCAGCACTTCCAAAGCCGACATTGCTGAAGGTGAAACAGCTAAATCTTCAACAATGTTATAGTTCTGAGCCGCTCTCGCATGTGGATTGAAAGCTAACTTTCGAAGTATACCCTTGGCGGGTGGTTTGATTACTAAGTCTGGGTTAGGTTTCTCGATCTGTAGTGGATCGGAACCGGGAGCTGAGGTTGATGGGTTAGAATGAGAAGATTCTGCTTCTTTACCATCAACAAGAATTTTACTACCATAATCATGCGATCAAGTCACAATCCTAACATGGGACATCATCAGTATGGGTTCTTCATTGGCATTTGAGGAAGAAACTATCATCTTACTGTCTTGACTTGGAAAAGGATCCTTCAAAACAGTAGGTGTTTGGGAACCTTTGATAATCTTCACACCCTCTGCATGATGAGGGCAGTCTCTTGTAAAATGCTCTTCGTCACAAATGAGACAAGGGTAACGAGGTTTGCGTTTCTCATCATTTGATTCCGCTTTTTCTGGTTTCTTTTTTGAATTTTTATCTGTTTTATTTTTCTTCTTCCCTTTCTTCTTACCGCTGGATTTTGATTTAGCTGTAGATGACTCTACAACATGAATATTGGCGGAAATCTCCGCGAAAGAGTCTCCTGTCGGGGAATCTGGCAAGGTTATGATAGGAGAATAATTCTTTGAAGACTTCTTCTTACTTTTGGTGTTAATTGTACTAATCATACCATCAGCGACATGAGACCCTGAAGGAGCTGCAGCAATTTGATTTTGCTTAGGAAGATCGGGGATTTTCTCGTGTAACGTACCTGATTGAGTATAAACTAAGTCAAGGTACTGTGCTTGAGCAATTACTTGCTCCTCAGTAACGGCTCCGGCCTTAGCTACATCCTCAGTGATCTTTGGCAATAAAGATTTTACAAACCATTCATCTAAGATCTGATCCGGAATAAAAACCTTCACTAAACGCCGTCGACGTCTCCATTCATGAATGTGATCTGAAATATAGGTGGACGTTGATTGCTTTAATGATGTTAATAAGTCCGTGCCATTGTCATATCTGACGGGAAACTGAAAATGAGTTAAAAACGAAGTAGCTAACTGACTAAAGGTATAAAAAGTGGCTTGCGATAACTCAATGTACCACTTGGCCGCAAGACCAATTAGAGTGCGCTGGAAAAGCCTTAAACGGATTGAATCATCTGAAATGGAATTAGATGCACACCAGAGGTGATAAGTCATCACATGGTTCGACGGGTCCTCTCCTGATTTGCCTTCAAACTTAGGAATATCACTAGGCAACTTATTCAGCATTGGTGGCCAAAACGGAAGATAGTTAATGGGATCGTTCGTTAGGCGCGACAAGTCAGGCAAGTCCAAAGTGTGATAAATGGTAACTGACGATTAGGGTCCCTAAAACTCTGGGTCATGAGACCAGCCCCAAGAGGAGGATATCCAGGATAACTAGGAATTGGGATTCATTTGGGATATTGTATCCTCCCGGAAAACCAGGATTAACCGGACCGTACTGAGGTTGTTGATATGTATACATAGGGTACGGTTGATACTGATAGACTGGCTGCTGCACAACTGGACCGAATTAGTACTGTCCCTGGTACGGTTGATAAGTAAATTGAGGTTGACTTGTGACAACCGTACTTGAACCAGGTTGTCCTGCAGGCATCTGAACCGAAGTTTGAACTGTGGATCCAGACTGAGGTAAAGATGTCCGAGGAGTTGATACAGGAACAGTAGAAACCGGAGCTGTCGATACTCTAGAAGTAGGTGGGGTAGATTGAACAGATGTTGCAGCAGTTGCAACAGCCGTTTGAGGCGTACTAGGCCCAGGCTGAGAAACTACCGAAGGTATAGAAGTTTGAATAGTAGACTGGACAGGTTGCTGGGGTGAACCAGAAACCAAGGGTTGTCCAGTTTGGGATGACAACTGTACATTTGGTTGCAAGACCTGTTGAGTTTGCGATGGATCCCACACTAAGTTCATTCTGGGGTACGGACCCATAACAGGTTGAGAATATTGAGGACCATAACCAGGTTGAGGGTAGGGTTGATAATTCAGAGGTACACTTCCAGTTCCTTGAACATATGATTGACCGGAAGGTGGTTGGAAACCTTGGTTCGAGTACTGACCTTGGGGTTGATAACCCTGAGGCATGTACTGATACTGGGGTTGAACTTAAGGTACATATTGATACTAGGGTTGTCCTTGGGGTACATATTGAGTTTGGGGTTGACCTTGAGGAACGTACTGTACTGTAGGTATGTACTGTCCTTGAGGTTGCCTCCCAGGTGCAAATTGGGTACCTTGAGGTTGCCCCCCAAGCGATAATTGAGGATTTTGACGCTGCCCCCCAGGCGATAACTAGCCACCTTGAGGTTGAGGATTAGGAATAGTACCTGACATCATGAGAATATCTTCTACACTCAACGGCTTAGTACTGTTGTTTCTAGTTAATAACCCTTGTTCAATGGGTTGAGGAGATGCTCCCGAAGAAGTACCAGTAAGTGACTGATACCCAGAGGGAACAGAAGGACCGCCGTACAAAAAGGATTCTGGAGATTGAGAAAACATGGACAACTGTCTTGACATATTTAACGGAGGATAGTAACCTCTAGGTGTTGCGTGATAAGGAATACGAGGTGGTGAACAACTTAGTCCCGGGTTTTCCAAAAAGTTAGTCAATGAAAGATACCAAGCACTGCTCCTAGGTGGACTGTAAAAGATTGATTCACGCTCCCTAAGTTCTATAACAGGTTGATTTTCAGGGATAGGGATGCCTACTTCTTCTTCCGGAGTAGCAAGTTCTTCAATAGCTATAAGTCCAAAAGGAAGATTTTGGGTAATTATTCTTTCTACCCTGGGTGAACCAGGACCACTAGAAGTTGCAGAGGTAAATCCCGATGTTGGAGTAGCAGCAAATTCACTTTCAGGTTTAGATATTTCAGGTTCCTCACCTATATCACTAGTAGATGAAAAGCTACCAGTAATTTCGGAAACAGACACAGATTGTGGATTATAATCTGCTACTAAAGCTTGAAAATCAGGATGTACCACCAAAGAAGACTCTCCTTCTTCAGGTGACCCAACTCTACTGTCTCTAAGAGTTACGAGGGCTCTTAACCCTTTAGGCTGGCTCGGTGAAAACTCAGGAGGTTGGCCCCAAAGTCTACGAGATTTCCTCGGTAATTCAGACACAATTAAAAAATTTTAACTACTTCACACGCAAACAAAGTAAAATCTCAATGAAAACCACCTAAAACCTCTAAAGAACCAAACAAATTTGAATCACACGCCTAAAGAATCTAGGAGATCAAACCACACACAAACAGTAACTTTCCGTACTGAAAACACTAGTTGGTGCTGAAGTCCAACGTCGCAGAGTTCAATACAGAAATGGCGGTTGGAACAGTTACCCCGGCAACCTGCTTAATGAATAGACTGGCACAAGTTCCTCCACTAAACCGTCTCGAGTGAAGAGAACCCCCTAGAAAATCCAAGTGAGTCTAGCCGACGTCTGCTCCAGGTACAGTGGGATCTTCCCACCATTGTCACCTTAGGAAGAATCCTATAGAATATGGTCACTATGGTTACCAACGGAAACAAATATACCTGGGGGAACAGTCTACGATCCGATACGCACGCAAGGGAAGAGTAACAAGCTCAATCCCCTTGAAGGCTCCTTGACATAATCCAAGGTTTACCAACAAGTGACCCCAGGCTCCTCGACAATGATTAATCCAAGGTTTACCATTTTTAATACGTGAATATCTGGCGTCGTTCCCAATGAGGAAGGATTGATTCCCACACTGGTTCAGACACGATCTCGTGCTTCTCCTTTAAGAGGAGCTTTCCCAGAGCATAGATGCAACAATTAGATTTTTTTTCCTACCGCAAGATACAACTACTTGTTTGTTTTACTGTCCTGGAGAGTTAATTACTCCCTACTCCAAGACACTAACCTAAGCTATGTTGGTGTATTAAGCCCTAGAAACAAAAAGATTACTAGATAGATTTTACATTAAGCGTTATTTTTATTGGTTTTTGTTTAAGTCAAGAGGTGCGGAGATGAAACTCGTGGTGTGAAGACTCGACTCGAAATCACTAAAAAATGCACTTAAGATGATTAAGCAATCTTTTCCCTTCAATGAACTTCTAGCTAGGAAAGAGTTTGAGAATGCAAATGCTTGTAAACACAAATCTTTCTTAACCAACAAACTAAAAGAAGAGCTTTTTGTCTTTTCCATTGCACTCAAAACGAGACAACTAGTTATTTTCACAAAAATTTCCCTTTTCTTTCAAAACACTCAAATACTACAAAAACAAACTTTTTCCAAAAGAGATTTTTTTTATTTTTCATAAAACACTCAAAACTATGGAAATAACTAATCTTGAGATCTATAACTATAAAAAACTATTTGAAGTCAAAGCTTACAAGATGTCTTTTTCAAGGATGTTTTACTTAGCTATAAGCAAACTAAGGACTAATTTGTCTAGAATCACAAATCAGTCAAAAAACAACCAATTTTTGTTTTCTTTTCTAAAAATGAAATCCAAACTTTTAACACAAGCCTTTTCGAAGTTTCGCAAAGAGAAAACACAAGGTGGGTTCCTCAAAAAAGGTAGATTTTGCAAATGGTCAGACTCATAAGAAGGCCAGTAAAAACCAAGGTGATCTGAGGCTTCTACAGCTTCTAAGCTCAGAGCTACTACAAGACCAAAATGAAAACCAAGCCCGGCAACCAAAACTTCTAGGAATTTCACCTAAAACCCTAACACCAATGGAATTAACCTAAGAAAAGCTTCTGACAAGTTACATGCAGGTCTGGGCAGGGGATAATAACATCTAAACAAAAACTAAACTGACTAAAAGAGAAAATCTTAAGTTTTTCAAAATTTTAGCAGGGTCCGCAGGCCCACCGTTCACACAGGTGCGGTACCGCTCTGTGCTAAAAGCAAAAGTGTGGATAGGTCCGCACTGTGTTCCAAGCCGAGGGTGCGGTCCTCTCCCAAAGTTATGAAAAACAAAAAATAATCCTAGATCTACTAAATCTACCCAATTCCACACACAACAAGCCAAAAAAAGAAACAAAAACACAGTTTCTCAGGTAAAAGTAAAAACAAGGAAAAAATCAAGTCCCCAGCGGAGTCGCCATTTTGTCACACGGAATGAGTCGATCTTGCGGACAAGATTGACCTTCCTAGAATCTAACGATATCTAGTGACAAGCAAGCCAATAAAAAACTATCTTTCTCTAAATATGCAATATATTAACAAAGGCAAACAAGTGTTTTAGGCCTACCTTGGGTCCAATGCAAGTTTGTGGAAGCCTCGCTCCTTTGATCCAAATGAGCTCCCTTGTAGCGAATCTACAAACACAAACAAGCAAACAAATTAAATAGCACTTGAAAAGCCAATATCATAAAGCATACTTATCAGATGATCAAGGAATTCATGAAACAAATGACATAAGACAATTTGTTGAGAAAAATGATTCTGATTGTATTAATTCAAATCAAAGAAGAACTTTACAACCTGTGCCTTGATGCTGTACAAGCTCCTCCCAGGGTCCAACAAGAAGTCTCCTCTACTTTGACAAGTTTCACTCTCTTCCCAATGAAGCCAAAAGGTATGTGATCTCTCCTCTCAAGCTTAACTAGGAAGTCTCAATTCCACCAGCATTTACCCTCAAAAATGTTTAGCTCTAACCTCCCTAGCAACCAGCCCAATGCCTTAATTTATAGTGTAATGGAGGGAAGTTACTAGGTCCTCCTTCAAAGGGATAGCTCCTCTCATCAAGGGATTAGCTCCTTCTCTTTTGGGATGCATGAACCACCTAAGAGTGAACAATCCATGTCAAAATTCCTTCTAGAATCATCTAGAATTAACCCAAAGTGAGTTTTTTTAGAATAAACTTGCGCCTTTTTGACTTTCACAGGGGTTCGCACCCACTCCTTTAGGGACAGAGCGGGTAGGTCCGCAGGTAATGTGAACAGGGGGTGCGGGACCATAGGCAACAGTGAGAGAAAGTGCGGAACCAAAACTTTGTTGATTTTCAATGTCTTTCTCTCATTTTCAAAGCTTGACTTGAAGAGCTGAGGTCTGAGACTTGCTTAGGAGGACAATACAAGTGATGATAGACCCATACTGACTGCAAATAGTCATGGTGATGATATTTTTATGTAACAGTAGGATATACAGTAAATCCTAGAGGGTGGAGTCTCAGTTTAGGGCCTAGTGATCCCTGGATCAGACTGTGGAATGCAGTAAAGCTTGAGAGACTAGGAGATAGGAAAAATCCTCACGGTGTAGGTGAAGAAATCCGGTGGCATCCATGCTTTTTTTGGCCTAGTGAACTAGTGTGGATTACGGTAAAGCTTGATTTCTATTGATAAGGGTGAGGTGGTTTATCCTCGGAATGCCTTTGTTGGTTCTTTTGGTTTGAGTCTCACATTCATGCTTGGAATATGGAGCGGGGGTGAATGGCTGAAGAGAGAATTGGCTCATCCATTCTATGGTCAGGTGGAAAGTGGTAGTCCCATCTCAGGTTAGATTTTGCATTCATTAATAAGAGGTTCTTTCCTTGATATCTTATGTATAAATGTGTTGGTTTATATGTGAATTCTATGGCTGATGTATCGTTGATATTTCTGTTGGTATTATGTTGGTTATAAGCATGTATTATGACAGTGATGATGTATGGATTTACTCATGTTTTTATTTGTAAATGAATGAACATTGTATCTATGAACTAATAGATGATAATGCAACTAATAATATAAGGGAACAATCCTTCTTAGTGATTCTTAGATAAGTATGAGACCAATATACTTAGATCTATTGTTTACACCTATAGCTTACATATTTGTGATATGTTTGACGAAATACCTATCATGGTTAGTAGGGGTCTAGTCAAGCTCTTGTTCAAGTAATTGCATTTGTATCATCATTCCATTTTTATATTTCTATTTTGAAGGTGTCATTTAGTTTTGGGTAGTGACCTGGGCTATGGGCCTGAAAAAGTGGCTCAAATCTTGGGGACACGGGCACAATAATATGCAGAAAGGACCCTAAACGCTAGCACACCATGTTGTGGGAGCATCCAAAGCCTTTTGGACGCATGCATGCCATATCATGGGAGCATCCAAGGGTTAATTGGTCTAAAAACTCAGTGTGACCTAGGAGCTAGTCACTTGAGAGGTTGATATGGTTCTTGAGAGTCTTATTGATAATGTGGAAGATTTGTATGATGTGTTTCCATCGATTCCACTTCCTTAAGGTCCTCTAGGAGGTTGAATCCCATCGTAGTAGCCTCTTGTCACATGTTTACACCTGTTTGTCGGTTAATTGGGTAGATGTGGGATGAGGGTGTTATAGAGTGGTATCAGAGTGGATTGCGGTCTCTTTGGGTCATATATGATACCATATAGTGGTATCAGATCATGGTTCACCCCTCAAACTGGATGGGTGGTGTGCGTTGGTCATGCATTCATTTTGGTTGCACATGTGTTAATCATCATTATGGTTTATATGCTTGTTGCATATGCATGGTGTCGGTCATGGTTGTAGTGATGTCGCTATGTGAAAGAGGATGTTGCTGTGTCATCATCAGTGTATGATTGGTTACTTGTTATTTATGCTTGCGTATTCTCAATGTACATTGGTATGGTTGTTGTTGTCATGCATGAGGTCATGGTATGTGTAGTTGATATGGTCATGCATTGATGATTGGACTCTAGCTAGAATGATGGTTATATGGTTATGTGCTTATGTATTATATGTATATATGTTATCATGATTATGTTATACATGTATTATATCGATTTGGATGATCTTGCAGATGATATATCCTTTCCAAATTATGCTAAGATATGTTGGTTTATTGTGATTTGGTTTAGTTGACATAGTATGCTTTGCAAGAAAGAGATCAAAATGGATAGCAAGATGGTAGACTACAAACTTTCTCCATATGAATCAAATAAGTACCATGTTCTTGGGAATTCTTCTGATTTAGTAGACACATTGGGAATCTTGAAGGAAGAAATAAGGAGTTGTAAGGTGGACAATGGAAAAATCATGCAGGCACAAGAGAAACAAGCAGAGGTTAATGCAACACTTCTTCAAAGTTTTTCAGAATTGCAGTGACACGAGCTACTTCAAACAATCGTGGACATGAGGAAAAAACTAATGGGGCATATGGCAGTAGGTCTCATGGTGGTCACAAGTTAGATAGAGATGACACTATTAGAGATGGCAGATTTTTGGATACTCCAAATAGGAGAGGTGATGGATACATGTATTATTCTAGTTCTATTTTTGATAGGCATCATGATCATCATCATTGTCATCCTTACAGTAGGAGTGATAGGGGATACTTTCCGGATGAGTTTAAGAAAGCAATGCTACCTAATTTTGATGGAGACTTGAAGAAACTAGAAGATGTAGAGGCATGGATACTTGGGATGAACAAGTTTTTTGAGTTGCATGATTACACAGAAAACATGAAGGACATAATTGCTATCTTCAGCTTGAAAGGTAAAGCATATATCTAGTGGGAATATGTGAAGTGGGTCAGATACAACAAGATGGAGGACTTTAGTTATCATGAGTTCAAGAGGACTTTTAGGAAGAAGTACTTCTCATAAAGGTAATACGATAGTAAGGCCAAAGAATTCTATGAGCTAAAGATGAGATCAATGACAGATGAAGAGTACACGATTAAGTTCTTGGAGCTATTGAGGTATGTATCGTATCTTAAATATGAGAAGGCTAAATTTCAACAATTTGTCAGGGGGTTTCCATTAGAATTTAGAGATTGGATTGAGTATGATGAGCCTCAGTCACTTGAGGAATTTATTGGGAAATTGAAACATTGTTATGAACAGTCAAAACACAAGAATGGATCTCAGCATGGATAGAAGGGTGTGTTATTTGTAGTGCATATTTCTAGTGCAAAAGGTAAGGAAGTTGAGGATGTGGATGTTTTGAACAGGTACCAAATTCTGCATCAGTTTCAGGATGTGTTTCCTACAAAGGTTTCAGAGTTTCCACCTCACAGGGAAGTAGAATTTTCTATTGGATTAGTGTGAGGGACAACTCTAGCATCAAAATCACATTACACGATGAGAACACCTGAGTTGGTTGAGTTGAAGTTGCAGTTGAAATAAATGTTGGAAAAGGGATACATTAGGCCCAGTGTATCACCTTGGGGTGCACCGGTATTGTTTCTAAAGAAGAAGGATGATAATCTCATATTATGCATTGACTATAGGCAGTTGAACAAAGTGACCATCAAGAACAGATATCCATTGCCAGGGATTGATGACTTGTTTGATCAATTGAAGGGAGCAACAATGTTCTCAAAGGTTGATCTCATATCAGGATACCATCAGGTACACATTAAAGAGGATGACATTTACAAGACAACTTTCCAAATAGGTATGGGAATCATGAGTTTGTTGTAGTTCCATTTAGTTTGACTAATGCTCTAGCTACCTTTATGTGCTTGATGAATAGTGTTTTGTGTTCATATTTGGATAAGTTTCTTATTGTGTTCATTGATGACATATTGGTATATTATAAAAATGAGGAAGATCATGCCAAGAATTTGGCAACAGTATTGAGATTGTTGAGAGAGCATAAGTTATATGTTAAGCTTCGAAAGTACAATTGATTTCAGACTAAGATACATTACTTGGGAGATGTTGTCCCCAAGGATGGCATAGCAGTGGATCCAGAGAAGATAAGAGCTATCATGGAGTGGGAAACTCCTAGGAATGTGGATGAGGTGAGATCATTCATGGGGTTGGTAGGTTATTACAGGAGGTTCATCAAGAACTTATCATAGATTTCTTATCCCATTACATCATTGCAAAGGAAAGGTAAGAAGTTTGAATGGATAGGTTGTATGCTATGAGTCACAGAAACTAAATGAACATGAGAAAAACTATCTGATACATGATCTTGAGTTGGTAGCAACCATACATGCATTGAATATGTGGAGGCACTATGTCCTGGGAAGGAGGTTTGTACTGATGAGTGATCACAGTGGGTTGATATAAGTTTTTGACCAATCAAGCCTGAATGATAGGCATGCTAGATGGTTGGCTATGATCAATGAGTTTAATTTTGAGATCTGATACATCAAAGGAAGGAGAACAAGGTCATAGATTCTCTTAGCAGGAGGATACATGCAAATCATATAGCAACTATGAGTTCCTATCGGACAGATCGAAAATATAGAATCTTACAGGTAGGTCAACAGGATGCCAGGTATATGGAGATTGTGCACAGGCTACAACAGAGTACAGATATAGGTATAGGTACTGGTGCAGGTGCACAATGTGTAGACTATTGTCTCATAGGGGATGGATTGGTAATGTTTATAGACATGATATATGTGCCAGAAAATAGTAAGCTCAAGAATGTGATCTTTAGGGAGTTCCATACGAAACCATATTCGGGTCACCCAACCTATCAAAAGACATTGAGCATAGAGAAAGAAATTATATTATTGGTCGAATTTGAAGGGATATGTAGCAGAGTTTGTGGTTAGGAGTTTGGATTTTCAGTGGGTGAATTCAATGTGTAGGCATCAAGGTGGAATTCTACAACCAATCATGATTCCAAAGTGGAAATGGGAGGTAATTTCCATACACTTTATCACATGTTTTTTGAGTACAGTGAGACAACATGATTCCTTCATGGTAGTGGTGGATAGGTTGATAAAGGTTGCACACTTCATTCTAGTGAATTCTACATTATCAACTAGCGATGTAGCACATGTGTTCATTAGAGACGTGGTCAGATTTCACGGAGTTCCAAAGAATATTGTGTCAAATAGGGATGCAAAGATAAATTCCAAGTTTTGGAAGGATTTGTTTGTAGGTTTGGGCATAAAGTTGGCGTTTAGTACAGCCTATAATCCATAGATAGATGGACATACAGAGAGGGTCAACAAGATATTGGATAACATGTTGAGGATGTATATGATGCATCAACAATGAAAGTGGGAAGAGTATCTTCCACTGGTAGAGTTTTCTTACAAGAATGGGTATCATGAATCTTTGAAGATGAGTTCATTTGATTCATTGTAGCAGCAAGGTTACAATAATCCCATCATTTGGAGTGATCCAGTTAACTGGGTGTTGATTGGACTAGAAATGTTAGTGGAACTGGAATAGGAAATGCAGGTAGTCAAGAAGAATTAGAAAGAAACAAAGGATAGGAAAAAGAGTTATGAAAATCAAAACAAGTTGTTTAAGGATTTTTGGGTTGGGGAACATGTGTACTGGCACATCAAACTCAATAAGATATCCTTGTGGATTGGATCATGTGCCAAGCTGGTACCACGATTTTGTGGACCTTTCAAGATTATTGAGAGGATTGGGCTAGTAGCCTATCGACTTGCATTGCCTCTGATAGTGAATGTCTATGATGCTTTCCATGTGTCATTGCTTAAGAAGTATGTTAAATATGTTGATTGTGTGATTGACTGGTCTGCATTGTAGGTGGAGCCAGATGGAGAATTCCAGCTAGAGCCTTAGTGTATATTACAGAAAAAAGGGTCTCATGATTTGGAACTGAGAAATCGAGTAGGTTAAAGTGTAGTGTAAGCACTTTGGGCCTGATGAAGTTACATGGGAGATGGTAGATCATATGCAGGCTATGTATCCTTCCTTATTCGCTGGTTGAGCGGATGTTTTGGTATATGTTTTGGCATATTTTTTGGTGTGATGTTTAGATATATGTACATATGTATATGGATGTAAATATTGCCATGAACTATGTTATAAAGCTCTAATAAGAGGTATGGGTGTCATATTATTATGATGTTATGTTGTCATGTTGGTTTTCTTTTCAGTAGGGTGATCATTGTAAATACTACATCTAGATATGTTATAAAGCTCCAGGGGAAGTATGTTTTATTTTTAGCGGTTTTGTTGGGGTATAGGTGTAGTTGAACACTGAGGATGGTGTCCCCTAAGGGGGAGGGTTCTATAATAGCCCTGGTGAAAATTTCATGTAATAAAAGTTAGAAAAGGAAAAATAATAACCATGGCTGATGTGACACTTATTCCAAGTTGAATGTTGGGAAACACATCCTAGTGTGGGTGTTCATTGGTTTATTATGACTAAAGAAATTGGTAACGACAATGGCTAAGGATTTGGAAAGGAAAATTGGCATTTTTGGCACATTTATTTATGAAAATAATGGAAATTAGGAGAAAAAGAAGGTGAAAGGTCACAAGTTGTATGTGAGGAGGAAAATGAAGGAAATAATGGAAGATGAAGAAAATAGAGGCCTAATTGATAAAAAGACTTATGAGTATTAGTTGGTACCTTCTATTAGTTTAGTTTTGGAGCTCTCTCATTACTCTTTCTCTCTCTCTCTCTCACTCTTAGACACTTAGAGTTTTCTTGGAGCACTTTGGCATTGGATCAAGAAATGTAAAGAAGGTAAGAGGAAGGAAGGAGAAATCAAGGAAGAGCAGCATCACACATCTACAACACGATTCTTTGTAGGTATCGATTTGCATGTGTGTTTTCCTTGCTATATTTGGCATGCATGGTATTGCAAGTGGTTCTTTACTACCACGACATGGGTTTTTCTAGGTTTGACAATGTTTTCATCCTAGCCTTGACATTTCTAGATAGCCATGGTGTGATGGGGTTCTCATGTTTTGGTTGAGCTAGATTTCTGGATGGATTCAAAGCTGAGTGAGGTGGATCTTCAAATGATAAAACACATGGCCTAGTAACCCATGAACTAGACTGGGTTGTGGTAAAGACAGATTTTGTGTTTCCTCGGTGGGCCTAGGAATCCTTGACTACTGAATGGAGGGATATATGGTAAATCCTAGAGGTGGTTTCCCTTGATTAGGCCTATGAGCCCTTACAAGTGAATGGTGGGATATACAGTAAAGCCTAGAGGGTAGAGTCTCGATTTAGGGCTTAGTGATCCCTTGATTAGGATGTGGATTACAGTAAAGCCTGAGAGTCTAGGAGATGGAAAAATTCCTTATGGTGTAGGTAGATAAATCGGTGGCATCCATGTTTGATTTGGCCTAGTGATCTGGTGGAGATCATGGTACAGTTTGTTATTACATGTTTATTGTTTTTTCCTAGTGATCCAGTGTGGATTACAATAAATGCTGGTTTCTATTGATGAGGGTGAGGTGGTTTAGCCTCGGGATTCCTTGGTTGGCTCTTTTGGTTTGAGTCTCACATTCATGGTTGGAATATGGCACGATGATGAATGGATGAAGAGAGAATTGACTCAACCATTCTATGGTCAGGTGGAATGTGGTAGCCCCATACTGGGTTGAATTTTTCATTCATTAATAAGAGGTTATTTCCTTGATATATTATGTATAAATGTATTGGTATATATGTGGATTATTTGGCTGATGTATCCTTGATATTTCTGTTGTTATTACGCCGGTTGTAAGCATGTATCATGACAATGATGATGTATGGATTTCCACATATTTTGATTTGTAAAGAATGAACAATGTGTCTATGACCTAACAGATGATAATGCAACTAATGATATAAGGGAACAATTCTTCTTAGCGATTCTCAGATAAATATGATACCCTATGCTTAGATCTATTGTTTACATCTGTAGATTACATATTTGTGTTATGTTTGACGAAATGTTGGTCATGGTTAGTAGGGGTTTAGTGAAGTCCTTGTTTAAGTAATTTCATTTGTATCATCATTCCATTGTTATATTTTTGTTTTGAAGGTGTCATTTAGATTTTGGCAGTGACCTGGGATCTAAGCCTTAAAAAGTGGCTCAAATCCCAAGGATGCAGGCACATTTCTTGGCAGAAAAATCCCTGGATGCTGGTATACGATGCTGTGGGAGAGTACAAAGCCTTCTAGATGCATGAATGCCCATATCATGGGAGCATCCAAGGGTTAACTGGTCTAAAAACTCAGTGGGACCTAAGAGCTTGTCACCTGAGAGGTTGGTATGGTTCCTGAGAGTTTTATTGCTTATGTGGAAGGTTTGTATGGTGTGTTTCTATCGATTCTACTTCCTTAAGGTCATATAGGAGGTTTAATCCCATCATAGTAGCCTCTCATCACATTTTTACCTCAATTGGTTGGTTACTTGGGTAGATGTGGGAGGAGGGTGTTACATAAGGACTGACTCAGGGATGGTCAACGTGATTGAAGGCTATGATTTGCAAGGTAATTTTGACAGAGGTTGGACTTCTTCTGAACATATTAGCAATGCGACAATTTGAATTGACAACATTTGAATCAAAAATAAAAATATCAAGACCCATTTTGAATACTTTCAATGAGGTAAGATCAACTGAGAGCTAGATGCATTTCCCAACCTAGACACAAAAGTGACTAAGTGTCATGTTCAAGAGCAACATACTTCCTTTTAAAAATACAAAAATAAATGTTTCTTTCCACTTTCTCGCACCATTACTGGCAAGTACATATTTTTTTATGAAAGCTTGAGGAGGATAACATATGTTTGTTATGTAAGCTCATCCTTTTAATGTGTCCTTTAAAGTATTTTTAATGAACCCTAGGAAGGAGTGGTTCAAGCTCATCATGATTGACGAGTCCTATATTGTTTAATTTTATGAGTCCAATAAAGGGGTAACTCGACTCATTTTCATATTTTAAGAGTTTAAAAAGAGGAAAAAAGAAAACTCATGTAGCTCTTTCAATGTAAATTTTAACGAGCCCATAGAAAGTAAAGCTCAACAATTTTCATGTTTAGGGAGTTAGGAGAAAACTTAAGTAAACTCTAAAATGTCCTTTTTCGTAAATTTAGTCTCTCAAGCCCAGAAAAGGGTAAAATAATACATGAGAGAAATATTTTAGCCATGATTGACTAAAGTATACCTTTTTCATAACTAGTCTACTTGGTTTGTAAAAGGGGTAAACTTATACCAGGTAGATTTCCTTTTATTTACTTTTACGAGTTTGAAAGAAACAAGTGTATTAGATAATATTTTCATGTTTCGAGAGCTTAAAGGTGATTTCAAAGGGTTTCTTTTTGTAAATTTTAGAAAGTATGAAAAAGTAATAAAAGTATACTCACGTTGCCGACTTTCATTTTAAATAATGAGCAGGAAAAGACATAAATAAGTTGGAATTTTCATGTGTGTTTTATGAGCATGAAAAACAACAAAATAAGCTTGATATTTTCATTATTTTAATGAGTCTTGAAAATAATCCAAAATTATTTACTGTAGACAAAATGAATTCTTAATCAGATTACTGAAAGAAGAAAGATTCATACAACCAATTTCCTGCAGTAAGAAATTGTCTTTTAGTAGATCGATGAAACTAATTAATTCCAAAAAGCCTAAGTATGTAAAGGTAAAAAAACTACATAAAAATACATTTAAACTTGATAATCCAAGTTAAGGTTGAATTTTTTGTAATGTAAGCAGACCCAATAAATCATAACAAGTAAAATTTTCTAGACCCAAATGGAAAAAACCCTAATTTTTAAAAAAAATTTCTAAGTGTGTCATGGGTAAGCTATTGACACCAATGTGGCGTCGCTCTGTTTCTAATAGTAAAATGCATAACTGTCACTCTGGTACTAAAAAGAAGAGTGCAACACCTGAGAAAAATAAAGAAAAATAAAAAACACAACCATAAATCCAAAAATTTAACTTTTCAATTATCTAAATACAATCAATCAAGTTAGTGGAAAGCAATCAAAGAACACATGAAGGCATATAGAAGAAAAAAATGTTCCCCAATATGGTCTCCAATTTACTAGGTGGACAAATCTTGTCTTGCAGACAAGACAAGGTCTCCCTAGACTCAATGACTGAATCTAGAAACAAACAAACAAACCAATAAATATTTCTCTAGATTCGTCTTTATTGAATCATAAATGAGAGTAATGGAGTATAAAGTCCATATCTTTTAATCAAAGTGCCTACGGAAGATCCTTGCTATGATTTGTTACAACCTTTCAATGCTGATAAGTCAGACCTACAAATACACTAATAAACAGAGGATCAAAGTCATATGATATATAAATGATTTAGTACAACCTATACTAGTGATCAAAGAGACGAGTACCTAATATCATAACCAATGGAAAATGAAAGTAAGCATAAAATCTATCAGATCCAATGGACAATATAGTGAGAAATAAATACTCTTTTGTATTATAATTGAATGAAAAGGAGAGATACAACATAGCCTTGATGCACAAAAATCTCCTTCCAATAGTATCCAGTATGCCCTTAAGTGACAAGCTTCCAACCTCAAATTGACAAAATAGGTTTACATCAAAAGCCAACCCCCTCCCCTCCAGTCTATAGTAAATTTATAAGATAATAGGAGAGGGTTAGATATCCTATTTCTAAGGATCAAATCCACAAAAATGGGGATTAGTGTTCCATAATGACAGGGAATAGATTCATGAAGCATCGAATGAGGCCAAAATAGGTAGGGGCTCGAGTCCTTCTTGCTGGTATAATATTCCCCAACAAGGCTTCTAGAAATTTATTTTTGTTTTTACCTATGTTAAAAGGCTATCACACTTTTTAATAGAAAACAATACAATAGATTATGCAAGCTACAATGATTGGAACTGCGTTTGCATAGATAGTTTCTATGAAAAGTGTGACATTTCTTGAAAATAGGTTTTTTAGTAATGTAATCTAGGATTCTTGTTGTTTTTAGAATGGTTTTTCTTCCAGTATTGTAGGGTTTTCTTGCAAGAGTTCATCGGATAGTGAGATGCAAATTTTCTGTCATTTTCCTAATGTTGACAAAATGATGTATAACAAGGTGGAGTTATGAATTGTTGAAATAGAGAGGGAATCTCCTAGCCCGATGGAGGGATGCAAGGATCCTACAAAAAAATTGGATCCCTCAATCCAAATTTCAAGTCTACAAGAATATTTCTTGTTAGCAATGGATGTTAAAACTAAGTATAACAATAATGTTGATATGGGTGAAATTAAATGATAACACTTGATTGCTCATGTTAATGGGATAATTTCACCTAATAGAGGTAGGCTAATTTTAACCCAATAGATTAGGTTGGAATCTACCTAGAAGAAGGTGTGTGTATGTGTAAAGAGCAATGAAAGCATATATATTAGATTCCTAATAACACATAGAATTCATGTATACGATTTCTAATGAACGGTTTCAGGAGATGAACTTGAACCCTCGTAGGTCAGTGTAGAGTGTTGGGTTCAATGTCGAAGATCTCACTTCGACTTGAAGAACTTGCTCCTAGCTATCACAATCCACTAGATCTATGCACATGAACCAACAATCAAAGAAAACATGCCTTTCACAAAGGGAAGATTAGCATAAAATAAAAATACATGAACACACACTCCAAATAGCATATAAGAGAAATAAATCATGAAATTTATTTAATCAACAATGGAAAATACACAAGATGATATACCCAAGAAATGAGATAATATCCAACTTGTATCAAGGAATACTCCTCCTGATGCATGATCTGAATGATCATATGTTAAAACTAATGTAGAATTGATTATGCCATTAATGAATATAATGTTTAACTGAAAGCGCTGAAACTGTGAGAACTGCTTGAGGAAAAGACTTTACGACAGATGAGTAAACATGAATAAGATGCAAGACAGTAGTGAAAACAACAAATACACAACGATACCAAACAACAATATTGATTACAGAGTTCGTCCCTAATGGACTATGTCTCCGGGTTCGCTTTAAGATGGGCGACCACTTTATTAGGATTGAAACCGAAGAGGTTGATTACACAGAAATTTGACTGAAATGAATGTGTACATAGGTAGTTTTGGTCACTCTCATGAGAAAGCTCTTTGAACTAGCTTTCCAACACTTGTCACGATTCCCAATTCTGACTCTAGATGCTCCTGTTACACTGAAAACAAAATCGACAATAACCTTCAGAACCTGCATACAAAAACCCAAACCACTCTCCTCTCTACAGTGAGAAAAAACTGCCTCTTATAGCCCTGAAAGTACATTCGAGCTCCTTATTCCTAGTTTAGGAATGAATGGGATAATTTTTGGGTTTAGGAGGTCTCAGTCTTGTTAGGTTTTTCCACCTTGGAAGACTTTACAAGGCCATCACATTAGTTTTGTACACAAAATGCCAACAAAAACCCACAAATAACTTTATATTAAAGCTAAAACCATAAACGGTTTGTTGACCAGGTGGAGGGGAGGTAGTCAGCATGTGGCTGTCGTGGTCTAACCGTAGGATACCACCTCCGCATTCATCCTCTGGTGGTTTCAACTAACAATGCTCCAACAATTTTGCATATGACCACGTTACCTCTGACCGTTGGGGCTTTCCCTGGCAGTTCTGATGCGGTGACATAACCTTCGATGGCTCTGGTTCACATGTCATGGTTGATGTCACTGTCTCACTGCAGTCAGATTCCCAGTGCTAACCCTGACGACTTACACACTGACTCCGCTCACATGTCAACTGTTTGATGTAGCTACAGTTAGGCCCGATGCGGTTAACTCCAAATGCTAACCCCAATTGTTGTTCACATGCTAACTACCATAGTCATCTCCCCACGTGGTCAAGACCCGCAGTCTAAGACTGCGTTGATATATTTGCAATGTTTTGTAATGTAATTTTGAATAGGTCGAGAGTTAATACATAGGTGTTATGTGTTTTTTTATGTCATAAATTTGTAATGTAATGAGGTACGATAGGTATAGGTTTAGGGTTAGGCCTTTTAATGTATTAAAATGTAGGTTTAATACATATTTTAATGTATATAGGTAATGCATTAGGTTATGGTTTAGACTTAGGGTTAATGTATTAGGGTTTGAAGCTTAGGTTTTTTTAAAATAACCCATTTACCACCTAATGTCATAAAGTGACATTAGCAACATCGTATGACAACAACCCATCGACAACCAAAATCCTGCGAGGTAGACTACAAACACATGTCAACACAAAAACTCTGCAAGGTGAATGATCAACCCACATCGAAAATCATATCTTGGTGGAATTGAAGACAACCTCATGTCGACAACCAGGTGCAAAACCATATCAACCATAGACATTACCTGAACAACCTGAACCATAAACAACTTTGTCGAAACTAAATGACACTGGATTGAATGCTGTCGATGACATTGAACCTGTGTCACTAATCTGACGAGATCCTCCTGGATCAATCCTCTCCACTTGAAAGCCTCTGGACCAATTTTTTTTGACTTAAATAGATAGTAAATTAGGGTAGAGCTCCCTCACTCTCCACCTTGTCCGAAAGATGTACCAATACATTCGATCAACCACCTGAAATTGGTGACCCTTATGATGGTGATCATGGCACATTTTGAATCGGTGCCCTGTTCCATCCATCTGCAATATGTACAACTTGCGACGATGGTCAAACAACCTGTTATAAACATGGCAATTGATTTCTTTCCACGAAATACCATGAGTTAGTGATTCATAATCATCTTTGAAAACAGTCTCTACAAGATATTGTCCAATACTTTTGACATGTATTAACAATTTATATTGTGGAATGACAAAGACAATCAAAGACATTTTTGGCATCAAACCAGTTACTTGACTTGATATACTTTCCTGCTTCCTGATTACTAAGTGAACTTGTTGACATAAACCCATCAAACTGTAAGGTGAAAACTGCTGCAACTTAGTTTGATTTTGAAATTATTGAATTAGCTGTTGATTTGTTTGAATCACTTTTTCCTTATTCATTAAATGATGTTTCCACTGATTAGCACTTTCCCTTGATGCATAAGTTTCCCTTAGATACTTTGACACTTCTTTAGAAAGGGCTTTGATATGAAAAAAAATGGGCTTCCTCTCCACTTGAAAATAGGATTCCAAAATGTTTGAAACATGAATTGGTGACACAATACAAGAAAAATTGAACACTGACTTTCCCCAATACTGACTTGCATCCCTGTAACTGTTAATTTCCAAACTTGGACTGAATTGATTCATTTTGACATTAGGAAGAGAAGATTTAGGCACAAACTGTAATTCATCTTGTATTCCCTGCTTATGAGTAAGATGTTTGGTTTCTTTAAATAGAACTGGAAAAGTTTCTACCTCTTTGATCAAACTATCATTAAGCTGAGACTCATAACTTGAAAAAACATCATGTTGTTTCTTATGTTGTTATTTTACACACATGATTACCAATATTTTGTTTGAACTTATTAATTGCTTCATCTGATTAGCAACAACTAAATTCAAGTGATTTTTGTTTTGATGTGCCATGACAATACATTCAACCCCATATTTCTTAAGGTGATATTTATGCTCTCTCCTGTAAAATGCTGCATCACGATAATAAAGATAAGGAATTCCTAAGACAACTCCACATATGTCTACTGGAACCACATCTAATTCCACTTCATCAATGTAGTTAGTTGTAATGGAAAATCTTCATCGACACTGTTTTGTGACTTTTATCTGAGTTGATTTATTTAGCCATCCTAATGGGTAAGGTCTTGGATGATTTCATGCTTCCAAACCCAAATTCTTAACTAAATATTTAGATATTAGATTGGCTTGTGATCCACTGTCAAACATTGTATCTATCTTTGTGTGCTTAGAAGTTATCCTTATGTTAAACAATTCAACTCTTTTATCCTCATTTGAAGGATTTATGTTTGATGAAGATGTAATAGTATTCGAACTTGAACTAGTGTCAGAAGTTTTACTTGTCGTAACCATAGCAGTTATCCTCCTTCCATCACCTGAATTTGAACCTTGATCTTGCTAGATTGCTACAATTTCCTTCTTTTCATCCTTCTCCTTAAGGAAATTTTTGGGCTTAAGTTTTGGATGAAGTTTCCAACACTTAGATTCATCATGATTGATTCTCTGGCAATGAGAACAAGTAGTTCTTTCCTTCTGAGCTAATGTTGATTTCTTTCTCTTCAAACTATTCTTCCACTTACTGCCATTGAAATATTTGATTTCCAACTCTTTGGATGATTGCAGTGAAAACTTGAATGGTCTGCCACTTGATTCAATATGTATGGCCTGAACACACACTTCATCAAAATCATCAGGATTAAACATCAATAATGTATGCTGCAAATATGAATGTAAAGTGCCAATGTATTTTAACAAAGTTTCAGGCGTATCCAATGAAATACCAAGCGCCAATGCTTTCTTTCTGAAATCTTGAGTAAACTCCTAAACACTCTATCCTTTACCTCGCCTCAAATGCTTCCAATCACTAACAACTTGCTGCATGTATCCTAAAGGATAGAATTGTTTCCTAAGAGCTTTTAAAAACTTAGACCATGAGGAGATGACTTTTCCTTTTCACTTTACATATATTTGAGTTTTACTTTCCCACCAGATTAAAAGCTGTTCCCCCCATTCTAAGTGTAGCTAACTGATTTTTTTTTTTTATTGTTTTTTTTTTTGTTTTTTTTTGTTTTTTTTTTATTGTCAAAAATGTTCTAAATATGGCAATACACTTCTAACTACTTAATCTAGTTATCTAACTTTTCAGGATTCATTTCACCATCATAAATAGGTAACTCAAATTTTACGTCAAGTTTCAAAAGAGATGTTTTCTTAGGTTTCTTTTCTATTTCATATTCTGCACTGGAAGAACAAGAAGAAGATGATGATGGAGATGATGGAGGTGAAGGTGGTTTTTTAGCCTTGACTTTACCTTTGTCCTTCTTTGATGTCTTTGAATAAGAAGCTGCATCTCTCGCCTTCTTGTCTTTGTAGCATTCTCCCAAAATCTGCTGCATAGTCTAGAATGCTTGCTGAAATTGTTCATCACTCATCTTAGTTTCAATATTTTCACCTGCATCAGATCCAGTCATGGTCAACTTATGAACGACTCATCGATTTCCAATCTCTAGATCAATCTACTCAAGGAATCCTTCTCCATGTTGTGACTTTGACCTAGTTAACATTCAATGAAAAATTCTACAGACGCAACCTGCTCTGATACCAAATTATATGATTTGAAATGATCATATGTTAAAACTTATGTAGAATTGATTATGCCATTAATGAATAGAATGTTTAATTGAAAGTGTTGAAACCATGAGAACTGCTTGAGGAAAAGACTTTATGACACATGAGTAAACATGAATAATATGCAAGACAGTAGTGAAAACAAAAAATACACAGTGATACTAGACAACAAGATTGATTACAGAGTTCTTCCTTGATGGACTATGTCTCCGGGTCTGCTTTTAAGATGGGAAACTGCTTTATTAGGATTGAAACCAAAGAGGTTGATTACAGAGAAATTTGACTGAACTAAATTTTCACACAGGAACTTCTAGTCACTATCATGAGAAGTCCCTCTGAACCAACTTTCCAACGCCTATCATGGTTCCAAATTTTGACTCTGGATGCTCATATTACACTAAAAACAAAATTGACTATAACCTCCAGAACCTGCATACAAAAACCCAAAACCACTCTCCTCTCTACAATGAGCAAAAACTACCTCTTATAGCCCTGCAAGTACATTCTAACTCCTTCTTCCCAGTTTAGGAATGAATGGGCTGATTTTTGGGTTTAGGAGGTCTTGGTCTTGTTAGGGTTTTCCACCTTGGAACACTTTACAAGGTCATCGCATTAGTTTTGCACCCAAAACTCCAACAAAAACCCACAAATAACTTTATATTAAAGCCAAAACCATAAACAGTTTGTTGATTGGGTGGAGGGGAGGAAGTAAGCATGTGACTATCGTGGTCTAACCGCAGGCTGCCACCTCTGCAGTCATCCTCCGGCAGTTTCGGCTAACAACGCTCTGACGGTTTTGCATATGAACACGTCACCTCTGACCGTTACAGCTTTCCTTGGCAGTTCCAACACGGTGACATAACCTTCGGTGGTTCTAGTTCACATGTCATGGTTGATGTCATGGTCCCATTGCGGTCAGACTCTTGGCACAAACCCTGATGGCTTACATATTGACTCCACTCACATGTCAATTGTTCGACGCAGCTACAGTTAGGCCCAATGCGGTTAACTCCAAGCGCTAACCCCGACTGCTGTTCACATGCTAACTACCATAGTCATCTCCGCGCATGGCCAAGACCCGCGGTCTAGAACTGTGTTAATATATTTGCAATGTTTTGTAATGTAATTTTGAATAGGCCAAGAGTTAATACATAGGTGTTATGTGTTTTTTTTATGTCATAGCTTTGTAATGTAATGAGGTTCAATAGGTATAGCTTTAGGGTTAGGTCTTTTAATGTATTAAAATTTAGATTTAATACACATTTTAATGTATAGAGTTAATGCATTAGGTTATGGTTTAGACTTAGGGTTAATGTATTAGGGTTTGACGCTTAGGTTTTTTTAAAATAACCCATTTACCACCTAATGTCACAAAGTGACATTAGAAACATCGTATGATGACAACCTGTCAACAACCGAAATCATGCAAGGTGGATGACAAACACATGTCAACAGAAAAAATCTACAAGGCGAATGATAAGCCCACGTCAAAAATCATATCCTAGCGGAATTGACAACAACCTCATGTCGACAACCAGGTGCAAAACCATATCAACCATAGAGATTACCTGAACAACCTGAACCATAAAAAACTATGTCGAAACTGAATGACACTAGACTGAATGCTGTCAATGACGTTGGACCTATGTAACTGACCTAACGAGATCCTCCTGGATCAATGCAACAGAGCTCTCGCACTATAATATGGATACTAGATCCAACCTCCTTTCCTCTCGGTGTGATTATACAGGCTCATTCTATCCTTCGGGAGTATGTATATAGGCACCTAGGGGCTTGAGAAGTTAGGAAAGTTCTATAATAATAGACCCCTAGCCAACTCATACACAAGTGGGTCAAGTTAATCTCCTTGGAAATGGAAAACTCTAGAAACAATTTTCATAATTATGAGCTTTTTCTCAATTGTCTCAATTATGAAATTATTGTTATCTCATAATTATAAAATTCTGACAAAATATTTATGAGAGAATGCTCAATTATGTAATTCCACCTCTTTAACATGGAATAAATCCCACAAAAATAAAAGTAAAAATGAAAGGGGATGCATTCTAACCAACGACCGAGGTAACTTAAACTTGGGTCTCTCTCACTATAATGGAGTGGAAAATAGGGTTATAACAGATGCTCCCTAATGCATGAGGTCAGAACAGATATTGATGGTTGAAATTCATTACAACAAAAATCAAATCTCAAAATGGGAGGAAGGAGCCAAGACTGCAAAGCTACATTAGAGGAACTCAAGTGTTGAAGTCTCAACTTCGTTGATAACATCCCTATGGAGGGCATACGCATGCCTTAGTCATAAAGAGAAATTGAACGTGGCCTCCAAGCATACAATGCAGATCCATGACATGAAATGATAATACATGGCCACAAACAATAGATATTGTATCCATCTGGCTATGAGGGACATCAAAAAGACTGTAGCCACCAGAAAATATAAAGTGGATCTATGTCACAGTATACATTAGTAGGACTAAATACAAATAACAAAGAATTTTCCCCAGAGTAGTCCTCAAAGTACATGAATAATACATAACACAAACACAACCTGGGATGGGTGCCATAGATTAATGAGATGTCCATAACCTACAGTATTTAACACAATCCTAATGGTATGAATCTACAACATGAAAATAGAGACGTTGATGTCGAGCATGGTAAAAACCGCCTGATTACCACCAATGAGGTATACCATTGACAGATGCAGGGGGACCCACCAATGATGAAAATGGACCCCAAGGTACCTAGCATAGTCAAATAAGTGTGAATATATGAGCTAAAATCAAACACTCATGAACTTGATTGATTAGGATTCAATGAGGAAAATCCATTGTCGATCATGAGGAAGGCTACCAATGAGGATTGCAAGCTTCAAGATACTACATGTTCCTAGAAAAAACTCTTGGATAATGAGATGAAGTTGACATGAGAAAATCTATTGAAGGAGGGCCTTGATGTATCCCCAATTAGTTGACATGAAACTAAACGAGAGATGATGTGAATGGATGAAGTCATGATATGGTGAAGTTCAATTGATACATGTGTGGCTGACATAAAAAGGCCAATGAAAACTGAAATGGCCGACATAGGCTGAAGCTTCCTTTGAACACATAATGGCGTGACACAAAACTGACTTGGAAATATGACTAATGAGCACCATGTGATATCATGTAACAACCAAGGAGGCATTGAAGCATGATCCATAGTGACTTGAAGAGTAATTAGCTAGGGAAGTAGAAAAAAAATTGTATGGTATGAATCCTAGGAAATATGAAACCAAACTATGAGATAATGAATCAAATAGGTTCCATGTTCAAGGGTGATGCGAATAGTGCTTTCCTTTTGACAAATAACATAAATAAATGATTTCGTTTCCATTTTCTATTTTTAGTCTCCTTCATGGTTTAATGTGGATGAAAGAGAAGACACATATGATGAGCCTTAGTATTGTAATAATAATGCTGCAACTCCCAAGGCTACTAAATTTAATTATCAACACCGGTTTCATACAAACTTAAGAGGCATCGACACTATATGTGCAGCATAAAATGTGTCCTTCCTTTGATTTCATGATGTAATGGAGTGAATGTAATAAAATCAAATCCTAAACTAGTTGCAGAAAATGAAATGCTCTAAATGGAAACCTTAACCTATTGTAGGAAAGAAAATACAAGGGAAGAAACCTATTCTAATTGCATAAAGTAAATATCATGAATTAAATGTCAATAATTACATTTCAAAGAGTTTAGGTCCATTAACATAGTTCATTGTATATGGAAATCATCATTGTATTATCCATTTCATAAATTTGTCCATTAGCCCAAATCGCTGAAATGTTTTGCTTGGGTAAGGAGACAAATCCTAAGTGGTATTTAGTCTTCCCTAATATTTGAATTAGATCCTAGGGGTCTTTTTTCAACCCTAAGGGACAGTAACCAAGCTTCTTGATTTAATCTGGGCAAGTATATACATGTTGGAAGGAGCTACAGGAGATCCTGTAGTTACTACAGGAAACTGCATATTTACTACATGAAACTATAATTCACCGAATGACCAAGAAAATAAAATCTAAATTGGATGGGAATATTTTTTATATTTACTAGGATTTCTTAGGTCTCCATTCCAAGTGGAATCACTCAAAAATACCTCTATTAACCCATGCTAAAAAATAGAAAAAAATTACTAGTCTAAAATCTAGAAATTCGAGAATTAGTAAGCTAGTAAATCTATCAAAAACCTAACCTAATCAAGTACAAATGAAATGGGGAAAATTTTGTTATTAAATCTCTCTCTCTCTCTCTCTCTCTCTCTCTCTCTATTTTTAAGTGGAATCAACTTGATTGAAGCTCGTTAGCATTTTCTAAAAAATAGCAAAAATTTACTGTTATTTGCCACAAGGGACTTCCATAAATCTACATTTGGGAATAAGCAAACTAATCCAGTATCTCAATGATTACTATGACATTCCAAAGTTTTTCCAATTATGAAATCATGCTTTTGATCCTGAAAAATAACTTAATTCAACCATTTAACCCAATCCTACAACAAGAAATCATTAATACTAAATGCAGAAATAGAAAAAAGACAAGAACAAGAGATACATGTGAACAAGAAGTGAAAATAAGAAAAGTAAATGATAAAAAAGGGATATGAGGCTCCTGGGCTATCCAAGCCCAAGGAAACTTAGGGTACTATGAAGGAGACCAATATTTATAAGTTGAACATGGCACCAATATTTATTATTTCCATTGATACAATTACATCCCTGCAAGAAATGACAGTGGAGGTGCAAATATAGGAGTTCTTTCCAGAAGAAGACTAATACAAATCCACCCCTAGAGGAAAATTCGGCTTGGTACTTATGCAAAATGATTAGGAAGCATTCCCCACCAAAATCCCTTAATTAGTGGACTTGGCTCCCAATACTAGGAATCTGCATTAAATGATAGGGAACACATTCTTATATTTTATCAATCATTGGAGCTCTATAATATGTGAAATTATTTCAAAATATATTCTTGTTTTATTATTTAATATTGATCCTCTTATAGTAGGGAGCAAGTCCCTAAATTATTTCCTCCTCCAAATATTCATAATCTTCCCAGTATTCTCACAATATTCCACAAAAATAAATAATATCAGGCACAAATATGAAATTGCCCATAAACCTTCCTAATCGACATATTAAAATCAAAATTACATTATCTAATGCAAAAATAGAGGTTTAATGTGCTGAAGGATGGTCAGATGGGCCTTAATTTATGTCTAATTTAGAGGCCCATCATATCCCCCTGCTGAAAGTGTTGCTCAACCTCTAAGCAACTTAGTGACCTCATTGTGCCTCATTTATGGACCTTGTGGCCTCTATCTTGTGCATTCCTCATTCCTTTCTCTTAAGAATCTTGGTTGTAAGTTCTGCAAGGACAAGTACAAAAATTTAGTTGTTCTTTTCATGATTCTTTAACAATGTTTCAAGCAAAAAATCATAGCTTTCCTCTTTGCAAGTGAAATCTATTGGCTTGTAGATCCATTTCATTTATCCTCTCCCTTAAAACCTACATTCCATTTTCACTCATTTTTCCAAAATTGTTTATGCATAGAAAAATCACAGTGTTTCTTCAGACCATTACCCCACCTTATTCTCCTTATTCAAAATGTGTTCTTGAATATTTTTCAGTTTGGAAATGTCTTCAACATCCTTTTCCAACCTCCTACTACCTTTTTCCACCATTTAGACACCTCCGAAACCTTCAAAACACCTTTAGGTGAGAAATAGGACATCATGTAGTAATTCATGTAGTAACTACAGGAAACGCTGTAGCAATTATTGCAGTAACTACATGAAACCATGTAGCAACCCGTTTAAACCTGTTTTGAGCAGAAATGATAGTCTGAGCCTAAGGTAGGTTCTCAACTTGACTTCCATGCCTTTCTCCCCTTTCTATAACATCTTTTAGGCCTTGGACAAAATCTAGAAAGGGATTAGAGACCTTTTGGAAAGCCTCTTTTCATCATTGCAGTTTGTGTTCTATTTTGATGGTGAATGCCTTCTTTCCTTTTGTTGCCTTATTATTCTCTTTTGTGGCCTATATGATTGCCTAATGGCCTTGGAGTTCTTTGTTTTGATTAGGTCTCTCTTAGGCACTGCCATTTTGGGTTTTAGCACAATTTCTTCCTTTCTCCCTTCTTGTAGCAACATTCTGCCTTCCTATAGTAGTCATTCCTTCTCTTTTAAGGTCTTATAACTATTTTGGAGTGATGAGAAATGATGTATATGGTTTGGAGGATGATTTTATGGCTTAGAGTGAGTAGTGTAGGTTTTTGAAAATGGAGAGGATGTTGCCGTGTGTGTTTTTTTCAAGAAATTTTCACAATGAGATAGACTGTAGGGTTTGTTCTTGAAAAGGATTAATTTTTTCTTATGAAATGGGATGGATGAATGATGGATAGATATTGGATATGAATTGGATGGAGGGCTTGGAGTATTGTGGTGACTTGGCCTTTGCAAACATCTCCTCTTTTAACTATTGTACCCATTCCTTGAAATCATCACCCTTCCTAATTTGGCTTTTCCACATTGCATGAGTGAAGGAGTTAGCTGTATTAACTAGCTAAAGGTGGCTAAGACTACTGACATGTCCTTAGCTTATAAAACCTCATCTCTCATGCATTGACAACAAATTTATAACTATAATATGCTCAAGAGAAGAAGTCAATAATATTTCATACCCGTACCTACCTAATGGTTGTTGGAGAGGCATGCATGTAGCTGCTAAGTTGATGATTGATCCATGGTCTTATGGAGGTGATAATTTGCTTTTTTTTTTTTTGCATAGGTCTTCATAGCTTGGTGATTCTAAGCCTTTATCATCCAGTTACCGTGAGCAAGCTATCTTAGTCAAATCCTACCTTCTTGGAGTGTTGGGCTGGGACATGGGTGATGTTAAAATTCACCACACTTTTCACAACTGTCATACCCCTTACCAGCACTTCATTTCACCTTCCCTACCTTACTATAGCCTTTAGGTAGTTTCCTATAGAAAACCAGGAGCAACGATGCCAAAATGTGATAGCCTCAGTATTGGAAACCTTAACCTATTACAAGAAAAAAAATACAAAGAAAGAAGCCTATTATAATTGCATAAAGAAGTAAATTTAAATCATTACATTTCAAATATTTTAGGTCCATTAACAAAGTTCATTGGATGTGGCAATCATCATTGTATTATCCATTTCATAAATATGTCCAATAGCCCAAATTGCTAAAATGTTTTGCATGGGTAAAGAGGCAAGTCCTAAGTTGTCTTTAGTATTCCCTAATAATCGATTTAAAGCCTAGGGGTCTTTATTCAACCCTAAGGGACAATAACCAAGCTTCTTGAGAGAATCTGGGCAGGTATATATATGTTGGAAGGCTGCTAAAGGAGATCCTGTACTTACTACAAAAAATTGCAGATTTACTACAGGAAACTATAATTCACCGAATGAACAAGCAAATCAAATGCAAATTGGATGGGAATTTTTTTATTATTTACTAGGATGTTGTAGGTCTCCATTCCAAGTGGAATCACTCAAAAATACCTTTGTTAATCGATGCTAAAAAATAATAGAAAATGACCAGTTTAAAATCTAAAAAATCGAGAATTAGGGAGCTAGTAAATCTATCAAATGCTTAACCTTACCAAGTACAAATTCAATGGGGTAAATTTTGTTATTAAATAGAATTTTTTTGTGATATAATGAAAGTAGAATAAATTATATTGAAGCTCGTTAGTATGTTCTAAAAAATAGTAGAAATTTATTGTTATTTGTCACAAGGGACTTCCAGAAATCTAGATTTGGGAATAAGAAAACTAATCCAACTAGCTCAATGATTACTATGACCTTCCAAATGTATTACAATTATAAAATGATGCTTGTGATCTTGAAAAATAACTTACTTCAACCTTTTAACCCAATCCTACAACACGAAATCATTAATACTAAATGCATAAATAGAAAAAAGACCAGAATAAGAGATGTATGTGAATAAGAAGTGAAAAGAAGAAAATTAAATGATACAAAATGGCTCTAAGGCTCCTGGGATGGCCAAGCCTAAGGAAATTCAAATTCCTATGAAGGAGACCAAGATTTAGAATCTAAACATTGCACCAGTCTTCATTATTTATATCGATACAATTACATCCCTGCATGAAATGACAGTGGAGCTGCAAAAATAGGAGTTCTCTCCACATGAAGACTAATAAAAATCCACCCCTGGAAAATTAGACTTGGTACTTATAAAAAATGATTAAGAAGAATTCCTCATGAAAGGAGGAAGCTTTCCCCACCAAAATCCTTTAATTAGTGGATTTGGTTCCCGATACTAGGAATCTACATTAAATGACAACAAACACATTTCTAGATTTTCTCAATCATTAGAGCCCCAGAATCTGTGCAGTTATTCAGAATATCTTTATTTATTTATTATTTAATATTGATCCTCCTATAGTAGGGAGAAATTTCCTAAATTATCTCTTCCTCCAAATCTTCATAATCTACCCAATATTCCACAAAAATAAATAATATTAGGCACAAATATGCAATTATCCATAAAACTTCCTAATGAACATATTAAAGTTAAAAATACATTATCTAATGAAAAAGAGAAGTTTAATGTACTTAATGATGGTCAGATGGTCCTTAATTTATGTCTAATTTAAAGGCCCATCAACATATATGCTCAATAATTTCCTTTTTTCTCAAGGTTTTATGAGGCCAAAATAGAGGTAAAAGTACACTCATATATTTCTCATAGTTTATCGAGCTTTGAGAATGGAAAAGAGATTGCTCGCTAACTTTCAATTTAATTAACAAGTTGGAAAATATGGAAATAACTTGTCATTTTCAAATAGGTTTTTTGAGCATGAGAATAGAGGCAAAAGAAGCTCAAGATTTTCATAAATTTAATGAGTCATGAAAATAAAACCAAAAGGAACTCAGGGTTTTCATTGTTTAACGAGCATGGAAAAAACGCTAGAAGGAGCTCGATGCCTTTCATATTTAATGAGCATAAGAAGGTCAAAAAGGAATATTGTCCTGGAAGAACACATGATATAAGAGTGACAACTTGTTTTGGTATGATGGAATTGCTCAGAGCATAAGGAGGGAAAGAGGTTAGCAAATAAGACCACTCATCACAATGACTCCTCCAAGAAAGGGTAAAACATGAAGTGAAAGTGAATGGTTGGCCAAGTAGGGGATGACAATTGTGGTAGAAAAATGAAACCAAGGCTTAACATACAAAAATAGGCTGATAAAATATAGAAATCATGAGTAATAAAGTGTGGACTCCTCCTAGGGTAAAGCCAAAAAGTGATGAAGAAGGGTAGATGAGGATCAATTTCTAAGTCATGGTGGGTCAGATGGAGGAATTTTAAAAGTGACTAAATGAGACACTGCATGGGAACCAATATGGAAAATATATGCTAAACTAAAGTATCCATGTACAGGTAAGCTCTGCCACCAAGTTATGACATGCATGAAAAAAGAGAGGCTAATATTGTACCCTGATGGGGTTGGACCTAAGGCGCAATGAAAGTGGCACTCCCATTCAATAATGTAATGAAGATGGAAATATGTGACCTACCCCTACATGCCATGTTCAAGAGAAACACACTTAAGGTCAAACAAATGTCATAATAAAAACATCGACCACCATCCATAAATACTAGATCCATGGTTAAATCACATAATTAAATAAATAAAATATGGATTAGGCAAAAACAAGACCACATAGTTTTAAATTTTTTAGGTTTTATATTTCTTTTTGGGATTTTTGGCATATATAATGTATGAGAAAATTTCTTACATAACACACCAAACCAAAAAGAGATAAAAATATCACACACTCCTATGTACAATATGTACAAGTGAAACTTAGTCTATTAGGTCACATTGAGGTGTGCCCATTGCCAGGCACATGCCAAGAATTTCCATACATGAACTCATGGAAGAGTGGAGGTACCATATGGTGCACCATGAAGGGGCCATGCACAAAAATGTTTAATTTTTTTATTCCTAAAGGTTGATGAAGCCAAGGAAAACCTAGGACCATAGTGTTATTAGGAATAACCCAAGGACATAAAAGGTGAGTGGCCTCATGAGCTAATATAACTCCTTGCAAAATGATCAATACATAGAGGGGGTACATGAAACTTGTTGATAGGTGGATATGAGTTGGATAATTAATTGGAAAGATTAGGATTATAAACCCAATACTTGACTCAGTCCATGGGTGGCACTTTTAAGGATGGTCGAGGAGGTGCCCCCCGGTTGGCTCAAGATATTTTTTTTCCAATCTGTGCCTTTTCCAATTTCGGGAGACTAGAGGCATTAAGAGGCATAATTTACTTAGGATGATCAATAGGTGCATCCATGACCTCCAAGATGACTTATCAAGAAGAAGACTTGTCTTCAAGGGAGTCATGTGCAAGAGGTAGAGTGATGGCCCATGTGGGAAAAGATGTCTGATTATATTCCATATTGTGATGGAGTTTCTAACCAATGTCAAGAGGTACTTATGGGACTAACGAGGAAGAAATATCTTTTTCTAAAGGAAGGGTATGCTCAACATGTCGATCTACATATATAGAAGAAGAAACCACCCAAGGGTCAGGTGACACATGGGGTCCATAGGTGACAAAAAAGATCATATGCATCGGATCAACGACAGAAGAAGGAATATTAGGCTAGAATAAAGGAAAGCCACTAATAAGAGATGATTTTTAAACAATCCTACCACAACAATATCATAATCCAAGGGCCTATCTCCAATGAATGGCATATTATTTGATGTAGTGGTAGACTTGGTTGATGGTATGTAGTGATTTAATTGATCTATTGTGACAATTTTTCCTTCACGGGGAAAGTGAAGGACATGAATCACCAAAGACATCATAATGGATTATGCATAAAAAAAATATGGCGAAAGAGTATATTATAATCTAAGGGAGCATCTACAACTTCATTACAACTTCAACATCAACATAGGCAGTCTTATCTCCTAGCTCGATGGCAAACTTTGGAAGAACTCCTTGAGATACAAAATGGTGCCATTCAAAGGCCTGTAGAGTGATACTAGACCTAACAAGTCCTATAGACCTAAGATATTTCCAACATGATGTTGGAATAACACAAGTAGAAGACCCTTCATCCACCAAAGTGTGGTATACATCATTATTAAAGACACACATTGATATCTAAAAGGAAACCTAATTGGAGAATATATAATGAGGAGCATTAACATCAAAATTAATCAAAATAGACTCTAAGGGATCCACCCCTCCGATAACAGACAACAAGGATTTCCATTGTTGAGGGTACTCTCCAAATCCTCCAAGGAAAACATGACACATGGTGCTTGGGCAAGGTCCTCAACAATTTTATACTTTAGGAAACTCACACATTTGGATTGTGTATTGACTTTCTTATAACACCCTTAGGGGGCTGATATACTGGTTCTGTAGGCTTATCTAACATAAGAGGTACAACGAAAGTAGTAGGGGTGATCAGGTCCTTAGAAGAAGAATTCAACTGAGAAGGGTCATAGGGTTTTTCTTGCGTAGTCACATTAACCTTTTCTTGACACATATTGGGACATTAATTACAACAAGATAAAATCGTGGCCCCTCATTTCCCCCTTGCATAGGTTGAGGATCCTATTAAACCATCTGTTGTTGTGTCTAGGTAGGGAATGGATGAGTCAATATGGTTGGCTACTCGGTAGCTTCTAGTGGTGCAAGGAGACACGTTTCATTCATTACCCCACCTTAAGTGGGTTGGTTTTGTTGATTCACCTGATTAGGTTTGTTCTTCTGCTTATTATTTTTATTATTTTTCCCGCTAGGTTGCTAAGTATTTTTAGGTGATGTGGAATTCCCCGTAAGGACCTCGACGAATTTCTTAGAAGAAGAGGGTGCTTATTGAGAGCCAAGGGAACTTGTTGGGGCTTTAGAAGTGAATATCATTTTCCCTAGCTGAGAAACAAGATGGTTTACACTATTAGAAGAAATGGAATCAACCACTCTATAGAATAAATCATATCAAGATGTTAAGCACATAAAATGGCTTGCTCCTCTATAACTACCCCATTCATAGCAACATCCTGGGAAATATGGGGGTAAAGGGATCAGGTGAACTAGTCTCTAAGAACATTGTCAGGGAGCCTATTTCATACTAACCTCTTCCTTCTATGCCACTCATGAATACGGTCAGAGATATGGGTGGCATCATCTTGTTTAAATTTTGAAAAAAGGCCAGTCCTGAGATCCTATCTCATAGACCTGTAACTGAAAAATGTTAAGGAAAGTTTAATCTTAGGAAGAAAAGTCATTATAGGATGCTTGATCAAGTTCGATATACCATCTGGAAACATCCCCTATTAGGGTACGCTAGAAAAATTGTAACTTCATAGAATCATCCATTAAAGAATTATATGAACATCATAGATGGAAGGTGGTGATGTATGTAGAAGGATTCTCTTGAGGTTTACCTTCAAACTTAGGAATATCATAAGGAATTTTGGATGGCATAGGTGGCCACCTAGGATTGTGATAGGTGGTGTCATTAGTTAAATTATCCAAATAAGATAATTTGAGAGGTGTAAGAAAAGGAATTTACAATTGACCATATGGATCATAAGGGTCGTAACCCGTAGACAAACTGTAAGGTCCCCCCATATAATAGTTAAAGGTGGAAGGATTAGGACCTAGGTTATAGATCATCATTGAATACTATTATCCTGGGCCAACAGATGAGGTGTAAGTATTATGCCCACTAGAATAACTACCCCTAGAGAACAAAGGGCCCCCTTAGGCTTGACTACTTATAGAATTGTACTCAATGCTAGAGAAAGGAACTCCATGTACAAAAGCACCATTGTAAGCATACCAGCTTGTAGGCATAATGGTACTAATGGGGATAATTCCCCAAAGTATACTAGCCCCACTAGAGAAAAATGAAACTCCAAAGTAGGGTGTCCCTCCTGACATAGAACTCAACCAAGGTTAAGAAATACTTCTATAAGTAAAATTTCCCCTAGGTTGACTAGAAGAAACTAACAATCCACCCATCACGTCTTGTAATGTAAAAAATCCCATCGAAAATGTAGGAATTACAATTTGACATGAGCTAGGAGTATATTTCCTAGCTCCTGCGAATTGAATAGGGTTTTCTTCAACTCTAAAAATGAATTTAAAGGAAGGCATAAACATAAACAGTGGTGGAAAACTTGATGGGGTCACAAATATAACTACTTGAATACCCCAATAAGACATGAGAGATGTAGAATGAGCTATATATCCCACCACACTAAGTGGCAGTAAATGTGTATTGACAATAAAGAATTTCGATGTAGAAGATAAAGTGGGACTTGTCTCCTCCATAGAATAAGTTGTGACATCATTAGGCATGTAAGGAACACACACATAAAAAGGTTTACTACTGTCAATATTCAACTACACAAGAATTTGGCTGAGAGGGTCAATTAAAGGTGGGTTAAAGTGTGGCAAAGGACCTTCATCGGTTACCTCAAAAATAAAATAATATTCTTTCCTATGACCAAGGTTACCATCCCCCGCCCCTCCCCCGCAAACTTGAGTATGGTTTAAGCTTTCTCATACTGTAATTAACCTATGTCTATGTGGTGGTGGACCCTCTTCTTGAGGGAATTTCTTAACAATCTATGAGAACATTGGTTACCTCATTCAATCATGGGGAATATATGTTTATTATCCAATTAATACAATTAAGACACTCTTATGACCAAACTAATAATAAGATCAAACAAAACTCTATAAAAGAAACCATAAAGGTAAACACATACAAACCAAAGAGATAGAGAAGTAACCTTCCCACTATAGGATCTTGCTTGATTAGGACACAAGTCAATAATGAAGATGTGGTTGGGAAAATTATAATGGGTACTTGCTTAACAACCCTTTTAAACTTGGTCTAGGTACCCTTATTATCCATGGGGTACCCTCTAAGAGGATAAGGTGAGTCTACCTGAAATCCACCCCAAGTATAGAGAGGATAGTCATCAACCATATTCACAGGAAAGGGTAGGAAAAAAGTATGAAACCCCCCTGAGAGATCCCTGAAATTGAGGTGTACTCCTCCCAAGTGGTCCCAAGTGCTACAACAAGAATGCTAATAACACCATTTGTAATACATGAAAATCCCGTAATCCGTTCCACTAAGACTAATGAAGTAGGTCATGTCACTCCACTAGCCTCAAGTGTGACCTCATGATTGACCCTTGTGTTAGAAGGGATTCCTAGACCATATCACTAAAAGTGGATTCAACCTCCCTATTTCCAAGATGCTAAGTTTGTTTTGTGGTCTTGGAGTAGTTAACCTCACACTCTTATTCCAAGACCCTAGCCTAGACTAATGTTGGTGTGCTACTAGTGAAAAGAAAAGACAAGTAAAATAAATTTTATTATAGCATTAATTTTAAGAGGTTGTTGTTTACTCAATAGGGTAACGATGTGAAACTCAAATGGTGTGAATATACTCTTGTTAGAAACACCCTAATATAGCTATATGGAAATGCACAATTTTCTTTTCAATTCAATGAAAACTAACTATAGAAGGGTAAAGAGTCTTTTCCTTTTTAAAGTGAAAATGATGACTTCAAACACTCTCAACAAATGTTCTAATGAGATTATATAAGTATATAATAAAGAATACCTAATAAAACAACCCAAAAAAAACACTCAAAAGAGAGAAAAAATCACTACGAAGCAAAAACACAAGACACACAAAAGCTCTAAACTTGGAATATTTCAAATGGGATCACTCACAAGAAATCCAAAGAAAGATGATAGAGAGAAAATTGATGATGCAAATCAAGTAAGGGTTGTAGCTCAATGTATAAGAGACAATTATTTACGCAGGTAAAAAAACCAAAAACCCTAATTCAAGGAGAAACTATAAAGGAGTGGTAACATACAAGAAATTTTAAATTCGACATGAAAAATAGATCAAAATCACCCAAATAAACCTTTCGAGTAAAGATTTGCACAACCACAACAAGAAAGAAGAAAAAAAGGCTTGCAACTCCCCACAATATAACTGAAGAAGCTTGCTACGATACCGATATGATTCGTAAATTGTCATGGATACTCCACTAAATAGTTTGTCACAACAAATTTGATAAAAATATACTAAATTCCAAATAAATATATTATGAGGGTTAATTTTACATATATTTCTAGAGTTATTAAGATACTGTTTTTTTCTTATGCATGCAATAGGTACAAATGTGGAAAATAAGAAATCATGAAAAACAACACAACACTAATAAAATTTAACAAAAGATATGATGTAGGAAACCATTTAAGGAGAAAACCTAGCTAAAGGCGAGGATGCTTTGCTCTTTATTTCTCTAAAAGGAATTGATACAAATACAAAGGAGTGATAACCATGGCCCATGGGCTATCACAATACAAAAACCCTCTATGCTCCTCTCTCACTCTATCCACTCTCATATACTCTACTCTACCATGGAATGAAATACACAAATGGAATGGAGCCCATGTTCCTCCTAATAGCTTAGTTATTACGTAACATAATAGCTAAATAATGGTTCAATTTTACCCATTCAACTCTTAGTATGAGTTTCAAATAAAACCTTATTGATTACATGGTTAGCCCTTTTTCCATGAATATCAAGGTTTGACATGACACCCTCTTGAATTATGGTGGTCAAACATGACAATAAAACTTCTAAGAGGCATAATTTTTGCATCTGAACTTTGATTGACATGATCATTACACCAATAGAAAGGTATTCAAATGTAGAATAAGTATATGGAGTATTGTACTTAAGAAATGTAATTTTACCCCAAAACAAACATTATTTAAAGCCTCAAAATGGTCACAAAAGGTTTCTAACCCCAATTCTCCAAATTTGGTCTTGCCACTAAAACTATCCTATAAGTTGATTTCTATGATTTTTCCGCCCTAAAAGCATTAATTTGGATGATTTGTTTTTTAATTTTTTTTTTTGTTTTTTTTTTATCTAATCCAAATCATGCTATGTTGAGTTTTGCAAGATTAAATCACTAATTAATGAGTACTCTAAATACTACACTACACTCTTTATCATGCTAAGTATTTTCTCATGACTATGAAATTTTATATGACATGGATCAACCATATATTATTTCAAGGCCAAGGAATTTCATGAAAAAATACTCACAAAAAGATATAAGAATTTTTGGATACTCTTTCCTAACACAAGAGTGGATAGCTATGACTTGCCTAAAGAATAGGAATGGGAAGTCATGGGATTCCTATACAAAACCCATGACCATATGTTTGAAATTTAAGATTTTTTTATAATAATATTACCCCATCAATGAGTTGGAGCCTATAATTGTGCATGACTTATATCCATCCACCTCAAATGCTATGAATTGTCTGTATGAATCCTCAAAGAAATATAAGAAGAGGTCAAATCTAGGCAATAGTGATTATATGATCTACAATTTTTCTTGGAGCATTCTTACACTAGTGTATTGAAGAAATAGTATCTATTATGTATCTTGAATATGATTTTGCTAATCTAATTAAGTCTGAAGTACTAGATCATGGCTTAATACATCCAAGATTTCATTTGTTATGTTATGAATAAAAGAGAAAGGTTGTTCTTATTAAATTGTTATGTAGGTAACTCGATAAAGTAGTATGGTTAGTGCTAGATCTAGTAAGGAGCCATGAATACACATGATAACCATCAAAATTAAATTTTTGTATCCTGCCCTTTCACACTTGCTTATCAAATTGTATGATTATGATGTCCATATTGTAGCCATCTTCTTTATTACTATAAAGCTAACTATTCTTATCTTTGCAACTTTGTGTCTTAAATATGGACCATGTTATGGATCCCAAATGTCAGCTAATAACAAATAGAACTACAAATACTTAATGGAGGTATGTTATTCATCATGTTGTATTTCATTGATCCATATCGAACCAATACGAAGTTTTTATTAGCCCCCAGGTAGTTTGTTGTGTAAATGTATGTGAGTGATGAGGTCCTTTGTTCAAATCCATAATGAATAGATTGTAGTGGAAGACAACCCTACCTAGTTACTAATTCCTTTTGTCCAAATAATAACAATCGAGTGGTTGATACAATGGGATGTTATCCCCTCCACTCAATTTCAAATCCCATGGGAAGACATCTTTGTCCCCTTGTGGTAAGTCTTAAGTAGTAGGTTCTCCGCCCTAGCGGACTCTCAAATCTTACTAAGTCATAGATTCCTAGATTAATTATTATTATTATTATCTAATTTTAAGGTCACAGCCAAGCTAGACACCAAATTGGTGTATGAGACCCTTTTGTTCGTGGGACAAGGGACCCACCTCTGCATAACGTTTTGATTGCTAATTCTACTAGGGTATACATACTCATACATACTCTATGCCCTCTGGTTTTGAACATGTCACCTCTTAGGAGGAAATAATAATAATTAAAAAAAATCCCTTATCCTTACATAAATTTCCCCTTCAACAATATTTCTACAAATTCCTAAATAAATAATAATATTAATAACAAATTTCATTATGCTCATATGAATTTCTCTTAAACAATATTCTTACTTTTTATTTCCCTCTAGAAGATTTGGTTACATCTATGCTTCTCTCGTTCGTTATTATGTTAGGAATAACCATGACATATTGATGTTGAAGTGATCAATGTATTTTAAATATAGTAAAATTAATCATTTTGTATTAAGGAAATGTTGTACATAAAATTTTGAGTGAACACCAAACAGACAAAATTTGATAGTGCAAAATTGCACACATTGATCAATTATGATATTACATATATACAAGAAGTGTTGTCTCAAGATAGGGAAACTATATTGGACACACAATCAATTGGTTGAGTGAAGATCTCAACCACACACCAAACTAGGGACATATAGATATAACCACGCCTATAGAATAGGAGCATACTCCTTTACATAGAAAGTCACAACTGAGACAAGTAGGAATTACATTTTCTAGCACTCCCCCTTAATGACTACTTGTCTTGATATCAATCTGCAAGATCTACATCTGGTCCAATATGGTAATTACACCTTGTATCTTGTTCAATTTTCGATGTCCATATAAAGGAAGAACCATCTATCGGAATGCATGGGTTCCCAACCGCTAGTCTACTAGGAAGTCCTTCACATACATGGTTCATCCAACCTCTTGATAAACCAATACGGAGTCACCCCATGGAGTCTAAAACAAATACGGCCCACCCAAGTGTATCCATCCCTCATGACACACTCTTCAAGGGTGTTAAAACTCTAAAATATGGAACACATATTAACAAAGGGCATGCATGCCTCTCTTTGTGTATTGTTGGAATGACCAGTTCCACAACACACTCACAATTGTGACAATAGTTGGTCATACCAATTTCAATTCAATAATAACCTGAAATACCATGACATGACATACTTATTATGAAAATCAACATTAAAATCATCAACAATAGCAACAAACTTTTGCATTTCAACTTGATCACTGACACCTTTATGATTTGACCAACAATTCCCAACTGCCCATTTAGATTATGTGAAGCTTGATCATCTTCAAGTTTTGTAAATCGAACAAATCACCACAGTCCTCTATGCTCCTTTCTCAGGAATGGGAAATAGTTGGTGACCTACAAAATGCTTCCAATATCCAAACCCAAAAGTTTCCGGGTGACGAGGGCATTTGAACATTATTTGCAATGCTTTAAGATTTTCAATGCGACCAATCCATCAATCTGAATCAATTTGAGTGGAGCAGCGACCTCTTTCATTGCAGCAGCTTGTGCATCATGTGCAGTATTTGGCGCTTCATTGTAAGAACAAAAAGAAACACCCAGTAACATAATAATATTGGCCAAAATACAGGGACATCAAATATTGAAAAAAATGTCATCACAAAAGAAATACATAATGCCTTTGTTATACAATACCAGAATTTAAATTCAAGAAGCCAATAAATGAAGGGCTCAAACTCATCTAAACCCTCAGTTGGAAAAGAATCCTCGTCCATCCCTTCCAACTCAAGGTCAACTTGAGGAGATAAAAACCTTATAAGTAGATTTCAAACATACATCCCCAATCTGTAAGAGACAATGTAAAAGCCCTGCACATAATAAACCCAAAAAATATATATAGTCATTGTAACAAGAGATCCAAGCCATCTCCCAACAGGATGTGGTGTTGATTTGTCCATGAAGCCCAACCAAAACAATTTTGTTCGATTATTTCCAGTCACCATAACTTTCGTATGCCTTGGAAACAAAGTGAGCTCTTCCTCCCCACTCTCTTTTCCACATTGGGAGCCAAATTTAAGTGGAAAACTTGTAGACTCCAGCATTTGCATCCTTGCACCAAACAGGGCATCAAGCCACAAAAGTATCATATCTACGCTTGGACAATTTGACAACAGGCAAAGACTCCACACTACCCACTATTTTCGATCGTTCACTGCACCACAACATCTGACATCAATAGTGAAAGAAGAACTATAACGCAAAACCACGCACTCGATTATAATGTTGTAATGGTTGAAAACTGGCTTCCAACAATGACTCAACACAGGTCAACTCTCAACGGGCATAACCTACAGTGCTCTACTGTAGTGCTTTACAGCTACATTGGGCCTCTCCATGCTCTTTTGTCAATAATTACATAAATATGTGGGGCTAATGACTGCTCAACTACCCAGAAATTTGACTCTGAACTCCAATCCTTTCACCAATTTGGCTCAACTCCATTGTATGGTAACACATAATTAATCCACCAATCAGTCTGTGCAGAACATGTCTGCGCCTCCTCCACACAGGCAACACACTATTGCCTCATGAGCTCTCACCGAAGCTCCCTAAATACAAAGACAAATAATGTTTAACATAATCACAAGGCACTAAATAATCTCGATTGCTCGATCACCATACACAGTCTTCAATCCACTCTAGTGACAGATTGAACCACCACACCAATGATCCAAAACCTGAAATATGTAGTTCACCAGCTCTACTACCATGATCGACTGATCTGCTGCCACACTCCCACGATTAGCAATTTTCCGCCTGATCGAAACTCACTGTCATCTCGACCTCTACTATCGATCCTACAACGATCTGCACCTACACACCGAAGATCTTCTCCACACTGTGCCACCACTTCATGTTAGAGATAATGGAGAATATCTTAGAATAGTGAGTTGGTTCACAAGACCTCATGATAGGAATTAGTTTCTATTTTTTAGGTTATGGTTCTAACTTCCCTAAATATGTGATTACTATATATTGTGTAATGTACATGAGCAATGTAGAGTGTTCTGCAGAGCCAGACTCTCCTGGTTCAGACTCTCTTTCGTAGAGTTGACCAGTGAGTTTCATTTCATTTAATATACAACATTGCATTTTTATCATGGTATCAGAGCATCAGGGTTGAGGAACCTGTACGCTGAGAGGAGGGTGCGACTAAACCGAAATCATCACAGGTTTTAGGAGAATAAATGTGACGATTGCGAAATCATACTTAACATCACCATCTCAGATATTAGGTGTATAGCTGCGATGACGTCTCAGATAAGTGGTGTACATCTGCGACGACGTCTCAGATAAGTGGTGTACACCTATGACAATCATGTAAACAACAAAAGAGGCTTCGTGGAGGCCGAGAGAAGGCTGGAGAGGCTGAAAATAGAAGGTTGTTTGTAGGTTGTGAAGGAAGCCATGGTGATCTGCGGGTGTGCTGTGAGATCAAACAACATTGAAGATCAATGATCTATCTTTGTCACAGATTTGGGGTAAATATAACATTTTTTTTACTTGTCAATTTTTTTTTAATCACCAAGATGAATAATCAGATGTTTGAAGCATGCTTGAATGAGCATAACAAGCTCGATGGCTCCAATTATGCGAATTGGAAATTCAAGATGCAGACTCTGCTAGAAGTGAAGAGTGCTTGGATGATTGCAAATGAGGATGAACAGAAGCCAATAGATGGATCCACAACATTCCCATATTGGGAGAAGCATGAGGGTAAAGCAAGGATGCTGCTAAAGATGTCAGTGAATGACTGCATCATACCACATATCAAAGAGTGTAAATCAGCAAGCGAAATTTGGGGAATTTTGAAGGATCTATATGAGATCAGGAATACAAATCACCTTCTATTTCTAAAGAGCAAGATCTTATCCCTGAAGATGGAGGAGAATGAAATAGTTACTGCCTTCATAGTAAGGATTAAATATCTGAAGAACAAATTGGCAAACATTGGTCATACAGTTGACGATACAGATCTTGTAACAATTACCACGAATGGTGTGACCGATGACTACCAAATGTTCATCACTGGGATAAATGCGAGAGAGAAAATTTCGAAGTTTGAAGAACTAACAGGAATACTGATGTAGAAAGAAGAAAGAAGATCAACTCTGAAGCCCTAGAGTGCCGATCTTGCATTGATGGCAAAAAAGAACTTCTACAAAGGAAAAGGAAATCTGCAACAACAAAACGGAGGAAGCTCATAGGAAAGCCAAATTTGACCAAGGTATGAATCCGAATAGAAACAACTTTGTGATTAAGTGTTTTATTGCAGAAAACTGGGTCATTTAGCTAGAGAGTGTAGGAAGAAGAAATATCATGAAGAACAGCAGGGGCAGAAAAGACATGCAGGTCATCTCGCGAATGATAATCATGAGCAAAATTTCAGATTGTTCATGGCAGATCGTGATGAGAATGTTGATGCAAACATCTAGTATGTAGATTCGGGAGCATCAACACATATGACAGGGAACAAGCAATGGTTTGAATATTTTAAAGAAATCAACGACGTAGCACAAATATACCTAGGTGATGATAGAAGTCATCAGATTAAAGGATGTGGGAAAATTTCGGTCATTCTACCTAATGGTAATGTAAAACAAATTCATAATGTCATGTATGTGCCCAGTGTAACAAAGAACTTGATTTCTGTATCTATGATCACAGATCAAGATCTTAAAGTTGAATTTTTAAAATCTAACTATTATATTAAAGATCTGTTAGATGGCATGAAGACAATTGCTACAGGAATCCGAACAGGAGGTCTGTACAAGTTGGATGTAAGACTTGCACCAGTTTGAGCCTTGACAACTATGGGTTTGACTACATAAGAGCTATGGCATAAGATATTTGGTCATATCAACTACAATGATTTTTTGTTACTATAGAAGAAGGAAATGGTAAGAGATCTTCCTATGCTAAAGTAAGTACATAATGATTGTGATGTGTGTACATTACAAAAAATGCATAGAGAAGAATTCCCTGTTCAAGTAGAAAAGAAACAGAGGGATATACTTGAATTAGTGCATACAGACTTGTGTGGACCCATGCAAACAAAATCATTAGGAGGTGCACTATATTTTTTTACTGTTTATTGATGACTACACAAAGTTTTCTTGGGTATATTTCTTGAGTAAGAAGAGTCACACATTTGAATACTTTAAGCAGTTAAAAAACATGATTGAAAGGCAAACAAGGAAACCGATAAAAATTCTCTGGTCCGATCAAGGGGGAGAATATAGAAAAGATGAGCTTATCGAGTATTACAAAGACCATGGAATATTGCAGTAGTTCATAGTACCCCATACTACACAACAAAATGGAGTAACTGAAAGAAAGAACAGAACACTAGTGGAATGTGCTAGGAGCATGTTGAAAGGTAAGAATCTTTTAAATGGTTTTTGGGTTGAAGCATTGAATACTGCAGTTTATTTGAAAAATAGGAGTCCTACAAAGAGTCTTCAGTTTAAAACTCCTTATGAAGCATTATATGGATTTAATCCCGTAGTAAAACACTTAAGAGTATTTGGATCTAAATCATTTTCCTAGATTCCAAAGGAAGATAGAAGAAAACTAGATTCGAAATCCATCAGATGTACTTTTATAGGGTATTGTTCACAATATAAAGCTTATAGATTATTTAATCCCTCTACTCACAAAATTTTTGTTAGTAGAGATGTCATATTCCATGAGAAGGATCATGAAGAATCTGATAAGCACAATGAGGAATGGGATATTCCGTACTTGGTGGAAGAAGAAGCAGAAAACAATCAAGATCAATAATAGACAAAAGCAGAAGATGAACAACAATAGAAACAACAACAGATACAACAGGAAAAATAGTAGTAGCAATAGCGGGAAGAAAAAGAGAATGATGATCAGACAAGGTTTGAGGCTACCCCACCACTTAGGAGATCAAGTAGGAAATCTCAATTGCTTGCAAGATATAGGGGAAATGCTTTTATAAATAGTATGATGAATGTGGTTGAACCTTATAGTTATAAAGAAGCAAACGAATGTAGAGAATGGAAAACAACCATGGAACAGGAATATGAATCAATAATCAGGAACAACACTTGGGAACTAGTTGAACTTCCTAAAGGAAAATAAACCATAGGTTGTAAATGGTTATACAAACCGAAGATTAATGTAGATGGAACCATAGAAAAATTAAAAGCTAGAGCGGTAGCAAAGGGGTATTCACAAAAAGAAGGTATAGACTATGAAGAAACCTTTGCCCCTATAGCTAAACTAAACACTATCAAATGTTAATTGCTTTAGCTACTAAGAAACATTGGATGATACACCAACTAGATGTAAAGTCTGCATTTTTAAATGGAGAACTAAAAGAGAAGGTTTATTTAGAGCAACCTGAAAGGTTTTTCCAGAAAGGGAAAGAACATTTAGTCTGTAGACTGAAGAAAGCACTTTATGGACTAAAGCAAGCACCCAGGTCTTGGTATGAAAAGATTGATTCATTTTTCCTACAATTTTGCTACAACAAAAGAAAAAATGACCCTAATCTTTACACCATGAAAGATGAACAAGGGCACATAGTGATGATTTCTCTGTATCTAGACAATTTGATCATTACAGGTGATGCTACATATCTGATCAAAGAAATCAAGCAACAAATGTCACAAGTATTCGAAATGAAACACCTTGGTGAATTAATATACTATTTGGGTCTTGAAATCTGGAGAGATTCAGGAAAAACATTTCTGTCCCAAGGAAAGTATGTTAAAGGCCTGTTAGAGAGACTTAGGATGGATCAGTGTAAGCTTGCAGCAGTACCATTACAAAAGAACATCAAATTGCAAAGTGAATATGGCTCAAAGGAGGCAGATGCGACACTTTACAGATAGCTGGTTGGGAGTCTAATCTACCTAACCACCACTAGACTAGATTTGGCTTATGCAGTGAGCGTGTTAAGTTAATATATGTCCAAGCCACTTGAAAGCCATTAGAATGTAGCGAAAAGTGTTTTGAGGTATCTACAAGGTACTGTAGATTATGGTATTATTTACACTAGCTCTTCTGATGTTAGATTGACAGGATTTGTAGATTCAGATTGGGCTGGAAATGTAGATGATGGCAAATCCATAACAGGTTATGTATTCGGAATTGTATCCGGGGCGATCACATGGAGCAGTAAGAAGCAGAACATAGTTTCCTTGTCCTCAGCGGAAGCAGAGTATCAATCCATGTGTGCAGCAACTTGTGAGGCAATTTGGTTGTGGAGACTTCTCCAGGATGTCAGGGAAGAACAGATAGATACAACAACAATCAGATGCAACAATCAGAGTTCAATCAAACTTTCTAATAATCTAGTGTTCCACAAAAACACTAAAAATATTGATACACAATTCCACTTCGTGAGGGAGAAAGTGTAATCCAAATAAATCCATTTGGTATATTGTAATACATGTGATAATGTTGCAGACATTTTCACGAAGCCTCTTGGAAAAATCAAGTTTGAAATGTTTAGGGAGATGTTAGGCATATTTGTGAACCCTTTCTCCATTAAGGGGGAGTGTTAGAGATAATGGAGAATATCCTAGAATAGTGAGTTGGTTCACAAGACCTTAGGATAAGAATTAGTTTCTATTTTTTAGATCATGGTTCTAACTTCCTTGAATCTGTGATTACTATATATTGTGTAATGTACATGAGAAATCGAGAGCTTTCTATAGAGCTAGACTCTCCTGGTTTAGACTCTCTTTCATAAAGCTGATCAGTGGGTTTCATTTCATTTAATATACAACATTGCATTTTTATCACTTCAGAAACACAGTAGCAAGAAAAATACATTCGCAAGAAAGAAAACTCTGCTTGTATATATGATATTTAGAAAACAACATATATCAGGATCGATTACCACCGAATTGTAAATGAATATTGAACGTCCGAATAACAAAAGAATCGATTTTCATGTCAAAGGAGTGCGAGCAGTTGGAAGTTGCTGGTGGAGCATTGCCATAGGTGGACTAATTGAAGTTGATTCAGAGGATGCAATGTCTTGCAGAGAGCGGGATTTCCAAGTTTCAGATCTGCTACGTGAGGCCAGAAAACGAAAGGCTGACCATTGTTGATAATCATCATGACAATGAGCCCATGATTAACATTCCCATCATTGATATAAGTGCACTGGAAGGTCAAGATCGTGCAGAAATGATGCACAAGATCTCAAACGCATGTAAGAACTGGGGATTCTTCCAGATCATCAATCACGGAGTACTGGTGGAGCTCATTTAGCGTGATTGGAAAGTGGGTAGATATTTTTTCTACACTAGATGAGAAACAAGTGTATGCCAGTAACCCTAAGATGTATGAAGGCTATGGAAATCGACTTGGGATTGAAAAGTACTTGACAGGAGAGGTTATTTCTTTCAACAATTCCTACCATTAAATCTTAAGGATGTCAACAAGTGGTCTACTAATCCCATTGCCTACAGGTATATGATAAATTCACTTTAAAATTTGTTACCCCCATATGATGCCAAGCCATGCCAATAGATATTCTTTATAATTCAGTTAATTGTTGTCAACCAGAACTCCAACAACTTCTAAATAATAAACCACCGGTTTATCTATCAAATAGTTTGCATTAATGGGTTATGAAAATTTTCTCCCAAAAAAATTAATGCATTTAGTGGCCTTGCTCATATATGGTCAAAAATAAATTATGTGTTCCAATATACTCATTGGGTGGGACGTTGAAAATATATGATTATAGAGTCGTTAGATTCATCTTAGCCCCCTAATTTGTAAAGAACCCGAAGGTCAAGATGGCTGTATGTTTATTTTTTGTTATAGTATTTAAATATGTCTACTCTGTTTTTATTTATATCATGTAAGTGGTTAGTGATGATGTTGTGTTACTTTACCATTGCATCGTGCTTCTTTTTGTTGTAAAAACTGCTCACAAAGGGTAAGAATTTTTTTTTGAGGGATTATCAATATCCTAATCAAATTATTTATAATGTGTTTCTTCATTTTAGTACTATTTAATGTATTATGTGCAGGACATGGTCATCACTACCAAGCTGTAAACACTCCAATCTTGGACGAAATAGTTGTGATAGAATCAATTGCAGTGAATGTTAAATAGGCAAGTTCTGCCCATCAAAATATCCCCTTAACACTTGGAAACTCACTACTCATTTGAATAAATACATAATTTCTTAATATAAAATAGAATTTTCATGTAGTCTGTAATATTGATTTTGTTCACTAATATTTTTGCAGATGTGTCTGATATTGAATTTAATATTTTTTTTTGTTGATAAAGAAAGAAGGTTTTTTCCATTAAACAAAAAAATAAATTTTTTGTATTCAAGCTTCTATGATCCATAATGAATTAAAAAAAGTCTTTCGGTAAAATCAAGAGGTTTGTGGATGACACTTGTGTCATCTGGTCCCATGGTAAAGAAAAGTTGGAAATGTTTTTCCTCCATCTTAACAATCAATCTAGTTCTATAAAGTTCACTATGGAATTTGAATGTAATGGTAGTCTTCCTTTCCTTGACGTCCTCCTCTCAAGGAATGATAATGGCTCTTTCTCTCATCAGGTATATCGTAAGAAAATTCATACGGAATAATATCTTCATGCTAATTCTCATCATTTCCCAGCTCAAAATCTTGGTGTTTTCAACACCTTAGCAAATAGAGCTTTAAGAGTTTCTAATGAGAACCATCTCAAGGAAGAGAAAGCACATCTCCTAAGTGTTTTATTTAATAATGGGTATAGTAGACACCAATGTACTAAGGCTTTCCTAAGAGCTGAAAAAGGTCCTAGTGCTAAGAAAGATACCAAGGATCAATTTTTTGGTGTTCATCTTCCTTTTATCCAAGGGACCATTGACAAGATTGCAAGGATTCTAAGAAAGCATAAGGTGGCTTCAACCTTTCGACCCTTAAATATCATTCAGAGCTTCCTTAGATCTATAAAAGACCTAGTGGACCCCAATAATATTAAGGGTGTTTATGTTATCGCATGCTCTTGTGGGACTCCCTACATTGGTGAGACTGGTCACTTGATTAATGAAAGGATTCGTGAGAATTCCACTGACATCAAGCATGGCAGGACCCGCTCCTTTGCTTTCGCGGAGCATGCAGATAAATCTAAGCATCACATATGCATTTGAGGAGGCCCAAGTCATTGCTAAGGTTAGTCATTTCCATCATTGTAAATTGAGGGAGGTACTAGGAATTTAAAAAAGACCCAATAATTTGAATAGAGATGATGGTTGGAATATTAGTAGAAGTTGGGTCCTTGACTTGTCCTCCTAGTTTTTTTTTATTGTCATCATTTTTATAGTATTTGTTGTTGATTTATTCTTCATTAGAGTTTATTTTCTTGATCCTTCATGTTTTTTATGTATTTTATCATCCTATTTGTTCTTAACCCCTTTTAGTATTTTTGTTATTTGTTTAATGAGCCTTAGTCCCATTTTTTATTGTTGACCTGGTTTTATTTATTGATTTTTTTCTCTGGATATATATATGTTTTTGTTTTTATATATATATATATATATATATATATATATATATATATATATATATATATTTATTTTGACTTGTGTATATTTTTGTTTTATTTTATTTATTTTTCCGTTAATTATTTTTAATTTATTTTATTTTATTTCCATTAGTTATTTTATTTATCAAATGATCTTGTCTTGATTAGGGCCTTCACTCGTTTTTATAAATTTAGGCTCCCCTCCTTTAAAATTTGCCTTTAATTAATTAATTATTTATTTATTTTAAAAACTAGTTGTTTAATATAACGGTTACTTATTTATATTTGTTTTTAATAAATTAATAAACTAATATCATAGTTTAAATATTATTTCCTTTAATTATTTATTTATTTAATTTAAAAACTAGCTGGTCAATATAACAATTACTTATTTATATTTGTTTTTAATAAATTAATAAACTAATATCACCATTTAAAATATTATTTTTCAAAAATTAGTAATATTTGGTTTTAACAAATTAATTTAAATACTAATTTTTAAAAACTAGCCGTTTAATATAGAGGTTAAGGTCGTGGAGGCGGCGTAGTGGTAAAGTCGGCCTCGTCATGACGGACCGGTCTTGTGTTCAATCCCGAGCAAGGTCGTAGCTCGTCGTGCGAGTAGTTAGTCTAAATCGGGCCAAGCCCACTACCTTTTGATTATATTGCATTTAATAAATGTAGATGGATGAGGAGTGAGAGAGCCGAGAACTCCAGGCGCCGCAGTCTCATACATTTTCTGTTCGGCCGCCATGGCTGCCTCGAATACGACAAGTAAAAGCCAGCAAAAGGAAGGCGAGAAGAAGCAACGGCGGCGGCGGCAGCAACAGCAGCCATCGCCAGCGAAACGCCGCAGAGACCTGCGGGAGGATGAAGGCGAGAAAAATGAAGCGATGGCGGAACGAAATGCATCGATTAGGGTTTTTGGTGCTAGGGTTCTGGGAATGGGGCGTCTGAAGCCGAGTCCCCGCTCCCTCCAATGGTGCCGCAACAGGAAAGGCCGCAGGAATGGCCCCGGTATTGCTCACCCTGCAAAGATTCAGCAACAGGGTAAAACGAGAGCCACAGGAAAGGCCGAGGCTGTGGTGGTCGTCGGACGCAAATGCCGAAGATTATCCAGCATTTCACACCGGATCTGCTCAGAAGAAGAAGAAAATCCAGCCAGGGTTAACAAAAGTCGTGCTCTGCCTCCCCGGAATAGTCGATACTCTGTATCTCATTTTCAGAACTCTCCAAGCTTCCTGGATCTGCCTAGAAGGAGCATCTGGGACATCAATGTTTCAACCTCGTTTCCTCATTCAGGCAGCCGAGATCCTATTCATTTCCAGCAAGCGTGTTTCCAGATTCAGATAATTCTTCTGACAGGCAAAACCTTGCTCCTAGAAGTCCAGCCGTCTTTCATAGTGCGCCATCTCTCAAAGATTCTCAAACAAAGGTTGGGAATCCCTTCCTCCCTTTTGCGGCTCCTCTTTGTTGGTAAGCAGCTTGGTTACAATCTGCCTCTTTCCTTTTATAATATTGAAAGAAATGCCTCAGTGATCCTATCACTACGACTAAGGGGAGGGGCAGTCGGGCAATCCTCTGCCTCCAAAGGTTTCTCCTACAAAGATGCAGTTCATGCACAGCCTGCCAAGAAGCCTGCCCATTCTGCCGAGGCTCCCAAACCCTTCTTGGTGGATAAAATGGAGGAAACCCCTGCCATTGAAATCACTCATCCATCTTTGGATGATCAATACCAGACATTTGCAGAAACAACCCTCATCTGAATATTTAATGGCCTATGGCCCCGCACTGCTAATCTATACCAGTGGATCCATTCTAATTGGACCAACAACTGCAAAGTCTTCTTCTGCTCGAAAGGCTTCTTTATTGTAGTCATTGCCTTCAACGAAGATTACCAGAAAGCCTTAAAGGGGGGCCCCTGGTTCTGGGGATCAGCTGGACTTTTCCTCTCCCCCTGGTTCCCAGACTTTGACCCCTCCACTGCAGTCATCTCCAAGCTTCCTATCTGGGTCAGGCTTCCAAATCTCCCTGCGCATCTATGGCATTTTGCTGTCTTTCAAGGAATCAGAGACACCCTTGGCCGCTTCCTAGCAACAGATACCTCAAGGGGGGAGAAAGGATTATACACCTATGGCAGAATTTGCGCAGAAATAGACATCAGTAAAGGGCTGCCAGATTAGATCATCCTCAAAGTCGGGGACTTCCATTGGACGCAAACTTTGGACTATGAGAATACAGCCTTCAAGTGTCGCCATTGCCATCAGACAGGGCATCTCCAGAACACATGTGCAGCGTTCCTCGACAAAAAGAAGATTTTCACTCGCAAATCCAAATCCAAGAGTTGGAAACCTTGTGACAGACCCCCTATGGATGACATAGAGTCCTCTAGCTCTGATGAGGAGGACTTGGAAGTGGACGAGGAGAATTTGGAGCAACTGAAGGATCCGCCCTCAGCCAGCGCCATGGATCCTTCTGCGCCTCTGTTCTCGCAGAAACGTTCTCATGAGTCTTCGCCTTCTGATTCAGACAAGGAGTCTCCTCCTTTAGCTCAGATCAGTCTGCAAGTAGTTCCGGTCCAGCCAGATCCATTTGGTTGGGTCAAAGTCAACAAAAAGAAAGGAAAAAAATGTAGATTGGAAGATTCTGCCAATGCTGGGTAGACTCCCTAGACTAGCTCGTTCTTTCTGTTCCTCTCTATTATCTTCTGCTTGTGTCGTGGTTGTTTTTGGGACCAAGGTTGATATCATATCATTTCCGGCTCCCTTGCTCCTTAGCTTCGTTTCTTTGTAAGCTCTGTTTGTACCATATTTCTTTTCTTAATAGATTTAGTCTTAATTCAGAAAAAAAATATAGCGGTTAAATATTAATATTTTAATAAATTAATAAACTAATTTCATTATTTAAATATTATTTTTCAAGAACTAGTAATATTTGGTTTTAATAAATTAATGAAATAATTTGACATATTAATATTTTAATAAATTAATAAACTAATATCATTATTTAAATATTTTTTTTCAATAAATAATAATATTTGGTCTTAATAAATTAATTTAAATATTATTTTTAATAAACTAGCCATTTAATATAACTACTACCTATTAATATTTTTAATAAATTAATGAAATGATATGATTATTTTAATATATTTTTTTAAAAACTAGCCGTTCATTAATAATATTTGTTTTTAATATGTTAATAAATTAATATTATAATTTAAACTTTATTGTTCAAATATATTCATTACTAAATTATGTTTTTACATTGCTCTCTAAGCTTTTTCCATGGTCCCTCCTCATCTGGTCCTCATGATGAATCACAGTTGTTGGTTTGTCTCTACATTGCTCTCTATTTAACCCTTTTCCATGGTCTGCCTCTTCATTTGGTGCTGATGATAAACCACACTTGTTGGTTCGAAAAGCGTCCATCAAAAAATTATCTCATGTGATTTTTACCTAAAAACTTTGTTGAATTTTTTTTTGGCAATTGCATGCTATTTTATACCTTAATTTCATAAAAAAAATCCATTGCAATCACTTCCAGATTTGTCGATGTATGCGTTTTTTTGTTTTTAAAATAAGAGTAATCATAAATATAATTTTAAAAAGTTAAATAAAATGGATAAAAATAAATAATAAAAATAATAAAATAAGCAAAAATAAATATTAAATAAAAATAAAACCGTAATAAAAAATTCCATGATGCGTAGGGTTCCCCGTCAAATTTTACCCAGGCCTCCAAGGCAAATAAGATGGGCATATTGGACATTCTGATTGTTTGTTGAGACATGGATTATGCACTCTTCATGATAGATGTGACTGCATTCAATTTGTCAGGCATCCTCGCCCAAACCAAATTCTTCAATACAAATTGGACACCTACCATTTACATGTTCGTCATGATATGAAAATTTAATGTAAGGCAACTCTCGGATGGCACGCTCTAAAAATAAAAGTGAGACAACTCTGGGATGGCCGCCGTCGACTGGGTTACCCGGAGAGGCCGAGCAGAAGCATGATTCTTGTGCCTTCTTCCTCTGCTATTTTGACTGAGACTTGTTCTTCCTCTGCCGATTTGACTGAGAGTTATTCTTCTTCTTCTGCTATTTTGACAGACACTTCTTAATGGTGACGATGATCTTCTACCTTCCTCGCGTTAGTTGGCGACATGAACAGTTGATCACCAAGTAGGGCAGGCCTAGCAGGGGGGAGATGTTCCATCCAATTAATCCTATCAATTCCTTCTCCTCTTGATGTTGAGATTGACATCCTCCTGTTGTCATCTTCAATTTCTCTTGATGTTGACCTTGACATCCTAAACTGTCATTTTCATTCTTCTTGATGTTGACGTTGATATCCTAGTGTTGTCATCTTCAACTCCTACTCCACTGAGAGCATCAGATACAGAAGTGGCAGGACGAAACAATCTGTTAGGGCCACGCTGGTGCATAGAACTTCCATTCCAATTTCCTGCACTTCTTCCAGTTGTGTTATAATTGTTATTCTCAGCCAAATCTCTGCCCTCATTTATCTGTGCAGGCAAGGAATGAGAACGATCTTTGCGCGAATAATTCCTATTTCCGTTTCCATTTCCATGAGACCTTCTGTTAGAACCAGGCTGGCCCATAGAAGTTCCATTCCAATTTCCTGCCCTTCCTCTTCTTCTTCTTGTTATGCTGTCATTGTCATTCGCATTGAAATCACCACCCTCAGTTATCTGCGAAGTGATGGAGGGAGGATGAGCTACGCGTGCATAATTCCCATTTGTATTTCCATTTTCAATCCTGGTACTGACTACCCGTCTTCTTCTTGTTGCTTCTCGTTGGTCGTAATAATTGATCTGTGCATCCACGATGATTTTCAAAATTCCAATTCCTTCTTCTTCGTCTTCCTTTTTGCCTTTTTCCTTCAATACTTTCCATTTCTCATACTTTTACAGACCAACCTCTTACTAGGTCACGACTAACTTCTACCCTGAACAGATCTGTATTTACTCATTGGTTCTCTAATTTTGCAATGAAATTATAATGAAAAGCAAACATATATATATCTGTCTGATGATCAAACATCACTCAACGTTGCCAACCGACAGGAAAAAATGTGAAATTGTTTTTTGTCTAGTTAAACATCTCCCAGCTTTGTGAGCCGATAGAAAATTTTGTGAAGTTGAATTTTGTCTGGTTAAAGTTGATTGTGTAGAGAATAAAAAGTTGTTAAATTAATAGTGGTTCTTTAGTCATATAGTGAATTATATATAATGATGTTTTTAAAGGTGGAGAGGATATTACACTGTAATTATAAGTGGGTTTTGAACTTTGGTCGAATTTAATTAAAAAATGATTAAGTTATATATTAATTTTTTTAATGAGAAATTTCAAACACATGTGATCTCTGTATGTGATCATTACAGGGTATGAAGTATGTGATCATTACATAATATGAAGTGTCACATCGCAATGATAAAGGGTAGCCTGTGTTAGACCTGTGACTTGGATCTCAAGTGGTGAATTTTTTAATAATGCACAAAGTTTGAGGATGTTAAATGATGATTTTTTTGCGTTACAACGTGATATGAACATAGCTGAGAGTAGTTGAAAGAGATGGAAGGAACTGTCGATTAGGAGAGCATGAAGACTTCTTGTTAAGTGTTACATCGTGATATGAACATAGGTGAGAGTTGAAAGAGATGGAAGAGAACTATGAATGAGGAGAGTATCCAAATAATGTGAAGATAATAGAAGCAATTTAAAAAAGAGAAGAAAAAACTTAATGGATCATTATTTTAAAGGAATATTATAAGAGTAATTCTAGAAAACTATAAGTAACTTGTAAATATAGATTTAGGTGATTCCTCAAGAAGCATGTGGAATTATGGGATACCTTAGTTATAGATTTTTAATGGATTAAGGCTTAGAGGAGAGCACTAAAGTTCACAAGATTTTGTCAAGGAAATTCCAAGTTAAGTTTAAAGAGAGGAATGTTAGGTTAAATATGACAGAGTGAAAGATCCAAAATCGTTAGATCAATAATGTTGGTTTTCAAAACATGGTATATGTGCTAATTTCTATGATCCTCTCCTAAAAGCATCAATATGGATGAAAAAATATAATTATCCTATATGGATCATGCTACTTTGAGTTATGCAAGATTACATCACTAATTAATGACTAATTAATGAGTACTCTAGAGACCAAATTCTACTCTTTATCATGCTAAGTATATTCACATAGCTATGATCTTTTATATGACATGTATCAACCATATACTCTTTCAAGGCCATGGTTTTGCATCTCTCTTCATGGATCAACAATGTATTATGTTAGTGGTCATGCCTACTTATTTATATCCAAACATAGGTATGCTTATATTAGGGATGATGTACATTTGATTAGTTGCCTTTTTTTAACAAGTACTTTTAGCTCCTTCATCTGTAAAACTCTTATTTAATCCACTTATTACCATCTACTTTTGTTATGCATTTCAACGATTAGTTCTTCTTTTGAAATCATACATTATGATTATTTGTTATATTTGTAATTTCCACCATTTTCTACACAAAACTTCTACGAGATGTTATGAATCTAAATTACACTTCAATCATGTAAAAATTCTCACAAAAAATATATAACAATTTTTGGATACTATTTTCCTACCATTAGAGTAGTTGGCTATGTCTTACCTATAGAATAGGCATGGGATGTCATGGGATTCCTATATGAAACGCACAACCATCCCTTGAAGTTCTATGAAAGAAAAAATTATAAGGATATTACACCATATGTGGGTTGGAAAAAATCATAACTACATATGGCCCACCTCACATGCTATGAATTTTCTATATGGCTCCTCAAATACATATAAGAAGAGGTCAAAGTTACGCAATAGAGACTATACAATCTACATTTTTTCTTGGAGGATCCTTACACTAGTGTATTTGAGCAAGAACATCTATTTTGTATCTTGAATATGATTTTACTCATTTAATTAAGTTTGAATTACTATATTAGGGCCTAATTCATCCCAGATTTTATTTGTTATGTTATGAGGAAAAGAGAGGTTATTCTTATTAAATCATTATGTAGGTAACTATATAAAGTAGCATGGTTAGAGTTGGATCTAGCAAGAAGCCATGGATTCATTGGATAACCATTAGAATTAAAAAATATTTATCATTTCCTCTCACACTTATTAAATTGCATGATTATGATGTCCCTCTTGTATTCAACAAGGCAAAACATTATGTTTTCCCACTAGTTGCAATGTAAATTATGCTTATATGATTGAATTATTGAAAGAAAATATTGCTAGAATTTTAGAAAGTATTGACGCTAAGTTAACATACTGGATGTAATGAATCATAACCTTGATGAGGACTTTCCAGAGCTTAGCAATCACGAATGTCTATAGAGAATATAATCAAGTGGAATATTTATTATCAAAGAAGGGGTGTAACAACTCGCCAAGAAAGTTATATTGTTCAAATTTTGACAATGGTTTCCTTCACAACTTGGGGAGTATAAAAATATGATGGTTTGGATATGACTATTTTCTACAGAATCTCACTTGAACATGCCTGTTAGATCATTTTTTTGTTTATCTCTTTTTCTGAGAAGATCTTTTAGAACAAAAAAGATTATAGCCTTTTTTTTACAAGAATGTAATAGGAGATAATACAATAATTAGATGAACATAAATTATACAAGTTTTTAAAATATAGATTTTTGTGAAGAATTTAGTTTTCTCTTATTTTGAAGATCAAAAAGTGAAGGTCATAGATCTAAGATCTCGGAATATGAGTTTCCTAAAAGTGTAAATACTTTTTTATTAATGAAAGTATGATGAATTTTTCATATTGAAAAAAAAATATAGTTGAACAGTTCTTTGAATATGTAAAATTACCATGGATTTATATTTCTAACCCCATGATCAATCCAACAGGTTTGATTTACATTATTGAAGAAATATGATAGATTCTTTATGTGCAAGAGAAATATTATGTAGATGTAATTCTTAATAGTTTTTTCTTTGGTCTCTAATTTACAGAACAATCTAAACTATGAATTTATGAATTAGTATTATCTGGATCATCAAATCCATCATTTTGCCTCTATTCTTGCAGGTCGAACATTTGAGACGCTAATTTTCTATCTTGGATATGATTTCCTTATCTGAACTCGCACACCATTGCTTGAATAATTATGATAGGTCCCTATAATAATAGTGTATTCCCCCATTATTATTGTCATTGTAGCCCTTATTGTTATTGTTGTGCCCCTATTATCCCCATATTGTTATTATTGTACCCCATAGAAGCACACTATTGTTATTGTTTTGCCCTTACATTGTTATTGTTATGTCGGCTTTGATTATATTGTGATCCCTTCGACTCCTATATATAGAAAGGAGGTTTTTTCATTTGTATCATCCAAGAATTGTTCATTTGTGTAATGTAAAGGAGGTTACCCCCTCAAAGAGGTTAATTTTGAAGTCATTGATTTATCTCTTATTCTATTTTGTGAGTTGGTTGCATAACATTTGGTATCAGAGATTTGGATTCTAAGGTTTCGCTACTTAAAATAGGTCATCGTGGAATTTTCGCTATAAGTTTTTTTCTATGAAGCTTCAAAAACTGAAATTATAACTCATTTGATCCAAAATCATGGTGAACCTCATGTACAGATTTCATATCTTATCTCACTACATTTTCAGATCTATTATCCTAGGAAGTTAGGGCTTTTGTAGGCTCCAGAATTTGATCTCAAATAGGTGACCTTGGGAAAATCATCATAAATTTCTGTCTGAGCATAAGATTCAAATTTTCGTAAAATGTAATAGAAAGAGGACGGACTGTAGTTGGTTGGGTATCATTTTCAGGGAAGAAAGTCAAAACAGTGACACATGGTACTTTGTACAAACTCACTCTACTGAACTAGTCTATAATAAGGTCATCGTGGGAGATTGGGCATAACTATTTCATGGAGAATCCAATATTGACTAGACTTGTGGGGTTAGAAATAGGACTCAAAGGGATAGCATAAGACACAATTTTGGACCTTGGAGATTCTAAGTTGCAAAGATACATCAGATTCAATATTGAGCTCCTACAATGCAAAAAAAAAACGTGTGTAGTTTTTTTAAAATTTGCATAAGTTTTGTTCGAGAAAGTAGTTTGAAGTGATTCAAAGGGAATTGTGAAACATAATTATCATTAATTGATGAACCGAAGAAAGAAAATGGAAGCACCTAGTAAATAACCTGAAATATCTACTATGACTCATGAAGAAGAGGAAGAAATGCAACATGATATATCAAAATTACGAGACCAAGTGCAACAAATTTCATTCTCACAAAAAGTAACAGAAGCTAAGATGGATGCTTTGAAGAATGACATGGAAGATAAGACGGATGGTTTGAAGAATGAAATCAATGGTATAGAAGCAAAACTGAAAAGAAACATTGAAGATTTGAAGAAAGACATGGAAGGTTTGAAGGGAGGTTTGGCAAAGTTGCTACAAGAAATGATTCCTCATGGCGAAAAGATAGTAGATGAAACTCATGATAAGAACAAAATAAATGTTAATCATGATCTCATAGAATATAATGTTGGATTGAAGCTCCACTATATTCCAAAGATCGATATGAGGAAGTTTGATGGCAAGGATCCCGTAACATGGATACTACAAATGGAGTAATATTTTGATCTCCATAATGTGAAAAACACAGGAAAGGTATGCATTGAAAATTTATATTTGGAATTCAATCATTTTGTATGGTATCAATGGCTTTTCTCTCGAAAAGAATTTTCACTTGGTCATTTTTTACAGAGGAAATGATAGCACATTATGAGGATAAAAAGTGTAACACCTTCTTTAGCCAATTGACAAATCTCAAACAAAAGGGTTCAATGGTGGAGCACATTGAGGGCTTCCAAAAATTGAATATAAGGGTAAGTAATATTCCATAGGATCATATGATTGATGTGTTCATAGGGAATTTAAAGGATAAAATCCAACATGAGGTTTTCCTTTGGGAACCTGATTCATTGGAGAAGGCATTCAGTTTGGCAAGAAAAATTGAAAGAAAAATGATGGCAACAAGGAAACTACCACTTACAACTATAAAGATGGAAATATTGTTGCCCCTAGCCTTCGAAAACCTATAAGGTTGACACCACAACAATTGGAAGAAAAAAGATCACAAGGGATTTCTTAAAATTGTTATAGGAAATACATTGAAGGTCATAAGTGTGATGAGAAGAAACTATTTTACATAGATTGCGAAGAGGAGGAAGAAAAGGAACAAGAAGCGTTAAAAGAAGAGGATATACAGCAGGAAAAAAACCATAGATAAAGAAGAGATTAATCCGACCATATATTGTAATGCATTGGCAGTAATTATCACTCCTCAAACTCTCAAGATAAAAGGACATATCAAGAAGAAAAAGGTAATAGTGTTGATTGGTTCAGGTAGTACCCATAATTTTATTCATTGTAAGAAATCCAAGGAATTGAATTGTTTCCTATATCCAGCACCAAAGTGTCAAGTGATGGTTGCAAATGGGGGAACCATAAATTGCTCTAGAAAGTGCCATAATATCAAGCTTCCATGGGTGAATATGTATTGAATAGTCCAATGCTTTCCATTCCAATGGGTGGTGCTGATGTTGTACTAGGAATACAATGGCTACAATATTTGGGTACGATAGCTTTTAATTTTCAAGAAATTTTCTTGAAATTTTTTGGGAAAGAAACGAAGTTGAATTAAGGGGTATTGCAGGGAAAACATGAAATATAATCAGCTCTAACATCATGAAAAGGATTCTAAAGAAAGAACAATAGGGCATAACTACACAATTATGTTCATTAGAGGTTCCCACATTGAAATCATCTATTTCTCCAGATCTCCAAAATTTTTGGACAATCATTCCAAGGTATTTGAGACTCTTAAAGGCCTCCCACCTATTCGTAATCATGACCATGTTATTCATTTGATTCCATGAAGTGTTCCTCCAAACATCATGCCTTACAGATATCCCTATGCCCAAAAGAGTGAAATTGAACATATGGTTCCATAAATGCTAGAGGCTGGTATAATTCAACCTAGTCAAAGTTCTTTCTCTGCTCTAGTAGTGTTGGTGCACAAGTAGGATGTATCATCGCGCATGTGTCCAGATTATAGGGAGCTCAACAAGCTCAATATTAAAGATAAATTTCCCATTCCTGTCATTGATGAATTATTGGATGAATTACATGGAGAAATTTACTTCACCAAGTTGGATCTTCATTCAGGATATCATCAAATCAAAATGAAGACTGAAGACAATATGAAAATAACATTTAGAGCTCATGAGGGTCATTAGGAATTTTTGGTCATGCCTTTTTGCCTTACTAATGCACCTTCTACATTTCAAGGTTTGATGAATTCCATTTTCAAACCCTTCCTTGGAAAATTTGTGTTAGTATTTTTTGATGATATATTAATAGACAATAACTCTTGGAAGGATCATGTTCAACATGTTGATTGGGTGCTCAAACTTTGGAGGAGAAAAACTTATATGCAAAAACCTCCAAATGTTTCTTTGAAGTACATGAGGTGGAATATTTGGGTCATATTGTATCTCATGAAGGTGTTAAGGTAGACCCTAGAAAAATAAAAGCCATTAAGGAATGGAAAATCCCCACATCAATAAAGCATTTGTGAGGATTTCTCAAGTTGACAGGGTATTATTACAACTTTGTTAAGAAATATGGGAGAATAAAAACACCTCTAACAACATTATTGAAGAAAGATGCATTTTCGTGGACTCCAGAAGCAACGAAGCCCTTTGCAAATCTTAAAGAGGCAATGTGTCAAGCATCGGGTTTAGCTACACGAGACTTCACAAAAGCCTTTATTGTGGAATATGATGCCTCAAGAAATTGAATTGGTGTTAGTTTAATGCAAGAAGGGAAACACATTTCTTTTGAAACTCGTCCAATCAAAGGAAATTAGCGTCAAAAATCTATTTATGAGAAGGAAATGTTGGCAATACTACATGCACTTAAGAAATGGTGACCTTACCTAATGGGAAGACACTTCAAGGTAAAAATGGATCATGATAGTCTTAAATAATTTTTAGAACAAATATTATATTCAGAGGAGCAATAAAAATGGGTCACAAATATGTTGGGTTATGAGTTTGAAATCATCTACAAAAAAGGGAAGCAAAATGTTGTTGTAGATGCACTCTCAAGAAAGGATGACGATGTGAAAGCATTGTTTTGTGCCATTTTTATCATCCAACCACATTGGATAAACTAAGAAAAGGATGAATGGAAGAATGGCGAAGAAGTGTGGGCACTCATTCAAAAGTTGTAGCAAGGTCCCAATACATCTAATACATTTAGTTGGAAAAATGATTTGTTATGGTACAAATATCGCTTATACCTCTGTAATAATTCCCAAATCAAACAAAAGATTCTTCTGAAATTGCACACCTCTCCCTTAGTTGGGCACTCAGGATTTTTAAAAACTTACCACAAGCTTAAGAAGGAATTTTTTGGGATGGCCTTAAATATGATATTCAAAATTTTGTGGCGGAATGTTTGGTTTTCTAATAAAATAAAGTTGAGACAATTAAGACCCCAGGTCTGTTACAACCTTTATCCATTCCAAGTCAACACTGGGAGGAAGTTTCAATGAATTTTATCACAGGTTTACCCAAGTCCGAAGGAAAGACTGTCATCATGATGGTAGTTGATAAACTTAACAAGTATGCACACCTTTTTCCATTATCGCATCCATTTAAAGTCAGTATAGTTGCTACTGCATTTATGGAAATAATTCAAAAGTTACATGGAAACCTAAAGATTATTGTAAGCGATAAAAATTCCATTTTCACTGGAAAATTTTGGACATAAATATTTTCTTTTTTGAGTACTCAGTTAGCTCATAGCTCATCTTATCATCCTTAATCTGATGGAAAAACTGAGATAGCGAACAAATGTTTGGAAGGATATCTTCGTTGCTTTGTATCTGATAAACATACACTATGGGTCAAGTGGTTGTCTCTGGCTGAATGGTGGTATAACACTTCCTTCCATAGTGCAGCAAAAATGACCCCATTTATGGCACTTTATGGATATCATCCACTGCCCATCACATCATCTTGAAGAGAAAATTGTAAGGTTCAAGCAGTGGAATATCACATCAAGCATCAACAACAAGTTCTTTAACCCTTCAAGGATAACCTCACTTTGGCGTGGAATAGAATGAAACAACAGGGATATCAACATCACAATGAAAGAACTTTTGATGTAGGTGACTAGGTATTTCTACGACTACAACCATACAAACAAATGTCCCTCAAACAAGCTAAGAAGGAGAATAAATTATCACCAAAGTATTATGGTCCATACAATGTGTTGCAAAATATTAGTACTATGGCATACAAATTGGAGTTTCCTGCATCTTCCCAAGTGAACCCAGTTTTCCATGTTTCATGCTTAAATAAGGTTATAGGTGACAAGATCACAATTCAAACAATATGGCCAGAAATTGATGAGGAAGGAAAAATCATATTGGAACATGAAGCAGTCATAGAAACAAGAACTCGATGCTACGAAATCGATCAATTTCAAATTATATCATCAAGTGGAAGAACTTATCCATTGATATTCCACATGAGAAGATGAGAATTTTATACAGAATCATCCATTACTACTCAAGAGTTGAGGAAAACCCTTTTTTAAGGAGAGGGGCATGTTAGGTCCCTATAATACTAGTGTATTCCCTATTATTATTATCATTGTAGCCCTTATTCTTATTGTTATGCCCCTGTTATCCCCATATTTTTATTATTGCGCCCCATAGAAGGCCACTGTTGTTATTGTTGTGCCCTTACATTATTACTGTTATGTTGGCTGTGATTATATTGTGAATCCTTAGACTCCTATATATAGAAAGGAGGTTTTTTCATTTGTGTAATGTAAAAGAGGTTGCCCCCTAAAAGAGGCTAACTTTGAAGTCAATGATCTATCTCTTATCCTATTTTATAAGTTGGTTTCATAGCAAATTCAAATAATTTTCCATCTTAAGCCAACCACATGGAATTTTAAAGTACCCTATTAAAATACTATTCTCTATGTATGATAAAAAATCTTATGTTTTATCATAAGTTATTCACCAACACAACAAATTCTAAAGAAAAGATTTGAGAAGATGAAGACACTTTTAACTTATGGATAGGGAAGGATTATATGGAGATGGACTAGAGAGTGTTTTGTATGAAATTTTATCATGGAAATTCTAGCCATACTCAAAATTCCATTATCTTATACAATATAAGGTTAGAAATTTTAAAGTTTATGGTAAGCTACTTGTGAGGAGAAAAAAGGAAAATTGTGTTGGTTTGATATGGATATTTATACAAAGTCCTTATAAAATTTTAAAGAATGATTCCAAATATAGTTATTCTATCACATTCCATGGTTCTTATGCTTTGTTTTCATCATGCTCATATGATTGCAAAGAATATTTTTTTTCATGAGTTACATCAAAATTATGAAGTTGTATAGTCACACGTATACATGAGAGGAAATTTAGTAAAGATAAAGAACTAAAGAGATATTATCGTTTCGGGAACATACATTCTATTTTTTTCACATATCAAGCAATATTATGTTTCATGGATCAAATACTATGGGGAATTCATTTAACAATGTTGGGATCAATCCAGATTTTAGCTCAAATGCCCACATGGAATACTGATATCGTGATATTGCAAGCACTGCTAACTTAACATCACCACTCCTATGTATGAAATAGTGTCTTCGGACATTGTCAAGAGGTCTAGTCCATTAAAATTGTATCAGTAATTTCAATTATAAATTGAGATAAAACAAGACATATTGCATCTTATAAAGAGAACAAGAGAGCATCTCTAAAAATCTAGACACCGTTGTGAAATAACGCAAAAACCATAGTGATTTCTATGACAAATCATGAAGGTAAAAGATATTTTGATTGCCTAGAAATCAAAAAATGATCAATGCTAGTGACGATATTTTTAGTTGCCTTTCTAATTTCTTAGAAACACAAGCAAAAGTTGTACATTTAATTGCAGATTTAGGGATGGTATGAAACTTGTAAGTTACGATGCATTGTATACGCAGATTACACTTTTTACTTTCATTGTTTCATTTGGTAATTGTAATATCAATTATTACTTCTTTAGATGGAGTATATGCAATTCACAATCTTGGTAAGGTTATATAAATTCAAAGCTAAGGCCACTAAAACTACTTGCAAGAAAGTAAAAACACTTGTAGGAAATTAAATACACTTGTTGGAAAATAAACAAACTTATAGGAAAGTAAATACAATTGCAATAAATCAAACAAAATTGCAGGAAAGAATAACACACTTCTACCAAGTGGGCTTAAGAAGCTTAACATTGTAACCCCCGATATAATAAAAAAAACCAAAAACCACACAATAAGGAAATGAAAAGACATCCTTGCCAAGATGATCAATGTTTTTACTCAAACCAACAAATGCAATAATGTATTCAACACATTTATGTAATGATGTAAATGAATGCAAACCAATCTGAAATGCATGCTAATCAATTACATAAATAAACTGATAAACAAAAAAATAAATAGGCATGCATAAATAATTAAAGTCACCGAAAAAACTAATTACAGAAGTAAATAAGATAAATTTTATGTGAATAAATAACCAATGAGTTAAATTACATAAACAAAAAGAAAGCATTCTAAATTATACAACATTATATTTTATTAGGGTAGGCCTTACCTCCATTGAGTAGAGTGTTGATATTTATGAACAATTGTTACATTGACAACATAAATTAATTTAATTAACTAATCTAGTTAAAGAAAATTAGTATTTCATAATTATGGGGAAAAAACATGTAAAAAGAAATAAATGAGATCAATTTTAATCAAATAAATATGAATAAGTAAATAACTTAAATTAATTATCAAATCATAATATATAGAAATTATAAATTACAATTAAAATAAAATCTTAATAATTAAATTATTTCAATATGATTTTGACATTGCTTAAAGAGTCCCCCCATGTGAAATGATGGAGGAACTCGTTTTATACATAACATTTGTTTAGAAAAAGATAGCAAACAATAAAAAAGATCCATAAGTTTCTCATATGGTTTGATAACAATTAGCAAATAATAAATATGTCTCCACAAGCCTCTCATGCGATATTCTAAAAATTAACAAACAATAAAGGACTCATCTATAATTCCAAAACAATTATTTACAATTCAATTAATTATGTTTAATATTAATCCAAATTGAAATAATGGAACAATAACTATGTAACAACACTATCTCAGGTTTCCAATTTGTTCAAAGATCTATTGACTCATGGTTCTAGTGTTGACTCGTAGTTTTGAAAGTTATATCATAAGAGTTGTAGCATAAGAATTATGGTAGTGAGTTGTAGTGCAATTCTTGAGTTACAACAACTACATGAGAGAGAATTATAGAAATGGGAGTTGTAGCAACACCATGACCTAAAGTTACAACAATGGGGGTTCTAAAAACAATGTGAATTGTAAATTTACATCAACATAAATTATAGTAACATGAGTTGCAACAATAGGAATTGCAGCAACATAGTTTGGAGTTGCAGTAGTAGGAGTTGTAACAACATAATTTGGAGTTGCAACAACTGCAACCAAAATAACCTCTATGGCAACATCACAACCTACAAAACTTGTTTGGCACATTATCTTTGTAAATTAACTCAAAGAAAAATGAAAATATGATATTTTCTTAATGCTTAATCATATATTCATGTAAAATACTAAGGAATTCAATGGAAAACACTTTATGTCTAAATCCAACATCTAAGCATTATAATGAACTAATATGAGGTTATAGGTAAATGAAAAGGAACTAATAATAGAGAAAAGAGGGTGTAAAAAGATGTCAAATTCTGAAGCCCACCATCTGCTCCCAGTGGAAAATGTTCACGTCCTCATGCAACCTAGTACCTTTGTATGAGCTATACTATATGAACTCTTCTTTTTGCTATTGGATACCTTTCTCCATTGTTAAAAATTTTCATTTTCCTCAAATGCATGTTGTAAATTGTTATAAAGCATCCTTCAAATTTCATAATTAGCTCGTTGAAACAATTTTAATGAGCTTGAGAAAATATCTTAGAGTTATAGCAACCTTATAGAAATAATTTCAACATGAATGTTGTAGGATTAGCATCAAACTTATTTTATCCATTCTCTACAAACTAATTTTCTATGAATTTTTGAAATCATGCTTGTCCCATTTCATTCATTTTCCTCAAAAAAATCATGACCATCCAATGCACATATTTTGAGATACATACAAATCCTTCCTTTCACATAAAATTTGGAGTAGCAACAATAGTGTTATAATGATGGTAGAAACAACATCACAATAGTTTGAGTCTCATCACACAGTGATGTTTCATTCCTATTGTTGGTTCTTGTGTAATAGAAATAGGGCTTCTTTATGTTCTTATTGCTGTCAAAATCCCTGGTTGTTGCTTGCATAGTAAAGAAACTAATAAGTTAGATATGTTACTTAAAATTGTAGATATGAAGATGCTCATGGATCAAGTAAGAGATATATAAAATTAACAAATGTGGGTTGTACATTTACTTTCTTATTTTTCAGTTGTTCATTCTTTCGGAACAACAACATCTTTTTTTTTGGATGTTGGTTTTTTTGTGGAAATAGGAAGGCCTTATATTATTCTTACTGTTGGTTCTTGTGTGGTAGTAGAAATTGTTGGAAATGTCCGGGGGGGGGGGGGGGGGGGGGGGTGAATCAGTGTTTCTTACATTTTTTTTTTAAATTTTTCTAGCGATTTCCAACAACCTATATAGATATGTATATGTATACAGAGAACACATAAATCAACAGCTGAATTTAATGCTTTTATTAAAACTCAAGACAATGCAAAGAAATAAATACAATATAAGTATAAATCTAATTGTGAATAGTTGCCAAGCTCCAACTTGGACTTCAGTGAGGCTCCAACCTCCAGAACACCAACTCTATTTTGCAGTGGTTCTGCACTTAGGAGCACCTAACCCAATGACTTCAGTCCTGTTCAGTTCTGAGGCTCCAACCTCTTGGGCTACAACCCAACCTTGGTATAAACATGTATGCTATTGCACTCTATTCAGCTAAGGTTGTCTCACTCCTGCTCTCCTGCCTCTACATCCTCCACTTCTTTTTTTGGCTCTTTTGCCTTTGCTGCTTCTACTATCTCACCCTTGGGTTATTCACCACCATAACCGCACCAACAGTTCTCTGTCTCTACTGTTTTATACATTCCCATGTCTTTGTCCATTCGTTTCTGCTTACACCGTCTCTTAGGCTTCCTCCCCAGTCGCTGTCGTTTCCTTTGACTCGCTTGATCTTTCAGCTTCCCTCCTTGATCGTTGTGACTGTTAGCTCTACTATAATATTAAGATTTTGATGGGTAAGAAGAAGGTTTGGCAGTGCTGGTTATGCTTTCAAGAGGTTCGCAACAGTTGGTTTCATCTCCCCTTCATTCTCCTTCATTCTCTTTTAAACCCCTTGATCTCTATTTTTCTCTCAAGACCCTGTTTAAGTCACCCTTCACCTTGTTCATCCTCATTTCTCTTCTTTCCCGGGGTCCTTTGTTTAAAATCACATATAAGGGTTTTTCATTTTTAGCCCGAGTGCAGAGTTAAAGCAGCCATATAACCATTTCCTCATAACCCTAAGCTATAACAAAAATCCTAGGCCTGCGGGTTTCTCTGTCACATCAACCCCGAAACGTGCGCGATTATCCCAACTGTTCGATCATTTGCCACAAGATTTGACGGTGTTTGCAGCTCCCGCCCCGTGAACTTGTGCACGCGATAGCCCGTAGGGAAAGCTATTTCCCTGCCATCCCATCTTCCATGCGACGCTTTATTATAGGATCACGCCATCTCGTACGTAAGCCACCTTTTCTCGTGAGTGGTGCGGGGAAACCGCTTACCACCTTTTAGTACGGCCCTCCCGCTCGTTAACTTGCGTGCATCTTTATCGCCCGCGACTGTTGGATCTGCCCGTCATGCTGTATCTACCGTCCATCTACGCAAATCTGATAGTGTATTTGCCATGGATTCATAGTATTCTGCCTCCGTTTACGTTAATGCACATTTATATGGTTTCTGCTCCAATAATGTATTAAATGCATATATGGGCTTTACAGGCCCGATAAGCTTCCAATAGTGTAATCGCTAGCATCCAATAAGCTTTTGTGGCCTATACGGCTCCAGATGGCTCCTGATAGCGTCATATGTGGTATATTTGCTCCTCTCATCTCCATCTACTCCGATGGCTCTGTGTGCTCCTCTTCTTCGGCTCTGTCTGCTCCTCTCGGCTCTATCTTCTCCTCAAATATTGCGATATTGACATCAATGACAATCTGTGTCCAACAATCTTCCCCTTTGTTATTGATGGCAATATTCTTCTGCTTTCTCCCCCTTTGACATCAATGGCAAAGGGATGCATATGGACTCCCCCTATCAAACTGCTCCCCCTATCCTGCTACATCTTTATGAATGAACTTGAGTGATGATAAATAAATAACCCCCATCTTTTGACGTAGATGTTTGAATGCTTCTCGAGGAAGAGGTTTTGTGAAAATATCAGCTATCTACTCCTTAGTACTGATATATTCCAGGATGATGTTTTGTTCAGCTACTAGTTCACGGAGGAAATGATACTTGATTGGTATGTGTTTGGTTCTTGAGTGCATCATAGGATTTTTACTGAGATTGATAGCACTTGTGTTTTCACAATAGATGAAAATTGGTTGATTTGTACATATGTCGAGATATTTTAGAGCTTCCTTCATCCTTAGTATTTGAGAACAATAGTCTGCTGTAGCAATATACTCAGCTTCAGCTGTGGATAATGATATGGATGACTGTTTTTTGCTGAGCCAGGATACCAAACAGTCTCCTAGGAAGAATGCATTTCCACTAGTGCTTTTCTGATCATCTATACTTCTAGCCCAATCAGCATCGGTGTATGCAGTTACAGTCAGTGTTGAGTCCTTTGGGTACCAAAGACCGAAATAAGAAGTTCCCTTCAGATATCTGAGAATTCCTTTTACAACTAATAAATGGGATTGTTTGGGAGTAGATTGAAATCTTCCCACCATTCCTACTTCTTGCATTATGTCTGGTCATGTAGCTGTTAAGTATAGAAGGGCTCCAATCATTGACCTGTAATGAGTTGCATCTACTAGAGGGGAGTCATCGTCTTTGCTCAGTTTGCAGTTTTTGGTCATAAGTGTGCTCATGGGTGCACAATCCTCCATTCCATATTTTTTGAGCATGTCTTTTAGATATTTGGTTTGAGATATACACAATCCTGCTCTAGTTTGAGATATTTGAAGTCCAAGGAAGTGGGACAACTCTCCTATCATTGACATCTCAAACTCTTTTGACATGTTTTGAGAAACTTCATGGTTCATTTCATCATTATTACTAGCAAAAATCAGATCATCGACATAAACAAGAGCAACTAGTAACTTACTTTGATATGTCTTTATGTATAGATTACTTCCAACCACTCCCTTTTTGAAGTCTTGTTGTTGTAGATAGTGATCCAGTCTTGCATACCAAGCTCTAGGAGCTTGTTTCAACCCATATAAAGCCTTTTTCAACTTACAAGCTAAGTCCTTTCCTGCTGTTAGATCAAAACCTTCTGGCTGCTCCATGTAAACTTCCTCCTTGAGTTCCCCATTTAGAAATGCTGATTTCATGTCCATTTGACAGATCTTGAATCCTTTTGAGCAAGAAAATGCCAAGAACATCCTGATAGCTTCCATACGGGCCACTGGTGCAAATGTCTCTTCAAAGTCAATTCCTTCAATTTGTGAATAGCCTTTGCAGACAACTCTTGCCTTGTTTATGATAACCTGTCCTTCCCCATTCATTTTATTTTTGAACACCCATTTGGTTCCTATTATGTTTTTGTCCTTTGGATGAGGTACTAGCTCCCATGTCTTGTTCTTCTCAATTTGGATCATTTCTTCTTCCATGGCTTTTACCCAATGAGGATCCTTACTTGCTTCTACAAATGTTTCTGGTTCTATCATAGATAGGAGGGCAATGAATTTTCTCTTGGGTGTAATTGTTATCCTTCTTCGAGTCTGCACACGTTCATCTTTATCGCCAATGATCTGCTCTTCTGGATGGTGTCTTTGGACATAATTCGTCTTAGAAGGGGTATTAGGTGGTTCTATTTCCTCTTCTTCTTCTTCTTCTTCCTCATCTATTTCTTCTTCTTTAGGTTCTTCTTCTTCAATGAGAGAGTCATCTTCATGTTCTTCAATTTCCTTTACTGGAAGATCTTCATCAACCTTTACATCAATGCTTTCCACTATTTTCTTTAGTCGATAATTGTAGCACTTGTAAGCCTTGCTCCGTGTAGAGTATCCAAGAAATATCCCTTCATTAACCCGAGAATCAAACTTTCCTGGTGAACCATCATTTATTTTTATGAAGCACTTGCTTCCAAAGATCTTGAAGTACTTCAGCGAAGCAGGTCTTCCTTTCCATAGCTCATAAGGAGTTTTATCACAATTTGGTCTTAATTGAGTTTGATTCAGTGTGTAGACAGCTGTCCCTACTGCTTCTCTCCAGAATCTAGGCTGTCAATCTACTACTAATAGCATAGTTCTTTCCATTTCTTGGACTGTTCGGTTTCTTCTTTCAACTACCCCATTTTTCTTATGTGTTCTGGCAGTCGAGAATTCCATTTTAATTCCATGAATATTACAGAACTCACTAAACTCATTTGATGTGAATTCTCCCGCTTTGTCTATTCTAAGGCACTTAATTTTTGAATCTTTTTCATTTTCTACAAGGGCTTTTAGATTCTTGAAACACTCAAAAGTTTCAGATTTATACTTTATGAAATATATCCACATCATTCTAGTATAATCATCAACAAATAACATAAAATACCTTTCTCCTTGGAGTGCTTGATTTCTTGTTGGCCCACATACATTAGCATGGATGATCTCTAAGGGCTTCGATGTAGAGTGTTCCTTTGTCTTGTGGCTGATTCTGGTCTGCTTTCCATGTTGACATGGACCACATACTGCTTGATTTGGTTTGAACAGCCTTGGGATGTCTCGTACACTTTGATCTTGTTGATATTGATCAGATTTTCGAAGCTTGTATGTCCAAGTCGCTTGTGCCACAGCCAACTCTCATCTGTCTAACTCAGGTAGCATTTATTTTCTTGAATCTTGTTTAGAATGTAAATGTTATCTGGTGTCTCACCCCTTTTGCCATAAGTTTCCCTAAGGCAGAGTTCCTTATTTCACAGTCTTTGGTGCTGAAAACAACCTTATGTCCTTGATCACATATTTGGCTAACACTCAAGAGGTTGTGTTTGAGTCCATCAACCAGCAGAGCATCTTGAGCTTTTCCTTTTCCATTGATCAGAGTAACTGTTCCTTTTCCTGCAATTCTACCAGATCCGCTTCCAAAGGACACATTCCCTTCCTTTTTTCTCAGTGAGACAAACTTCCTTCTGTCTCCTGTCATGTGTCTGGAGCACCCACTATCTATAAACCACTCGTTTCCATTATTTTGAGCATATAGAGCCAGGTCGCATTTGTCCATGCTGGAGTTCTTGCTACTTTTCTTTCTTCCTTTGAGTGGGCAGTCTTTTTCATAGTGTCCATTATTGTAGTAGAAAGAGCAAATCAGACCAAATTTGGTCAAGGGATCAAATGAATTAAAGGCTTTGATTTGTCCCTACCTTTTGGGGGCATATGAGTTGATTATTCTATCCTTTAGCTTTGTCTTTTCACTTCTGTGAGCCATACAATGTCTGGCTTGATGACCGAAGTTTTTACAGTGAAAGCAGTGTCCAAGAAAGATGGTTTTGTACTTGTTGAAGCAACCATGGTTTGAGTCGATTTCCTTCCTGGGAATTACTCCTCCCTCGTTCTTTGGATTTGCGATGGGCCCTTGGTGGAGTACAGGTTTGTATTTGCTGTAGTGTCCATGATTCGACTCCACATTCTTCTTTCGAGTAATTCTCTCTTCATTCTTTGGATCTGGGGTGCACTTTTCATCTTTTGGATTGTAGGAAAGTGCATCAGCATAGCTTTTCGCATTATTCTTAGTGCTTGAGGATTCTCCTTTGAAACCTATTCCAGAATTGTCATGTTGAGGTTTTTATTTTTCAGAATAGTCTCAAGTATTTGAGAGCTTTTACAACCCTTTTTAATTTGCTCCAACTCCTTTCTCAGAGACACTATTTCGGTCTCGCGTTCTTCACAAGTCTCTTCCTTTTCTTTAAGCTTTGCTTCCAAGAGATCTTCTCTCCTTATTATTTCCTCGTTTTCCACTTTGAGAGAAATGATTTTGTTCCGTAGTTTCTCATTTTCTTCAATGGCACTTATTAACAGTTCATCTACATTTCCTTCTAGCCCTGGGTCATCATCATCTACGAGTGCCATGAATAATGCTTCTTGGCTTTCATCATGATCGCTTTCCTCATCTGATTTCCTTTTGATGACCATAAACTCATCCTCATCAGACTCATCTTGCTTGGAGAAGAAGTTTTTCTTATTGAACCCTTTCTTTTTATGTGCCATTCTTTTAGAATTTCCTTCATCATCACTGTCATGTTTATGAGGACATTTTGCTGCATAATGACCTATTTTACCACATTTAAAATAGATAAGAGGATAATTGCCTTTAAGCTTAAGTCCTTTCTTCAGATTTCGTACAAATTGAGCCAATTCAGATTCCACATTTGACTCATCACTACAGTCATTCCTTTCTTTCACCTTCTTTGACCTTAAGGCCTTGAATGCTGCATCTTTAGAGCTTGGGCCACCTTTCCTCATTTCAGTGAGAATTCCATGGAGTTCATCCATTTTGAGGGTATCTAGATCCTTTGCTTCTTCTATAGCGCTTATTTTGGAGTCAAACCTGTCTAGAAGAGACCTTAATACCTTTTGAAAAATGGTACTTTCTTCAACTTTTTCGTCCAATCCTTTCAGGGAATTTACCACTTCAGCTACTCGGAGGAAGTATGTTGCAATATCTTCTTCATCTTCCATCCTCAAACTTTCAAATTGTATTCTGTGAGTTTGAAGCTTTGCCTTTTTGACTTTTTAGTCTCCATCGTACAAGCCAACTAGCTTCTCCCACATTTCTTGGCCGAGGTACAGTGCATGATTTTTGTAAACTCGGAATCAGTGATTCCACTAGTGATGGAGTTCATAGCCTTTGCATTTACGATGTAGGCTTTCCTCTCGTCTTGGTCTATTAGAAGAGTGGAAGTAGTTTTGTATTCATTTTGAACAAAATGCCAGACTTCAGTTCCAAGGGACATTAAGTAGTAAGTCATTCTTTTCTTCCAGAAACCAAAGATAGTGCCATCGAACAAAGGAGGTCTTCTTGATGCTTCGTGGTTTCTCATCATGGCTGCGGATCCTCCTTCAAGCTGTTAGGCTAGTATGAAGAAGCCTGCACTGATACCAATTGTTGGAAATATTGAAAATGGGGGTGAATAAGTATTTCTTACATTTTTTTTTAGTTGTTCTAGTGATTGCCAACAACCTATATAGATATGTATATGTATACATAGAACACAGAAATCAACAGCTAAATTTAATGCTTTTATTAAAACTCAAGATAGTGCAAAGAAATAAATACAATATAAGTATAAATTTGATTGCGAATAGTTGCCAAGCTCCAACTTGGACTTCAGTGAGGCTCCAACCTCTAGAGCACCAACTTTGTTTTGCAGTGGTTCTGCACTTAGGAGCACCTACCCCAATGACTTCAGTCCTGTTCAGTTCTGAGGCTCCAACCTCTTGGGCTCCAACCCAACCTTGGTATAAACAGGTATGCTACTGCACTCTATTCAGCTGAGGTTGTCTCACTCCTTCTCTCCTACCTCTGCTGCCTCTACAGCCTCCGCTGCTTTCTTTGCCTCTTTTGCCTCTGCTGCTTCTACTATCTCACCCTCGGGTTCTTCACCACCATAACCACACCAACAGTTCTCTGTCTCTACTGTTTTATACATTCCCATGCCTTTGTCCATTCGTTTCCACTTACACCATCTCTTAGGCTTCCTCCTCAGTCGCTGTTGTTTCCTCTGACTCGCTTGATCTTTCAGCTTCCCTCCTTTATCGCTGTGATTGTTAGCTCTGCTATAAGATTAAGCTTTTGATGGGTAAGAAGTAGGTTTGGCAGTGATGGTTGTGCTTTCAAGAGGTTCGCAGCAGTTGGTTTCATCTCCCCTTCATTCTCCTTCATTCTCTTTTAAACCCCTTTATCTCTGTTTTTCTCTCAAGACCTTGTTTAAGTCACCCTTCACCTCATTCATCCTCATTTCTCTTCTTTCCTGGGGTCCTTTGTTTAAAATCACATATAAGGGTTTTTCATTTTTAGCCCGAATGCAGAGTTAAAGCGGCCATATGACCATTTCCTAATAACCCTAAGCTTTAACAAAAATCCTAGGCCCGCGGCTTTCTCTGTCACATCAACCCCAAAACGTGCGCGATTATCCCAGCCATTCGATCATCTTCCACAGGATCTGATGGTGTTCACAGCTCCCACTCCACAAACTTGTGCATGGGATAGCCCACGTGGAAAGCTATTTCCCCGCCATCCCATCTGCCACGCGGCGCTTTATTACAGGATCACGCCATCTCGTACGTAAGCCACCTTTTCCTGTGAGCGGTGCGGGGAAACCACTTACCACCTTTTAGTACGGCCCTCACGCTCATTAACCTGCATGCATATTTATCGCCTGCGACTGTTGGATCTGCCCGTCGTGCTGTATCTGCCGTCCATCTGCGCAACTCTGATAGTGTATTTGTCGGGGATTCATAGTATTCCGCTTCCGTTTACGTTAATGCATATTTATATGGTTTCTACTCCAATAATGTATTAAATGCATATATGGGCTTTACAGGCCCGATAAGCTTCTGATAGTGTAATCGCTAGCATCCGATAAGCTTTTGTGGCCTATACGGCTCCCGATGGCTCCTGATAGCATTATCTGTGGTATATTTGCTCCTCTCTTCTCCATCTGCTCCGATGGCTATATGTGCTCCTCTTCTTCGGCTCTATCTTCTCCTCTCGTCTGTATCTGCTCCTCGAATATTTCCATATTGACATCAATGACAATCTGTGTCCAATAGAAATAACTTGTATTTGTTTTTATTATTGGTTTTTTTGTGACAACAATAAGGCATTGGACTATTAGTAGGTTTAAACTCCTCTCATGCATGGATATTGGAGTGAATATGGATAAGAATGGTGAGGGAATGTTATGGAATATAAATATGATAGTAAACCCCCCACCCTGCCACCAAATTAAAAAAAATTGTCTGCCCTCAAGAAATGGAAAAATATGAGGAATCATGTTACAATCCTAAGTGTCTTTTCAAATACAAATCCATATCATCCAATGAACTTAGATCAAATAGAAAAAGAAGCATACTTTCACCTACCTAAAAGGAATTACAACAGCTAATTGATAGGTGTTGTAGTAGCTCACTAGTGGGTGTTGCAACAACTCGCTGATATGAGTTGCAACAACTAGCTTATAATAGTTACAACAATTGAAGCAACACTAATGATGGAACTTGTAACAACACCTACTATTGTAACATCATGCCTTGAAATTTGCAAATTTTGTAACATCTTTCTTTTCTTTTAAAAATTCATAACTCTTATTTTATTATTTTTACTATTTTTTGTTGTTTTCCTTAAGAGACCCATTTTAGACCTTAAAATTACCCTAATGTCTATCCATCTATAATGTTGAAAAAAAATTATTCTTTCTTTTGTTTCTAGTTGAGATACTGTTGGGATAAAATTTTAAGACTTTGAGCTTCAAATCATGGTGCATGAAAGGAATTAAAAATTCCTCTTACGAATGTAGTTGAGTTGTAGAAAAAATGCTTAAGAGTTGCAACATCAACATTCTTAGTTGCAGCAACAACACTTTGAAGTTGTAGCAACAACAATCCAAAATGCAACAACACTTTGAAGTTGTAGCAACAACAATCCAAAAATGAAACAACAAAACTATATATTTGCAACAAAAACACTTTAGAGTTGTGGCAAAATCGCTATGGAGTTACAACAAAATCACTCAAGAGTTCCAATAACTATGCTCTAGAGTTGTAGCAACAACACTTTGGAGTTGTACAAACATTGCTCCAGAGTTATAGCAACAATGCTCCATAGTCACAATAATAATGTTCATATTTTTAGAAAAAACACTTTGATGTTTCATTTTGATCTGTAAACTTCCACGAATATTCAACTAGAATGTTTGTCACATCATATCTGACAAATTATACTAAAAAATCTAAGATCTAAACTATGAGGGTTTATTTCTTTTTAGATTTATGAATATGTAAATTACTATTTATTGTGTGTGAATGTACATTATAATTATGTAGAAAGTAAAGAACAATGAAATAAAAACTCACTAACAATGGTTCACACAAGATATAGCCTAGGAATCCCTTTCATGAAAAAACCCATTTAGAAGGTGATGTTGCTTTGTTCTCTTTCTATGAGTACAAATAAGTAAGACCTGTGGCCTATGGGATACTATAGTAAAAAAATCCTCTATGTGTGCTCTCTTCCTACTCTTAGATACTCTATTAGTCTTTGGAACAAAATGCACTAAAAAATAATGGGATCCCTTTTCCTCCTAGTGGCCCAGTTATAATGTAACCCAAAGGCTTACTAGTGGTTAGGTTTGACTCACTCAACTCTTAACCAGAGTTACAATATGGACTCTTGTAGAGTATTATTCATCATGATCACATGGCTAGCCCATTTTCTACGAATAATGGGGACTGACATGGTATTCTCTTGACAGGACAATCGACTTCTCAGTTGTATAACCTTTGCATATGGAGTTCGATTGAGGTGATTATCCCACCATTGGAAAGGTATATGTGTGTATAATAAAGTGGCAAAGTTTTAACCCCCCCCACCTACCCCCTCCAAAAAAAAAAATCCATTTAATTCCTCAAATTGCTCTTGAAAGGTTTTAGACCCCAAATTTCCAAATTAGGTCCTACTAGTAAAAATGGTCTTGTGAGCCGACTCCTCCATTTTTTCCACTCTAAAAGCATTAATATGGATGAGATACAATATAGTGATCCAATCTAGATCACACCTCCCACTTTTGAGAGGATTTTGGTCCCCAAAATTTTCTTCTGAATGAGGTCTTTTTTTTTTTTGCTAAGGCAAGAGACGTTCCTTCTATAACCATTAAACCAAAAATAATTTACATAATTTACAACTGTCCACCAGACAATGTGGACCAAGAACAAGGTTGCTAACCACCAGAGGCAAGTACCCCCAACCTAAACAAAGACCCGACAAAGCCTTTGGGAAATAAACCCAAAAGGTGCTGAAAGGGAAGATAGGCTAATGATGAAACAAATAAAGCCTCCACCAAGACACACTAAACCAACCGAATTAATCGTGACCTTCCAAATCACATATAGATTCAATAGCAGAGGAGAAATTCGCTTCACAAAGTCAAGTGGAACTTACTCCCCAGCCCCACACAACTGCCCGCTCAATTCGGATCATTGAACCTTGCTTCTAAATACGATGGTCCAAAAACATATCGCACGGCCTAAAATGCTGAATTTTAGCCTACGATAGAGATGGTTTTAAAACCCAGCCCCTGCCACGTGTCAAAAGCTGAAAGGGTCACTCCCACTCAAAAACAACTTCCTTCTTGAGAGGGGAGCGAAAAAACCAATACCACTCGGAGAGCGGTATTGACTCCCAGGGAGGGAGTGGAGGCGTTTTACTGAAGAAGGCCAAAATTCCAACTTGAAAAAAAGTATCATTACCGAGAAGTTATATAATGGATAACACGTTGCTCCAACCAAACTACACATAATTTCTGATCATTGATTTACGCTGCAACATCCAACTGATGAGATCCATATCACACTACTAATTTTCCCGAACTTTACCGTGAAATGAGGGCGGTTTACTGCACCATCCCTCGTCCACGTGTTGTAAAGTGTGTGGAATCACTTTCAATTAACAAAAACCACTTTTCGATTGAGAGTGGTGCAATCACCTACAAATCTCTTAGGAAGCGGTTTTTCCTTTTGCAAGGTGAAACTGTTGGAAAATTGGCTGACGGAAAAATCCTGAATCCCGTTCTTTCCCTCTGGAATACTGAGCACATCGTTCCACTCCTCCTTGTCATGACTATAGAGTCTGCAACCAAGATTTGTGTTGATCTTTTTGGAACAAAGCCAGCCGCTTGGCCTATGCTGTTGATTCCTAAAGTTGATATTATCAATGCTGCAAAAGCCTGCCCTAATCTGCCTTCCACCTTCATGTTTGACCAAAATGAGAGAATCCAGCTGAGAATTGATCATTGAGACCTTTCCTTTTTAGTTTTATCCTGAAACACTTCTTTGTCCTCTTCCACTAGGTTATGACTAAGAGTTTTCAGATTGCCTTGTGGCATTGCTTGCCACCCTGTCAAAACTCTGCTTTCCTTGCAGCTAACTCCTTGGTTGGCCAAGAAATCTGCCAGTTTGTTAGCCTTTCTGTGCACATGATTGAACCTAACTGAGTTAAGCCCTTGAAGGTGACCCTAAATTCTTTGGAAAACCCGGATTAACTTCCAGTGCTGTGAGACTTTCTCCGGCTCTGATCCGCAATTGATTCTTTTTACCGAGTTAATAACTAACTCAGAGTCGGCTTCAATGATCACATTGTGGCAGTTCTCCTGCTTCAAAAAATCTAAGCATTGCTCCATCGCCATTAATTCTGCCATGTTATTGGTGGCTCTTCCTAAATGATAATGGAAGAGTGAGAGGATGTTACCTGCTTCATCCCACAGAACCCCCCCAAAGCCAGCTATTTCGAGGTTGCCTTTGAGGCTCCATCTATGTTGTATTTCAAAAAACCTCTTGGAGGAGGTTGCCAGTACTCTTTTTCAAATTCCTTTTTGCTTGCTGTTCTATTCTGGCTTAGGGGGATGATCCCTTGCATACCTAACAGCCTGAGAGTTCTTAAGTCTACTCCTAAGGGAGGATTTTTGGGAAGATTCCTGATTGTTGAGCTAACTGTCTCCTTAATCTGTTTTAAGATCTGATCAAATAGGCGAAGAGCAGGATTCTTTTCATTTTTAAAGATTCTCTTATTCCTTTCTTTCCATATATTCCAAATAATAAAACTTGGCATAAGAGCCCAAGCTAGGTTGAGAACTTCATTATCTGAAAAGTTTCTCCTCCATCTATTTAGGGTGTTAGTAATACTCTCTTTGTCCCTATCAGACTGTTGAAAAATGTTGGCAAAAGCATCCCATAGCCTGGAAGTGAAATTACAGCTGTTGAGAAGATGTTCCATAGTTTCCTCTTGGGCTTCACAGAGCTGGCATATGGAAGGTCCTAGCATGCCCCTCTTTCTAATGTTGTCCCAAGTCAAGATTTTCCTATGATGAACCAACCACATGAAGAGTTTGATCTTCATCCAACCTTGATGTCTCCAAAGGTTCTGCCAGGTTCTGTTTGGAGCCTGGGAATCCAGCTCAAGGAGAATACTTTTTGCTTCCTTAATATTGAAGATGCCTTCATTGTTGTTTCCCCATCTAAGTTGGTCCTGCCCTTCAGAAACCAAGATCATCCTTTGTTCCAACATTTTTCCAAGAGCCTCTACATTTGTTTTCAGTACTCTATCATTCCTGCAATATATATTTTTCCATATCCTCCATTTTCCTGTATTGTGGGTCTAATCCCAAAAATCTTTCTTGTCAAACCTTGGGTGTCATTCTCATGCTTAGGGTTTGTTATGAAACCAGCTCAAGAAAAGATAGAAAAGATAGATCAATGCCTTAGAATTCAGCCTCTTCGAGGGGGCAACCTCCTTTACATTACATAAATGAACAATTCTTGGATGATACAAATGAAAAGACCTCCTTTCTATATATAGGATTCTAAGGGGTCATAACATAATCAGAGCCGACATAACAATAATAATGTAAGGGCACAATAATAACAATAGTGGGTTTCTATGGGGCACAATAGTAACAATACGGGCACTACATGGGTACATCAATATAATAAGTGGGTTGTACTACTAACAATAAGGGGTTACACTAGTAGTATAGGGGCCTAACATGCCCCTCTCCTTCAAAAAGCGTTGTCATCAATGCTTGAGTAGTTCTTGATGCTTCTGTATAAAATTCTTGTCCTCCCATGTAGAATCTTCAGCGGGTAAGTTCTTCGACTTGATGAGATACTCTGAAATTGATCGATTTCGTAGCTGTCTGTTATGGGGAAAAGTGTCTACACAGAACTGCTTATCCCACTAAGGTGTGGTAGCTACCTTAGAAACAAACAAAGTAAAGCTACTTTCATTTTTCCTTTATGATGAGAGAAGAACAAAGAAGACCAACCTCTGTCTTGCGCTAGTCTCCTAATTTGATTCCTCTCTCTCTTGATAGTCTTTCGCTACTTGCTCCCTTGTATGCCCAGCTTCACAGAGTAACTGTAAGATCACAGTAGCATGGCACTATACAAGAACATGGATCTATAATCATAAACAATCTAGGATCAGATGTAAATTGACCATACAAATGCATAAAACATAAATGACACAAGAGTATGGAGGAAAACTTGAATAGCTTTTATTGATAAACAAGAAAGAGCCAAGGGAGTTACAACTAGTTGTTCTGACCCGGCATCATCCTCTCAGCAAGTGAGCCCTTCTTCACCTCATACAAAGCTTAGATCACCCAACACTATGATGTTGTCTTAAGAAACCAACAACAATTCCTTACAATATGCAAAATTCCAGCCTCTGGATCTCTGGGATGAGGGATCCATATATAGATATCTGTAAGGGAGATGAGTCAGCTTGTGATTTGATTAGTGTTTTCCCTCTGATAGTTCTTGCTTCCACTTGGAGATTGATGATCTCTTACTCATCCTTGGTCGAATTCAGAGAGGCAAGTGTCATAGGAGAAGTTTCTGGAAGATTCCATGCCTCTCCATCTTGCGGAATGACATTGCCATTTGTCACTTCTCGCCCATCGCACCCCATAGAAGGGATTTTTGAAATGCAACGCACCCACAGAGTGTACTTAGGTGAGATGCAACGCACTTTGCCTATGGAGCAGCTGAAATGATCGTGTTTTGACCAGTTTTGAGCAGTTTTTCATGGAGAACTTCTAGGAGAAGTTGTAATCAGTTGACCTTATTCCTTTAGGGGTTAGAACAACACTTTTAGGGACTTGGGAGCCCTTGGTTTATAGACATTTCATGCTTGGGGTTGCAGTGCCCAAAAATGTCTATAACAGTTGCCCCCTAAAGCATGAGGTCATTAATCTTTTGATGTCGGGTGAAATGCTTTATTATGAGGATTCGAAGTTCTTTCAAGCTGGGAGGAGACGTGTAATAAGATACAATACAACACATTATCTTCATAATATTTTCATGATCTAGCTGAGGCGGGCATTCCCATGCTCAGTTTTATAAATTCATTTTCATGTACATAGGACAGACAATCGTCTAAGTGTAGACTGATGATTCTGGTAGAGTCATCATCCCTTTGATTGGATGATTATCTGTGCAGCAATAACGTACATTTGATGTCTTTATTTCCCTGAATATATATCGCAGCCCGGATGGATGAAACTAGATCCGGGGTCTTCAATCTCGTTCGATCCTCACTCGAAGTACAAGTCTATCCATGTGAGAGATGTTCTGAAGTCGAACATGGAAAGACATCGCCTGATTACCAGCGAATGATGTAAGCTGTTAACAGGCGCGAGAGGAATCACCGATAATGATAATGACCCTCAAGGTACTGCAGTACAATTCACGTGGTGTGAATAAAGGACTTGGCGTCGAACACCACGCAAAATCTTTCGGTCGAAGGTCATTGATGTAAACCTGTCGCCGGAAGTGAGAAAATTGCCATTGAGGTATGCAAGCTTCAAAGTACTGAACGGGGTGTTCCCAGATCGACTTCTTGGATAATGAGCTGATGTCGACAAGAAGCGATCCGTCACAGGAGGGACTTAATGAATCCCACATCAATGACGCGGAATGGAGCAAATGATTTTAATGGAGGTGAAAATGATCTGATGACATAAGGTTCAGGGTGGCGGTCATGAAAGAATGGAGTGTAAATGTATTGTAGTGGGTGAGACACAGGTGAATTCTCTGAATGACTTCTCTTGAACATATCGGCGACACTGACGTGATGGATTGGCAGCATTAACTCCGAATGTGGATGGTGTGATGGGACCATGGTGATGTGGCCGGTGAATGAAACAACCCAACCTGACTTGGATGCGGAGTGAAAGTGTCATGTTCAAGAGCGACTTGCTACCAACAAAGTTTCTTCAATTTTTCTTCCCAATTTTTCCCCAGTCATTTCTGACTAGTACCTCTTTATTTTTGTCAAGCTTGAGGAGGATAACATATGCTTGTTCTATAATTTGCCCTTCGGGAAAACCCATCGCCATGTTTTAACGAGCCTAGCGATAGTGAAACTCGTTCTTGTCTGTTATGGACAAGTTTGTCGCTATTAAGTTTTAACGATTTTTATGGCAAAGATAACTCAGTCCTTTTCAATTTTAGAGAGTCTGAAAAGGAATGTAAAGGAAACTCCAAAATTCCTTTTTCGTCATCTAATCCCTTAAGTCCGAAAAAGTATAAAACAATACAGAAGGGATGAATTTTCGATACTTTTAACGAGCCGAACAAAACAAGCGCTCGATCTTTTTGTGTAATAATCCCTTAGGTCCAAAAAGATTAAAATCTAAAGGAGGGATAGCACTTCCGGTCCCTTTAACGAGCTGGAGAGGCCAATGGCTCGGCAATCTTTTCATATTTTACGAGTCATTTGAAAAGAGCTTAAAGGAGACTCGTCTTTTGAGGAACGAGTGATAAAATTGGGTAGCAGCTGATTCCAGGTAAGGTTTGGAATTTTCCAATCACGGCAGTGTTACAAGGATGGCTGGTGAGATCACTCTTTGCAGCTGTTCCTCAAAAGGGGTAAACAATCAAATGGAGGTGAATGATCGGCCAATACAGAGTGGAGGTGATGATGAGAACACGACCACGGCTTTAAAGGTTGAAGTAATACATTCACGATGGTTATTTACCGGAAAATAGTTCATTTTTTAATGAGCTTAAACGCGGGGGGAAACATTTGCTCATGGCTTATGTTTATTTTTTAACGAGCTTGAACTATGCGCTAAAATTGCTCGATGCGGGTTTATTTTTTAACGAGCTTGAACCCTGCAGTAACACTGCTCGTGATAAGTTTGCATGCCCCCAGCATAATAACGCAAATCGAGGTGCACGCCCCCCAAGATTCATTGCATTCAACTCGGTGGTTGGAATGAAGATTTACCTTTGAGATCTCTGAAATACTCGACTTGGATTTTATGAGATCGTAGTCAAAGACTCGATTTGGAAAGGGAGTTGTTTCATTTTTTAATGAGGTTGACACTGGAAAAGAACTATCCTCTGAATCCACCGTATTTACAATATTTGATAGAAAATAAAAAACTGAAGGATGATTAAGGTCATCAGGAGTATCTTCTTCACAATCTAGAAGAAGGGAACGATGGTGGTAATCTTCCCAAGGTTCCCCTTCAATCAACATTGATTGAACAATTCCTTCGTCGGTGTAATGCACTTGCGACCAAGGATCTGAAGGGGTTCCATATTCCTTATACCTATCCATCCAAACACTCGATGAGCGTTGATTTGGGTTTGCCCCCCAGGCCAAGAAAATTGATTGCTACAATATTTCTAAAATGGCAATGATCCATGCTGAAAAAATGTTTAGGAATCTTCCGAATCCATTAGATATAGAAGATTTCATATTGCAGGTTCCCACTGTGGCCACTTCCACCAAATTACTCGGAGGCGGTAGGGCAAAAGTACCCATTAAGGCAGGGTCTTTTAGGAGGCCTACTCCAATATTTTGAAGCGAATGATTGCTTCCATGGATCATTGGAATGCTTCCCGTAACTTGTGAAATGTTGGGGAGAAATGTTTGTTGGTCGACGATTGTAATTCCTCCTTGAAAGGGAAATGCAATCTTCCTGAAGCAGGTCGACACAACTGCAGCCATGGCATATATCCAGGGCCTTCCCAGTAGGATGTTGTAATCAAGGTTTCCGTCGATTACTTCAACATCAATTTCTACTGTTTTGCCCCCTAGTTCAACTTGCAAGTTATTTAAAATCCCATATGGGGTGTATGATCATCCATCAAATGCTTTTAATGTCGTTGACGATCTCGAGAATGGTGGTGAGCCTAAATTTTTCCAGCAACTCATCGACATAATACATGTAGATGCCCCCTCATCAATAATTGTTCGATGAACAGTTTTGTTGAGGGCTTTCACTTGAATAAGGAAAGCTAGTTGAGCTAGTCACTGAGGGTCATATCCTTTGTGATTAAAGGATACAAGATTGGAATCCGTTGGGTGAATCCCACCTATTACTGATAATAGATCCTGCTTTTGGGAGAGGCAATTTTTCCCACCTCAAGTTTCGACATAGCGGACGACGATTGGGCGAGGTCCTCTACTATATTATAATTCTGTGCCACTTTGGCATGAGGATTAAATGTCGATTTGTGTACTACTCCCTTTGGCGGATTTATCATTGGCTCAGGAATGATGGGTGACACAAATTCGGTCAAAGTTGTTGTCGAACTACTAGGTTGTTCATTAGCCTTGTTATTCGACAGCTGTGGATTCCCGTAATCTTTATTCCTTGTCAGAGCATCATTTTGCTACTTTGAGATAGACAACATAAGCACTTGGGATCGAGAAGTATTTTGATTAGCAACCAGTTTGGTTCCCGGGCTTGGAAATGGATCAGTCAATACTGCTGAGGTTTTTAAACTCTTAAAGAGTTTCTTAACTTCAGCTTTATGTGGACAATCTCTTGTCCGATGATCCTCATCGCATATATGACACCCCGCAGGGGGTTTCCTTTGCCTAGAAATGTTTGCAGAAGGTTTTTCAGGAGATGACTCATCCTGCTTCTTTTTTCTCCCTTTATTTTTCTTCTTGCCCCCTGGTTACTTCAGTTGTTTGCCCTTGTCAGTTGACACGGCATTTACTTCCGAGGCAAGAAGTTCCTCATTTTCATTTTGAATAGAAATCTTACGGGCTTTTTTAGATGTAGCCTTTGTCAATTTCATGCTTGTCGTACCTATCACGCCATCACCAACATGAGAGTCTTTGTTTTATGTAGGAGGGGGAGGAACGGAAAATTCCGGTCTAGGAGCATCAGGTATTTTATCGTAGAGCGTGCAAGACTGAGTATAGATCAAGTCTAGATATTGTGCATGAGCAATAACTTGCTCTTCAATGAAGACTCCTCCCTTTGCCACATCTTCTGTGATAGAAGGTAATAATGACTTAATAAACCATTCAGCTAGCAGCTGATTAGGAACATATGTTTTTACCATTGTGCGACGACGTCGCCACTCATGAATATGATTGGATATGTGAGTGGCCGTTGTCTGTTTGAAATTGGTAAGAAGCTCTGTTCCTGTTTCGTACCTTATTGGTAACTAAAAATGGGTTAAAAATGTTGTGGCTAGGGTGCTGAAGTTATCGAATGAAGCTCTAGGTAATTCAATATACCATTTTTCTGCTGGACCAGTTAACGTCCTCTGAAAAAGGCGAAGCCTAATTGAATCATCGTTTAGGGTGTTTGATGAACACCACAGATGAAATGTCATCACATGATTCGACAGGTCTTCACCTGGATTTCCATTAAATTTAGGAATATCTGACGGAAGTTTATGCGGAATCGCTGGCCACCAAGGGGCATAAGCAATTGGATCATTCGTCAGCCGGTTTAGATCTGGTAATTCTAGAGTTGCTACAAAGGGCAACTGTTGATTCAGGTTAGGCGAAGCATACCCAGGATAAGATGGAATCGCCTGAGCAGTGGGTCTTTTCATACCAGCATAATGTATTTGATGCTGGTAACTTTGATAAGGTTGATGGGCATAACCATTATAATATGGTTGTTGATAACTTCTTTGGAAATGCGGTTGCCCATTACTTACAAAGACTTGTTGCTCAGGTCCTTGATATGATTGCTGGAATGGCGGTTGTTGAGATTGAATCAGCCATGGTTGTTGGACCATTTGCTATTGCCCAATACTGGATGATTGACCAAGATGAGGGGTCATAGTACTTGTTTGAGCCTGAGTCACTCCAGATAAGGAGGCACTAACCTGAGGTTTTGATTGAGTCGTTGAGACAAGAGGCTGTTGTATTGCAACCTGAGAAACTTGGGGTTGACATACAACAGGTAGCACTTATACTTGCGACGCAGTCACCATAGCAGGTATAGTGGGAATATTCGACACAGGGTGGACTGGTTGCATTGAATATACAACCCTTGGTTGCTGAGGTAGTATTAGTACCCAACCGCTGGATGTAATTCCAGTTTGACCTGAACTTTGTTGTAAACTCCCATATGGTTGTTCTCCGAGAGGGAACAATGAAAAGGCATAATGCCCTCCATATGGTGGAAATCTAGTACTTAAAGGGTAGATTGGCCTTTGAAGACACATCGGATCAATTTGTTGAGTTTCAACATAATAAATACCAGATGATAATCCGGATGAAGAAATAGGAACTAACCATGTCGTCGAAACAGTCCCTGATTGGACTCCAGTTTGTTGTTGATAACTTGCCGGGACAGATGGTATACTGGCCAACATCGTTGGAGTAGCAGTAGGAGGCTCTGCCGCTGCTGCGTCAGATGACACAGTCCTGGATGTCGACGGTTGTTCAGACATATCTAGTCTATCCAAAAGATTTCCTAGCGATTCTACAAGAACTTGCGATGAAGGGAGACTAACTTCTAAGACCAACGAGGGAACAATGACGTTATTCTGATTAAAATAAATTTTAGACGCTTTGACACAACTTGTTTTTTCAATTTTAAAGAGTCGAGAAAAAACAAAAGATGACTCTCGTCGCCTTCGATTTTTAATGAGCCTGAAGTGACAAGTGCTCAGATGGGCCTTTTCTGTTAAGGAGTCTGAAAAGGAACGAAAGGGGCTGCTATGGAAATCTAGGTAGAGGGATTACCAAACCAATCGCAAAAATGAAGAATACTTTTTACGGTACGGCAATCAATCTTCCCAAATGCTGTGTTCAGTGCATTGCGATCGATAGGGCGATAGACACGACTTCCTATGGATAAAGGATTAAGCCTATTGTGGTCTCCCAAAATATACTCGACGATACGTGGGAGTGCAAGTCTGTACTGGCACTTATCGTCTCAAAGTGGAGGAATCACCCAACCAATAGTGAGAACAACAGTTACCAGGCTTTACGACGTCGGAATACGTCTCTAGCCTAGACTTCTAGATGTTGTGCGTTAGGTTCCAAAGCGTTGTTAGATTCATTAAATTTATTTTATAGTTGATCTTGCTTAAGAAATTTGCCTTTCAGGTTCACTGCATGATGTAGATGTACAATTCCTAAAATGCAATCTAAGATGATAAACAGTCTTTTATCTTCTTTGTGCAATGAAAATCCTAGCTACTAAGGAAAGAGAGATAGTATTCTTTCACAAAGAGCAAAGAGCACACACTAAATGCACTGTCCTAAATCAAACCAATCAAACAGTCTAAATGCAAATGCACATGCATGTATTTGTTTTCGGCTTTCTTAGTATGTGAATGGTAAAAAGAAAGCTAATGCGCAAATCTGAATTACTTTTCAAGCGACAATTACTAACAAGTTTCTTTTCAAAATAAAAAATGGAGACAATCACAACACTTTACGATTTGGAAATGAATACTTGCTTTCGACACTAGAAAAACTACAAATTCAGACCAAATACAATAGTAACAGGGTAATCGACTATCAATAGCAACCAAACTCTTTCCTATGACTGAAAACGACACTTGCGACACTTTCAAATCAAGGGATGACAGTACAATTACGTTACTTTTTGCAAAGGAGAACTGAAAATGACTCAACAAATACACAAAAACATTTACAGTTCTTTTGCACAATGGAGGCGGAATATCAGCAAGGAAAGGGGGTTTCAAACAGAGATATACTGATTACAAACAACAAAACTCATGAATAGAACTAAAAAGAATGAACACAGAAACCAAAACTGAGGAACAATGCCTAGTCTGATCAGCGCACTTGTAACACAGGGAACTTGAAATGCAGCGCACCTACTACACTCGGGAAGTGCGCTGAATTTCAGATTCACAGAACAGAGCCTGCACTGGGCCAGAGACGAGACTTTACTTGGGTTCTGGGTCACAGTTTGCAGTTCAGTTCAGGAGTTTTGGCCAAGTAAATGGTAATCAGTAAACCAACGATCAGGGGTAGATCTAAGGAGGTTCCAAGAGCTACCACGAGGGCAATTAGAGAGTTTGTGAATCAGTTGTTTAATTCATAAACAAATCCCAGAGATTGACTGAAGCAACATTTATCTACTTTGCATTTGCATAGCAAATGCAGTTCGAAAGCTACCTGGCTCGACTTCAGGCTCCGTCTGTAAGTTTATAAAATAAACAACAAAGAAGATAAACAAACAACCTAGTCGCTCCCCAGCGGAGTCGCCATTTTGTTATGGGGAAAAGTGTCTACACAGAACTGGTTATCCCACTAAGGTGTGGTAGGTACCTTAGAAACAAACAAAGTAAAGCTACTTTCATTTTTCCTTTATGAAATATAGATGAGAGAAGAACAAAGAAGACCAACCTCTGTCTTGCGCTAGTCTCCTAATTCGATTCCTCTCTCTCTTGATAGTCTTTCGCTACTTGCTCCCTTGTACGCCCAGCTTCACAGAGTACCTGTAAGATCACAGTAGCATGACACTATACAAGAACATGGATCTATAATCATAAACAATCTAGGATCAGATGTAAATTGACCATACAAATGCATAAAACATAAATGACACAAGAGTATGGAGGAAAACTTGAATAGCTTTTATTGATAAACAAGAAAGAGCCAAGGGAGTTACAACCAGTTGTTCTGACCCAACATCATCCTCTCAGCAAGTAAGCCCTTCTTCACCTCATACAAAGCTTAGATCACCCAACACTATGATGTTGTCTCAAGAAACCAACAACAATTCCTTACAATATGCAAAATTCCAGCCTCTGGATCTCTGGGATGAGGGATCCATATATAGATATCTGTAAGGGAGATGAGTCAGCTTGTGATTTGATTAGTGTCTTCCCTCTGATAGTTCTTGCTTCCACTTGGAGATTGATGATCTCTTACTCATCCTTGGTCGAATTCAGAGAGGCAAGTGTCACAGGAGAAGTTTCTGGAAGATTCCATGCCTCTCCATCTTGCGGAATGACATTGCCATTTGTCACTTCTCGCCCATTGCACCCCATAGAAGGGCTTTTTGAAATGCAACGCACCCACATAGTGTACTTAGGTGAGATGCAACGCACTTTGCCTATGGAGCAGCTGAAATGATCCTGTTTTGACCAGTTTTGAGCAGTTTTTCATGGAGAACTTCTGGGAGAAGTTGTAATCAGTTGACCTTGTTCCTAAGGGGTTAGAACAACACTTTTAGGGACTTGGGAGCCCTTAGTTTATGGACATTTCATGCTTGGGGTTGCAGTGCCCAAAAATGTCTATAACACTGTCAGGTTCTTGTTTCTGTGACTGCTCCAAGTTCCAATATGATTTTTCCTTCCTCTTCAATTTCTCGCAATATTGTTTGAATTGGGATCTTTTGCAACTTTTGAATAAGTGCCCATACTTCTTCGTCCTTCTTCCATTCATCCCTTGCTTCGTTTATCCAATCTGGTTGGATAAGAGAAATAGCACAAAACAATGCTTCCACATCCTCATCCTTGAACAGTCTTCCCATTCGGTAAGGTCACCATTTTTTAAGTGCATGTAGTATTGCCAACATTTCCTTCTCATAAATAGCTTGCTTGAGATGTAGCAGTAAAAATACCCAATCACCTACATCAAAACATTTTTCACTACGATGTTGATCTACCTGTTGTTTCGTTTGATTTTGCACTGAAGTGGCGTTATCCTTTAAAAGTTGGAGAACATGTTGTTGATGCTCGATGTGATCTTTCACTGCTTGAACCTTTTTCTTCTTGATATGTCCTTCTATCTCTAGAGTTTGAGGAGTGGTAATTTTTTCCAATCCTTTACAAGATATGGTTGGATTCATTTCTTGATGCTCGATGTGATCTTTCACTTCTTGAACATTTTTCTTCTTGATATGTCCTTCTATCTTGAAAGTTTGAGGTGTGGTAATTTCGACCAATGAATTACAAGATATGGTTGGATTCATTTCTTCTTTCTCGATGTGATCTTTCACTTCTTGCACCTTTTTCTTCTTGATATGTCCTTCTATCTTGAGAGTTTGAGGAGTGGTAATTCTTGCCAATGCTTTACAAGATATGGTCTGATTCATTTCTTCTTTCTCTGGGGTGGGGTCTTGGCGTATATCCTCTTCTTTTGATGTTTCTTGATCGTTTTCTTCCTCCTCTTCATATTCTATGTAAAATAATTTCTTCTCAGCACACTTATGACCTTTAGTGCATTTGCTATCACAATTGTAACAAAGCCCTTTTTCTCTTTTTTCTTCCAATTGTTATGGTGTAACCCTTGTAGGTTGTGGAAGGCTAGGAGAAACAACACTTCCATCTTTATAGTTGTGAGGGGTATGCTTCCTGGTTTCCATAATTTTTCTTTCTAGTATGTCACAAAGCCCTTTTACTCTTTCCAATTGTTGTGGTGTTTCTCTAAAGAAGGTGTTTCTCTTTGTATCCTCATAATGTGTTATCATTTCCTCCGTGAAAATTGACCACGTAACAAGTTGTTTACGAGAACAAAGCCCTTTATACCATAAAAATTGATCTGGTTCTAAATATGAAGATGCAATACATACCTTTTGTAACAGTGGTACACCATGTAGATCAAAATATTGCTTTATCTGAAGTATCCAATTTACTGGATCCTTGCCATCAAACTTCCTCATCTTGCTTTTTCTTGATTTTAGGAGCTCGATCTTGAAACAACGGTAACTATGTACTTTCGGATATTTAAGTTCTGAAATTGCGATCTGCAGTAGCCCTCTGTGTCCTCTTTCCAATGCCATCAGTCTGATCCACATTGGATTCTCCAAGGAAGATTTATGCCCAATCTCCCACAATGACCTGATTATAGACTAGTTCAGTAGAGTGAACTTGTACTACGTACCACGAGTCCCTGTTTCGACCTTTGGATCTAAAAAATGCATAAAAGAAACTACAGTCTGTCCTCTTTCTATACCTTCTTACGAAATTTTAATCCGATCCCCAGAGAGAATGTTATGACGATTTTCCCCAGGTCACCTGTTTGGAATGTAATTCAGGAGTCTGCAAAAAGACCCACTTCCTCAGATCATATCTCCGCAAATATAGCGCAAAAAGCTCTGAAATTGATACCTGAGGTTCAACACGATTTCTTCTCAAATGGGTTTTTTTCGTAACTTCTGAAATGTCGTAGAAAAGAAGTTATAGCGAAAATTCCACGATGACCTGTTTGGAGCAGCGAAACCCTAGAATCCAAAGCTCTGATACCAAATGTTATGAAACCAGCTCAAGAAAAGATAGAAAAGATAGATCAACGCCTTAGAATTCAGCCTCTTCGAGGGGGAAACCTCCTTTACATTACATAAATGAACAATTCTTGGATGATACAAATGAAAAGACCTCCTTTCTATATATAGGAGCCTAAGGGGTCATAACATAATCAGAGCCGACATAACAATAATAGTGTAAGGGCACAATAATAACAATAGTGGGTTTCTATGGGGCACAATAATAACAATATGGGCACTACATGGGTACATCAATATAATAAGTGGGTTGTACTAATAACAATAAGGGGTTACACTAGTAGTATAGGGGCCTAACAGGGTTCAAAAAATCCTCTTTTAATAGTGTTGGTTCTTGTTGCCATTTGTCCTCACAGAAAAGAGCAAGGTTTCCTTCTATGATTTGCCAAAAGCTGTTTCTTTGTACTAAACCTCTATTCTCCCAGGCTTTATTCTAGATGGAAGAGCCCTTTATATTTCCAGACATCCTTATGAGATCAATGTGATGCCAAGAGCTAGCATATTTTTCTTTCCATATTATTTCCCATTGCGCCTTGGGATTTTTAACCCATCTCCACCAGAGTTTGGCCCCTAGAACATTACTTAGGATCTCCTAGTCATCTAAGCCTAGGCCCCCATGATTCTTTGGTTTACAGATCTTTTCCCAAGAGACCAAGGCCCACTTCTTTCTAACTTCCTCCCTGCCCCATAGAAAGTCTCTTTGGATGTTTCTGAATTGCTGCAAAACTCCTTTAGGGGCCAGTAGTGCTGATAGCATGAAAATTGGAATTGATTGGAGCACCGCCTTTGTCAGCACGAGTCTACCTACCAGATTTAAAGATCTGCTCATCCATTTTCTGACTTTATCCTACATTTTGTTGATCAACGGTTCCTAAATGCTCTTGTGCAAGGGTTTCACAGTTAGAGGAACTCCAAGATACTTTGAAGGGAGGGAATCCCTCTGAAAGCCTAGAATTCTGGAGATATGTCTCTGTATAGCAATATTGGTATGAAAGAAAAAAAATTTGGATTTGGAGAGGTTAACTTCCATACCTGAAGCCATGGCAAATTCATTCAGTATTTGTTTGTAAGCCCAAGCCTCTTTGACTGTGGGGATTCCTTGTAACATGGTATCATCTACAAATTGTTGATGCGTTAAATCTTGACCATTCTCCTTCAGTGGAAGACCTTGAATTTTTCCCATAACTCTGGCATGCTTGATAGACTGGCCAAGACCTTCCATCATGAGTATGAATAGAAAGGGAGAAAGCGGATCCCCCTGCCTCAGCCCTCTTGAAGGAAGAAAAATCTCAGAAGGAGAGCCATTAACCAATATTGAAAAGCTAGAAGAGGTAACCAAGGCCATGACCCATCTTACCCAGTTGTGATCAAAACCAAATGCCTTTAGCACTTTCCTGATATAGGTCCAGTTCACTTTGTCATAAGCTTTTGCTATGTCTAGTTGCAAGATCATACCAGCTCTCCTTGTGTTGGTTAATGAGTGAACCACTTCATGAGCTTGAATAATGTTATCCAGAATTTGTCTGCCTTCAACATAACCTGATTGTTCCCCCGAAATCAGAGAAGGAAGTAGAGGTTTGAGTCTGTTGGCCACTACCTTGGATATTATCTTGTATACCACATTGCATAGTGCTATGGGTCTATACCTATCTGGTGTTTGTGCATTTTCCTGTTTAGGGATCAGGGAGATGAAGGAGGTGTTGAGCACTCTCAAGATGGTTCTGTTCATCCTGGAGTCTTCCACAACATTCAAAATATCCTCTTTTACAATATTCTAGCAAGCTTTAAATAAATCTACATTGAAGCCATCCGAGCCTGGTGCTTTGCCATTCTGCATATCATTGAGAACTTCACTAACCTCCTCTTCCGTCACTGGTCTGTTGAGATTGAAATTGTCTTCTCTAGAAACTAGCTTAGGTATATGCTTGGTTAAGTCCCTAATATAATGTTCTATTTCTGGATTATTTTCCTGGGCTATTTTTCAGAAGTGTTGAACTAACACTGCCTCTATGTCTTCATGGGATTGTAGAAGTTGTCCATCCTCCTTTTTTATCGAAGAAATTCTGTTGTGTGCTCTATTCGCCATGGTGGATCTATGAAAAAATCTAGTATTACGCTCTCCTTCTTTTAGCCATTGGACTCTAGATTTTTGTCTCCAAAATATTTCCTCTTGTTTACACAAGTTCTCCCAATCTTGATGATGTTTCTCCACTAGATCATTTTTGTCTTTATCAAAACCTTCCATGATCATAGCTTGGTTGAGTTCCTGCATTTTATTTTCGACTGATTTCTTTTCTGTGAAAATATTGCCAAAATTCTTCTTATTCCAATCTTTGAGCCTCATTTTTATGTGCTTTAATCTTTTATGAAGTAGGAACATTCTAGTTCCTTGAATCTGTAGATCTTATACCCACCATTTTTATTTATTACTGATGAAATCTGGGTGTGAAAGCCAAATATTCTCAAATCTGAAAGGTCTATTCGGGGGGTACCTATACTGGATCTCCATTTGTATTGGCTAGTGATCTGAGCCTCCAACAGTAAGAACACTCTCAATTATTTCCTTATCTAAAAGCATGAGATCCTCAGAGATAATGAATCTATCCAACTTAGATGCTACCTGAGACTCCCCTCCTCTCTTTTTGTTCCAAGTGAAGAGGCCATTGTTTGTTTCAACATCCACTAGTTGCATATTATTTGTAAAGATTTGAAAAGCTAAAGAGTCTTTATTTAGTACTCTGGTTCCACCTTTTTTTCAGAAAGTGATTTTATCATATTGAAATCCCCTCCCATGATCCAAGGTATTTCGACATGTCTCTCCTCGAGATTCACAAGAGAATATGTAAGCCTGAGTTTCTCCTCTATTCTTTGAGGGCCATACACATTCGTGACTAGATAGGTACACCTATCCCCTACAGGCTTAATCACTACTAATAAATAATTCCTTGTAGCCTCACCATAAATTATGTCAATTCTTTGAGGGTTTCAAAGGGTGAGAATACCTCCTGCTATATTCTTTGCTTTAAATTCTAGATATTCAAATCTACTGAGCCATTTACTATGTAGTTGTCTTAACTTTCAAATGGAACATTTCGTTTCCTGAATAAAAATTATATCCGAAGTAGCCTGTTTCATTCTATTGCTAAGCAATCTCTGTTTTCTTTTACTGCCTAGACCTCTAATATTCCAAGAAATAAACTTCATGATTAAATATTTGTAAAGGAGTAGCTAGTAAGATCTTTCATCTTACCTGAATCTATCATGAGCTTTCCACACTCCATCAATAGCTCATTCTACTTTTTTCTGCCTCTCTTTTTTCCTGGGTTTCTGGGTGCTAATCCTGGAGTAGATTTTATCGTTTTCACTCCTTCGCTACTCAACTTGTTCCTGTTTTTTCCCCCTCTGAACCCTTTTCCTGAGTTTTCCATAAATACAACTGTTGTATTCTATTGAGCTCTTCCTGAGGTAACGATTCTACCCCACTAGATGTTCCCTGAATTAAGAACCCTTCCAGATCTAGGTGTTCTCTTTCCAGAATCTCCTATAGCTCAGTTTCCTCTAGTTCCATTTCACTCTGGGTCATTTCCTGGTCCATCTCTGGTTCTGTATCACTCATCATTATCCCTTTCTGCTTATCATTTTCCTGTGTTTGTTCACGGTTTCCTTCTTTCTCCTTCTCTCCCATACTCCCTTCATTTGCTTTATTTTCTACTGTTATTTCTTCATCCTCTTCAAGAACTTGGAACTAGTTCCGCCTAACTTGTTGTCCCTCATTTTTCTGTAGCTTTTGCCCTCTTTTACCACCTTTTCCTTTATGGACCACCTTGTGAAAGTTGTCCGGGTCTTTCATTGTATTAGTTTTGATTTTATTCTCTATTTTACCTAGAGGGCAGTCTCTGAGAAGATGCCCATGTTCATGACATCTATGACATTTGAACGGAATATGCTCGTAGTCCACCGTTTGAACCCACTCTTCATCAAAAAATTCCAATATTACCTCATCTGGAAGAGCTCCTAATAGATCCATCTCAACACATATCCTAGCAAAGGAAGTATATTTTCCTCTTCTAGTAGCTTCTGAAGCTTTGACAAACCTACCTAATTTATTGCCTATGGCAGCTAACGATTCAGGTTGCCAGTAATCAAGAGGTAGAGAATAGAGTCTTACCCAGACTGGGACTGAAGTGAAAGTTTCTTGTTCTGGGACAAAGTTCATCTTCCATGGCCTCATATAGAGACCTGCTGCTGCGTAGAAGTAGGGCCCTCCTTCAAACACTCTGTCTTTATCCTCAATACTTGTGAACACCACGGTAAAGAAACCCTTTGACCCAAGGTGTAGATCAATGCTCCCTTTGGGTTTCTAGTGGTATTTGATCCATGTTTGTAAAGCTTTTTCTGTGGGCCATAGTCCCATGAATTTGCAGATGATTGCGTAGGTTTGCATGTGATCCCTGTGTGCTTGTAGTGTAGGATCATTTTAAAACTACTCTGGGTGTTATTTCAGCTTTGGGTTTACAAGGTCCCTTTTGTTTTTTCTCTTTCGTTTCTTGTTTTTTGTCATCTTCCTCCTTGTCTTTAGTGTTGTTGTTCTCCTGTATTTTGGCCACCTCTTCCTTCTCTTCCATGTTACTCCTTCCTTCTTCCATAAATCTTCTGACTTTTTCTGGAGGTTTCTTGCCCTTATTAGCCACGGCCTCCTTGTAGGAGGGAGAAGAGCTCCCTCCTCTGCATGCTTCCATGGATGTAGACTCCCACTGCAAATCAAAACCCTGGTTGTTCGTTTTTGTCCATGTGCTCTCTCAAACCTCCTCGAAAACTCAACCGTTCATACCTATCAAAAGCATGTTGACCTACTGAATGAGGTCTTCTCTCAGGTGTACTATTTAGAATTTTTTGGAAGTTATCCTTCTAACCCAATATGCCAAAGGTCAGGTTACCAATGTCTTGTAGTTTTAGACCTCTTATGAAAAATTGTATACTATTTCAACTATGCCTGAGCATCTGGTGCCAAATCCTCTACAAAAGATAAGATCTATTCCTCTTCCTAATCTAGCATGGAAGGCTCATAGAGATTCAAATTCTCTATATTTACAATTGAGTAAATGAGCATGTATGGGGGTATACTAAGTCTATAGGTGTTATATTCCACCTTTTCTAGTATCTCAAAGAGAAGGTATCAAAGAGCCATGATTTTATTACCAGGACCCTGTAGCCTCTCCTTTTCAACTGTAACCATATTTTATTTCCCACATTGAATGGATTCTTTGTTACGTGTTGATTATGCCTAGATTTGTAATTTTTCTGTGACTCTATAGTGTCTCTTGTAGTCATATATGGATTTTCCTGATCTCTTCTACAAAATTTTCTACCTGTAAGGCATCCCCTGTAATATCCTCTTTTTCTCCTCCTTGCTTCCCATATGTAATATCAAAATGTTAAGGTGGAAAATATGTAAAACAAGTTTTAAATGGGGACTTACCAATTTAGGTGTGGAATACTATATTATAATATTGTTGTGTATATACCATATTTTCATCCAAGTCTTCAGATGCTTCTAATTGTAACCCCTCAGAAGTTTCACAAAATTAGTATTGACTACTTTTATTTTCCCATTTATCTGAGGATGTAATGTTGTAGACCTATTCAACTTTATGTCCATATTATACCATAATGTAGTCCAAAATTCACTAAGAAATATAATTTCCCGATTTCAAATGATGGTCCTTGTTATCCCAAAGTTCAGCAAGGCTTGTCTAAAGAACAAGTTTGCTAGTTCTTGCCAGTTGATGGTATTTTTATAGGGCATCAGAACACAGATCTTTCTAAACCTATTAACTACCATGAATATGTAGTCATATCCCTTCTTGGTTGTTGGTAAGCCTCCCACGAAGTCCATGGAAATTCTTTCCCAGGGATGATAGTTTCAAGGGATGATATAGACCATGTTTCCTATTACAAATATTTTTGGTACAATAAAGCATACATCCTCATATGAACCTAGTTATCCATTTGTTATCGGGAAAACTAGTGTCCATTTAGAGTTTCTAGTCCCACTAAGATGGGTAGCTATCTTAGAAACAAACAAAATAAAGTCACTTGTGTTTTCCTTTATGAGAAATAGATGAGAGAGAAGTAGAAAGTAACAGCCTCAGTCTTTCACTTGGCTCCTTGCTTGTTTCCTCTCCCCTTTGACAAATCTTTGCCACTCCTTCCTCACTTGTCCTACTTCAAAGAACACTTGTAGAGTCAAAGCAACATAATACCATCAAAGCATAGAGATATATAACTATAAAAAATATAGGATCAAATATATATTAACCATACAAATGCATATATCAATACAAGATTTAGAGGTATACAAGAATATGAAGGAAAACTCAAATAGATTTATTGATAGACGTAGTAGAAGAGAGGATTACAACCCATTGATCTGACGCAACACCATCCTCCCAGCATGAAAGCCCTTCTTCACCTCATGAAAAGCTATATCACCTAACACTATGATGTTCCATAGAGAAACCAACAACACTTCCTCAAAGGATACAAAATTCTAGCCTTCGGATCTCTAGGATGAGGGATCCATATATAGATATTTGTAGGTGGGTGAGTCAACTTCTATGGTTTTGATTAGTGTCATATTTCCACTTGGAGATTTCATGATCTCTTACTCATCCCTAGGCAAATTTAGAGACACAAGTGTCACATGAGAAGTTTCTAGAATTCCATGATCATCCACCTTGCAAACTGTCTCTGCCATTTGTCTACTCTCGCCCATCGCACCCTATAGAAGAGATTTCCAGTATGCATTGCACCCCCCATGTGCATTAGGTGAGATGCATCGCACCCTGACCATGGAGCAGGTGAGATGGTCCAGTTTTGACCAGTTCTGAGTAGCTTTTCATGGAGAACTTCTGGGAGATGATGTAATCAGCTGACCTTGTTCCTTTAGGGTATGAAACAAAACTTCTAGGGACTTAGAAGCCTTTGGTTTATGGACATATGTGATTGGGGTTGTAGTGCCCAAATATGTCTATAAAAATTCCCCCCTAAAGCATGTGGTCATAAATATTCTGATTTCGGGTGAAATGCTTTATCATGAGGATCCGAGGCCTTTCGAACTGGAAGGTGACCTGTAATAAGATACAATACAGTACATTATCTTCATAATTTTTTCATGATCTAATTGAGGCGGACATTCCCATGCTCAGCTTTATAAATTCATTTTCATGTACATGAGATAGACAATTGTCTGTGTGGCAGACTGATGATTCTGGTAGAGCCATCATCCCTTAGCTTGGATGATCATCTATGTAGCTATGATGTAAATTTGATGTCTTTATTTTCCTGAATATATCGCAGCCTAGATGGATGAAACTAGATCCGGGGTCTTCAAACACGTTCACTCTTTTCCCGAATTACAAGTCCATCCATGTGAAAGGATGTTCTGACATCGAACATGGAAAGACATTGCCTGATTACCAGCCAATGATGTAAGTTGTTAACAGGCACGAGAGGAATCACTGATAATGATAATGACCCTCAAGGTACAACAGTACAATTCACGTGGTGCAAATACATGATTTGATGTCGAACACAACTTAAAATATTTCAGTCGAAGGCCATTGATGTAAACCTGTTGCCTTAAGTGAGAAACTTTCCATTGAGGCATGCAAGCTTCAAAGTACTGAAAGGGTTGTTCCTAAGTCAACTTCTTGGATAATGAGCTGATGTCGACAAGAAGTGACCCGTCGTAGGAGGGCCTTAAAGAATCCCACATCTACGACACAAAACAGAGCAAATGATTTTGTGGAGGTGAAAACGATCTGATGATACAAGGTTCAGGGTGGCAGTCATGAAAGAATGAAGTGTGAAGGTATTGCAGTGGATGAGATATAAGCTGGGTTGGTGAATTCTTTGAGCGACTTCTCTTGAACATATCAGCGACACTAAAATGGATTGGTAGCGTTAACCCCAAAAAAATGGCATAGAGGACCAATGGTGATATGACCGGTGAACGGAATAACCCAACCTGACTCAATCATGGTGATGGAGTGAAAGTGTCATGTTCAAGAGCGACCTGCTACCAATAAAGTTTCTTCAAGTTTTCTTCCCAATTTTTCCCTAGTCATTGCTGACCAGTACCTCTTTATTTTTGTCAAGATTGAGGAGGATAACATATTCTTGTTCTATAATTTTCACTTCGGGCAAACCCGTCGCTATGTTTTAACGAGCCTAGTGACAGTGAAACTTGCTCTTGTCTGCATGGACAAGTTTTTCGCTATTGTTTTAACGAGTTTAACGACAAAGATAACTTGATCCTTTTCAATTTTAGAGATTCTGAAAAGAGATGGAAAGGAAACTCCAGTGATCCTTTTTCGTAGCATAATCCCTTAAGTCTGAAAAAGTATAAAATAATACGAAAGGGATGACTTTTCGATAGTTTTAACAAGCTGAACAAGACAGGCACTTGATCTTTTTATGTAATGATCCCTCAGGTCCAAAAAGATCAAAATCTAGAGGAGGGATGGCACTTACAATCGCTTTAACGAGCTGGAGAGGCCAATTTCTCGGTAATATTTTCATATTTTACGAGTCAGATGAAAAGAGCTTAAAGGAGATTCATTTTTTGAGGAACGAGTAATGTTTTCAAATAGTAGTTGGTTCCAGGTAATGTTTGAAACTTTTCAATCATGGTAGTGTAAAGAAGATGGCTAATAGAATCCCTCGTCGCGGCTGTTCCTCAAAAGGGGTAAATAATCAAATGGAGGCGTATGATCGGCTAGAAAGAGTGGAGGTGATGGCAAGAACATGACCAAGGCTCAAAAGCTGAGAATTATGTGATTGCAATGGTTATTTATCGAAGGATGGGTTCATTTTTTAATGAGCTTAAACTCTGGGGGAACATATGCTCATTGCTAGGTTTATTTTTTAATGAGCTTGAACTTCACATAAACCTGCTCGTGTTTCCTTTTTATGTAAGCCAGGAACGACCAAACTATAAAGCTAAAAAGCTAAAAACGTTAAAAAGCTAAAAAATGAAATTGGTCATTTTTTCTTGTATAAAAAGGTTTGCATGCCCCCAGCATAAAAGAAGTCTTCAGTAACCATATGGAAACTTATTGTGGTTAAGCAGGATGATTTTCTATCAATACTTATATAAAACACTTCCTGCACTTTTTTCTCCAAATAGACAAAGGTGAAAGGTCACTCGGACCGATCACATAACTTACAGGGAAACTTATCTCTACAGCTGGGTTTGTCTGCAAATTAGACAAGGGTGCATGCCCCCTAAGCTTCGTTACATTCACTAGACTACTCGCAGTAATTAGGTGGATGGAATGAAGGTTCCTTTACAAGATCAACTGAAATAGTTTACTTGGAACTTTGCTCAGCCTTGTTTAATTTTTTAACGATCTTGACACAAGACAAGGAATTTTTCTCAGATCTTTGGTTTCATTTTTTAACGAGGTTGACACCAGTCAACGAACTATCCTCTGGCGAACCTTGATCACAACTCATAAGGGGTCATGATGGAAATATCTAGTTCCAATTCCCCCAGTACATAATGTACAACATCATTGAATTGATCGTCAGATGATGTAGGTATGGTAGGGCTTGGAGGTAATACCTCACAATGATCCACACTATCAAAATGTTCAGAGTTCTTCTTCATCTTTGTTGATGTAGAAGATATCATGTGAGAGGTTTCCACCATGGCCACTTCCGCCAGATTACTCAGAGGTGGTAGAGCAAAAGTACCCATCAACGTAGGGTCTTTTAGGAGGCATACTCCGATATTTTGAAGTGATTGAGAGCTTCCATGGATCATCGAGATGCTTCCTGTAACTTGTGAACTGTTGGTGAGAAAGGTTTGTTGGTCAACGATTGTAATTACTCCTTGAAAAGGAAATGCAATCTTTCTAAAGTATGTTGACACAACTGCAGCCATAGCATAAATCCAAGGCCTTCCTAGTAGGATGTTGTAATCGAGGTTTCCATCGATAACTTCGACATCAATTTCTACTGTTTTGCCCCCCAGTTCGACTTGCAAGTTACTTACTATCCCATATGGCATGTATGTTCTTCCATTGAACATTTTAAATGTCATTGATGATTATGACAAGGGTGGAGAGCCTAAAGTTTTCCAGCAACTTATTGACATAATACATGTAGATGCCCCCTCATCAATGATTGTTCGATGAACAATTTTGTTGAGGGCTTTTACCTGTATGAGGAAAGGGAGCTGGGATAGTAATTGAGGTTCGTATCCTTTATGATTAAAGGCCACTAGATTAGAATCCACTGGATCAATCCCACCTGTCACTGATAACAAAGCCTGCTTTTGGGAGGGGAAATTTGCAGTACTTCAAGTGTCGACATAGCGGATGGCAATTCGGCCAGATCCTCCACTATATTATAATTTTGTGTTGCTCGAGCATGAGGATTAAATGTCGATTTATGTACTACTCCCTTAGGCAGTTTTATTGTTAGTATAGGAATGATTCGTGGAACAACTTATGGTGAAGTTGTTGTCGAATTACCGGGTTGATCTGTAGCCTTGCCGTTCGATGACTGTGGATTTCCATAATCTTTATTCCTTGTTGATATCAAAGCATCATTTTTCAATTTTGAGATGGATAACATAAGCACCTGGGATGGGAAAGCACGATCACCAGCAACCAGGTTTATTTCTGGGCTCAGAAACAGATTAGTCAACACCGCTGGGGTATTTGAAGTTTTTAAAAATTTCATAACCTTAGCTTTATGTGGACAATCTTTTGTGAAATGCTCATTGTCGCACATGTAACATGCATAATGAGGTTTCTTTTGCCCAGTAGGGTTTTCAGAAGATTTTTTAGGAGGTGAATCATCTTGTTTCTTCTTTTTTCTTTTCCCTTTCTTCTTGCCCCCTAGTTGCTTCGGTTCTTTGCCTTTGTCAGTCGACATGGCATTAACCTTGAGACAAGAAGTTTATCATTTTCCTTTTTACTAGAACTGAAAGGGATTTACTAGATGAGGCCTTTGCAGTTTGCATACTTGAGGTGCTAATCACACTGTCACTGGTATGAGAGTCCTTGTTTGATTTAGGAGTAGGAGGAACGGAAAACTCTGGTCTAGGAGCATCAGGAATTTGTCATAGAGCATGCCAGACTGAGTATAGATCAAGTCTAGATATTGCGCACGAGCAATGACTTGCTCTTCAGTGACAACTCCCCCCTTAGCCACATCTTCTGTAATAGAAGGTAACAATGACTTAATAAACCATTCAGCTAGCAGTTGATTAGGAACATATGTTTTTACCATTCGATGATGATGTTGCCACTCATGAATATGATCAGATATGTGAGTGGCTGTCGTTTGCTTAAAATTGGTAAGAAGCTTTGTTCCTATTTTGTACCTTATTGGTAACTGAAAATGGGTTAAAAAGGTGGTGGCAAGGGTGCTGAAGTTATCGAATGAAGCTCTAGGCAATTCTATATACCATTTAGTTGCCAGACCTGTTAACGTTTGTTGAAAAAGGAAAAACCTGATCAAATCATCATTCAGGGTGTTGGATGAGCACCACAAATGGAATGTCATCACATGATTCGACGGATCTTCACCTGGATTTCCATTGAATTTAGGAATATTAAAGGGAAGTTTATGAGGAATTGCAAGCCAAAAAGGGGTGTAAGCAATTGGATCATTCGTCAGCTAGTTTAGATCTGGTAATTCTAGAGTTGCTATAAAGGGAAATTGTTGATTCACGTTAGGCGAAGCATACCCAGGATAAGATGGAATTGTTTGAGTAGTAGGTCTTTGCATACCAGCATAATGTAACTGGTGTTGGTAACTTTGATAAGGTTGATAGGAATAACTATTATAGTATGGCTGTTGATAACCGCTTTGGAAATGCGATTGCCCATTACTTACAAAGACTTGTTGCTCGGGTCCTTTGTATGATTGCTAGAATTGCGATTGTTGGTATTGAACCAGCCATGGTTGTTGCACCATTTGCTATTGCCCAATATTGGATGATTGACCAAGATGAGGAGTCATAGTACCTATTTGAGCCTGAGTCACTCCAGAGAAGGAGGCACTAACTTGAGGTTGTGATTGAATCGCTGAGACGAGAGGTTGTTACATTGCAACCCGAGAAACTTGAGGTTTACATACAACAGGTAGTGTTTGTACTTGTGATATAGTCACAATAGCAGGTGTAGTGGGAATATTCGACATAAGATGGACTGGTTGCATTGAATATACAACCCTTGGTTGTTGAGGCAGTATTGGTACCCAACCGCTGGATGTAATTCCAGTTTGACCTAAACCTTGTTGTAAACTCTCATATGGTTGTTCTCCAGGAGGGAACAATGAAAAGGCATACTGCCCACCCATATGGTTGCAATTTGGTACTTAAAGGGTACATTGGCCTTTGAAGACACATTAGATTGACTTGTTGAGTTTCAACATAAGAAGTACCATATGAGAATCTGGATGAAGAAATAGGAACTGACCATGTCATCAAAATGGTCCCTGATTGGACTTCGGCTTGTTGCTGATAACTTGCCGGGACAGATGGTATACCAGCAATCTTCGTAGGAATGGAAGCAGGAAGCTCTGCTGTAGCTATGTCTGTTGCCACAATCCTAGACGTTGAAGGTTGTTCAGACATGTTTATTCTATCCAAAAGATTTCCTAGCGATTCGACAGGAACTTGCGATGAAAAAGAACTAACTTCTGTAGTAGAAGGATGTAAGTGGATCCCAGTTCCAAAATGCACTGGAGTACTGGGTGGAAGATCATCCACTATCTCTTCTATAGCAATCAATCCAGGTGGAAGAGGTAGACCGTTAGGTCCATAAAATATTTTTGGTGCCAAAGAAGGTATAGAATTTGCAGCAACAGATGTTGGAGGGGTGACACCTTCCGAATCAGCCCTCGATGGAGCTGGTTTAGGAATAGAATTGTTTACTGTTACACTAGGATAAGTTCTAATGTCCTCTTGTAACTGCGGAACTTCTTCTGTAGAGGCAGGGGTACCAGAAATAATTGGAGTAACTGTAGTCTCTGACGATGTTGAAATGAAATTTTCAAATAAATTAGGTGTATTGGACTCAGTTAAAAGAGAACCCTTTGCCCGGGATGGTTTCATTTCCGAAGTCAAAGACGGTTGGATCGTTAGTCCTCGTGAACGACAGGGTTTTGATTGATTTTCTTCCACGATTGTGGATTACTTGATCAACTAAAAATGAAAAGGGGAAAATGTGATTCCAAATTAAATGAATTTTATGACGCTTTGACACAACTTGCTTTTTCAATTTTTAAGAGTTGAGAAAAAGCTAAAGATGACTCTAGTCGCCTCAATTTTTAATGAGCCTGAAGTGACAAGTGCTCAGATGGACCTTTTCTTTTAAGGAGTCTGAGAAGGAACGAAAGTGACTACTATGGAAATCTAGACAAAGGGATTACCAAACCAATCGCAAAACCACATAATACTTTTTACGGTATGGCAGTCAATCTTCCCGAATGCTGTGTTCAGTGCATTGTGATCGATAGGGAAGCAGACATGACTTCCTAAGGATAAAGGATATAGCCTATTGTGGTCTACCAATATATACTTGATGGTACGTGGGAGCACAAGTCCATACTGGTACTTGTCGTCTCAAAGAGGAGGAATCACCCAACCTATGATGAAAGCGATAGTTACCAGGTTTTACGATGCCAGAATTCGTCTCTAGCCTAGACTTCTAAATGTTGTGCATTAGGTTCCAAAGTGTTTTTATGTTCATTGAAATTTATTTTACAATTGATCTTTCTTAAGAATTTTTCCTTTTATGTTCACTGCGTGATGTAGATATACAATTCCTAAATATGCAATCTAAGATGATAAACAGTCATTTATTTTCTTTTTGCAATGAAAATCCTAGCTACTAAGGAAAGAGAAGCAAGATTCTTTCAACATAGAGCAGAGAGCACACACTAAGATGCACTGTCCTAAATCAATTTCCACAAGCAGTCTAAATGAAAATGCACATGCATGTATTTGTTTTCTGCTTTCTTAATGTGTGAATGAGATAAGAATGCTAAGTACAGATCTAAATTATTTTCCTTTCAAAGCGACAGTACTAACAATTTTCTTTTCAAAAAACGAAAGCAAGACTAAGACAACTCTTTGTGATTTTGAATTGAAAACTACTTTTGACACTTGAAATACTATTAATTCAAATCAAATACAGGAGCAAAAGTGTAATTGACTATCAAAAGAGGAGGATTCTTTTCTTTGACTGAAAATGACACTTGCGACACTTTCAAATTAAAAGACGACAGTTCGATTAAGCTACTATTTGCAAAGGAGAACTGTAAATGGCAAAAAATACATAAAAACATTTACAATTCTTTATACAAGGGAGGCTGAATAATGCAAAGGAAGGGAGTTTCAACAGTGGTATACTGATCATAGACAACAAAACTACTAAATAAAGCTGAAGACAATGAAGAGAAAACCAAAATCTGGAGGCAGAAACAGTCTTACCTAATCATCGCACCTATAACACACGGAAACAGGGATGCATCTCACCTGCAGCACATGGGAGGTGTGATGCATCCGGATTGTCAATGAGAGACAATGTAATTGTCCAGGGACGAGACTGGGCTTGGATTTTTCTCACAGTTTGCGGCTTTGTTCAGGGATTTAGGCTGAGCTAATGATAGGCAGTAAACACAAAGCATAGGGGCTGATATAATGAGGTTACTTGAGCCATCCCCAGGGCACTTAGGATGTTTGCAAGTCAGATGTTCAATTCATAAACGAACCCGAAGATTGACTGAAGCAGTGTTGATCTACTTTGCAGTTGCATAGCAAACATAGTTCGAAGGCTAGCTGGCTTAACTTCAGGCTCCGTTTGTAGTTTATAAAGCAAACAAATTGAAACAAGCAAACAAGCTATTCGCTCCCTAGCAGAGTCGCCATTTTGTTATCGGGAAAAATAGTGTCCATTCAGAGGTACTAGTCCCACTAAGACGGGTAGTTATCTTAGAAACAAACAAACTAAAGTCACTTGTGTTTTCCTTTATGAGAAATAGATCAGAGAGAAGCAGAGAGTACCAACCTCAGTCTTTCACTTGGCTCCTTTCTTGTTTCCTCTCCCCTTTGATAGATCTTTGCCACTCCTTCCTCACTTGTCCCGCTTCAAAAAACACCTGTAGAGTCAAAGCAGCTAATACCATCAAAGCATAGAGATCTATAACTATAAATAATATAGGATCAGATATATATTGACCATACAAATGTATATATCAATACAAGATTCAGAGATATACAAGAATATGGAGGAAAACTCAAATAGCTTTATTGATAGAAGTAGTAGAAGAGAGGATTACAACCCATTGATCTGACCCAACGCCATCCTCCCAGCATGAAAGCGCTTCTTCACCTCATGAAAAGCTAGATCACCCAACACTATGATGTTCCACAGAGAAACCAACAGCACTTCCTTACAAGATACAAAATTCCAACCTCTGGATCCCTAGGATGAGGGATCCATATATAGATATTTGCAGGTGGGTGAGTCAGCTTCTAGGGTTTTGATTAGTGTCATCTCTCTAATAGTTCTTAGTTCCACTTGGAGATTTCATGATCTCTTACTCATCCCTGGGTGAATTTAGAGACACAAGTGTCACATGAGAAGTTTCTGGAATTCCATGATCATCCACCTTGCAAACTGTCTCTACCATTTGTCTACTCTAGCCCATTGCACCCTATAGAAGGGATTTTCAGTATGCATTTCACCCCCCATGTGCATTAGGTGAGATGCATCGCACCCTGACCATGGAGCAGGTGAGATGGTCTAGTTTTGACCAGTTCTGAGTAGTTTTTCATGGAGAACTTCTCGGAGATGATGTAATCAGTTGACCTTGTTCCTTTAGGGTATGAAACAACACCTTTAGGGACTTATAAGCCTTTGGTTTATGGACATATGTGATTGGGCTTGTAGTGCCCAAATATGTCTATAACACCATTCTTGCATCTTGGGTCAATACACAAGCCTACACAAGTTGTTGACTATATTCCTAACACCAAAATTACTTGGAACCTTGGAGGTGTGAGTCTCTCTAATAAAATGTAATAGCTCACTTGTAGGAACACATAAATTATCCAACCTATAGAGTAACCCCTTAGAAGTTTCACGAAATTCGTATTAACTACTTTTGTTTTCCCATTTATATAAGGATGTAATGTTGTAGACATCTTTAAATTTATGTCCATATTATACAAAAATGTAGTCCAACATGCACTAAGAAATCTCATTTCCCTATTTGAAACAATGCGCCTTGTTATCCCAAAGTGCACCAAGGCTTATCTAAAGAACAAGTTTTCTAGTTCTTGCCTGTTTATGGTATTTTTGTAGGGCATTGGAACACACATATTTCTAAACCTATTAACTACCATGAATATGTGGTCATATCCTTTCTTGGCTGTTGGTAAACTTCCCACAAAGTCCATGGAAATTCTTTCCCAGGGATGAGAGTTTCAAGGGATGATATAGACCATATTTCCTATTACTAATATTTTTGGTACAACAAAGCATGCATCCTCATATGAACCTAGTTGTCCATTCTTGCATCCTGGGCCAATATACATGCCTACACAAGTTGTCGACTATCTTCCTAACACCAAAGTTACTGGGAACCTTGGAGGTGTGAGCCTTTCTAATCAAATGTAATAGATCACTTGTAGGAACACATAAATTATCCAACCTATAGAATAACGCCTCAAAAGTTTCAAGAAATTCGTATTGACTACTTTTGTTTTCCCATTTATCTGAGGATGTAATTTTGTAGACCTATTCAACTTTATGTCCATATTATACTGCAATGTAGTCCAAAATTCACTAAGAAATATCATTTGCCGATTTGAAACGATGGTCCTTGTTATCCCAAATTTCAGCAAGACTCGTCTAAAGAACAAGTTTGCTAGTTCTTGCCAGTTGATGGTATTTTTATAGGGCATCAGAACACACATCTTTCTAAACCTATTAACTACCATGAATATGTAGTCATATCCCTTCTTGGTTGTTGGTAAACCTCCCATAAATTCCATGGAAATTCTTTCCCAGGGATGAGAGTTTCAAGGGATGATATAGACCATGTTTCCTATTACTAAGATTTTTGCAACAACAAAGCATGTGTCCTCATATGAACCTAGTTATCCATTATTGTATCTTGGGCCAATACACATGCCTATGCAAGTTTTCAACTGTCTTCCTAACACCAAAGTTCCTTGGACTATTGGAGGTGTGATCCTCTCTAATCAGCTGTAATAGCTCACTTTTAGGAACACATAAATTATCCAACCTATAGAGTAACCCATCATGGAGATGGTAGTCAACCATGTTATCACCATTGTACACTTGACTTTGGCTCTGTAACTACTAAAACACCTCCTTAAAGTCCTCATCCTCTGAATATGCCTCATTTTATGCATCAAGAGTGAATGGCTCCATGTGCATCAAATTTCCCAAAGTTGTGATCGTTGATGTGGATGGCCTTGAAAGAATGTCAGCCAACTTGTTTGTGCCATCCTTCTATAAATCCCTACAACCATAGCCTTCCTATTTCTTTATTGTCATAATACCACTCCAAAATTTTTATTTTTTCATCTAGTCATAGTCCAATGCCTGAAGAAAAAAACTTCATCCACACTATCTTAAACACTAAGCAACTGGAATATCCTTAGTTGCCTATCAATCAAATCAAGTGCCAAAGGAATTCATGATTCAAAGTTTGTGATTCCAAAAATCTACATTATTAAGACCAGAACAATAAGCTATATATGAGTGTTGGTATGCACGAAATTTGCCTTTTCAAATCAATCAATAGTATCCCAAAATTTTAGAAACAAGATTGAAAACCTAAACATAAATATTGATTCAAAGTTTAAGAATTCAAAATTTGACAATTGATGTTGCTATTTTGAACTCTTTCTAAAACTTCAAAAAAATGCCATTGAATTTTGTAAAAGGTCGAAATTTTTTCCCCAAAAAAGTCACATAAGTCTAATCTCTTACAAAATAAAGGGTAATTATATTTTTTTACTTGGTAATTACTTGTGATAATTATTCTTTTTTCTTTTAATTATTAATGTTTCTCCATCAAGCAATTACAAAAATTGTTCATCCAAGATCACAAAGAAGTAAGAGACACCACAATTTAGGCTTTCAAGCTAGGGAAAAACCCCTCAATAGGGGAAAAATCAACAATCTTCTTCCTATTGAAACAATTCAAGATGATATATCCAACCCAAGACCAAAGACTGACTTAAGGTTTCATGTCAACTCTCTTCTCTAGTGAAAAACCAAAAGAGTTAACTTTTGCTTAAAGATAGTAAAACTTCTTGTCACAAACTTTTTCTTGGCCCTATCACAGAATTGTGGCTCCTCTTATAGATCCTTGGCTCTATCAAGATTTCAAATGTTTGGTTTTTTATAGACTGTGATCACCTTTAGAATTTTTGATACTTCATATCACTAGTTCACATTTTGGACACTTCAGATTGTAAACTTCAAATAACAAAATTCAACTACTTTAGATCAAAAGAAGACTCTTATTTCAACTTCTTTAGATAGCTTCAGGACTTCATTACAGATTCCTTATATACTTCCGCTCCTTCAATTTCAAAGATCAAATTCATTTTGTGCTTCTCCTTGTCTACAAAAGAGCACGACTTAGAGACTATATATAGTTATTCAATGGGTTCCACTAAGACATCTAGTCCGACATGACTAAGAGAGAGGGTCAAACTCACCTTTTGACTCTTTTGAACAAAAAAAAGTACAATTCTTTTTCCATTTCTTATAAAATGTCAAAAATTATATGAATTAGTAACAAATGCCTTTGATTATATTGACTTCAAAGAGCATGAAGAACATTCTAGATTAATAAATAAAAATAAATAATAATTTATTTTACTATGAAGATCGACACTAGTTACATTTTTAAAACCATTCTCTCCTAGAGACCTTCTTAGGTCTTGTTGGGTCGTTAATATGCCATTATTATTATCACTTTTGAACACTTATTCCACCCATTTCTATTATTCTTCATCATGTCATTTATTATAATTTATTATATAAATCCATTTTATGATGATTTATGCTTCTATGAATGAATATTATTTATTCTCCTTTATTTCTAATAAATTGATGATTATGCATGATTTTATCAATGATAGTTTTAATAAATCAGTTGTAACATTATTCACCATTTTTAGCCTTCAAGATAATTTCCAGATTGAAGATTTGATCATTAAAAGTGCCAACTCAGAAATTTGCTGGAATAAGGAGTGACGGTTTTGCGGTTGAAATTCTGAGAAAATGAAGCAGAATCTGGAAAATCCGGAACATGGGTTTTGTCCAGAACGGACCCAATTAATTTTAATCAAAGAACGGTTTGCCCAAATTTGGCTTGTACTGAGAGAAATGCAGGGTTCTTTGAGCACGATTTTCTCATATTTGTTGTTGCGGCCGTCCTCCAAATCTCAGCTGCAAAGCCAAATTCGTCTTGCTCTTGTTGAAAGCTGGATGGAAATATATCTTCTTGTTTATCAATTGGTTGGAAACAATCCAAATTTGTAATAGAAATCATGTTGTAGTTATCTCTATTGTAACTGCTCTCTGATCTCTCTCTATTTAAATGAAAACAGAGATCAGAGAGGGGTGTGATTTCAGAGGGATTGGAATGATGGAAAAATGATGGAATTGAGGGTTTAGAATTAGAGATTTAGAATTAAGAATTCATGATAGGATAGGAGGAAGAAAGGATTAATTCAGGATGTAAGTCTCAAAGTTGCTGCTGTTGTAATGATTTTACCATTTAATGATTAATACCTGATTTGAGAGTTGTTGTTCATTCTTTTCATCTGAAGTAGCCCAGCAGCATCCGCTGGCGGCTAAGGGCCCAGCCTCTGGTGGAGTACGCTGCTGCTGTGTATAATATCTTTACAATTTCTGCTGTGTGATGGTTTGATTTATTTCTTATTCTTTTGAATTGCATTATTTTACAGTTTCATGTTTTTATAGTGTGCTGTTTAATTCCTTTCATTATAAGTTTGCTGTCCATTTACTTCGCTGTTCAGTTTGGTTGATTAATTGCAAGAGTTTTCTTTTAAAGAGTTTTCCTAGTTTACTTTCAATGACAGCTTTAGTTCAATTTCGATTTCCTTTTAATTGCTTTAAAGCAGGACTGTCAACTGTAGAGAACATTGGTTATTGCTTCCTCGTTCCTAGATTGATTGTCTTGTTCTGGTTTGATTTCAATTGCATCAATATCCAGAGGAATGAGTTATTGCTACTGTATCCTCGATTGATGGTTGTTTGAGTGAATGATTTAGTTTAGAACATTTCAATTTCTTGCTGTTCCAATTAGATTTTGTTTCCAGCTTTCATTTACTTTTGGATTTTGAGCACTATACTGCAAAACATTACTCTTGAGTAAATAGCCACCTCAGACTGAGTACACTCTTGAAATAAAAGGTCGTCCCTGGGTTGATAATTAATGTGAAGGTAATTAGAGGTGAAAAAGACCATTTTTATCGCTCCACATTTTGGCGCCGTTGCCGGGGAGAGTGTAGCCATTTTTAAAGAGTAGTGTGCATCTGATGAGTGCTTGCTAGGGAAGAGTTGGATCTTAAAAACGGAAGGTAAGAACCTGCGTGCGGAGCATGTAAAAGCCCTGCTCCACTGTCCGCTTTCCTAACAGATTTGTTGTTGCTTTGTTGGGTAGAAATAGATGTTTGAATTTTTGTGTGAATGAATTAAAAGAAAAAATAGAAATTTTGAAAAACAAATCTCATGATTTCTCTCAAGTGGTGATGTAAGCACCACCCATCTCACTAACCGATTGACCGAAACATTTGAAGAAGGAGCCTCGAAGAAACACAAGAAAAACATCTTATATTATGGTAAGAAATGGCTCACGTTTCTACTTTTGAATTTCGTATCAAAGATCCGGGAGGAGTGACAGAAATGCACATAATTCCCCCGTCTTTACCAAATTTTCATGGTTTAGCAAATGAAGATCCAGATACATTCTTATTTGAGTTCGAAATACTTTGTAGAGGATATGATTATTGTACTAATGATCAAAGATTGAAAGTGTTTCCTCTTACTCTAAAAGGAGCAGCTCTCCGATGGTTCATGAGCCTAGGTGGGAATTGCATCCAAACATGGGAGGACATGAAGAACATATTCTTGAAGAAGTACCAAGACTATTGCAAATCCAATGAAGATATTTTTGGTATGATACAAGGGGAAGATGAAAGTTTGGAGGATTATGTAGATCGATTTCAATACAACTCTCAAAAATCAAAATATAAGCATTTGAAAAAGGAGATCTTAAAAACACTCCTTCTTAAAGGAATCAAAGATGAATTTTTAGAACTCTTAAATCTGATAGGAAAAGGTGATGTTTTTCAGTTATCATATGATGATGTTTGTGAGTTGTGGATAAGGTATTCAAGAGGAATCTCCAAGGCTGGTAAGAATTATAGAGATGTTTGTTCTTTCTTTTCCAAATCTGCTACAAGAATAGGAGACATAAGAGCTGAAATCAATGATTTATTTGAAAATTTTAAAGTTGATTTTATTAGCTCTCTAAATGAAAAATTGGATGCTTTGCAGGTTCGGAAAAATCAAGAATTTGATGAAGTGTTTTCCACTCATGACCGAAAGGAGCAGTCCATAGATAGTTGTTCTTCCTTATCTAGGATGGAAGTAGCATATCAAAGAGATGAGGAAGATGCAACAAAGTCAAAACCATGGAAATCATGGCCTACAGGTATGGTTCAAAACACTTCCTTTTCATTCTCTTACTTGCATAATCCATTATGGAATACTAATGTGTTAGGGTAGCCATGTCAATTTCAATATAACCACCAATCTTGTTTACAAGTTGGGCATGGTTCATCTTATGATGGCATGACTACTCTCCCTCATCTTGTAGCACAAACATATTTTCCATATTTTTCACCAGCTCTTCCACAACATCCTGCTTGCATTCAAATTTATCCACTCAACCCAACCAACCACATCATCACAATGATCCATTCCTTACACATTTTCCTGCTCAACTAATTCCACACCCTCACCACAATAAACCAGTACAACATGCTTACAATGTTGAACTGCCAAATTTACCCACCCATCCCACCCATTCTATCTCACATGCGCCATTAGAGAAAAGTTACAATGAGATTCAGAATGTTTCAAATTCAAAAATTGTAGAAGCTATGGAAGAAAATGAGGTTTCTTATAGTATGTATCAACAAGCTATTTTAAAAGCTCAAGAACTTCATGATCTAATGGATATGAGAAATCAAGAAAGTAACGGATACATTGAAGATTGGTTTCACTCCATCATTTGTTTGCAACATCACTCTATGCTTCAACAATTTTTGATACCATTTTTTGAAGGGAAGTTGGCTTCTCATACCCTAATATCCATTAACATGCATTTTTCAAATTTGGGTATGTGCATACATGAAGCCCTATATCGAAAATGGTTCCATTGGAAGTACTTCTATACGTAGTCATATTCATTGTTCAAATCAAAATAGGTTAGTGTAGAAAATAAAATAAATAAGGGAATAAATAAATGCATTTTGTTTTTTTATGTAAAACTAGTTGTTTCTTTTGTTGCAACACGCTATCGAAATCAACATCGATGATAAATGTTTCAATTCATTTGTGTATGTAGATGATTTATAATAGAAATAACAATTCTACAAACACTTATATTCATTTTTATCATCAATATGAAAAAATGGTTGAATATCATTTTTTTGGCTTGCGGGCTTGATGGAATTTCTGCAAAAACAGTCGGGACGGTCATGTTTTGAGGGATAAAAAGGGAATATTTTTAAGACTTGTTTCTATCCTAATTATCTCTTGATGTCTACTTTCCAACCTAATTTGAATCACTCAATTTGGATTTGAAATAAAAAAGTTAGAACCAAAACATTGACAAGGTGTCTAGTGGGCAGCTCAGGAACAAAGTTGGGACAATCAGTTTTTGGAGGCCTAAATGTTTGAATTTTTAAAACCTGTTACTATGGTAGATTCCCCTATGAATCTAGTTTAAAATCCAATTGGAATCACTCATTTTGGATATCGTATGGGGAATTTATGATCAAAATACTGACTGTCTATCGTAAATCAGCACTCTTAAAACTATGTCTTTCCGGCTGTTCCTTACAGTATTTGACCTATCAATTATTATTTTCTTAAAAACCTGTTTATATTGGAGATAAAAAAATGAATCTAATTTCATTTCCAATTTGAATCATTCGCATCTGACATCAAACGAAGAATCTATGCTTAAAACATTCAATGTTGTTCTAAGTGGGGTAATCAAAAAAGACTCTGTTATGCAGGTTGTTCTAAGTAAAATTGACATATAATATCATTGAATTTTTAAAACCTGTTTCTATTGGAGATATAACTTTGAATTCTCTCTCATATAGCTTTGAAATCACTCAATTTGGACAAAAAACAAAGAAGTTGTGATTAAAACACTGCTGGTTAGTATGGTCGACCACTACTCTCCCGCAGGTGACAAATAAATTTTACTTTGTTATTTTCTCTATGGATTTGTTATATAGAGTAACTACTTGTTAGTTTTTTGCATAATTCTTGGATTAGGGGAGCCCGATCACCTCTCTTTCTCCATGATTTGATGTTTTATTGCAGGTAGACACTCGTTTTTTGCAGGTCTTGGGAAAATAAAGAAGGTCAATTTATGGACGAGTGATTTTTGAAAGAAATTTTAATGAAACAAAGGAATTTCATCCAAGTCATTACCCAACGGATTCATAATAGAAGAAATGAAGAATTGATTTCGATTTGAAGATTCATGTCTTGTCACTGCTGCCAAAACATTTTTCAAAAAGATCATTTTTTTTACATAATATCATAGCTGTTGTAACTTAATTTACATATTGTTTTTAAATAAAATGTTGTTTCTTTTCTAATTTCTCTTATATTTTGTGTTTCAGGTATTGCTTCATTCAAAGTGTAACTCATCATCAACATCAATGCTGTGAACAGCTAATTTGTTTTTTTTGCATGTTTGCATTTTATGATTGTCCATTTTGCTGTTCCTTTCTGAATGGAACAACACTTCTGCACTTTCACGTTTTGCTGTTCCTTTCTGAATGGAACAACACTTCTGCACTTTCACGTTTTGCTGTTCCTTTTCGAATGGAACAACACTTCTGCACTTTTCATTTTTGCTGTTCCTTTTCTAAAGGAACGACACTTGCGTTTTTGCTGTTCCTTTTCCAAAGGAACGACACTTTTCATTTTTTCTGTTCCTTTTCCAAAGGAACGACACTTGCGTTTTTGCTATTCCTTTTCCAAAGGAACAACACTTTTCATTTTTGCTGTTCCTTTTCCAAAGAAACGACACTTGCGTTTTTGCAGTTTCTTTTCCAAAGGAACGACACTTTTCGTTTTTGCTGTTCCTTTTCCAAAGGAATGACACTTTTCATTTTTGTTGTTCCTTTTCCAAAGGAATGACACTTGCATTTTTGCTGTTCCTTTTCCAAAGGAATGACACTTTTCATTTTTGTTGTTCCTTTTCCAAAGGAACGACACTTGCGTTTTTGCTGTTTCTTTTCCAAAAGAACGACACTTTTCGTTTTTGCTGTTCTTTTTCCAAAGGAACGGCACTTGTGTTTTTGCTGTTCCTTTTCCAAAGGAATGACACTTGCGTTTTTGCTGTTCCTTTTCCAAAGGAACGACACTTTTCATTTTTGCTGTTCCTTTTCCAAAGGAACGGCACTTGCGTTTTTGCTGTTCCTTTTCCAAAGGAACGACACTTTTAGTTTTTGCTGTTCATTTTTCCAAAGGAACGACATTTGCATTTTCACACTTTTTTTGTGTGTATTTTTGTTTTTTTTGTGTGCATTTCCTTTGTTATTCCCTACAAGGAACACCACTTTTTGATTGTTTTTGCTGTTCATTCAAAAGAACAACACTTTGGGATTATTTTCAAGAGAAACCCTTCCTTCCTCTTGTGGGATTATTCCTAATTCATCTCAACCACATTTTACTGATTCCATTTTATGGCATGAAGTACACTACTTTTATGAGGACAAGAATTATGGATTCTTTTGAAGCGAGTTAATATCATTCACATTATGATCTTTAACAGGACAACTCCTTGATGATAGATTTTTTTCAAAAGGGACACAATTATTTATATATTACTTTACTGCATTGTTTTCTGCTATACATGATACTGATTGATCATCTTAATACCATGCTGGTTCCACCCTTCTTGGTTATAATCTTATCTGTCTGTAATAAATAAGATTATGGGTATATTTTTTTCTATTAACATGTTCAACTTCTTCCACCATCCCTACTCTTAAGGAGTACTGAGCCTCCCTCTTTTTATCATAAAAATGTGTAATAACAACAAAATTTTGTTCGTAGATGGAGGATAGGGGGTCTCATTACGAGCCAGCCTACCATGTTCATAAGGCTGTAACAAAGTGACATTCTCATTATGGCCACCACACCAGGGTTATGATCCACTGGATAGCCAGATTATCCTTGGAACAGGAGGTCTCATCATGAGTCAGCCTGATCACTTCTGCTACATCCTAGTGAATGGCAGTGTGGTTATCTGGTTACCACGCCAGCGCACTGGTCTCTTCTGTAAGAATAGCACTGAAACTCTCTAGTTATAAATTGAGGATTCTGGCTCATATGGGTTAAAAAGAAACCCTGTCGAGGCTATGGATGCCTGCTGGCAGCAGAGGCTCTGCTTATGGTATTGAAGTTATATCTTATCGTCAATTATTATTATAATACCCTTTTCTTATTTTTTCTTTTTATCAGAGAAGTTATTTCCTTAATTGGTTTTCCCTATTTTGAACCTTTACGCATGTTTTATGATCAATCGCATCATTTTCAGCTAGCATACTATTAGTAAAGCATCTTTTTGGCATATTGTTGTTCTTTTTATCTTTTTCATAACTTATCATCAATCGTAAGCGTCCTATCTTTTATTCATAACTATCTTTACACACTTTACTCTCACTATAACCATAACTCTCGCTATCCTATCACAAATATGTGTACTCTGCTTCATTTACTGTTGTATTGTTCATTCCCTTGCCTTGTCATCAACACAACACCTTTCATATGCTTTATGGTCATGGGATCCCTTTTTCAATTGGAGGGGGGAATGTATGCATTATGGGATTGCATGCGATATGATTACTGCACTCTGCGATAACTTGTTGATTTGACAAAATATCAGTATTGCATGTATACAAAAGTTTTTCTGATTGAAATTTTTGCATGCATCTTATCTGTTGCTATTCAAAACTAACACTATGGATTCAAGAACATTGTATGCCAAATAGTGCTTTGTTTACAGGAAAACAAAAAGTATGGGCAGAATTCTATTCATAGCATGACCACACTATTGCACTTAACAGAAGAGGCTCGCGAACGTGAACAATTCTTTAGACATGATGTGCTTACCTGGATTCCACCTTTTGTATCACTTTCATCACCAACTCTACCTACATCAGCTTCAACAAATGCCAGTCCATATCTATCATTCCACATTTTTGGAGGTAAAACTTGAGGTAAAATTGCATAATTTTCTGATTTATTACGAATTTAGGAGAATTTCATAAAAATCCATTTTGAGCATTATTTATCATCCTTCGCTCCACATCTGTACCACTTCCTATTTTTCAGCGGCATATTATCTTTCAGTATGGGGGAGTGTTGCTTTCATTCATTTCTTTCTTGTGACCATGTCATTCATATTCTTTATCATCCATTGCTATTCTTATTCATTCTCAACACCTCCCTTATTCCATGTTGTTTTACACCAAGCATAGACTTCAACAGATAGTAGCAACCACCTCTATTTGTTTTCTAGCATCGCATGAGGGCATGCTAATTTTTCAAAGAGGGGGAGGAATTGCTACGCATGATGGATGTTTGAATTGCTACGCATGATGGATGTTTTCTATTTTCTTTCTCATTTAAGGCATACAATTTCAATGTAGAAATTGATTTCCATAATGTTTTTAAAGATATGAACTCAATTCTTGTGATTTTTGGAAAACACAGATGTATCATTAATAAAAACCCAAACAATTTCAAGATAAATTGGTTCATAAATTTTCGGAAATCATGCACTCTCACCTACAGCCATTTTGTTTATATCTCATGATCCGTGCATCAAAACAGTCTGATTTTTTGGATCATAAAGGAATTCATATATTATAAATTTACTTGCCAAATTTCAACAAAAGCTGGTTTGTAGTTTTTGAGAAAATGGTTAATGAAGTTTGCTGTTACTTATATCATATTTTGTTGCAACTTCATATATACATATAGTTGAATGTCAATGTAAAAATTGTTATGCCTTCATCAAGATTACTAAAAGTGAATATTCATTAATTAAGGAAGAATTCATTTGTTCTATCCATTTCATGAGCTGAGATGAACATATTTTTTATTGCTTGGTTAACACATGGGTTTTTGTCTTTGGGTTGCATGAGGACATGCAACATATTGAGTGTGGGGGTATGTTGGGTCGTTAATATGCCATTATTATTATCACTTTTGAACACTTATTCCACCCATTTCTATTATTCTTCATCATGTCATTTATTATAATTTATTATATAAATCCATTTTATGATGATTTATGCTTCTATGAATGAATATTATTTATTCTCCTTTATTTCTAATAAATTGATGATTATGCATGATTTTATCAATGATAGTTTTAATAAATCAGTTGTAACATTATTCACCATTTTTAGCCTCCAAGATAATTTCCAGATTGAAGATTTGATCATTAAAAGTGCCAACTCAGAAATTCGCTGGAATAAGAAGTGACGGTTTGCGGTTGAAATTATGAGCAAATGAAGTAGAATCTGGAAAATCTGGAACGTGGGTTTTGTCCAGAACGGACCCAATTAACTTTAACAAAGAATGGTTTTCCCAAATTCGGCTTGTACTGAGAGAAACACAGGGTTCTTTGAGCACGATTTTCTCAGATTTGTTGTTGCGACCGTCCTCCAAATCTCAGCTGCAAAGCCAAATTTGTCTTGCTCTTGTTGAAACCTGGATGGAAATATATCTTCTTGTTTATCAATTGGTTGGAAACAATCCAATTTTGTAATAGAAATCATGTTGTAGTTATCTCTATTGTAACTGCTCTCTGATCTCTCTCTATTTAAATGAAAACAGAGATCAGAGAGGGGTGTGATTTCAGAGGGATTGGAATGATGGAAAAATGATGGAATTGAGGGTTTAGAATTAGAGATTTAGAATTAAGAATTCATGATAGGATAGGAGGAAGAAAGGATTAATTCAAGCTGTAAGTCTCAAAGCTGTTGCTGTTGTAATGATTTTACCATTTAATGATTAATACCTAATTTGAGAGTTGTTGTTCATTCTTTTCATCTGAAGTAGCCCAGCAGCATCTGCTGGCGGCTAAGGGCCCAGCCTCTGGTGGAGTACGCTGCTGCTGTGTATCATATCTTTACAATTTCTGCTGTGTGATGGTTTGATTTATTTCTTATTCTTTTGAATTGCATTATTTTACAGTTTCATGTTTTTATAGTGTGCTGTTTAATTCCTTTAATTATAAGTTTGCTGTCCATTTACTTCGCTGTTCAGTTTGGTTGATTAATTGGAAGAGTTTTCTTTTAAAGAGTTTTCCTAGTTTACTTTCAATGACAGCTTTAGTTCAATTTCGATTTCCTTTTAATTGCTTTAAAGCAGGACTGTCAACTGTAGAGAACATTGGTTATTGCTTCCTCGTTCCCAGATTGATTGTCTTGTTCCGGTTTGATTTCAATTGCATCAATATCCAGAGGAATGAGTTATTGCTACTATATCCTCGATTGATGGTTGTTTGAGCGAATGATTTAGTTTAGAACATTTCAATTTCTTTCTGTTCCAATTAGATTTTGTTTCCAGCTTTCATTTACTTTTGGATTTTGAGCACTATACTGCAAAACATTACTCTTGAGTAAATAGCCACCTCATACTGATACACTCTTGAAATAAAAAGTCGTCCCTGGGTTGATAATTAATGTGAAGGTAATTAGAGGTGAAAAAGACCATTTTTATCGCTCCACAGGTCTCTAAGGTGATCATGCATTTTTATACATTATTTCATGTCAACCTCTAAAATAGGGTCCAACATGATACATTTCTTTGGAGATATATATGGGTTTTTTTGGAACTATTTTCACCACTTTTTCTACAGCATCTACTAACAACAAGCCCTTGTCAATATATAATATCCAGAATAAAAATTACAAGTAAGAAAATCCTATATATAATACAATGTACCTTTGAATCTAATAAATGAAGAAAATGAAGATGAACAAATAGAGATAGTTATAGGCCTCACAAACCACTATATTCCTTAATATTGAAATATCTTATATATATATATATATATATATATATATATATATATATATATATATATATATATATATATATATATATATATACAAAAGGATCTTTACTCCATTTTACAACAATGTCCCAATTAGATCATGGTTTTGAGAGTTAGATACTTTCTTTTTATAGAATATGTAAGGCTTGAGAATAAGCTCCATTTTTTCCCTCCATCCATCAAAAATGTGGAGGCTTGACATCATAGAATATAGGAATAATGATTGACCCTGATTCCTGCATCGACTTGAACATGAACAACTCATCAAAATACTAATGTGACTCACAATAATTGATGGAGAAAATAACGATATGGATGGAGGTGGATCTAATAACACTTTTTTATCTAAGAAGTTAAGTTATCTCCCTTATGTAATTCTCCCTAGTCTAGGAAGCCCCACAATCGATGTGTATTGAGGTGATGGTAAGGATGGCTAGCAAAGATTTTCTTAACATCGAGAAAACCTAATGAATAAATTGAGACTCAACTCACTTGGGACTTAGAAAAATACACTAACAATCCAGAAGAGTACCTAGGACTATGAAAAGACTTGGAAATAACAATACAGTGACATATTCATCACTTAGTGGACAACAATGGCTCCATGTTTATTATCCAATAGATAGAAAAAAAAACTAAAAGGATATTAGCACACGCTTCCCCCATGCATCCAAAGGATTAGTCTACAAATTAACAAAATTGATGTCGTGGAGTTCTACCATATAGAGAGACATCATAACCAGGTGGAAGATACATTAGGTAATCAAGGGGTTACCCTTAATTAAAGAATAATTATCTAGGATAATGGTCCAAACATGAAATTTATCCCATGATCAACATGAGATATACACAAGAAATGGTATATCATCCATGATTCAATCAAGATTTGAGAACATCTCTTTACTATAGGTGCATTAGGGGAATTAATGGAGGCTCCAATCCAAATGCTTTCCATACCAGAAGGTGGCGAATTTCAAAAATATGAAAAGGAAATAAAAAACAAGATAGTTGGTTTTGCATGCGATGTTTCATCTTATTCTAAGACAAATGGTAATGATTCCTTTCAATATTAATGGTTGCTCCAATGGGCGCACTCTTGTTAAAAATGACTAATTAACTCCCGCGTGGAGATCTATCTAAATTTAGGGAGTCAACCTATTCAAGTCAAGTTGAGTTAAGTCATAGTCGAATTTCATGTGTGGTTGAATGTCAAGTTATTTTAGGTGAGTCGCTAGTATAAAAGGATTAAATACCCTTCATAGGGTTCATTCTAATTATCAAGTTTTGTGTGATCAATAGAAGAGCTACAACTTATGTATTTCGTGTGTGAAATTTGTGTTCTGGATTCTTTGCGCTTCCAACAAATTGGGATCAATTTGAGGAAGGATCACAAGGTCCATGGTGCTTGAAGAGCCAGTGAAAAGAGGGCCAAGAGAAAAAGGCTGATGATTTTTGGAAAAAAATTGCATTGTCAAATTGTCACACTGTTAAGGAGTGACAAGTGCACAGGTCAGTGCAAAATTCACACCTAATTAATACAAAATTTTTCATATTTCGTTAAACTTCAAATCTGTCAAAATTTAGTTTATTTTCATAACTAGGTTGTGTCGACGGTGCGCACATCCCGTAAGTAAGCATAAGGTTCAAAATTTCATAATCAAATACGAAGTCAATGTTCTTTTTCAAGTTCAAGAAGTCATGTGGGTTTTATTTTTGGAACATTATGTACAAGACATGACATATTTTGTTATATGTTAAGTGGAGTAACTTTTTCTTAAATTATATCAAAAACATTTTATATCATCACGTGGATTTTCAAAGGATTGGTAAAAAGATTTTTCATAGGAAATTTCAGAATAGTAGAAATGCAAAGAAATATAGCCCAAAACACAGAATAAAATGAGAAAATCAACAAATATTTTATTATTTAGAAATATATCCAATGTTCACTTGCCTCTTTGAGGGGGCAACCTCCAGCAAAGCAGATCTCGATTACAATAAGACTCAATGATATTTCCTTTACTAACTAAGACTATTTATAGCTAAATGACATCCATAACCCTAACTACAAGTGGTCCCTTGCATAACACGGGTTAACCACTTTATTTATTAACTATGTCCCATTTACAACTAACTGTGGTCCCTTTTCTATAATGCAGGTCAACCACTTACAATTATTAATGCATGCTTTATTTACCCTCTAACTAATTATGACTATGACTGGCCCATTATGCTTATTACATAAATAAAGAGGTTAGAGTTAGACCCTAACACAATACATACTTAAATGATTATGGCCGACCTTCTCCTTGCTAGTCCAACCTACTTATAAAATATTTTCTACTTGTTGGACACCATGGACAATATATGCAATACTCTAGTTTTAGTACCAAAGATTCTAGATTATGTGGGCACACACAGAGCAACAATATTTCATTCTACCTTGATGTACACACGAAGAAACCCTGGTCATGGGATATCCTGCATTGAAGACACAATCGATATTTGTAGTGTGGCCTTCACTCTTGCCCAATATATTGGATTTGAATCTCACCCACCACGTAGTTGGTCAAAGTAACAATCCACTAAATCAGACCTTTTCTTTTGTTGCAGTGACATTGAGCACATCGAGCCCTGGAATTGTTCTCACATCTCTCCAATACTTCCACCTGTGGCCTTGGTACTTTGATTACTCTACTTGTAGGTCTCTCAAGTGATTGAAAGGGATATCGATTGACCCATCAACCCGTTCTGTCCTTCTCCAACTATTGTACCGACCTTGACAATTACTATTCAACGACTCCTATCCAGTATGGGAAGATAACGGTGGCTCCTCTTTTTCTCTTAGAATTCAAATGGGAGGAACGATCTCCCTATATTTCCTATGCCGCGGAGAATGGCCTCATGACCTCTCAATTTGATTTTCACTATTTTGGTGCCTCTGCCTTCTTGCTAGTGTATGAGAAACTCTATTCACTGTTGGTTCTTTGATCCAGATATGCTCGTTATGAGATCTTATGAATTTTGTTAGAAATATTTAATAAATTTAATTTTCACAGAGGGGGAGAGGTCTTTAACTTTCACGCAACTACTTTCGCGCATCTAGCTTCATGCATAGTAGAGCTAATTTTCAGTAGCTACCTTCGAGCATTGCGAATCTATTTAACAGACTTGGATTTCGTGCACCGCGGAGCTATTTCAGAGACTTATGAATAATATTTACTCACGGAAAAAATGACAAAGTAGGTTTGGAGCAACACAATAAAAACTTAGTATTATATTCTAAAACATGAAAATACATTCACATGAGGTTGCAGCTCATTCACTAAGTAAAAACTAAAATTTCATGCAGAATAACACATAGTAAAATACTGTAACTGTTGTTTTCATGCACCCACCAAAATTTGCTCCACCATTTTCTCCCCAGAGACTTGCGCTCTCTTTTTCTCTAACCTCTTACTCTCTAACCTATTACAAAATGACTTTTACATTCATATATAACTCAACATACAATTTTACATTTAATTCATGATAGAGCGAAATTAATATGATGTTGTTGTTGAGTGTGATCAAAATTACGCAGGTGTTTCTGGAATGTGGGCAATATTTGCTGAATAAATGCTTTCCCATATCTATTTACCAAAGTACATTGACTTTTTTAAATTCTTTGTTGCGTTTCAAAATGGTTTGCACCTGGCTTCAGTCCTTCAATCTTTAAATAGAGATGCAACCTGCAAAAATACGTTTGACAAGTATGGCTACTGTCAGGTTGTTTATTGCAGTGGTTGTCAGGCTGTTTATTGTAGTGGTTGGTATTATTATTTCCAACATTCCCCCTTAATCATAATTTTTGCCATGGACAATTCCCAAAAGGTTTCTGAGATAAACAAAACTTTCACATGCAAATGGCTTTGTGAAAATATCAGCAAATTGTTCCTGTGACCTACAGTGCTGCAACACAATTTCATCATTTTTAATCAACACTCTAATAAAATGATATTTAACATCAATATGCTTGGTCCTCTTGTGGAAGACATAATTATTTGACAATGAAATCGCTGAGATGTTGTCACATAAAATAGTTATCGCATCCTCTTGGTCATGACGAAGATCCCTCAACATCCTTCTTATCCAAATTGCCTGACATGTTGTTTTTGTTGCTGTGACATATTTAGCTTCTGCAATTGAGTAACACTATTGGCTACTTCTTGGAGGCCCATGAAATGGCTCTGGAACCCAAATGAAAAACATATCTTAACGTTCTCTTTCTGTCATCGACACTGCCTTTCCAATCACTGTCAGTGTAACCAACCAGCCTGAAATCACTTGTTGCTATCTACAAAACACCATACTGTTTTGTCCCATTGACATACCTCAAAATCCTTTTCACCGCTTGCCAATGTGTGTCCTTGGGTGTCTCCATGAACCTTGACACCAAAATTACTACATACATTATACCTAGCCTAGTGGTAGTCAAATACATCAAGTTGCATATCATACTTTTGTATAATTTTGGATTAACATTGCTGCTGCAATCTTCTTTGCTCAACTTCAACCCTATGATAGTTGGAGTTGGAGTGGACTTGCTGTTCTGCATTTTAAAGCTCTCCAAAATTTCTGCCACATACTTTGGTTGAGAGATAAAAATGCCATTTTCTATTTGCTTCACTTGTATGCCCAAAAAGAATCTTAACAATCCCAAGTTAGTCATTTCAAATTCACTCTTCATGACTTGTTTGAAACCAGTGATGAGGAAATCATCATTGCCTGTAAAAATAAAACCATATACATATAAGATGACAATGAGAATCTTACCTTCACTCTCTTTGATGTAGAGAGTAGGCTCACCGTCACATTTGTCGAAACCATTGTCCAACAAGTAAGCATCTATCCTGTTGTACCATGCGTGTGGTGCTTGCTTCAACCCATAAAGAGCTTTCCTCAACCGATATAACTTGTCGTGTTGGCCTTCAATCTCATAACCAGGTGGTTGCACGACATACACTTCCTCTTTTAGTACTCCATTCAAGAACGCTGATTTTACATCCATTTGATACACTCTCCATTTGTGTTGCATGGAAATCGCCACAACTACATGCACTGTCTCCATCCACGCGACTGGTGCGAACGTCTCTACGTAATCTCTTCCATGTTGCTGCTTGTATCCTTTGACAACTAGCCTTGCTTTGTGCCTTTCAATCTTTCCCTCAATGTTGCTTTTGGTCTTATAGACCCACTTCACTCCAATAACATGTTTTCCTTTAAGAAGGCTCACTAAATCCCATGTGTCATTCCTTTCTATTGCTTTTATTTTTTCCTCCATTGCTACAACCCCTTTTTCTTCTTTGACTACATATTCAAAGTGGATTGGGTCATCTACATGAAAAAATAATGAAAATAAGGAATTCAGACTTGCACCACTATCAACTTCATCTTGCTCATAAATTTCATTTCAATTTCTGAACTTTGGTCTTCTTGTGCTTGTTGAAGATGGGCTTGACATGTCACTTGGTGTCACGCTTCATGGTTTGCTTGGAGAAGCACTTGCTTGGCTACACGAAAATGTCCTATTATTGTTGATGGCGTTGCTTGTTGCCTGCTTTGTTGCGCTTGAATAGGAGTAGAGGGAGTCAGTGTTGAGGAATTACTTTCTGCTATTAATTCCTCTCTATCCTCATGTGGTATACATGCTTTGACATTTATTTTCTTCTCTAAACTTGCATCCCATGCTTCCTCTTCTATGAACTACACATATCTGCTCATGGTGACCTTCCTGGTTGATGGATTTTATAGCTTGTATGCCTTGGATTCATCATTGTATCCAACAAATATACATTTCTCCCCCTCATTTTCCAACTTCTTCCTTAACTTATCCGAGACATGTGCATATGCCACACATCCAAAAACTCTCATGTGAGTGACATTTTGTTTTCTTCCACTCCATGTATCTTCAAGAACAATGTTTTGGATGCTTTTGGTTGGATATCTATTCATGATATATGTTGCACAAGTGAAAAGCTTCAACCCAATAGTCATTTGTCAAATGCTTTTCCTTCAAAATACTCCTTGCCATCTCCATAATGGTCCTATTCTTCCTTTCTGCCACACCATTTTGCTGTGGTGTCTATCTTGTTGTAAATTTCTTGTGAATTCCGTGCTCCCTGCAAAATCAAAGGAAGTCATTTGAGATGTATTCTCCACCTCTGTCAGTCCCAAGGACTTTGATGTAGTGTCCACTTAGCTTTCAACACGAGCCTTGTATTGGCGAAAGCGCTCAAACACTTCACTTTTCTGTTTTGGGAGAAAGACCCATGTCTTCCTTGTGTAGTCATCTATGAAGGTCAATACATAGTGGCTTCCACCAATTGATGGTGTCTGCATTGGTCCACATAAATCTAAGTGGACAATTTCCAAAGGTGCCTTTGCCCTCATTGACTTTCCTGCTGGAAATGTCTATCTATGTTGCTTGACCAAGATACATCCTTCACATATGCTCTTTGGTTTTTCTATGAGTGGTAAACCCTTCACCATGTCTTTCTTATGTAGCAAATTCAAACCTCCAAAGTTGAGATGTCTAAATCTCAAGTGCCATAACTAGTTTTCATCTTGTATGACAACTGCTTCTTTTCTTCCATCTTCTTGTGAGTTCATATATAGTTGTGCTTGTGCACCTCTTTTTACAAATCTGATATTATTTTTAGGGGAAACGTTCTATTGTTTGTCATCTGAACCTTTGCAATTAGCTATCTACTTGGAGGCCTATCCAAAATTGTGCACACTTCATTTTTGAAGAAGACATTGTAGCCTTTTTGCATGAGCTATCCAATGCTCATGAGATTACGTTTCAGACTGGGGACAAAGTAAACATCTAAGATGTATTTCTTCTCCCCCTTCTTTGTTAGGATATTAAATCTTCATTTTCCCATGACAAAGACTTTGCTATCAGTCCCTAATGTCACTTTAGATTTAACACTTTCATTTAGATCAAAAACATTTCTATGTTTCCTATCATGTGGTTGCTACACCCTGAATCTAGATACCATATATCACTCTGTTTTTCTTGTGCTACATTACAAGCTTAAAACATGCTATCATGATTCTAATTTTCTCTTGTGAAATTTACACTTGGTTTATTACTAATGTCATATTTCTTCTTTCTACATTCATTTGCATAATGACCATACTTCTTACAGTAATGACATTGAACTTGAGATTTATCATACCACTGTCCTTGTGCTTGATTTTGGCTTGGGCCTTGACTTGGATTTTGATTGCTTCCTCTTCCATTTGAGCTTGAAGGGCTGCTTCTTCAACCTTTGTGTGGGCTTCTTCCTCTTCCTCTAGCATATGATCTTCCTCTGCATCGACCTTAACCAAATGATACTTGTGTCTTGAACGCATGCTCTAATCAGTAGCTTGTTACTCTATTCAGTCTATGTTCATGAGAAATCAATGATGCATTAAGCTCATCCACTTAGAACTGTGAGAGATTCTTTGTCTCTTCTATGGCCACAAAAATGGCCTCAAACCTTGCTGAAAACTTCTCAAAACTTTCTCAACTATTCTTCTTTCTTTAAGTGTCTCACCATGAGACCTGATTTGAGTAACCAACCCACTTACATGTGTAAAAAATGAGTCTATATTATTAGACTCTTTCATACAATGTGTTTCAAAATATCTCCTCAACATTTGCAGCTTTGTTGTCTTGACTTTTGCCATGCCTTGGTAGGCTGTCTGGAGGGTGTCCCATCCTTACTTGGACTTCGTTGTTGCTGCAACCCTTGGGAAAATACTTTCATGAACTTCTTGGAAAATATAAAACAGGGTTTTTGAATCCTTCTTCCTGTTGTCCCTTAACAAATATTTTTCTTGTTGAGATAAGGCATTGTATGCTGCTGCATCTGCTGTTTCTTGAAAACCATTCTCCACCAAATCCCAAAGGTCTTGAGAAGAAAACAGGACCTTCATTGTAATAACCTAATAATCATAATTTTTTCCATTACACTGAGGTATTTGAGGATTAGTCAAGCTTGTGCTTGATATTTCCATTTCTGAGCATAAAAAAAACTTTCTACCTGCTGGTAAATATGCTAAACAACAATCCACACTCAAAACAATTTTCACTGTTAGTAAAAACACTTGTTTTTACACTAACAGAGTTTAACCACTCTCATACCATGCTAGAAATATTTAGTAAATTTAATTTTCGTGGAGGGAGGGAGGTCTTTGACTTTCGCGCAGCTAGCTTCGCACACTGTGGAGCTCATTTCGTGCAGCTACCTTCACGCACCATGAAGCTATTTCACAGACTTGGATTTCATGCACCGTGGAGCTATTTCAAAGACTTATGAATAATATTTACTCATGGAAAAAATGACAAAGTAGGTTTGGAGCAACACAATATAAACTTAGCATTATATTCTAAAACATGAAAATACATTCACATGAGGCTGCGGCTCATTCACTAAGTAAAAACTAAAATTTCGTGTGGAATAACACACAATAAAATAATGTAACTATTGTTTTCACGTGCCCAAAAAATTTTTCTCCACCATTTTCTCCCCAGAGACTTGCACTCTCTTTTTCTCTAACTTCTTACTCTCTAACCTATTACAAAATGACTTTTACATTCATATATAACTCAACATACAATTTTGCATTTAATTCATGACAAAGTGAAATTAATATGATGTCATTGTTGAGTGTAATCAGAATCGCGTAGGTGTTTTCGGAGTGTGGGAAATATTTGCTGAATAAATTCTTGCCCATATCTATTTACAAAAGTACATTTAATGCTTTAAATTCCTTGCTACGTGTCAGAATGGTTTGCGCTTGGCTTCAGTCCTTCAATCTTCAAATAGAGACGCAACCTACAAAAATACGTCTGACAAGTATGGTTGTTGTTAGGCTATTTATTGCGGTGGTTGGGATTATTATTTCCAACAAAATTGGAGAGAGATGGCTTTAGCAAAGTTCTTCAATTTTTTCCACATCAGGGTCCCTCTTGGTGACCCAATATCTGATTTGAAAACTAGACTCACAACTCTGTGCAAAAGATGGCCCATTGATTTTAAGTTTGGTGTTTGGATAACTACCTAGCTTGGCACGTGAAATTACCCTCCGGATAAAAAATGTGGGTGTTTGGTTGTGGTTTTGAATATTCTAGCATTCTCTACGGCTAGCAGTATAGCCCCATGTGGTTGGTATGATAAAAAATAACTGATAAACTATGGGCCTGCTCAATATTGTGTCTTGCTACTTGCTTCGGAGATATGGATGCTCCTTCTGCTGGTGAGGTGCCTCTTGGCGCTTTCAAAATGGTGGATTGAACCACTGTTGACCTATATTTATTGGTTCATGACCCAACAATGTTAGCAGATAGGCATATAGCCAATGACTTAGTGTTTCCTTGCTGTGATTTTTTCCTTCTTCGTGGACATCCCTAGGGCGTAGATAATAGATATGGCTTTGTGCTTAATGGTCCATTAGCCTTGGTGATCTGGCATATGAGATGCACACAATGGTCAAGTTTGACTCTAGCGATCATGCCATTTCTTGGCCATTGCACCCTAGTAGGGTCATCAGAAAACCTTGGTAGGGTTAATTTAATTCCTTTTTAAGAATGCAGACCTCTAGTCATCTAATAAAATTGAACCCTTGCAAACAAATAACCCAATCTCCCATGAACCAGCACATAAACCTCTTTTAGCACCTTGATAAAATATTTGAGAATTACCTGCAAGTTAACTTCAATGATGGTCAAGTAATTTTTTTGCAATGGTCAACTAGGGTGGCTATGGAGAACCATTGAAATTAATAAGATTCTAGCTAGGGTGATTCTCCCATGAACTAGCACATAAACCTCTTTTGGCACCCTGAAAAAATATTTGAGAATTACTTACAAGTTAACTTCAATGATGGTCAAGTAATTTTTTTGCAATGGGCAACTAGGGTGGCTATGGAGAACCATTGAAATTAATAAGATTCTAGCTAGGGTGATTATGGAGGATCATTGAAAACTAGTTTTTTCTTGAAACCCTCAACCACCTCTGATACCATTGTAATATATCGAACGTCAAAATTTTTAATAAATTTTGCACACTTGAGTGTTTTAATTAAAACAATGATAAAAAACATCAAATACAAAACAAACCGTGTCTTATTTATATTAATAAGTGAAAACAAAGATACATGCTCGCACACTTCAGTGTTTTAATTAAAACGACACTAAAAAACATCGAACACATAAGGGAAACATCGAACACAAAAATGACCATGTCTTATTTATATTAATCATTGAAAACAAAGATACATGCTCATACAAGTCATACTGAAGCCCCTACCAATGTCATGTATGACTACTTAATAATAGCTAATCTAAGACACTTAAGCCCACTTGTGAACTTTGGGTGGATCCATCATAGAAATTTCACCGTGGGGTTTTCGTCTGGGATCAAGCTAGAACTAGCCACGCCAATTTCTCAACAAAAACACAATAAGATAGAAAAACTCAAGACGATCCAAATGCCTAGCTCCTATCCCCTTTAATAGGCTTGATGGATTATCTAGAAGCCTTATTTTATTATTTTCCCTTGAAAAATGAAGGCAAATCCCATGGAAAAATACCGTGGGTAGATTCCGTCCATTTTGACCATATCAAGAAAAGAGAATATTATAAACTGGGCTTAAGAACCTTAACAATGTAACCCCCTATATAGGTAGAAAAAAAACCAGATAATAAGGAAATGAACAAACATCCTTGTCAAGGTGATCAATGTTTGTACTCAAACCAACAAATGTAATCATGTGTTGAGCACATTTCTTTAACAATGTAAATGAATGGAAACCAATCTGAAATGCATGCTAATCAATTGCATAAATAAAATGATAAATAAATAAATAAATACAAGCATGCACAAATAATTAATTTCACAAATAATTAAAATCATAGAAGAAATTTAATTACATAAGTAAATAAAATAATTTTTATGTGAATAAATAACTGATGAGTTAAATTACATAACCAGAAAGAAAGCTACTTAAATTATACAACACTATTTTATCAGAGTAGGCCCTGGCTCCATAGAATAGAGTGTTGATGTTTATCAACAACGGTTACATTAACAACATAAATTAGTTTAATTAACTAACCCAGTTAAAAGAAATTAATGTTTCATAATTATGAAAATAAGTAAACATGCAAAAAGAAATAGGTGAAATCAATTAATCAAATAAATATGAATAAATAAATAAATAAAATTAATTATCAAATCCTAAATTATGGAAATTATAAATTACAATTAAAATAAAATCTTAATAACTAAATTATTTCATTATGATTTGGATACTCTAAGAGTCCGCTGTGTGAAATGACAAAGGAACTCCTTTTATACATAAAATTTGTTTAAAAGGATAGGAAATAATAAAGGAGATCCACAAGTTTCTTATATGACTTTCTAACAATTAGCAGATAATAAATGTCTCCATAAGTCTCTCGCGTGATTTGCTAATAATTGACAAAAAATAAATGACTCATACATACTTTCAAAATAATTATTTATAATTCAACTAACCATATTAATATTAATCCAAATCAAAATAATGGAATAACAAATATGTAACAACATGTCAAGTTTCCAACTGGCTCAAATTTCTACTAGCTCATGTTTCTGATGTCGACTCATAGTTTTGAGAGTTGCATCATAAGAGTCATAGCATTAAAATTATGATAGTGAGTTATAGTGTAATTCTTGAGTTACAAATAGCAATGGGAGTTGTAGCAACAAAATGAAATGGAGTTAGAACGATGGGGGTTCCAACAACAACATGAATTGCAGTTACATTAACATTAATTGTAAAAACATGAGTTGCAGTAATAGGAATTGCAGCAACATATTTGGAGTTGCAGTAGTAGGAGTTGTAACAACATAATTTGGAGTTGCAACAAATGTAACCAAAACATCCTATATGGCAACATCACAACCTACAAAACTTGTTTGGCACATTGTCTTTGCAAATTAACTCAAAGATAAATGCAAATATGATCTTTTCTTAATGCTTAATCATATATTCATGTAAAATAATAAGAAATGCAATGGAAATTTTTTTATGTCTAATTCCCACATATAATCATTAGAATGGATTAATATGTGGTTATAGGCAAATGAAAAATAATTAATAATAAAGAAAAGAGGGTGTAAAAAGATGCCAATTCTGAAGCCCGCCATCTCCTCCCAGTTGAAAATGTTAATGTCCTCATCCATCTTAGTACCACTATATTAGCCATACTATATGGACTCCTTTTTTTCTAGTGCATATCTTTATCCATTGTTAAAACTTTTCATTTTCGTCAAATATTTATTGTGAATTGTTACAAAACATCCTTCAAATTTCATAATTAGCATGCTGAAACAATTTCAATGAGCTTGCAAAAAATCTCTTGGAGTTGTATAAACCATGTATAAATAATTGCAACATGAGTGTTGTAGGATTAGCATCAAACTTATTTTATCAATTATCTACAAACTAATTTTCTATGAATTTTTTCAAGCATACTTGTCCCATTTCATTCATTTTCCTCAAAAAAATCATGACCGTCTAATACACATATTTTGAGATACTGACAAATCCTTCTTTTCACATAAAAAATCAAGTAGAAACAATAATGTTATAATGATGGTAGCAACAACATCATAATAGTTTGAATCTTATCACATGGTGATGTTTCATTCCTATTGTTGGTACTTGTGTAGCAACAATAGAGCTTCTTTATGTTATTATTGTTGTCAGAATTTCTTTTTGTTTCTTGCATAATAAAGAAACTAATACGTTGGATATTTTACTTAAAATTGTGGATATGAAGATGCTCATAGATCAAATAAGAGAGATATAACATTAGCAAAGTGGGTTGTCCATTTTAGTTTCTTATCTTGCAGTAGTTGGTTCTTTCGGAGAAACAACATTTTTTTCTAATGGATGTTGGTTTTTTTTGGCAATAGGAAGCCCTTCCACTATTGTTAATATGTTTCCTTGTGTGGTAGTAGCAAGGAAATTTATTTGTTTTTATTGTTGGTTTTGTTGTGGCAATAGTAAGGTCTTTGACCATTGGCAAATTTAAACCCTGCTCATGCATGGATATTGGAGTGAAGATGGATAATAATGTTGAGGGAATGTTATGGAATATAAATATGATAATAACCTTCCTCCCCTTCTCCGCCCCCTAACCAAATTAAAGATATTATCTACCCTTAAGAAATGGAAAAAGATGAGGAGGCATGATACAAGCCTAAGTGTCTTTTCAAAAATTAAAATACAAATATATAACATCCAATGAACTTATATTCAATAAAAAAAGAAGCATACTTGTACCTACCTAAAAGGAACTACAACAACTAATTCATAGGTGTCGTAATAGTTCAATATTACGCGTTGCAATAGCTAGCTAATATGAGTTGCAACAACTAGCTTATAGGAGTTGTAACAAATGAAGCAACACTAATGATGACACTTGTAATGATGCCAGCTAATTGACATCCCTTCATATCCAAACAACAAACAAACCTCGACCTTGTTGTTATGCCCACAATTATCTATCTAAACCGTTTGATGTGTGCTTTTACATTAAAAACCCTAGACATACAACTTATTCAGAATGCAAGGAATACACGGGAAAACGCAAGAAACCCATAGTCGAAAGTATAAGGTCAGAACTCAAAAAGAATTCAACCACATTCATAAATCGTCGGGTCTGTCTTTTTCATATGCCTTATCTCTTTTAAAACCCCGAGACAACCATGTTATTACAACACATAGAAATACACTGAAACACATGAAAATCCCGACTGGAAACTTAAGGCCGGACTTTAAAACTATACATCTGCAACTATAAAATTTCGGGTCCGCCACGCTACTCATTTACACTCCTGATCTCTGATTGCCCTAATCACTAATCTATCACTATCAGATATTGCTTAATCAACCCATCACATTATCGCAACTTCATTATTGCTGGCGCTTAACCTTTCCGAAGTGCGATCAGTAATTAAGTCTCCACCATTGATCCCCTTCTCAGATCTAACAGTCCTCGTTCAATCGCAATGTCGCAATTGGAGTTGGCAAAGGTTTAGGGCTCGGTCCATGCATATGGAACATTGTGATGTGATCAATCGGTGATCCCTCATCGCATGTTCTTAAGGCCTGAAGTCTTGTCGCATACAATTGAATTACACCGATGCGATAAAGTGGCTCTGCTCGCCCAATTAGATCTGGTACATTGATCTTACAGATCCAATGGCCACTTTTCCTTCTCGCACCTATCCCCTCTATCTTGATCTTGCCCATTTTTTAATAGATATTGCGTTAAAACTGATTCTCTGCCATACTCTGTTTCACAACCTTAGCTCCATATATAAACTCTCCATGTGATATCTTTTAGATAAATGACTGGGGTTTAAAGCGGCTTACACACTGTATAACTCTATAGATTGCAATAAAGAATTGAATGCTGTGATTTATAACTTAAGACCTAAACCACAAAGAAGAATGCCTAATCTATTTCGCAGGCAACTACACAGAGACAAGTGAAGGATTTTAATAAAAGTAATACATTCACACACACTAAATCATTTATTCAATATAATAAGTTTACAGAGTCTCGGCCCTCATGCTCAATTACAACAATAAAAGACCCCATTTCTACCTTGGAATCCTCACTCTCTCTTACTCAACTCCACCTATCTAACCTCTAGCTAACCTATCCAACCTCTGAATTATACAAAATGATCACAATTTATACAAAAGTGGATTCATGAACCAATTCTGGTTTAGATCCAGAAATCTCTCACTCTCTCCTAAAGAATCTCTTCAACTCCACCCTTATCTAAAGTAAATTCTAATTTAAGCTTTGAAAATCACTCATATCCTATTCAAACCAATTTATCTAACTGCTTGGCCTAATCTCCACACAGGGAGGATCAATCAGCCACATATGCCCTTTCCTCATATTCGACAATAAATAAACACTCTCACACATTTAAATAAATAAAATTGACTAAAATCTTGTCTTCCAACCCTTTGTTAGTCAAAACATGTGATCATGCCATCACATTGCTGACTAGGCCTCAATGCTCCTACATCAGACTCCCAAAGTTGAAAGCTTTCATGACCTCCTTGTCATGTGTTCCTTTTGCTGATCATCTAGTATCTAAAACTTTACTTTGTAATTGGTCATCACTTTCATCATGCTGCAAATTCAATTCTTCTACCACTGTCACTTCTGTTCCTCCAGATTTCCAAATCTTATTTTGCTATTGTCCTCTTTCCTTACAGATACAAATTCCTTTTGTTAATTTCTCTTCCTTGTTGTCCCTCTTCTTTAATGACTTCATCTTCCACAATTTCTCAATTTCCTGTTTACCATTTGTTCTCAACTGAAATCCACTAACATCTGCATGTTGTACATTCTCCTTTATCATATAAATTATAAAATTTCTGTCCAAATATTCTTTGCCTCTGTCATTTACAAACTGTTGTTTGTATTCTACAGCTTCCCTTCCATTATCATTAAAGATAATCCTTTCCTTTATGTTATCAGGTTCATCTAATATCTTTTCCAACAAAGTACAGATTCCTTCATACTCAATAAGCATGTTAATTTCATATGACTCCTCCTTCCTGTATAAAACAGAATTTCCATCACAAATGTCAGACTCAAAATAACTACGGTTTTCAATCTTCATAGGTAATTCTGCCATCAAATCTTGATACTCTCCCTCTGCATAAGCTATGAAATTGTCATCAATTCTCATTCCAATACTTTCCTCTACATTACACATGTTTATTGTTCTGACACAAGACTATCATTCAATGATTCAATAGCTAGGATTTCTTGGAGCATATCATTCTGAAGTATCCTTTCATCCTCTATACTTATATCATTGCAACAAAATGATGTTGTTTCATCTTCACCTACAATAGAAACAAAATTTTGGTTTTCTAAAGCTTCTTCATGGTTTACAGATTCATAAAACTAATCCACTTTAAAATCATAGAATTCCTGAACTTCTGCATCTGTCAACATCATCATATATTCCTTCACAATTTTTATAATACTTTCATTTTGATTCTCTACTGAAGATATTTCATTTTGGTTATCATCACAAACTTTCATTTTCTTATCTTTAGATTCTTTAATCATGACAATTTCCCTGTCAATACCGTCATTCTCAAGATTATTAAATACATGTTCAAAATATCTTTTTGTTTCAGCCATCTCTTCCATTAATCTCACTTCCTCATCAACATGCATAAGCACATTGTCCAACTGTTGTTCATCACTTGTCAAACCTGAAAACATACAAAACATGTCAATTTAAAAATTACAAGGCTCTTCATTTGAAGCCTCAATGATCAGCTCCTCATGCTTCTCTGAACTATTCTGATAGTTCACTAAGTTATTGAGAAATTCTTCCTCAACATCTCTAGCTTCTTCCTCGTTAAAGAAAAGTTCTGGGACTGCAACTTCTTGACTATGATTGGAAACTTCATCATAAGTTTGTAGAATACCTTTTTGTTCTACACAACTTCCTCCAACACTCAGTTTATCCAAATAAGACAATAGTGCCTCTCCCTATTCTATGATAAGTCTTTGATATTTCAAAAGTTTCCTTGACTTAACTTCTTTAGCTAAGTTCTCTGAGTCAGCTTTCCTTCTCTTCACTTCACAAATGTGCAATGCATCTATTTCCTTTCCTTTTTCCATTTCCCATTGTTCTTCTATCCATGCTAAAATTCCTTCAAATATGACCCAATATGATTGTACTAAGAAAAGACACAACCATTAAGCCATACCTTTTAATTTAATCCACCAATTGAAGTCTTGAAAGTCTTTGTGCATCTCCTTTTGTGTTTTTCTTGCCTTTGCCTCTTCACCTTTTCATACATAGGTTCAAATTCATTAGGCTGCATAACTGCAATTTTACATTCACAAAAATAATTAATCCCAAAAATATGAGATCCTCTTGTTTGTGAGGATTCTACCAGCACATTCCTCTCATTCTCAACTGTTCAAAGTATTAGTTTCTTAGCAAACAATTCTCTGACAGGCCATTTAACTCTTTTTCCCACATCAAATCCTTTTTTCCAATTTTCTCTAATTCCTTTCAATACCAGCTTCTTCAAATGACTACGTTCTGCCTTCATCTCAACCAACTCTATGTTCCTTTCTTATTTTCTCATTCCTTTGAGTCCAACAACTTCAACACACTTTTTCCTTTGCTTTTGACTTTCCTTTGTACTCCTGCCATGACTATCAATAGTCAATTCCATTTCTTCCTTTGGTGAACTTTCCTTGTTCACTAGTGAGTTGCAACTAGCCTTTTTCATTTCACCTGTAACAAGTCTCCTTCATGCCTCACCAAACTTTCTTGAGTTTAGCCTTTTGGCACCTATTGGTTCTTTTCTCGAACCTTTCACTGACTAACAATTCTACCCAGTGCTCCTCTTGTTGGATTGTTATCTCCTATCCACGATCATAATTGTGGAGCTACCTCATCAACTTCTACCAACCATAGTTGGAAGTTGTTCTCATCTTCTCTCGAACATTCCTTGCTTTAGGCTCTGCATCTTTAATTGTTCACTTCCTTCTTTCATTCAGTAATTTCATTTACTATTCGGTATTATCACCTTTACTCATCTGAGAGTTCTTCTTGCTTTATCTTCTTTAACATAGCTCATATGCTATGATGCTGGTACTATAATTCATTCTATCTTTCAGCAGTTCCACTGCTTCTATTGACCTATACAATATTATCTCAAGATACATCAAAGTAACCTTTTAAACCTACAACTTTTCCTTCAAAGATGTCTTAAAACTAATTCCCATTCCATCAATTAAATTTTTGCCAAATGATTTATCTATTCACTCTTTCATTTAGACTTTCCATTCAAAAGGCTCCATACAACCAACAACTATTTCCCATTTTACTTTTCATAATGGACTCTTCAGCTTTCAAGATCAATTAATATTATATCTAAATTTCAATTATTTTACCAATTCATGATAGACACTATCAATTCCTTCTGATAACCTGTTTGTAAGAAAATCCTATATTGCTTCTATAAATTCAAAAATTCATTCCTTGTAGTGGTTCTTCTTTCAGTCCTATTAAACCCAATCTCCATTCTTTCAATCATCAATATCATTGCCTTCAACAATACTTTAAGCAATCCTCAATCATTCTTAGTTTTCACAAAATTCTTCAAATCATTTAAATGACTTCAGTGCCATAGCAAACCATTCTTTTATTTAACTTTAACTTCTAAACCTTCTACTTCAATTTTCCTTTTAATCAAACCTATCATTCAATCAACTTACATGGAAATTTCATCTTCCTGAAAGGAAAACATTTTCTCCTTTGAAATTTTGATCCCTTGTTGTTCTTCAAACATTCAAAACATATCTCTGTAAAATCATCAAAATAAAAATTCTTACCAGAACTTCATCAGTGATTCACTGCTTTCCCCATTTTGATATCAAATTCACTTCAATGCAAATTATACATATGCTGAAATTAAAATTCAGTCTCCAAACCAATCTTTACAAAGTGTTGAGATAGTTCTGATACCTCCAAACCAATCTTTACAAAGCGTTGAGCTAGTTCTAATTGTTATGCCCACAATCATCTATCAGAAGCATTTTATGTGTTCTTTTACATTAAAAATCCCGGCCATGCAACTTATTTAGAATACAAGGAACACACGGGAAAACCTGAGAAACCCACAATCGAAAGTATAAGGTCGGAACTCAAAAAAAATTCAACCGCATTCATAAATCATCGAGTCCACCTTTTTCATATGCCTTATCCCTTTTAAAACCCTGGGACAACTATATTATCGCTACACACAAAAATACACTGAAACACATGAAAAACTTGACTGGAAACTTAAGGCTAGACTTTAAAACTATACATCCGCAATTATAAAATTTCGGGTCCACTACGTTCTTCCTTACACTCCCAATATCCGATTGCCCTGATCTCCAATCTATCACTATTGGCTATCGCTTAATCGGCCCATCGCATTATTGCAACTTCTTTACCACTGGCGCTTGACCTTTCCGAAGTGCAATTGGAGATTAAGTCTCCACTATTGATCCCCTTCTCAGATCTAATAGTCCTTGTTCAATCGCAATGTCGCAATTGGAGTTGGCAAAGGTTTAGGGCCCGATCCATGGATATGGAACATTGCGATGCGATCGATCAAGGATCACTCATCGCATGTTCTGAAGGCTTGAAGTCCTATTGCATACAATTGAATTATGTCGATGCGATAAAGTGGCTCTGCTCACTCGATTAGATCTGGTCCATTGATCTTACAGATCCAATGACCACTGTTCCTTCTCACATCTATTCCCTCTTGTCTTGATCTCGCCTATTTTTTAGTAGACTTTGCATTAAAACCGATTCTCTGCCATACTCTATTTCACAACCATAGCTCCATATATAAACTCTCCATGTGATATCTTTTAGATAAATGACTGGAGTTTAAAGCGGCTCACCCACTGTATAACTCTATGGACTGCAATAAAGCATTGAATGCTACGATTTATAACTTAAGACCTAAACCACAGAGAAGAATGCCTAATCTGTTCCGCAGGCAACTGTACAGAGACAAGTGAAGGATTTCAATAAAAACAATACATTCACACACATTAAATCATTTATTCAATACAATAAGTTTATTGAGTCTCAGTCCTCAGGCTCGATTACAACAATAAAAGACCCTATTTCTATCTTGGAATCCTTCCTCTCTCTTACTCAACTCCACCTATCTAGCCTCTAGCTACCCTATCCAACCTTTGAATTATACAAAATGATCACAATTTATACAAAAGTGGATTCATGAACCAATTCTGGTTCAGATCCAGAAATCTCTGACTCTCTCCTAAAAAATCTCTTCAACTCCACTCTTATTTAAAACAAATGCTAATTTAAGGTTTGAAATCCCTCATATCCTATTCAAAACAATTTATCTAACTGCTTGGCCTGATCTCCACACAAGGAGGATCAATTAGCCACATATACCCTTTTTCTCATATTCGACAATAAATAAACACTCTCACACATTTAAATAAATAAAATTAACTAAACTCTTGCCTTCCAACCCTTTGTTAGTGACAACATGTGATCATGCCATCACATTGCTGATTAGGCCTAAATGCTCCTGCATCATAAACAACACCAACTCTTCTAACATCTCATCTTGATGTTTGCAACAATTGTATAATATCTTGAGATTGTCCACAATTATGTAAAATTCCACGAGAAAGAAAAATGTGGAGTTTTAGATCTTGGATCACCATGTGATATGTATATTGAGATGTGGAACAACTTTTTGTGTGAAACTTATGAATCTTTATTCAAAGAGTAGATGAAAATTGAAGATGAATTTTTGTTTTTATTTGGAGGATCTTGTTTTCCAACAAGCTGGTTTCAATCAACATTTTTTCTAACTGCCTCTAGAGGGATTTCATGTTCAAAAATATATATATATATATATATATATATATATATATATATATATATATATATATATATATATATATATATATATATATATATATATATATATATATATATATATATTTTTTTTTTTCATTTTCATTTTTCATTTTTATGAAATGTCAGCTAGAAAGCTAGTTTTCAAAAATTCCAAGGTACGTAGATGCCTAAGAGAGGTTTTCACCATCAAATTTATTATCAAAGAGAATAGCATTACAAGGTGAATCAACATTGTAAGTGATATAAATCAATTTATTGCATGGGTTAGGGATGGTTGGAGCAAGAGGTGGGAAGTAATGAGGCTGAAATTGTGATTGACTGGTAGTAAAATGATTAAGATTGAGGGCAACCGCATAAACACAATAAATTAATAAATTTTTGGCATGTAATTATTTTGAACGAGTAATAAGGAAATTCATGGACATATCATGGTTATGATGAATTAGCATGATGAATATGTATCAAGGAAATTGACAATGTAGTGATGGGACTTGATTTTTAGAACACTAGCCTTTATTTCATCCTTCAATCAATTCTTTGTTTGTATTGTTATAATTAGGGGAATTTTGACATAAAAATGGGCCTCAAAATGAAAAATGTACTAAAAAATTAACTTTAAAAGAACCAATATGATTTAATATGATGGTGTAATCTCTAGGGTTAAATTTTTTTGGAGAGAAAAGAAGAAAATTAATTTTTTTAATTGTATATTTTTCTTATCTCCTTATGGTTTACTCAAATTTCAAGTGGGAAAATTGTTGGATGTGGAAATAGAATTTGCAACCAATGAGTACCCACTCAACATATTTTTGAGTAGACCCACACCATAAAAATATAGAAATATATGAAAAAATGTGTTTGAAACACATTTTTCCATGTATTTTAATTTTTTTCAATGTGAGTTTACTCAAAAGTATGAAAAGTGGGTATTCATTCAATAAGGAATATAATTTTACATCCAATGAGTGCACACACTCAGAATTTGAGTAAACATATAACAAAATGAGTAAAAAATACAATAAAAAATAGTTTTCTTTCCTTTCTTTTAAAAAATCATGAATTTTATTTTATTATTTTCACAATTTTTTTGTTGTTTTCCTTAAGATACCCATTTTAGAATTCAAAATTCCCCTAATGTATATACATCTATAACGTTAACAAAAAATTGTTCTTTCCTTTGTTTTTAGCTGAGATACAGTTGGGGTAAGCTTTTAAGACTTTGAGCTTCGAATCATGGTTCATGAAAGGACTTAAAATTTCATTTGACCAATGTAGTTAATTTGTAGAAACAATGCTTCAGAGTTGCAATAACTATGCTCTAGAGTTGCAATGACAACCTTCACAATTGCAAAAATAACACTTTGAAGTTGTAGCAACAACTCTCCATAATTGCAACAATAAAAATATGGAGTTGTAGCAAAAACACTTTGGAGTTGCTGCAAAATTGTTATGGAGTTACTACAAAATCACTCTAGAGTTGCAGTAATTGTGCTCTAAAGTTGTAACAACAACACTTTAGAGTTGTAGAAACATTATTCCAGAGTTATAACAACAACAATCCATAGTTGCAGTAAGAATGTTCGTATTTGTAGAAAAAAAACTTCAAAGTTTCATTTTGATTCATAATTTTTTTTTGACATTCCACTGGAATGTTTGTCACAGCATATCTGACAAATTATACTAAAAAATCTAAAATCTACACTATGAGGGTTTATTTCTCTTTAGATTTATGAATATGTAAGTTACTATTTATTATGTATGCATGTGCATTATAATTGTGTAGAAAATAGAAAACAATGAAATAAAAACTCGCTAACAATGGTTGACACAAAATATAACATGGGAATCCATTTTAGGAGAAAACCTAGCTAGAAGGTGATGTTGATTTTCTCTATTTCTATGAGCACAAAAAAGTAAAGCCTATGGCCTATGGGATACTATAGTGAAAAGTCCTCTCTATGTGATCTCTCCCTACTTTTGGATACTCTATTCAACTGTGAAACACAATGCACTCGAAAATAATGGAATCCATTTTCTTCCTAGTGGCCCGGTTATAAAATAACCAAATAATTTACTAGTGGCTAGGTTTGACTCACTCAACTCATAACTAGAGTTACAATATGGACTCTTATAGAGTATTATTCATCATGACCACATGGACATCTCGTTTTCCATTAATAATGGGGACTGACATGGTATTCTCTTGAATTATGTTGTCCAAACGGGACAATCAACTTCGTAGTTACATAACCTTTGCATATGGATTTCGATTGAGGAAATTATTACACCATTGGAAAGGTATATGTCTGTATAATAGGAAAAATAAGGTATTATGATAAAGTGACAAATGTTTACCCCCACCCCCCCTCCCCCTTCCCCCCCCAAAAAAATGTCATTTAATTCCTCAAATTACTCTTGAAAGGTTTTAGACCCCAATTTTCCAAACTTAGTCCTACTGGTAAAAATGGTCCTATGAGATGATTTCTCCATTTTTCCCACTATGAAAGCATTAATATGGATGAGATACAATATAATGATCCAATATAGATCATGCCTCCCAATTTTGATAGAATTTTGGTCCCCAAAAGCTTCTAATGAATGAGGTCTTCTCTAAGGTGTACTATTTAGCATTGGCTAGAAGCTATCCTTCCAACCCAATATGCCAAAGGGCATGCTACCCCTGTATCATAGTTTAAGACCACTTCTGAAAAAGTGTATGCTATGTTAACTCTTCCTAATCATTTCATTCCAAATCCTCTACAAACGATAAGACATATTCCTCTTCCTTATCTAGCATGGAAGCCTCATAGAGTTTCAGATTCTCTACATTTACAATTGAGTAAATGAGAATGTATGGGGGTATACTAAAATTATAGGTGTTACCTTCCACCTTTTCCAGTATCTCAAAGGGAACATATTGAAGATCCACGATTTTCTTATGAGGACCCTGTAGCCTCTCCTTGTCAATTGTAACCACACTTTATTTCCCACCTTGAATGAATTCTCCATTATGTGTTAATTATGCCTAGTGTTGTATTTTTCCTATGACTCTATAGTGTCTCCCATACTCATATATGTATTTTCCTAAGCTTTTCTATAAATTATTATACCCCTAAGGCATCCCTTGTAAGATCCTCCTTTTCTCGTCCTTACTTCCCATATGCAATATCCAAATGTGAAGGTGGAAAATATGCAAAACAAGTTTCAAATGGGGACTTACCAGTATAAGTGTGGAATACTCTATTATAATAGTGTTGTATATATATACCATATTTTCATCCCAAGTCTTCAAATGCTTATAATTATATCCCCTCAGAAATTTCACCAAAGTCCTATTGACTACTTTTGTTTTCCCATTTGTCTGAGGATGTAATGTTGTAGACATCTTCAACTTTGTGCTCATATTCTACCACAATATAGTCCAAAATGCATTGATAAGTCTCATGTCCCTATTTCAGATGATGCTCCTTGTTATCCCAAAGTGCACCAAGACTTTTCCAAAGAAAAAGTTTGATAGTTCTTTTCTGTTAATGGTACTTTTACATGGCATCAGAACACACATCTTGCTAAACATATTAACTACCATGAATATGTAGTCATATCTATCCCTTCTTGGTTGTTGGTAAACCTCCACAAAGTCCATGGAAATTATTTCCCAGGGATGAGTGGGTACAAGGGATGATATAGACCATGTTTCTCATTACTAAGCTTGTTGGTACAATAAAACATGCATCCTCATATGAACCTAGCTACCCATTCTTGCATCTTGGGCCAATACACATGCCAGTGCAAGTTGGCCACTGTATTCCTTACACCAAAGTTCCTTGGAGCCTTGGAGATGTGATCCTCTATAATCAACTATAATAGCTCACTTTTAGGAACACATAACTTATCCATCCTATACAGTAACCCATCCTAGAGATGGTAGTAAATTGTTCTATCACCATCATGCACATGACTATGGTTCTGCAACTACTAAATCACCTCCTTGAAGTCCCCATCATCTAAATATGCCTCTCTAGATGAACCATGAGTGAATGGCTCCATGTGCATCAAAGTTCTCAAAGTTGTTAATGTTGATGTGGATGGCCTTGAAAGCATGTCAACTGACTTGTTTGTCCCTCCCTTTTATAAATCCCTACAACCCTAGCCTTCCTATTTCTATGTTTTCATAATACCACACCTTAAAAAAATTTATTTTTTCATCTAGTCATAGTCCGATGCCTAAAGCGAAATACTTCATCCACACTGTCTTCAACACTAAGTAGTTGTAATATCCTTAGCTACCTATCAATCATATCAAGTACCAAAGTAATACATCATTCAAAGTTTGTGATTCAACAAACCTACATTATTCTATGTAAAATGTTAGAAACAATATTGAAAACCTAAACATAAACATTGATTCAAAATTTAAGAATTACAAATTTGACAATTGACATTGTTATTTTGAATTGTTTCTAAAAATTCAAAAAAAAATCATTGAATTTTACAAAATTTCCAAAAAATTTCCCCAAAGAAGTCATATAAGTTTTCTCTGTTAGAAAATCAAGGGAAATTTGATTTTGTTACTTGGTAACTAATTGTGGTAATTAATCTTCTTTCTTTTGATTATTAATGTTTCTTCTTCATTAAGAAATTACACAAATTGTTCATCCAAGATCACAAAGAAGTAAGAGACAACAATTTAGGCTTTCAAGCCAGGGAAAAACCCCTCAATAGGGAAAACCCAACCATCTTCTTATTATTGAATCAATTCAAGAGATATCCAACCCAAGACCAAAGACTCACTTAAGGTTTCATGGAAGCCCTCTTCTCTAGTCAAAAACCAAAATAGTTAACTTATGCTCAAAGATAGTCAACCTTCTTGTCAAAAACTTTTTATCGGCCCTGTCATAAGGCTGCAACTCCTCTTATACATCATTGGCTCTATCAGGATTTCAGAGGTTTTGTATTGTTATAAATTGTGATCACATTTAGAATTTCGGCTACTTCATATCATTAGTTCAAATTTCAACCCCTTCAGATTACACACTTAAAATAATAGACTTTGACTATTTTACATCAAAAGAAGACTCTTATTTCAGCTTCTTCAAATAACTTTAGGACTTTGTATTACAAGAACATATCACAGTAATTTTTTTTTCCTTGAATTACAGATTACTTACGTTAGAAATTGTAGCAAGCATTAGGGGAATTTTGAGGTCTAAAATGGTCCTGCTAAGGAAATTATAAAATAATTGTGGAAATAGTAAGATAAGATTATATTACATCATCAAATTTTAGAGGTAAAAAAGAAAAAAAAAATCAATTCGTATTTTCAACTTCTCTCGCTATGGGTTTACTCAAATTTTGGGCAGAAACATTAGTTGGATGCAAAATTTGATTCCTCATCCAAGGAGTACCCATGTTTCATACTTCCAATGGACCCTACTATAGAAAAAATGATAAATACATGAAAAACATGATTGCAATCATGTTTTTTTCATGTATTTCTCATTTTTCGTATATCAAGGTCCATCGAAAGTATGCAGCATGGGTACACCTTGGATGAGGAATTGAATTTTGCATCCAACAAGTATTCCCACTGAAAATTGAGTAAAACTTTAGGGAGATAAGTTGAAAATACGAGTTGAAAATATGAGTTGAAAAAATAGTTTTATTATTTTATTATTTTTTAATCTTTTTACTTTTTTACTCCAAAAATGGTGAATCATCCCCATGGTTGAAATCATAATCTTGAATCCTATTGGTTCTTATAAAGTTTATTTTTGATGTACATTTTTCTTTGGAGGCCCATTCTAGACCTCAAAATTCCCCTAATGAAAGGCTAAATTTGAATTGTGCCTTAGTCAAATTTAGTGATTCGATTTTACACATCATCAGGATGACTTGGATTGCAGTTAGCTTGAGTGACATGGCCTTGTCACTTAGTTAGATTAAAAAATTCATTTTTTTTTGACTTGGAGTAGAGTTGTGCATGTGATGATTGCTATAATTTAGTACTCTATTTCAGTAATTTTGAGTTGAACTCAGCTAACTGAGCTCAAGTCAATAATTGAGCTAGTTAAAAGTAAATTGAGTAGTAGGCTATTGTTAACTCAATTATCTCTTAGTTAAACTAGTTAATTAGCCAAAAATAACCTAGACATGCATGGAATTTGAATTGCCTAGTTGGAGTGGAGGAAAAGGCACCTTGTAATTATCAATTGTATACTAGTTGAGTGTACATGGTTCGAAATTAAGTAGGTGATCAATTCCTTGGGATTTTTGCAAGGAAATAGGGAATTACCTTATTCTTTAGGAGCTTAATTCTCCACAATTTTGCAAGGAAATAATAGGTTTATTGAGGCTTGAATTGGCTATGTGTTGGCTAGAGCAGATCAGTTAGTAGGAGAACAGATTTACAGTGCAAGGTGTGCTTCAAATTTGAAGAAAGATATTGTAATAGTTTCTCATTCTCATCTGATTAATGAAAAGTATTGGAGGGTTTTTTCTCAGTTGGGTTCCCCTGTAAATAATTGTGTTCTTGTGTTTTTGATGGTTGAATTTCATTGCATTTGTTTCTAAATTGTGATTTCCATTTTGCAAAATAGTAGAGGAAATTTCTAATCTCTTGTTTTTAATTCAAGTTCATCAGTAGTAGAAAATTTCTATTAATTTCTACATGGTATGAGATCTGAAATCACATTAGAAACCAATCAATATATCTTCTCCCTCAGAAATTTCAATTTATAGATTTAGTGAAGAAATTTTCTTCCATGCAGGGAAATGTCTTTCAATGTATCGAGATTGGAGTATGCTCTGTAGAGAACCTCAAATTTTAGAGATTCGAAGGATAGGATGGAAATTATACTCAATGATAATGGAGTGTTGGAGTACTCCAAAATTGGCATTCCAAAACTAGCAGCATCGAATGTGTAGTAGTTAGCCCAGTGGAAGAGGGATACTGCAAAAGCCAGGAGGATCATCCTGGAAGGTGTGAGAGACCACATGGTATTAGATTCAAATGACAAAGAAACTTCATATGATATATGGAATACCCTCACTGAGATATTAAAAAATTACAGTGATGCTAGGAAATTGGCATTAAGGGACAAGCTCAAAAACATCCTGTTGTGGAAGAATGAAGCTATTCCACATTACCTATCTAGATTCACTCAAGTTTGAGATGAACTTGGAGGAGTAGGAGAAATGTTCCCTTAATTGAGCTAGTGAGCCTATCTCTCCTAGGCCTTCCACAATCCCAGCACAACTACTAGGACTCTATAAATGGAAGGGACAAATTGCCAAATTGGGAGAGGCTTTGGTCCGATTTGGTGTAGGAAGAAATTTGATGGAACACCAGAGATGGAGTAACGTCTAAAGATGAGGAGGAAGAAATTTTTTCCATGGAAGGAAAGGGAAAGAACGCCAAGGGAAAGAATGCCCAAGGAAAGCCTGAGTCTAGCCAGGACATTGGAAAAAATAAGGACCTTCACAAGATAAAAGGTTTTCGCTGCCATGAATATGGGCATTATGAAACAAAGTGTCCACATAAGAATTCTAACAAGAAGCCTTCATGAGGAGTAGGACGTGAAGCACTCATCTAGAAATTTGAATTAGACTTCACCCTAATTATATGCATGACCAACATTGTAATGGCAAGTGCGTGGTACCTAGATTTTGGTGCCTCCTTCCATATGACAAGATGCAAATAATTATTCAGTAGCCTAGAGGAGAAGGATCTCAAGATACACATAGAAATTAGGGATGACAGTAAGTAAATTACCAAAGGAATTGGAATTGTAACCTTTAAGAGGGATTCAGGGTCCCATATTCATATGAAAGATGCCATGTACGTATTTCAGCTGAAGGAGAATTTGATCTCTGTAGTTGTATTGGAGGACAAAGGTTATGATGTTGTTTTTAGTAAGGGGAAAGCCTTTCTGAGACATGTAGCTACTGGGAAAGTGAAATATATTGGAGTTTGAGTGAAGAACCTATACAAACTTGAGGTGGAGGCTTGCACTGCACTATGTAGTGAGGCAGAAAAGTGTAGATTTGAGATGTTGGATAACTATGGCATAGGCATGGCACACTTACACCACAGGGCCTTAAAAATCATGTAGCACATTACCATTGGTTTCCTGAAATGCACCCTTGACTAGCATGATGTCTGCAAAGGATGCACATTGGGGAAATATGTCAAATCCACCTTCTAGGGAAGAGATAACAAAGTAGGAGAAATCTTGGAGAGTCCAATGTGATGAATGTGGACAATTTTCTACAGTATCTACAACAAAATATAGGTATTATGTAATTTTTGTTGATGACATTTCTAGAAAATGTTGACTTTTCTTCATGAGGAAAAAGGGTGAAGTGTTTTCCAAATTTGTTTATTTCAAAGCATTGGTTAAAAAAGAGACTAGTAATAAATTGAAATGCCTCAGGAGTAATAATGGAGGAGAATTTGTTTCTAACACCTTCAAGGAATTTTGTGCCAAAGAGGGTATTAAAAGAGAACTGATAGCACCCCATAACCCACAACAAAATGTGGTGGGTGAAAGGAAAAATAGAAGAATAGTGGGAGAAACACAAGCCATGTTGCATGATCAAGGGTTGTCATTGCATCTATGGGTAGAATCATGCAACACCGCAGTTTATCTGCAGAACAAGAGCCCTCACAAAATAGTTGGCATGATCACACCTGAAGAATATTTCTCTAGGAGGAAGCCATATGTATCTCATTTTCTAATTTTTGGAGCTACTGTGTATTTTTATGTCTCCAAAGATAACAGGAAGAAACTGGAGCCTACAACTAAGATAGGAGTGTTTGTATGATACACAAACACCCAAAAATTACCTGGTGTATTTTCCCTCACTTAGGGTGACAATAGTGAGGAGAGATGTCAAATTTGATGAGGACAATGATATGAGACACTCTCTACAGAGAGATCTAAGCTTCCCATTAGAGGAGGAGCCTCATGTAGAGCTTCAGGATGTGGAGCAACCACATGTGGAGGAGAAAACATGAGGTAGAGTGGATGCACCCACTCAACCTAAATCTTCCAGATAGGGGTGGAAGAGAACCATAACAGTTGATAGGTTGGTGCAAGATGCTAGAGAGCATGTGGGAGCTCCTACATCCTTGCACAGGTAGAGGAGGTCACCAAAGAGGTATACCAATTACATGACACTAACGATAGAACTCATTGATTCTGACCCTTCTTCATTTGAGGAATTTGTTTCTCAACTAGTGTGGGTTAATGCCATGGTGGAGGAGTATGACAGCACAATGAAGAACAATGTATGGGCGGTGGTGCCGAGACTAGAGAACAAGTCAATGGTTGGTTCTAGATGGATTTACAAAGTGAAGCATGCAGCTGATGGGAGCATTGAGAAATACAAGGCCAAATTTGTGGCCAAAGGTTTCTCATAGGTAAAGGGAGTTGATCATGAGGAAAAAATTTCCCGTGTGGAAAGATATTCCTAAATCATAACCATTCTAGCACTAGGTACACAAATGGGGTGGAAGATCCATTAGATGGATGTGAAGACTACCTTCCTCAATGGAGTGGTTGACGAAGATATTTACATAAAGAAGCTTGAGGGATTTGAGACATATGATAGGGAGACACATGTGTGTGTTGACTCAGGAGAGCCCTTTATGGTTTAAAAGAGGCACCTCGAGCATGACACACTTGGACCAACACATATCTCAATGGATTAGGGTTCACCAAAAGTGAAGCAGATGCCAATATCTATCACATTGTGGTATATGGAAAGTTGCTTATCTTGGTATCATATGTTGATGACTTGATACTTACAGGGGATGAGAAGTTGATCCACTCTTGCAAGGAGGACCTTACAAGATAATTCAAGATGAAGGACATGGGCTTGATGCATTAATTCCTTGGGTTGGAGGTATGACTGGGAGACGGAGAGTTGTTTGTGAGTCAGGAGAAGTAATCCTCTGAAATACTTCAAATATTCCATATGTAGGACCGCAAGCCTATGGACACACCTATACCTACAAACTCGAGGAAGGAGAATGGTTCTATGGGAGAGGCAATAGATTCTACCATATAAAAATAACTTATGGGGTCCTTGATGTATCTATTGAACACAAGGCTTGACATATGCTTTGCAGTTAATAATTTAGACAATTTATGGTGAAGCCTACCAAGCTTCATTGGAAAGAAACAAAGCATGTGGTTAGATACCTCAAAGGCATAATAGATTATGGATTATGGTACATGAGGACAAACGGTGTGAAGCTCCAAGGTTTCATTAATGCAAATTGGGCAAGGAGTCCATCAGATAGGAAGAGTACTTCAAGAGCTATCTTCAACATTGGGTTTGCAGCTATCTCCTCGTATAGTAGGAAACAAAGGTCTATGGCACTAAGCTCAGTAAAGGCCAAGTATATGGCTGCAAGTCAAGCCACATGTGAGACCATATGGATGAGGAAAATTCTTGTTGGTCTTTTTAGTCATGAGATGGATCCAAAAGTGATTTATTGTGATAATCATAGTTGTGTCAAACTCTTCGAGAATCTAGTATTTCATTACAGGTCCAAGTATATTTATATCAAGTACCATCACTTGAGAGATTGTGTGCAGAGGAGAATCATGATGTTGCAGTACATTCCAACTAAGGAGCAAGATGCAGATATCTTGAAAAAGGCATTATCAAGAGGAAAATTTTAATTCCATAGGTGCATGATAGGCGTGGTGAAAAATCCATTTCTTTCTAAGAGGGAGTGTTAAAAAGTGTAGCAAGAAAGGATAAATTTGACTTGTGCCTTAGTCAAATTTAGTAAATCAATTTTCCACATCGGCATGATGACTTGGATTTTAGTTAGCTTGAGTGACATGTCTTTGTCACATAGTTAGATCGGAAAATTCAAGTTTGTAGGCTTGGAGTAGAGTTGTGCATGTTCTGATTGCTAAAATTTAGTAATCTAGTTCAGTTCTTTTCAGTTAAACTCAGTTAACTAAGCTCAAGCCAATAATTGTGCCAGTTGAAACTCAATTGAGTAGTAGAACTATTGTCAACTCAGTGATCTCTCAGTTAAATTAGTCAATCAATTAAAAATAGCACAGACATGCATGGAATTCAAATTTCGTAGTTGGAGTGGAGGAAAAGGCACCTTGTAATTATCAATTGTATACTAGTTGACTGTATGAGATTGGAAATTAAGAAGGTGATCAATTCCTTGGGATTTGCACAAGGAAATAGGGAATTTCCTTATTTTTTAGGAGCTCAATTTCTCCAAGATTGTGCAGGGAAATAGGAGGTTGGTTGAGGCTTGAATTGCCTAAGCGTTAGCCATAGTAGGTCAGTCAGCAGGAGAAAATGTTAATAGTGTAGGGTGTGCTTCAGATTCAAGCAAGATATTGTAATAGTTTCTCATTCTCATATGTTTAATGAAAAAAGAACGTAAGGGTTTTTCCCAGTTGGCTTCCCCTATAAATAAGTGTATTATTGTAGTTTTGAGGGTTGTATGTCATTGCATGTGTTTCTAAATTGTGATTTCCATTCCATAGAAAAGTAGAGGAAATTTGTAATCTCTTGTTTTCAGTTTCAATTCATTAGTAGTAGAGAATTTCTATTAATTTCTACACGTTCTATACTTGAATTCCTTTAATTAAAAATATCAAATTCTTTTTTTGCTTCTCCTTATCTAAGAGCTCGACTTGGAAACTATATATAGCTATTCAATGGGTTCCAATAAGACATCTAGGCTGACATGCCTGAGAGAGGGGGATGACTTCACCTTTTATCTCTTTTGAACAAAAGAATTACAATTATTTTTCCTTTTCTTATAAAATGTCAAAAATGACATGATTCTGATTCTATTTACTGTAGAGAGCATGATGACCATGCTAGACGAATAAATAAAAATAAATAATAATTTATTTTATTATGAAGATCGACACTAGTTACATTTTTCCAACGTTATCTCCTAGGGATGTTCTTAGGTCTCTAAGGTGATCATGCATTATTTCATGTCCACCTCTAAAACAACGTCCAACATGATACATTTTTTTCGGGATATATAAGGGTTTTTTTGGAACTATTTTCACCACTTTTTCTACAACATCAACAAACAATAGGCCCTTTTCACTCTACAATATCCAAAAATAGAAATTACAAGTAAGAAAAGCCTATATATATATTACAATATACCTTTGAATCTAATAAATGAAGAAAATGAAGATGAACAAATAGGGATAGTTGCAGGCCTCACCAACCACTCTATTCCTTAGTATTGAAATATTTTATATATACAATATCAAAAGGATCTTGCTTCCATTTCCCAACAATGTCTGAATTACATAGTGGTGTTTGAGAGTCAAATATTTTTTTTCTAGAATGCGTAAGGCTTGAGAATAAACTCCATTGTTTTCCTCAATCCATCAAAGTTGTGGAGGCTTGACATCACAGAATATAGGAATAATGATTGAACTTGATTCCTGCATTGACTTGAACATGAACACCAACTCATACAAACGCCAATGTGACTCACAATAATTGGTGGAGAAAATAACTAGATGGATGGGGGTGGCTCTAATAACACTTTTTATCTAAGAAGCTAGATTATCTCGCTTACGTAATTCTTCCTATTCTATAAAGCCTCGCAATCGACTTGCATTCAGGTGATGGTAAGGATAGCTAGCAAAGGTTTTCTTAACATCAAGGCCTCAATGATTGATTGCTTATGAACACATCATATAACTAACCATTATTGTCATTCACCATGGACGTGGAGGAAGATGCCATGGGATACAGAATGATAAAAAACTAACACAAGAGATCCAAAATGCATACTCAATCAACTCAATATTTTTGTTTAGTTGAGTTCAAAACTATAAAGGGGCTACCGCTTACTTAAAAATTAGCACCAGACCTTTCACACACTTTATCTCTTGACCTCTATTTCTTAATACTAGAAAATTGAGGTAAACAAAACTACAATGCAATGATCTCATATCCATTTATAGTTTCTTATTTATTGAATGAAGCATGATGTTATTGTTTCATAATTCGATAAAGTGAGCTAAAACTAATAGAATTTCAAAGGGTAACAAAATAAACATCTCAAAGCATTTTGGCAATTTATTTTTCACAAAATTAATAATGTATCATTTTTAATAATGGAAAATTAATAAATCTGTAAATCAAAAATTTAAATTTGAAGTTCACAACTCTATGAAAAAAATCACCTAAAATATTTTTCAAATATTTAACATATTTCGCTGGTTAACTATTTAATACATACTATAATTAAATAACTTACCCTCAAAAATCATTCCCCATATATATAAAGAGATAAAAAATAAAATATATTATTAAATATAATGCAACAATTTCTATGAATCACTCGTTTGGCCATGGTGTAATGCAAGTTGGATGCCTTAAAAACCAAGCCTCTAAGCATAAACATTGCAACTCACCGATAACAATTGCTCTATGGAGACCACAAAGACTAAGCACTTCATAAAGGCTATATACCTACCATCGAGGCATATGGTTCATATCCAAGCTAGGTAGCTAATTAAAGTATGTAGGTAATTATAAAGTGGTGTGGTGTTTCATGTTTTTTTTAACAATCTGGTGAATCTGTAATTGTAGACTAAGCACTTCAAAAAGGATATATGCTTACCATCTAGGCATATATGCTTACCATCTAGGCATATGGTTCATATCCAAGCTAGGTATATTCTTACCATCGAGGCATATGGTTCATATCCAAGCTAGGTAGTTAATTAAAGTATGTAGGTAATTATAAAGTGTTGACTGCCATACCTAATTTAAGGAAGACCCAGGATCAATTCTAGTAGCTTCCACTATAACGCCAAAAGTACATCTAACAAAGGAATATTGTTCATATCCAAGCTAGGTAGCTAATTAAAGTATGTAGGTAATTATAAAGTGGTGACTGCCAGACCTAATTTAAGGAAGACCTAGGATCAATTCTAGTAGCTGCCACTATAACACCAAGAGTACATCCAACAAAGGCATATGGTTCATATCCAAGCTAGGTAGCTAATTAAAGTATGTAGGTAATTATAAAGTGGTGACGACCAAACCTAATTTAAGGAATACTCTGGATCAATTCTAGTCGCTGCCACTATAACACCAAGAGTACATCCAACAAACTGTAGCTTCCACTATAACACCAAGAATACATGCAACCACTATAACACCAAGAGTACATGCAACAACCTGGAAGCAGATATACTAATTTCTTATGATTTTTGTAAGAGCGGAGACTCACGGATAAGGAGAGTCTACTCCTGATAAGGAGAGTATGATTTTGGCACCAAGACTCATAGATAAGGAGAGTCTACTCCGAATAAGGGGAGTCTACACCCAGGATCAATTCTAGTAGCTGCCACTATAACACCAACACTACATCCAACAACCTACAAACAGATATACTAATTTATTATGATTTTGGTAAGAGCCGAGACTCACCAATAAGGAGAGTCTACTCCTTGAGCCGCACAACAAGATAATATACTCAATGTGATTTGATCTCTCACCTTGTGGATTCCACCCAATGAACCTAGCTACCTCACCACACATCACTATATATATGGTGTTTTATGTTCTACTAAATCTATGATATAAATTTAGTGGGGTACATGGGGTCTTAACCGCATTTGAAGGAATATTGAAAGCGTTATTAGAGGATCTTGAATACATTTCTAAGTGGGTGGCCTTTAAGCTCATTCTTGTGTTAACCACCAATTACAAATCTTCTACTCGATATTGCAGATTTGTTATCAATTTCGCATGATTTATGGAAAATCCTAATAAGCTCGTCCGGGCGTTTGACATTTTCATATATTCCATTCTATTTGCGTACTGATATTATTAAACACATTTTTAAACGCTTAGGTTATATCCGTTATACATGGTCATCCTTTATTTAGTGAATGATTAAATAATAATTTTGTAAGTTTTAATTAAATAAGAATTAATAAATTAAATAAGAATTTCTTGAGTTTTAATATTATATTCGGTAAGAAGCTAAATTTGTTTATATATCAACAAGAAAATTATTCTTTTCGATTAATCATAATAATAGTTTTTTTTGGGTCAATGTATTTTGGGTTAATATTGCCTACTCTTTTAATTGTGATTCATCATTCAAAACATAATTTAAATAAGAAAAAAATAGAAAATTATTCTTTCAGATTAATCATAATAATTGTTTTTTTTGGGTCATTGTATTTTGGGTTAATATTGCCTATTCTTTTAATTGTGATTTATCATTCAAAACATAATTTAAATAAGAAAAAAATATTTTGTTTATATATTAATAAGAAAAATATTCTTTCCATTTAATCATAATAATAGTGTTTTTTGGGTCAATGTATTTTGGGTTAATATTGCCTACTCTCTTAATTGTGATTCATCATTCAAAATATAATTTAAATAAGAAAAAAACAATTTTATTTAAAAAAAATTAAAATATATATCATATATTGCTTACTTTTAACTGTGGTTAGTGGTCAAAACATAATTTAAATAAGAAAAAAATACAATTTTGTTTAAAAAAAATAAAAGAAAAATATATATCATATTAAAAAAAATTGATATATATATATATATATATATATATATATATATATACTTAAAGTTTTAAATTTCTTTGATACTTTAAATGTTTTATTTCTTTTAGCCTTTGTATTTTGGTTAACCTCAAGTTACATCATTTTTATTTGATTTTTCCAAAAATTTATAATTTAGATAGCTTAAAAGTGTTGAAAATTTCATAATTCTAATATTTTTAAAATTGGTTTAGTAAGAACAATTTTTTATAAAATTTTTAAAATTTTTAATAACCAATATTTATTGGAAAAAATTCTCTTTCATAACAACAATTTTAATTTTCAACAAATTTTATATTCTGATTTCTTTATGTTTAAGAATTTATGGACAATTCACATTAAACATTTTTATTGTCAATATTTTGAACTATAATCCTGAGTAAAGAGATATCAAATTTGATCATGCATTGATGGATAAATAAGTGAGAGAAGTAGGGTGGGAAAGGAGAAGAAAAGTAAAAAACTAATAAAAGAACTATTAAATGTTAAGAAAATGATTTTTAAATAATATGAGGATGAACCACACTTGCTAGCCGAATAATTCAATTATGAGCTTATTTTTTTACTGGGTGTGATTTTGGTCAAACTTCTAGTTTGTCATTAATCATGAGACCAACTAGTTATGCTTTAGAATTTTCCTAACTTGTCAAGGGCTTATATGTCTAAATACATTCCCTAGGAGAGTGCAACATGTTGAAAATATGTTAGCATTGATGTCAAAAGAGTGGCACAACCGAGGTGGGTGCAAGAAAATTGGAGCTATTTTAGGTACATGAGATTGAAAGCTCAAGGAAGATGGCAGAGGTCTCGCCCACTACATGTAATCCCTATGAATAATTGCAAAAAACGCATTTGTTTACTTTACTATCAAGATCAACTATCACATGGAATGTTATGTCAATTTCTTATGGAAAGATATACACTAATTGTTGTGTTTTTAGTTCCAAATATCTGAAAGTATTTCAACATTTTCACAAGAGTTCATTAAAAAAAAGCATAATCAATCATTTTCAGGCCACCAAAAAACCAATGCTATAGATGACAATATATGAATATTGATAAGCAGTAACTATATTGCATTTAATGGTAACACATAAAACCTTATCAAGTCCTCATTTCATTAAGAACATTGTCATAATACAAAGAATTATTGAAAATCTAGAACATCAACATTGAAGTCAACTTATTGAATCAAGACTAGGTAAAGGACCTGCGCGATGGGGAGCCAGAAAATTCCTTGGAAAGAGGTTGGTAGGCAGAAAATCCTCTAGAACGAGGTAGGCGAGGAGAAGGAGACTGAGAATTATCATCACCTGAAGTTGATAGAGGAGGAGAGAGGAAGTTGTATCGGCAGACTGGACAAGTAGGGTTCATGCTAAGCCATTTGTATATACAATGCTTGTGGAAGATATGATTGCATGGCATTTCACGTGCGTCCTCGCCAACTTCAAATGGATCCAAGCAAACTACGCAGCTACTGTTATTATTGACATGCTCTTCTGAAATAGTTGTGCTCGGAAATTGTTCAGCGGCGCCAGCAATGTCTGCCTCATCGACACGGGCAGGCGCATGAGCACTACCCCTGAGTTGAATGAGTTCACTGAGCCAGTTCTTAAGATCCCTTTCTCTACTTACTGATCTTCTCTTCCCGCTGCCATTATTCTCTGAGTTTTCTTCTCTTACTGATCGTAATGATGGATATCCTCTGATCTTGTTCCCGCTGCTCTTACTCTCAACTTCATCTGCCAAATCCCGGGCGCTAATTAGATGGGCATTGGCAGTCTCTAGGCGCCTAGAATTTGCATTTCCATCAAAGCAAGTATTAAAATTTTCGTTTTCTCTGCTCCTCTTCCTGCTGTTAATATTCTCCGAGTATTTTTTTCCTCGTAATCTTGATGTTGCAGATCTCTTGTTCTCAAAGGCGCCGCTGTTATTCTCAACCTCATCTGATGAATCAGCGGCGGGAAGTTGGTGGGCAGTGTCAGAAAGAATCTGTGGGTTTGTAGAACTTCGACGTTCTGTACCACTCAACTTAATGAAAGTTCTTTCAGTCGCCAGGTGTTCATCTCCTCCAGGTTTTTTCCCTTCCATTTCTCAAGACGCTGTCCGGATCACGTCTCACGTACCTTGAAGGTTCGTTTAATTTATTCGATTGTAAAAGGCACCGCCCCAAAGAGCGCGTCTAATCTGCATAACTTCAAGCTAAACTTTCTGGCTTAACAATGGCCAGCCCAAAAGACAGAAATAACATTCACAAATTTAACATGTACCGCTTAACAAGAAAGCAGTAAAACCTAGTTGAACAAACCAGGTGAGCAATCACCATATGCTGAATGAGAAACAAGTAATTGTCCAGATTCCCCGTCAGAGTTTTTTGCGAAGAAAATCTACAGTGAATTCACAGATCATTGGGTTGATAATAACGCACATTTATAGCTGAAATGAGCATCGATCAAAACGGTCACTTATATTTCGGGAGGAGTACGAAGCCCACCTTTAATAGAGCTTAAAATTTGAGATGGGGGCGTGCATGGTTCAGCATCCAAACCCAAGTCACCATGCAGTCCAATGAGCTTAGATTGAGGCGTAGTTGGACACAAGAGGTATTAATTAATTCCGTAATGTATGGGAAGGACAATCACTCACCACTCCTGGAAGATGAAGTTAGCCGTTAATTATGGAAAGAAGAGTCTCTGACCTAGGATCGTGGCAATCCCTTGAATTTGAATCTTGGTAGTTGGGTTGATTTAAGGTTTTTCAAACAGTTAAATTTGGTAGTTGGGTTGATTTAAGGATTTTCCAAAGGTTAAATTTGTATATTTGAATATATAATTTAAATAAGGAAAAATTATATATATATATATTTGCTTTTAGGTTTATTTGATTCATAATGAATTAAATAAAGCCTTTCTTTAATCATCAAACATTTAAATATGTTTTTTTTTTTTTTTTTTTTTTAACTTTTATTTGATTTTTTTTAAAATATAAATTTTGATAATTTTAAATTTTTTGAAAAATTTACAATTAAATAATTTTAAAATTGGTTAAATCTCTTATAAACAAAATTTCATGTGTAAAGTTAAAATTTTTAAATTTCTTAGAAACAAAAATTTATTAGAAAAATTACCACTAAAGATTTCTCAATAAAATTTACCCTAATTTAATGTCAAATTTACTTAAAAGAATTGAATGTTAAGAAATCGTTTTTTCTTTTTGCTCAAGCAAGAGTCATACCTTCTTTATCATTAGATGGGAAAATAACTTACATTAAATACAATAGTCCACTAGGAATTGTGGACCAAGGAAAATCTATTCTCTTAAAACCAAGGACATCGAGCTAAGGGCAAAAACCCCGAACCCTGCAAACAAAAATACAATACCCTCAAAAGATAGACAGTGCTAAGGCCATACGATCTTCTCACATAAATCCGATGGATGAGATTCAAGTCGGACCGGCAACAAGCACACGCTTTAAATTTAGAATCGGACTCGAAGAGGAAAAGGTACCAATTTAAAAGGATTTCGGGTCCAAATGGGGGAAAAACCCTTGAACATATAGAACACATGAAAATCATCGATTCCCGCCATGAAACAGAACAAGCACGGAAGATATTCCTCATAGGGACTTGCATCCTTAATCTCAACCATCAAATCTCCTCGCCCGATCCAATGGCGGAGGAATATGTTACAATACCTAGAAGCACAGTGATTAACTACCTGGACCCACCTACATGCTCATGTATTCCTGACCGTAGATCCACCTTACTTGATCCGATAGCTGAGGATTATATCGTACGGGTCTAAAGCACCGATAATTACCGCGTGATGAGGGCAGTATTCATTCCCTCCCCTTGGCCACATGTAGCTTGGTGAGTGGAATCGTTCCCATTTCAGAAAAACTGCTTCTAGCTTGAAAGGTCTGTGATAAACCATATACCACTCCAAGAGTAGTATTGTGTCCATAGAAAGAAAACCGGGGGTATTAAGGCCGCCGAGAAAGTCCAGATTCTAGCCCCTCTCACCATCCCCTCTACGTTAGTACATGAACCAATGTAAAATGATATTCCATCCATCTGGCCAACCACCTGAGAAACAGAGTTTGCCGAGAAACTTTCTCCAGAAACCTCTGTGTTTGAACTTACCAGGGTTGCGGAGGCCGATAGTGGCATGCATCCCACAAAAGATCAGACTGTGGAAAAAACAACAATTCATAATGAATTCAAATCATCTAGACCCCGTCTCCATGGCTCTGTTTCGAAACACCATCCTATCTTCATCTGCCTAGTCGTGACAATGTGCCTTTAGTCTATTCTGAGGCATCTCTTGTCAACCCATCGTGATCCTACTTTCAGTACAGAGCACTCCTTGATTGGCCAGAATATCTGCCAATTTATTGGCTATCCTTCGCACATTGTTAAAACTTACTGTACAAAGGCACAAGAGGTGAAGCTGAATCCGTTGAAATACCTGGATCAACCTCTAGTTTTTTGATACTTTCTCTGGCTCTGTGCCACAGCTGATTCTCTTGAATGAGTTAATGATTAACTCAGAATCATCTTCGACAATTACATTTTGGTGATTATCCTACTCCAGGAAATTTAAACATTGCTCCAGAGCCATTAATTCCGCCATATTGTTAGTGGCTCTTCCTAAATGGCAATGTAAGATGAAAACAATACTTCAGTTTTCATCCCTTAATGCCCCTCCAAAGCTAGCAGTACCCAGGTTTCCTTTTGAAGCCCCATCAATGTTGTATTTCAAAAAACCTTGAGGGGGAGGATGCCAGTAATCCTGCACAGTATCCATTTTCATTACCTTCCTATCTAGGCCATGACGAATAAGCCCCTACATACCCAACTGACAGAGTAGCCGCATTTTAGCTTCTGAAGGTGGATTTTTAGGGGGATTTCACACTATAGAGCCAACCGTCTCCTTAAGCTGTTTTAAGATCTACTCAAAAAGGTGTTGGGAGGGACTCTTTTCATTTTTGAAGATTTTGTTGTTCCTTTCCTTCCAGACATTCCATATAATGAAGCTTGGCGTAAGAGCCCAAGATGAGCCAAGGAATTCATAATCAGAAAAGTTTCATCTCCAATTGTTTAGGGTATTGATAATACTCCCTCTGTACCTATTGGTCTGTTGGAAAATAGTGGCAAAAGTATCCCACAACCTGGAGGTGAAGATGCAATTATTGAGAAGGTGCTCCATTGTTTCCTCTTGGGCCTCATAGAGCTGGCATCTAGAAGGCCCTAGAACACCCCTCTTCCAAATGTTATCCCAAGTCAAAATTTTCTTATGATGAACCAGCCACATGAAGAGTTTAATCTTCATCCAACCATGATGCTTCCATAGGTTCTGCCAAATCCTATTTGGAACATGTAAATATAGCTCAAGGAGTATGCGTTTTGCCTCCTTGAGATTAAAGGTACCCTCAATATTGTTGCCCCATCTAAGTTGGTCATGCCCCCCTATCACTAAAATATTCCTTTGATCCAACATTTTCATGAGAGCCTCTGCTTTTTCTTTCAAGGGGTTGTCATCACTGTAATCAATGTTCCTCCAGGTTCTCCATATTCCTGCGCTGTTGATTTGATCCCAAAAATCTTTTACCTTAGATAACCCTTTGGTGTCTGTCTCTTTCTTGAGGTCCAAAATGTCCTCTTTTAATAGTGTAGGTTCTTGTTGCCATTTATACTCCCAAAATAAAGCAAGATCTTCCTCTCTGATTTTCGAGAAGCTATTTTTTTGTAATAAGCCTTTGTTCTCTGAGGCCTTATTCCAAATGTGTGAGCCCTTTATACTTCTATACATCCTTATGTGATCATTAATTTTCCAAGAGCTAGCATATTTTTCTTTCCAGATACTAGCCCACTGAGCCTTTTTGTCTTTTACCCAATGCCACCATAATTTTACCCCTAAAGCTCTACTTAGAACCTCTGGATCATCCAATCCAAGACCCCCAGGCTTTTTAGGTTTGCAAATTTTTTCCCAGGCTACCAAGGCCTATTTCTTTCATTCCTCCCCCTTATCCCAAAGAAAGTCTCTTCGAATGGTTCTGAATTGTCGCAAGACTCCTTTTGGTGCTAGGAGTGCTGATAGCATGAAAACTGGGATTGATTGAAGAATAGCCTTTGTAAGCACCAACCTACCAGCCAAGTTTAAAGATCTAATAGTACATTTCATGATTTTATCCTGCATATTATTAATCACCGACTCCCAAATGCTCTTGTGCAAAGGTTTAGCAGTTAGAGGAACTCCCAAATATTTTGAAGGGAGGACATCCCTTTGAAAGCCCAGAATTCTAGAGATATTCCTCTAAATATCAATATTGGTGTTAAAGAAAAAAATCTTAGATTTGGATAGATTAATTTCCATACCTGTAGCCATGGAAAAGTCACTCAGGATGTGTTTATACACAAGAGATTATTTGACAGTGGGGGTTCCCTGCAGCATGGTATCATCAACAAATTGTTGATGAGTCAAGGCCTGTCCATTCTCAGAATGTTGGAGATCCTTGATCTTGGCAACTTCATTTGCATGCTTGATAGACCGACCAAGTCCTTCCATCATGAGGATGAAGAGAAAGGGAGAGAGCAGATCTCCCTGCCTGAGGCCTCTTGAAGGAATAAAAGTCTCGAAGGGAGAACCATCAACCAATATTGAAAAGTTGGAGGAAGTTACCAGGGCCATGAACCATCTAACCCAGTTATGATCAAACCGAAAAGCAATAAGAACCCTCCTGATATAGATCCAATTCAACTTATCATAAGCTTTGGCTAGGTCCAATTGCATGATCATTCTAGCCTTCCTATTTCTAGTGAATGAGTGCACCACCTCATATGCTTGAATGATGTTATTAAGAATTTGTCTACCTTCCACATAACTAGATTGTTCCACAAAAGCTAGAGTAGGAAGAAGAGGTTTGAGTCTATTGGAAACAACCTTGGATATTCTCTTGTATACCACATTGCAGAAAGCTACGGGTCTAAACATATCCGGAGTTGGAGCATTGTCCTGTTTAGGGATCAAGGAGATGAAGGAGGTATTGAGCACCTTAAAAATAGTTCTATTCATCCTGGAACCTTCCACTACATTCAGAATATCCTGTTTAACAATATTCCAGCAAGCTTTCAAGAAATCCATATTGAAACCATCAGGGCCTGGCGCTTTACTATTCTGCATTTCTTTGAGGACCTCACTAACCTCCTCTTCAATCACTGGTCTATTAAGGTTGAAATTATCCTCTCTAGACACCAGCCTAGGTATATGTCTTGTTAAGTCCCCGATGAAATGCTCTCTATCTGAAATGGTTTCCTTTGTTAACCTCGAAAGTGCCGAACTAACACAGCTTCTATATATTCATGGGAATTGAGAAGATTCCCTCCCTTGTCCTTGATCGAAGAGATTCTATTATGAGCTCTGTTTGCCATGGTGGATCTATGGAAAAATCTAGTGTTTTTCTCTCCTTCTTTTAGCCATTGAACTTTAGATTTTTGTCTCCAAAATATTTCCTCTTGTTTACATAAATTCTCCCAGTCTTGTTGATGTTTGCTCGCTTGATCATTTCTGACTTTATCAAAGCCATCCATGATAAGGGCTTGGTTGAGTTCTTGCATTTTACCTTCAACAGATTTTTTTTCTTCAAAAATATTGCCAAATTCATTCTTCTTCCAATCTTTAAGCCTGAGCTTGATGTGCTTTAGTCTTTTGTGTAGAAGGAACATTCTTGTACCCTGAATATGCAAATCTTCTGACCACCAATTTGTAATGTTGCTGATGAAATCTTTGTGGGTGAGCCAGATATTCTCAAATCTAAAAGGTCTATTCCTGGGGCTGCAATGCCCTGAACCTCCAGTTGAACCGGCCAGTGGTCTGAGCCTCCAAACGGGAGAATTCTTGTTATCATGTCTTTGTCGATGAGCATAAGGTCCTCTGAGATTATGAATCTATCTAACTTTGAGGCTACTTGAGACTCTCCTCCTCTTTTATTGTTCCAAGTAAAGATACCATTACTCGCATTAGTGTCAACTAGCTTCATATTATATATAAAAGTTTGAAATGCTAAAGAGTCTTTGCTTAGAGTTCTGGTTCCCCCTTTTTTCTCTGAAAGTGTTTTGATCATGTTGAAGTCCCCACCCACGATCCATGGTATTCCTGCATGTCTCTCTCTGAGATCCACAAGAGAATCTAGAAACCTAAGTTTATCATCCATTATTTGAGGGCCATAAACATTCATGACCAGATAGGTCTCCCTATCTCCCATAGGTTGAATAACCACTGATAAATAATTCCTAGATGCCTCAGCATCTGTTATGCCAATCTTTTGGGGGTTCCAAAGAGTGAGCATGGCTCTTGATGTATTCTTTGCTTTGACTTCTAGAAACTCAAATCGATTGAGTCATTTGCTATATATTTCTCTTATTTTTTGAATGGAGCATTTAGTTTCTTGGATGAAGATCATGTCCAGAGCTTCTTGTTTCATTCTATTAATAAGTGATCTTTGTTTTCTTTTACTACCTAAACCCCTGATATTCCAAGATGTGAACTTCATTATTAAATATTTGTAAAGGAGTAGTTGGTTAGGTCTTTCATCTTACCTGAATCTATCATTAGCTTTCCACATTCCATTAATAGCTCGTTCTACTTTTTCCTGCCTCTTTTCTTTCCTGGGTTTCTAGGTGCTAATCCTGGTGTGGTTTTCATAGTTTTCACACCCTTGTTAACTTGCCTTTCATTGTTTCTTTGCCTTTCCATCCCTTTAGCTTGAGTTGAACAGCTGCTGTACTCTATTAAACTCTTCTTGGGGTAACAAGTCTACCCCTCCCATGGTTCCCTATTTCAAGAACCCTTCTAGATCTAGGTGTTCTCTATCAAGAATCTCCTGTAGTTCATGGTCCTCCATTTCCATCTCACTCCGGGTCATTTCCTGGTCCAAATCTAGTTCTACATTGCTCATCATAGTCTCTTTCTATTTATTGGTATCCTGTATTTGTTCACAATCTTCTTCTTTCTTCTTCTCCACTGGACTTCCTTCCATTACCTGATCTACTTTTGTTATCGCTTCTTCTTCTTCGAGTACTTGGAACTTGTTCTAAATGGTCTGTTGCCCTTCTGTTTGACGTTTCTTTGGCCCCCTTTTACCACCTTTTCCTCTATGTACCACATTGTGAAAGCTTTCAGTATCTTTCATTGTGTTATCTTTAATCTTGTTCTCTATTTTACTGAGAGGGTGGTGTTTGAATAGGTGTCCATGCTCATGGCATCTGCGGCATCTGAATGGAATATGTTCATAATCTAATGTTTTCACCCATTCTTCATAAAAAAATTCCAAGATTACCTCATCCAGTAGAGCTCCAGAGAGATCCATTTCCACAAATATTCTTGCAAATGAAGTGTATTTTTCCTTTCTGGTGGCCTCAGAAGCTTTGACAAAATGCCCTAATTTATTTCCTATGGTAGATAACGATTTCGTTTTCCAGTAATCAAGAGGTACAGAGTAGAGTCATACAGAAACTGGGACCAAAGTAAAAGTCTCACGATCTGGGAAAAAATTCATTATCCATGGCCGCATATAGAGGCCTGCTGCTGCATAGAATTAGGGCCCTCGTTCAAACACTCTATCTTTATCATCAATATTTGTAAAGACCACAGTGAAGAATCCCTTTGACCCAAGATGTAGGTCTATGCTCCCTTTTGGTTTCCAGTGGTATTTAATCCATGTCTGTCAAGCTTTTTTAGTGGGCCATAATCCCATGAATTTACATATGATTGCACATGTCTACATGTGGTCCCTGTGCGCCTACAGAGCAGGATCATTTAAAACTACTCTGGGCGTGACCTCAGCTTTGGGTTTACATGGTCCCTTTTGAGCTTTGTCTTTTGTTCCCTGTTCCTTGTCTTCTTCCTCATTTTCTTTTGTGCTATTATTATCCCTTGATTTGGTACAATCTTGCTCCACTTCAATGTTCCTTTTCGCTTCTTCTGAAGGACCTCTATCATTTTCTATTGGTTTCTTACCTCGGCTGGCCATGGCCTGCTTGTAGAAAGGAGTGGAGCTCCCTCCTTTGCTCCCTTCCATGGAGTTCAACACCTACAGAAGCCCGGAAACCCTAGCTGTTCACCCCGCTTCTCTATGATCAAAATTCAACTTAGGATGAAAAGAATTTAATAGAAGCCCAATATTGCTATTCGAATGCTAAGAAATCAATAATACATGCTAACATCTAAAAAAAAACTATAAATCAAGAGAAATAATAATAACATAGAATACATTTAAAATGAATAACAAAGATAGATAATTTGTTATGTGCCATTGTATTACAAAAATTTGAAATAGTATATTAGCTATATAATTTAAAGGTTGAAGGTTGAGTCTAATTAATAGATGAAATGTGTTTTTTTCTTAAAAGCTGGTGTTTTTTCTTAAAAGCTAGTGATATAATTTCAAGTAATATTTGATTTTTTTTAGTTTATAATTTTTAATACATAAATGGATTCAAAATCCTAGAAAACCCTAATACATTTCAAGTTTGCAAACTAAACAACTTAAAATTATAATTCTTAAAAATCTCTTTTAGTTTCTTACAAAATCGCATTTCAACTTTGTAAAATAAACAACTCAAAATTATAATTCTTAAAAATCTCTTTTAGATTTTTACAAAATTAACATGAAAAAAGTGTGTGAAAAAAATACCAATTTTGTTTATTAATTAGAATATTCTTAAATTAAATTGTTTTCAAGATGGATAAGTATCCAATCTAAAGACTTACCTTATGATACATCTCACATGTCTTCAAGTGTGCCTTTTTGGAGTTTCTGTTGATTTCTTGCCAGAATCCGACCAAAAAAGTTATGGTGAAATCTTGATTTGGGTTGTTTAAACTAGTTTTTTATGACTACATATATGGATTTAACATCTTGAAAAATGTCTGGGGAACTTCGATTGCGCAGAGAGTTGTTAACATGGATAAGTATCCCATTCAAAGACTTACCTTACAAGACATCTCACATGGTGTAATCTTTAAGTGTGACTTTTTGGAGTTTCCATTGATTTCTTGCCAGACGAAAAAAGTTATGGTGAAATCTTGATTTGTGTTGTTTAAACTAGTTTTTTGACTACATATATGGATTCAACATCTTGAAAAACCTCTAGGGAACTTGTGCAGAGTTTACCCATGGAAATCGTGATTTCAATTAATCTTTGTCGCATTCTAGACAAATTATGGTGAAATCTTGATTTGTGTTGTTTAAACTAGTTTTTTGACTACATATATGGATTCAAGATCTTGAAAAACTTGTAGGGAACTTGTGCAGAGTTTACCCATGGAAATTGCGATTTTAATTAATCTTTGTGACATTCTAGACAAATTAAGTCGGAAAACAAACAGGAAACTTTCTCGAAGAGAAATCACCATGGAAAATAAACCTGAAACTTCATTTTTCATTTTTGATCTAACGTGGCGAAAAAGTATAAATACATCATTCTAATCAAAGTTCCGATATTTTTTAAAGCTAAACAAAATTTAAAAATATTAATAGATTTATATTTTATAAGTAAAAATATTTTTCATATTTGTAGGTAATTGAGTTGAGAGGTTTATTTTTCAGGTTAGTATGATGTGTAACTGTGTCAATACATTATCAAAGTTGAAATTTTGCTCATGTTAACCAAAATAAAATTTTTAAAAAGTCTTAAAAAATATTAAATTACTATACAAAACATTTAAATAATATCTACTCATAAAAAAAAAATTCAAGTGAAGAAATTGGACCCTCTCGTCTCATGTTAGATCCGTATTTAAGATGGATCTATGCTGGTTATAATGTAAATGTAATAGAGATTTTTAAAAACTTGAGTTTATCTTGTTTAATTCTCTAAAGATTTTTTAGGGTGCTGAATTCATTTATGCATTAAAAAATGTATTTTAAACACCAAAAGAAATCACATTCTCACAGGAAATTGTATCACCAAATTCTGGTGAAAAAACCATTTTATCTATAAATTAAACTACACTTATTATTAATAATAAAAATATCAAAATACTTCTACAAATTTAATTAATATAAAAAAATTAATATTTCGGTAAATTATAGAATTAGCTGCTAAGTTTTTTAAGGTAAGTCTTTCTATTTACTAACTTCTTAAAGATTCAATTAACAATGTTATTGAAACTATTATCTAGGCCCACATACATAAAACTCTCATACTTAGCTACTTTCTCATTTGTTTATCTATATAATAACATTATACAGCTATGTTTCAATAATAAAAAATTCTGATCTTACTCATTATCAACTATAATTCGATCATTCCATATAACTAGCAATTGTCCTAAAAGGTACAAAGAGAGGCCGATAGGATTATTAAATTGGAATTTTTGAATTTCTCTAGAAGAGATGTTGGTTCAAGCCTTGTGGAAAACCTTGTTTTCTTGGACTGGGTCATTGCACAATTACTTTTCTTTAGATGTTTTGTTTATATCTATATTACTCAAAACACATTGAATGTCTTCTTTAATTTTAGAGTAAGTTAAATACCCAAAATCAAGAAACCTCCATAGATGGCCAAGCATCTATGAAGCTTGTTAGTGACAAAGGTAATAGCAGGAGACAGTCAAGTGCAAGTACCAAGTATAATGAAGTTGCAACCAGCTGCAGGATTACTTGAAGAGTAGTTGCATGTTCAATTGGTGAAAATAATAAAAGCAAAGCAAATCAAGAGAAATAGGAAAACACAAGTAGGAATAACACTTCCAGCAACCATAACGCAAAAAGAGGCCGAAATCCACATTTGATGGACAAAAGTTTTCCCCTTTTATATATTTATATTGGGAAGAAGATATCTACACATTTTGCAAAACCTACCATGTATGCCTTAAAAGTGTGTATTTTGCTTGATACTTTGCTCTAAAATTATATATCTATAAATTCACAAACATTCTACCATGTATGCCTTAAAAGTGTGTATTTTGCTTGATACTTTGCTCTAAAATTATATATCTATAAATTCACAAACATTTTGCACTGAAAATTTATTGATTATGACCTTGTTCACCTTCTTCACAAACCAAACAACCCCCTACAAGTTATGGACAACCATGTTCACAGTTTTTTATCGACTTACCAGAAATGTAAACCAACACAAATTTTTGTCTGTGAAAATAATTGTATATTGTATATATAACTATCTCGAACATGTATTAATTAAATAACTAATGTAGCCAGTGCCATGGGTTTCTTGCTATTGTGCTTTCTATCTCTTCACATTCCATATAACTTTTTGTCTTTCTATTCAGGGAAGTCACAAGCCACAAGTACTGAATAGTTGATCACAGCCACAACATTTCTCCTTACATTGATAAACCACTTCCAAGCAAACTTCAAATTCAATTTGGGTAATGTAAAATAGAATTGGAAAACACGTTGTTTTCTTTCAAACATACAACTACTGAAAAAACAATTTAAAAAAGGTAGAGACAAAATCTTAAAATTATCAGAATTAAAACTATAATTATAAACAATGATTTTTAGATCTTTAGCCTTCAATCAAAATCATCACCTCTGGATGAGTAAAAAGAGAATATACTTGATGTGAATCACATTGAATAAAAGAATAACACAGTAGATATCACTGAATGTAACACTATCATGAAATGGGTGGTACAATAGGCATACAAAGTTTCTGAAACGAGAACTATCACATATACATAATGCCAGCTCCATGTTACATAATAGGAATCCAGCTACTGTTTTCTGATAGTAGACAGGTATAATGCACCAGATAGCTCACAATATAGGTTGATAGAACCTCTGCTGGCCCACCTTCTGAGTTGCTATTGATATTGTACAACTTATTAAATCTGAAATAGAGTAAAAGATATAGGAGACAAAACAGACTGGGAATGTGAGTCCTTTATACTGGAAGAGAAAAAAAGAAAAGAGCAGCATGTAAATGCAGAAGAACATAAAGAAAACCACAAGAATTTCTGATTCAACATGTATTTCTTGGGGTCCAGATTCATTCACATGTATTTAAAAATGCTGACATGCTTGAACCAAAAAAGGAAGAGAACTTGAGAATTTCAAATGTTGTCCTAGCTGTTTTAGATATATTTTCTACAATAAAAAGGAAAAATCATGAATACATTGGCCTGGAAGGCTTACATTGCAAGTGTGATAATACATGAATGGAGCCCCATCTTGATGTACAATGTTCTCTATCCTCAACACTTCACAAGAATCTATTATAAATGTCCATTAACTAAGATTCCATTGCTCTGGATGGTTGTTTAATAAAAGACTAACCAACTGCCTTGCCTCTAACAAAGACTTTTTTGGATCTGTTGCACCTTGACGCTCATCCAAGCCACTGTCATGAAATTGAGTATCTGCAAAAGATTCTAGCAGTTTCAAATCAACCTCAATTCCCATAACAACATTTGTATTGAACTGCTTAACGTTATCACTGAGAAATGTGGCTACAATGCAATCTGATATGTGCTTCAGAACACCCCTGATCACATTATCCAAAACCTGCGAAGGGTAGTCTTCAAAAAGATTTCAGTAAAGAGACTTCACAAGGTCCTTTGAGGCTTTCTCTTGAGTCATGAAACTTCGCAAGAACTCGGAATATCAAAGATCCACAATAGGTATGGGGTTGAACTTACTAAATTTTAAGTTTGTTTTTGGTCAAGCATGTATCTCTTGAATGAAATCTTCATGGCATGCGCTTTGAAACAAATTAAGTTATTCATGACGAAGAAGAATTGATATAATTCCCCAGTGTAAGAGAATGAGGACTACATTGCAAAGATCAACTTAAAGAGAAACCACAATGGAATTTGGTAAACAATATTTATAGCCATATGTATTTTCCACAACTTTGTTGTCTCCCATGTCCCAAATCCAAGAAAATCTCAGCTCCTTTTATCATTCTTCCCACCCCAATCATTTGCAAGGCACTGTATCATTCTTCCACTTTGATCTGCATTTATAACAAAACTCGCAACCACATCTGAAACAACATCAACCACCATATGTTTCAGTTCTCCTTGTGGTTTAAATAACCAAGCAATGCCTCTTAGTTTTCTAGTATTGAACAGAAAATTTCAATGATAGATTCACGAGAGGCGAGGGAAAGATATTAGATAAGTAGTTTTCAAATACCAGGTTTGCTTAAGCTAGATACGTTTGAAGAAACATCTTTGTTAAGCCATTGACAATTAGTATGTAGCTTTGCTTTTCAATTGGAAATACTTAGGCATCCATGTGCACACAGTAAAGATATCATAACCTAGAGCTAGGATTAGAAAATCTAATTTTCAGATTGGAACCAATTATCTTTATCAAAGACAAATAGGATATTATATATATAAAAAAAATATAGTCAACAAAAATGCATTTTACCGGTTCACTGACCTACAAATCATGTTACAACATTCAGATGTTTTTTCAACAATTTGTCCACATTTTCCACACAGTCGCCAAGATCTTTTTTGGCTAGCTATAAGAGAAACAAATCATCTTTGTCCCTCTCAGAAAAAGACAGTTTCTCCAGGTCAGAGCAATCCAAACCCACATGCCATGGAACACCACATTGAGCACAAAACGACCTTCTGCATTCAGGGCATTCCGACTCTTTAATAACAACAACAACTGACTCAGTTGAGCTTCCTCCTTCAGGCACATCCTTCAACAAGAGTGCCAAGCAATCCTTGACTTACGGACCATGTCAAACAAAGCATTTTCAGAAAGAATAGTTATCCTGCAGCAGATCAGCCCAATGAGAAACCAAATACCTAAATGGAAATGCATCACAAGTGGTATCCACAAAAGAATAGTAAAAAAATCTAATTGATTACAAACCCCAGTTCTTTTGCTTTCTGAGATTTGTGACCCCCAATATCTTCATCAACCAACAAATAGCTCTGGATAGGGCATATATGAAAACAGAAAGGTTTCAAAACATTGTTGCTAAAAAAAAATCCAATTATGATAGGGAACTATAAAGAAATTAATTGTTAATTACTTTTGACATAAATGGGAGAAAATAAAAAAAAATGAAAAAAAAAGTGCAATGTTAGGAAATCTATAACAACCGTTTTCTTGTTGACAGATCCAGTGACGCGCCCTCCGTGACTCTTAATCAGATCTTCTGCCTCCTCCCTCTCTAATCTGTGCATTAACATGAAAATTCATAATCTCAAGATAGATATTAAAAAGCTTTCTAAACTTTGGGAATTTGAAAATGAGGATTTAAAAACAATAGAACAGTAAATTAACAGTCATAACTTGAGAAAAAAAACCTGTCAAGGATCCCAGTAATCACAAAGGTCAAAACAAACGATAAAGGGCAATTTCAGGTGATAAAAAATCCAAACTCAAATGATGTTTTAGGCAATAGTTTATTTTCTATTTTGGATATTCTTGGATTTTCAGGGGTGCAAATTGATGTAGGAAAAGTTGAAGTCATGTTGGAGTGACCTAATTCCATTAATGTTTTGGATTTAAAGGGTTATTTAGGGGTATAAACATTTTGAGGAAGCTAAGTTATTGTCCTTTTAATCAGCTTAGTGCACACTGTAAAGGAAGGGTAGCTAAGTGGTTGACAGAAAACCAGGCCTTTTCTAATCAAGAAATTAAGAGACTAATCATAACAAGCACCTCTCTAGTCTATACAAATTCCATCTTAAAGATAAAATCAAGAGTTCCATGGAGCACATCTCTCATGAAAATTTAAGCAAGCATCTGCTTCAATTGCATTTTAGCAACTCCATGTATGCATTGTTAATTGACTCGGCTTGAGGTCATGGAATTCTCAAATCATTTTATGAAAACATTACTATGACAAATACTATTTTAAATATTTGTTGGAGTCACATACTGCTACTAATGCTTTAGATCTTAAGAGTTGCTGATGGGTATAATTTTTTTTGAGAGAGCTGGGTCATTATCCTCTTTATCAGCTTTTTGCATTCTGTAGAGTAGGGGTAGTCAAGTGGTTGACACAAGACCACAAAAGGTCTTGGATCAACTATTGTTATTGTCATGGATAATTCAACTGATGTAGTAGATGCAATAGTTCATCTTTCCTTTGTTATTGGATGGATTTGCAAGAATATGGAAAAACTTAAGGTATACAATACTAAAATTAGATCAAACCTGTGCCTAAAATTTCATAATTGTGCTAAATTTTCAGACATCTAACATTTGTTGTGCTCGAACTTGTGGAAGAGGATTTGTGACTTGTAAACTCTTGGACATGAGGCATATGTCTTGTGTGAAAAAATGCCTAGTAGCTCGAACTTCTAACAGTATCTTAGACCTATGTACAATGAAGACTTGTAACCGAAGCAAAATTTTTTGAACTGTCACATATCTTTGTGACATTAAGTACTTTTGCATAGATTTTTGACATATGGAAAAGGATCTACAACAATCTCGGGCCTGTGAGAAGGCAAGTTTAAAACAGTATGTGCAAAACAGTTTAGACCTGCTTATTTTTTAGAAGACATAGTTCATATCTGTGCAGAGATTCTCAAAACTATGACTTAAATCAAACCTGTGCCTAAAATTTCAGAATTGTGCCTAAATTTTCAGACATGTAACATTTGTTGTGCTCCGACTTGTGGAAGAGAATTTGTGACCTGTAAACTTTTGGACATGAGGCATATGTCTTGTGTGCAAAAATGCCTAGTAGCTCGAACTTCTGACAATATCTCACACCTATGTACAATGAAGACTTGTAACTGAAGCAAGAGTTTTTGAATTGTCACATATCTTTGTGACATTAAGTACTTTTGCATAGATTTTTGACCTATGGCAAAGGATCTACAACAATCTCGAGCCTGTGAGAAGACAAGTTTAAAACAGTATGTGGACAGCAGTTTAGACCTACTTATTTTTTAGAAGACATAGTTTATATCTGTGCAAAGATTCTTAGACCTGTGACTTAGATCAAACCTGTGCCTAAAATTTCATAATTGTGCCTAAATTTTCAGACATGTAAAAATGCCAACAATCCTGAAGATATACAGAGCCATGTCAAAAAATTCAGAGAAACATTGCAGTTGTTTGAGGGGATGCATCCTTTTCAAAATTACACTATCCATGCTCAGTACCGAAAGCGTTCACCTAGAGTCTTATTAAAATATCCAAACCAAATTCTTTGGTTGAGAAAGGATCCAACTGGAAATCAAAGGAAGTTCAAATAAAGGGTGGAAATGATGCTAGAAAGAGAATATTATACAAGTTAGAAAAAGAGAAAATGGACTTCCGCATAGGAATTGGAGAAGGAGAATACAGTTCAGTGACGAACACTAAAAGGGGAGCTATGGAAAATGACAGCAGGAAGGATTCAAATTACACTGTCACAGGATTCAGATTATACTGTCACAAATTGTTATTGTCTCCTTGTTGAACCGATTAAGTTAAGAAATATGGAAATTGAATCAACGACTCTTGTATTTGCCACAGGATGGAACGAATTGCCGCAGGAACTTCATATAGATATATCCTATTGGCTCCCTGTGCAATTTGTGTATATCGAATTGTGTGCCAGCAATGGAACAACCTGCTTCCCGCAAACTATTTCATAACTTGGTTTTGTGAGGCATATATCACGAGGCATCCATATTTGGTAGTAGAAGTCAGATATCTCCTCTTATCAAAATGGATTTTGTTTTGAAGGATAATCATGCCGAATGAAGGAAAAGGAGAAAGCAGAGGAAAACCATGTAGAAAAAATTCATAAGCCTATCATTAATGAAGTCCAGCAAATCCCTAGGAAGAAAAACAAGACTGAGAGAGATGATATGGCAAGGAAAGGGAAACAAAATAGTTGAAGAAGGACTTGACCTAGAAGAAATGATGTTGTGCAGATGCATTCTAAACACAGCTCCGGCTCACGATTTCTAGCTTCGTTCGTGAGATTGTCAAACAAGGCTCCTCTGTTAGTTTGAACACTGCTATACTTTGTGAGATTGTCAAACAGGGCTATCCGTTTGTTGAAGTGGAAGCCCGAAGCAAGTGAAGGGAGGAAGACATCTCTGGCAGAAGCTTCTTGCACTGAAAGAAAGCACCTGTTCCTCGTCCAATTATTATAAAAATCACTCCATTTCAGGAATTTCACCTACTCTGTCATATTGTGAGAAATAAAGGAAGGTGGTGTCTCGAAACCCCCATCGCTGCTAACTTTAAACTTCCTTCTCAGTAATTTGTAACGTTTTGTTCACGGATTACAGGAATTTGTAACAAATTTGCGGATATTTCTACCGGCTTCATTTAGTGGGTGAAGATTCGAGACTGCCATCATTCTGGAGAAAGGCGTTGGCATAACAGTTTTCCGTTGAGGTTTTGCGAGACCCGGGCAATAGAACTCGCACCAGTTGCAAAGATTCTCGGTTGAGACCATGACGAGTAATTGAAGGAGACCATGACGAATATCTTGAAAATGTGTAGACGACACATATGAATAATTTCCCGTTGAATGCCTGCTGAATGTGGACGCTAGGTGTCAACGTTAGAAATAAAAGGACGATGAAAGTCTCTTTCAAAGGAAGGCCTATTGGCCTAAACATTAGAGTTAACTGTGTTGACGTCGCATTTTCAATACCCATTCTTACTGGAATGTGAACAAATTAAAATTTAATATTTCAAATATTATTGTTATCAACAATTTTTGCGACCAATAACTCAAATGCAATCAATAATTAACTATAACTCAAATTCCCCAAATATCAAACGTAAGAATTTCCCCAAATAACAAGCATGATAATTTAGATTGTTAGAAAAGTCAATTAAATTTATATATTAATAAAAATATTACATAAAATACATCACGATGTAATGTAAAATATCATATATATTTATGTCATTTTATGTTATCATTATCAATTATATGATAGTTTTTATTATTTGTTAACATAATTGATGTTTATCTACATAAAAGCTATGTGAATTGTGAGAATCCCTTTTAGGGGTATTTTAGGAATATAGAGATATATCTCCATTAAATAGAATGGAAAGAAAAAAAAAAGATATGTTTATTTATTTTATATTTTATATTGTTAATATTATTATTAAATGAAATTATGAGTAATATAAAAGCAAAGTGAAAATGTGGGGGAAGAGGTAAAAAGTGGCTCTACAATAGCGAGGATTCCTTTTGTAGTTTTAGAGTTCATTCTCTCATGAATCCAAGGTCTTTCATTTATCTAATGATTGGAAGATGTCACATCAAAGGTGAGTGTTTGAGATTTGGAAATTGCCAATATTTTTTGTGTTAGTTTGTTTTCTTTATATACCTTTTTTGAGTATTTCCTTCCATATTTCTTCTACCGATGGTTATCCATTGATCCAAGTCAAAATGGAGGAAGAATAACTAGATTACAGAAACAAAACTTCATAAATACATCCATTCAGACCACGATCTAACTCTTATTTCAGCCCATTTTCACTCATGTCTTTGAATAGTCTAGAAGATATGTCCAAGCCACCTAGGCTTATTTAAGAGGCTGTACTTATCCTTATCATTTCCTCCTCAAGTAGCATTAGGTGTATTGGATCCATCATATCCCCAAAAACTTAAGTCTAACAAATTTTGTAATGGCATTATCATAGAGTCTAACCTCTCTTTCTCTATGCCTAGTCCTGTCATTCCCTCATCATCTTTGATTGAAATAAAGAGGAGTGTCAATGAAATTTTCATGAAGCCACTATATCAAGGATCCTATTCTATGTTGAAGAAAAAGTGCACTAGGGTAAGGTCAAAGAAAGCTTTAATGATGGTTTGGAAAGATGTTAAGCTCAAAGACATATCTAAGGTTCTTGGTAAGGCATTGGTGGGAAAATTTTGTGGGAATTTTGTCTACATGGATACTCTTAAAAAATGGTTGTAGCTTAATTGGTTTCTATTTTTAAGGTATATAAAATCCCTAGATAGAGAGAACTCTTTCTTGGAAATTTCTAACAAAGGTATGTGCCTTCAAATATACTCATATTGTAATTGGAGGGGACATAAATATAATTTTATCCTTCAGAGAAATGTGGGATCAAATCCTAAACATGACCCTCAGAGTGTTTATTTCATCACAATTTTTTTAAATCCATCATCTTGTAGACACCGAATGATTAAAGTTAATGCCAACTTGGAGGAATTACTGATTCAACAAGTATGCAATATCCAAAAGCATTGATTGCATCTTGTTTTTTGAAGCACTGATGGATAGTTCATTCTTAATAAAGTTTTGTGTGTCAACTAGATTTTTGTCATATCATCTCCAAATTTTGTTCAAAATAGATTTTAAAGAGGAGAAGCTTCCTTCCCATTTAAAGTTTAATCATTCTTGGTTATTTGAAGATGACTAAAGGAAGTCGATAGAGGATTCCTAGGAACACCTAATTTCTCCTTCTTCCTTTTATTACATGTTCCAATTTGTAGAAAACATATGGAGGGCCCCACCTTCCATGAAAAGTTGGATTGCTTATTTTAATGATAAATCCCAATCCTTTCTTAAGGAATCTAAGATTAATATTAATAATGTATATGTTAAGCCCATGTCCTTCATCTTCAATTCTCTTGCACGTTCCTCCTTACAAGAGTGGATCAATTTCTCATCCCCTATAAGTATCAAGTCATCGTCATACAATACCAAGATAAACAACTTTCCATCTACCACAATGTGATAGAGTTTGACATCAACTTCACTTTTGATGAAGTCCAATCCTCTGAGATATGTATCAATCCGAGTGTACCATGCTTAGGGTGCTTGTTTGAAACCATACAAGGCTCTGCTAATTCTACACACATGTGTCTTCCTGTCCTAAGTCTCAAATCCATTTGGCTCTCTATGTAAATTTATTCTTCAACAAAACCATTGAGAAAGGTGGTCTTCACATCCATCTGGTGGATCTTGCACCCCATATTCACAACTAATGTTAGAATGGACCTTATTGAGAAATATCTTGCCGCTGGGGCAAATTTTTCCTCATAGTCCACTCCCTCTACTTGAGAGAAGCCTTTGGTTACAAATTTGGCCTTGTGCTTCTCAACGCCCCCATCAACTATGTGCTTCACTTTGTAAATCATATGGAACCAATCACTGAATCTTTCTTTGGGCTCGACACCACCTCCCATAAACTATTCTTCATGACGGTGTCATACTCCTCCATTATCAGATCAACACACACTAGTTGAGAAACTTCTTCCTCAAATGAACAAGGCTCAGAGTCAATGAGTTTTTTCATGAGTTCCATGATACCAATATACATGTATGGTGACCTCCTCTACCAGTGCAAGGATGTAGGAGCTCCCACATGCTCCCTAGCATCTTGGACCAACCTATCAGTCTCTCTGGCTCTCTTCCTCCCCTCTCTGGAAGATTCTGGTTGAGTGGGTGCCTCCACTCTGCCTCCTGTCTGCTCCTCCACATGTGGCTACTCCAAAACATCCTGAATATTTGCATGAGGCTCCTCCTTTGGAACTAAAAGTTCCTCCTCTAGTGGGATGCTCAATTCTCGCTCGAGAGAGCATCTCATAGCCTTATCCTCATCAAATTTTACATTTCTCCTCTCCATTTTCATCCCGAGAGACGGAAAATACAGTCGATAATTATGTGGTGTATATGTGTATCCTACAAAGACTCCCATCTTAGTTGTAGGGTGCAATTTCTTCCTACTATCCTTGGAGACATCAGAATACACAATAGCTCCAAAAATTCAAAATCAGATGCATTTGGCTTCCTCCCAGAGAAAGCTTCATCAGGTGTGATCATGCCAAGTATTCTATGAGGGCTCTTGTTCTGCTAATAAACTGCGGTGTTGCATGCTTCTTCCCATAGATGTAATGAAAACCCTTGATCATGCAACATGGATCCTTCTGCTCCCACTATGCTTCTATTTTCCTTTTAGCCACCCCATTTTTTGTGGGTCATGAGGTGCTATGAATTCTCTTTTAATACCCTCTTTGGCACATAATTCCTTGAAGGTGTTAGAAACAAATTCTCCTCCATTATCACTCCTCATGGATTTCATTTTCTTATTAGTCTCCTTTTAAACCAATGCTTTGAATTCAAGAAATTTGGAAAACACTTCATCCTTTTTCCGCATGAAGAAAATCCAACATTTTCTAGAAAAGTCATAAAAAAAATTACATAATACCTATGTTTTATTATAGAGGTTGTAGAAAATGGTCCACATACATCAGAGTGGACTCACTCCAGAATTCTTCCATTGTGCTATCTTCGCCTTGGAAGGTGGATTTGACATATTTCCCAAAAGTGCAACCATTGTAGACATCATGCTGATCAAGGGTGCATTTCAAGAGATCAATGGTAATATGTTGCATGATTTTTAAGGCCCCATGGTGTAAGTGTCTCATGTGCCTGTGCCAAACTTCTGCAACATCTTGATTTCTACACTTTTTCTACCTTGCTACTCAGTGCAGCACAAGCATCCACCTAAATTTTGTATAGGTTATTCAATCGAACACAAATCTATATCTTTCCTAGTAGCCACATGTCTCAGAAAGGATTACCCCTTACTGAAAACAACACCATAGCATCTAATATACTCCAATATAGCTATAGAGATCAAATTATTCTTCAACCCAGGTACATACATGACATCCTTTAGATGAAGATTGGAGCCTGACTCTCTCTTAAAGGTTACAGTTCCAATTCCTTTGGTATTGTACCTCCTGTCATCCCCAAGTTCCATGTGAATATGGAGATCCTTCTCCCCTGGGCTACTGAAGAATTCTTTGCATCCTGTCATATGGAATGAGACACCTACATCTAGGTACCACACACTCCCCATTACAGTGCTATCCAGGCATGCAATTAGGGTGCATTATAATTCAAATTGTGAGGCAAGTGCTTCACCTCCCACTCCTCTTGAAGGCTTCTTGTTAGACATATTGTGCAAACACTTTGTTGCATAGTGCCCATATTCATGGCAGTGAAAAGATTTTGTCTTTCTAAGGTCCTTCTTCTTGTCATTGTTCTGGATGGAATTAGGCTTTTCCTCATTCTTCTTTCCCCTTTCTATCAAGGAAAACATTTCTTCCTCCTGATATTTGGATGTTACTCCATCTTTGGTGTTCCTTCGAATATCTTCCTGCACTAAATCATACCAAAGCCTCTCCAAAGTTGGCAATTTGTCCTTCCATTTACAGAGTCCTCGTAGTTGTGTCGGGATTTTAGAAGGCTTAGGAGAGCTAGGATCACATTCTTTGTTGAGGGAAAATTTTCTCCTAATCCTCCATTTTCATTTCAAACCCGAGTGAATATAGAGAGGTAATCTGGAATAGTTTCATTCTTCTACAATCAATTTTTTTTAAGCTTGTCCCTCAATTCCAATTTCCTGACATCACTGCCATTTTTGAATATCTCAGTGAGGGTTTTCCACATAGAAAATGGAGTTTTTTTTGTATGTAAATTCTATACTATGTTGTCTCTCACACCCTTCATGATGATCCATCTGCCTTTTGCGTATACTTCTTCCATTGGGCTAACTGCTACACATTTGATGTTACTAGTTTTGGAATGTTAGTTTTGGTGTACTCTAGCACTCCATTATTATCAAGTACAACTTCCATCCCGTCCTTCCAAGCTATCAAATTCTAGGTTCCCTCTAGGGAAAACTCCAATCTCAATCCGTTGAAAGACATTTCCCCACATACAAGAAAGTTTCTTCACTAAATCTGCAAATTGAAATATTTGAGGGAGAAGATCTATTGACTAGATTCTAATGTGATTTCAGCTCTGATACTATGTAAAAATTAATAGAACTTATTTACTATTGATGAATTTGAACTGAAAACAAGAGATTGCAAATTTCCTCTACTATTTTGTGAAATGGAAATCACAATTTATAAACGCATGCAATGACATGTAACCATCAAAACCAAAAGAAAACAATGATTTAGAGGGGAAACCAACTTAGGAACCCCCCCCCCCCCCCCCCCAACTTCTTTTCATTAATTAAATGAGAATGAGAAAGTATTACAATGTCTTACTTTGAATTTGAAGCACAACTTGCACTATAAACTTGTTCTCCTACTTATTGTCTTGCCCTATCCAACACATAGCCAATTCAAGGCTCTAGCTTCCTCCTATTTCCTTGCTCAATTGAGTGAAAGTTAAGCTCCTAAATAATATGGGAATTCTCTATTTCCTTGCGCAATTCCTAAGGACTTGATCACCTTCTTAATTTCCAAGCTTGTACCCTCAAATAATATACAATTGTTGATTACAATGTTCCTCTTTCCTCCACTCAAGTTAGGAAATTAAATTTCCATGCATGTCTTGGTTATTTTTAACTGATTAAATATTTTAACTAAGAGATCATTGAGTTAACACCAATTTTACTACTCAACTGACCTTCAACTGACTCAATTGGTGACTTGAGCTCAGTTAACTCAGTTCAACTGAAAATAACCGAACTGTATTACCAAATTTTAGCAATCAACACATGCACAACTCTACTCTAGGACTACAAACTTGAATTCGCTAATATAACTAAGTGAAAAGGCCATGTCACTGAAGCTAACTGCATTCCAAATCTTCCTGGTGATGTGGAAAATCAAATTACTAAATTTGATGAAGGCACAAGTCAAATTTAACCTTTCTTGCTGCAATTTCTAACAGATTACACATATTAACTTTTTCAAATCCATCTATTTGAACCTTATTCTAGTTTTTAATATGTTCCATTTTCACTTTTGTCTCCGATGAGTCTACAATATCTATCCTAGACAAATCGACTTATCCTAGAGGCTTCAGTTGATCCTTAGTATTCACTTGCTTGAGTGGTGGTAGATGGATTAGAGGGATCAAATACCTAAAAACCTATTCCAACAACCATTATAATAGTGTTAACATATACTCTAACCTCTCTTTCTCTATGCCTAACTGGTATGTTTCACCAATGAATTTCATTAAAAGAGAGAAGAGGGTGGAGTTGATTTTCATCGAAATCTCATGTCAAGGATCCTATTTAGTTATGAAGACAAATGTATTATGGTAAGTGTTGTGGGGAAAAATGCCTATGCAGGACGATCCTATCCGCCTAAGGTGTGACAGTGCCTTAGCAACAAACAGAGACAGCTATTCTAGTATTCTTCCTTTATGAATTAAGAATGAAGAGAGATGGATGGACTAACCGGTGTCTTCCATTTGTCCCTCGATCCGGTTTCTCTTCTCTTGGAGAGTTCCCAGCTACTTGCCTTCTCGCTCGCCCAACTTCAAGAGGTTTCTGCAAGATCACAAGAAGAGAACACTACACAAGACATGGATTCATATTCATAACTAGTTCAGGATTAGAAACAAACTAAACATACTAATGCAATCATACATCAAAAATACATCAGTATATAGGAGAAACCAAGATAGCTTTATTGATGAATAACAAGGTTCAGGAAGAGATACAACCCAGAGGGCTCCAATCCAGCATCTCCTTCCCAGCAAATGGAATTCCTATCTTCACCCCCTTCAAAGCATTAAGCACCCAATGATTCCAATCTCAAACCAACAACAATTCTTTGCAATAACAAAATTCCAGCCTCCAGACCTCATGGAGGAGAGATCCATATATAGATGTTTGGAGAGAGGATGAGTCAGCTTGAGATCTGACTAGTGTCCTCTCCCTCTGTCAGTTCTTGATTCCACTTGGAGGTTCTTGCTTCCACTTGGAGATTTGGAACCTCTTACTCATCACCAGTCGAATTCCCTGAGGCAAGTGTCATTTTGGAAGCTTCCTGGGTTTTGACACCTTGAGAAATGAACTTGCCACATGTCCACTCTCGCTCAGCGTAGGTAGCCAGTGTTGCCTTTGACATTCAGCGCAGGTAGCCAGTGTTGGCTTTGACATTCAGCACAAACAGCTAGTGGAGCCACTGAAATGATCCTGAATTGACTTGTTTTTGAGCAGTTTCTGGTGGAGAACTTCTGTGCATTGATGTGGTTTGTTAGCCTTGTTCCTCTAGGGGTAGGAACAACATGTTTAGGGACTTTGGATCCCTTAGATTATGGACATTTCATGCTCAATGCTGTAAGGCACAAAAATGTCTATAACAGTTGCCCCCTAAAGTATGAGGCCGTTTATCGGGTGAAATTCTTTATCAGGGGGATCCGAAGTTCATCCAATGCTGGGAGGAGACCTGTAATAAGATACAATACAATACATTATTTTTCATACTGCTTTCATGATCTAGCTGAGGCGGGCATTCCCATGCTCAGCTTTATAAATTCATTTTTCTGTACATAGAACAGACAATCGTCTGATGGTAGACTGATAATTTTGATGAAATTATCATCCTTTGAGTAGGATGATTATCTGCTGCAATGATGTACATGTCAATGTCTTTATCTTTCTTGAATATATATCGCAGCCCGGATGGATGAAACTAGATCCGGGGTCTTCAAACTCGTTTGATCTTCACTCTAAGTACAAGTCGATCCATGTAAGAAATGTTCTGAAGTCGAACATGGAAAGACATTGCTTGATTACCGGTCAATGAGGTAAACCGTTAACAAGCGCGAGAGGAATCACCGATAATGATAATGACCCTCAAGGTACTGCAGTACAATTCACGTGGTGTGAATAAAGGACTTGGCGTCGAACACCACGCAAAATCTTTCGGTCGAAGGTCATTGATGTATACCTATCGCCGGAAGTGAGAAACTTGCCATCGAGGCATGCAAGCTTCAAAGTACTGGAGGGGGTGTTCCTAGATCAACTTCTTGGATAATGAGCTGATGTCGACAAGAAGTGATCCGTCAAAGGAGGGCCTTAATGAATCCCACATCAGTGACACGGAATGGAGCTAATGATTTTGATGGAGGTGAAAACGATCTGAGACATATGATTCAGGGTGGCGGTCATGAAAGGATGAAGGATGATGTATGGCAGTGGATGGGACACGGTTGACTTTTTTGAATGACTTCTCTTGAACATATGGCGACACTGATGCGATGGATCGGTAGCATTACCCCAAATATGGATGGTATGGCGAGACCATGGTGATGTGACCGGTGAATGAAACAACCCAACCCGATTGTGGTACGGAGGAAAAGTGTCATGTTCAAGAGCGACTTGCTACCATCAAAGTTTTCTTGAGTTTCTCCCAATTTTTCCCCAGTCATTGCTGACCAGTACCTCTTTATTTTTGTCAAGCTTGAGGAGGATAACATATGCTTGTTCTATAACCTGCCCTTCGGGCAAGCCCATCGCTATGTTTTAACGAGCCTAGAGATAGTGAAACTCGTTCTCGTCTAAAGACAAGTTTGTCACTATTTAGTGATTTTAACGAGTCTAACGACAAAGATAACTCGGTCCTTTTCATTTTTAGAGAGTCTGAAAAGGTACATAAAGTTAACTCCAAAATTCCTTTTTCGTCATCTAATCCCTTTAGTCCGAAAAAGTATAAAACAATACAGAAGGGATGAGTTTTCGATAGTTTTAACGAGCCGAACAAAACAAGCGCTCGATCTTTTTGTGCAATAATCCCTCAGGTCCAAAAAGATTAAAATCTAGAGGAGGGATAGCACTTCCTGTCCCTTTAACGAGCTGGAAGGACAAGGACTCGGCAATCTTTTCATATTTTATGAGTCAGTTGAAAAGAGCTTAAAGAAGACTCGTCTTTTGAGGAACGAGTGATAAACAGGGTTAGCAGCTGATTCCAGGTACAGGTTGGAATTTTCCAATCACGACAGTGTCACAAGGATGGCTAGTGAAATCACTCTTCGCAGCTGTTCCTCAAAATGGGTAAACAATCATATGGAGGTGAACGATCGGCCAATGGAAAAGTGGAGGTGACGGGCAAACACGACCAAGGCTTTAATGGCTGATAAGGTTACATTCACAGTGGTTATTTACCGGGTAGTGGTTCATTTTTTATTTTAAAATGAGCTTAAACGCTGGTGGAAACACTTGCTCATTGCTTATGTTTATTTTTTAACGAGCATGAAGTCCGCGTTAAAACTGCTCGGATCTTGTGTTTATTTTTTAACGAGCATGAATTATGTGCTAAAACTGCTCGATTATACCAGTCATATGATAAGAGTGTCCCATTGAGATTCTATTTTTTATGGAGCTTCATCTCACAAAGCTTTGCCCCGGATCCTTTTGTTATGCAAGTTCGGAAACGACTAATCCTACGAGTTTAAAGGGTTAGACCTACAGGTTTAAAGGGAGGACCTAAAAATTTAAAAAATAAATAGTCGCCCCTTGCTTGCACTCCAAAAGGTTTGCATGCCCCCAGGCATAAAGTACGATTTCAAGGTTACCTCTACTGCATTTCCGTCAAAACATTCGTTTCACCGAGAGAGGCCTACCTCTTTCAGGTTACCCAAAGATTGTTTCGTTAATCTTTCAAACAAAACACTTCCTCAGCAATGTCTACCGAAGTAGACAAAGGTGAGCGACGTAGCCCGCCAACTCACATAAATTTGACAAAAGAATCTTATTCTAGAACAACCCTCTTCCTAGACGGACGGGGTACGGACTAGTCATATTCTCCCGTGGAAACCTACTCTATACCCAAAGTTTCCCTGCCGAAACAGACCAGGATGCATGCCCCCTGGGTTCGAGTCATATCCTCCCGGATTACTCGCGCTCATCAGGAGGATGGACCGTGGGTTGAGACACTTCTTGCGTGAATAGACCATTTAGGGATGGTACATGACTATTTGCGATGCGTGATCCGGGAAATGAAATTTGGTCCACGAGCTTGACCATTCTTCCTTCGTGCGGAAAACACATTACTCTAAAGAGTGAGGAGACAAGGGCCCCCATGCAATATATATAGTCTCGTCTAAGGAGTAGGTTATAAACCAAGGGTCCTTGAACGACCATCACGTTCATTTGAATGGTCTTCCCTTTCAATGTGATAGGCACATTGGGGAGGATCCCTAAAGGTCGACTGGTTCCTTTATCAAAGCCTGATAGATTTCTCATTTCAGGAAAAAGCGCTGACGAACCAAGCGCTTTCCAAGCAATAGAGGAAAGGATACTCACAGATGCCCCCTCATCAATAATAGTGCCAGCCATTACCATTCTGTATATTTGAACGATAATTCTGAATGGTATGCCTGCTGGCAACCGGGGTCTGCCTAGTTGGTTCCAGTGGAACGAGACAACTAGGTTGCTTGGTGGTGAGACTGAATAGACGGCTGGGTATGAATCTGACGAAGTTCCTTCCTGCGAAAAAGGAATGGGCAAATTGCCCCCTTGTTCGTCGGAGTCTGTGGTGATGAAGAGAATTTGGACGGTGTCGTCGTTATTCTCCTCTATGATGGTATCATTCGAAGATAGAGCCTCTGAAGGCAAAACCGGGTCAACTGCCGTCTCAACCTTTTTACTTTCGTCAGGCATGGATCCAGACGGTTCATCTTCAATGATAGGTGCTTCGGCTGACCACCTGGGCGGGCCAGCCGGATTCTCAACTAGTGAAGGACTTGGCAGGAGTTTTTGATATCCAGGAGGAAGTTGCGCTCGTAAAATCGGGCGATCTTCCAGAACTCTTTTAGCCTCATCTAAGAAGGGACAATGGTGGATGGCATGGTCGCCTTCACACAGTTTGCAGGGAAATCTAGCTTTCCCTCTCTGTCCTATGGCTTCACTTTCACTAGTTGACGGTGAGTAGTCAACATGGCTATCAGAGGTTGACGCTACCGAATTGTGCAAACGGGGAGACCAATCCCTTAGTATCCGAGGGATGCAGGGACAATCTCTGTGGAAGTGGTCTCCCTTGCATATGACACATGGCGATTTAGGCCTGGTCAGTGCTGTGTGTGGATTTTTGTCAGACGACACTTGTTTGCCCCCAGTCGCTTTTGGTTCCTTCTTCTTCTTCTCTTTCTTCTTCTTTTCCTTCTTCTCCTTAGGAACTTGGTTTTTTGTTTTACCAGTTCCGTCAAGTGAAGAGGAAGGAGGAGAGGAAGAATTAGATGAAGTAGAAGGCTGGTGGGCAACTCTGGTCTGATCTAACTGTTGACTCGACTGTTCAGGAATAGTGGTGTTCTGAACGACATTGGTTGAAAAGAGCCAGACCGGCAGGCCGATTGTCAGTCCTGGAAGCGACAATGTGGACATATGGGGCACACCAACATCTCCCCAAGAGGAGAAGGGACTAGGATTTCCACCAAGGGGAATTCCTTGGTTGGTGTGCTCCATTTTTTCAACCTAAAGATCAACGCAGGAATAGGGGTGATTGTTCCGTTTAAAATAAATTTTAACGATGCTTTAGACACAACTTGCTTTTTCAATTTTAAAGAGTCGAGAAAAAGCTAAAGATGACTCTAGTCTCCTTCGATGTTTTAACGAGCCCGAAGTGACAAATGCTCGGATGGACTTTTTCCGTTATAGAGTCTGAAAAAGGCCAAAAGGAACTGCTCTGGAGTTCTAGGCAGAGGGTGTGCCAAACTTTTCGCAAAACCGCAGAATACTTTTTAGGGTACGGGCGATCGATCTTCCTGAATGCTGTGTTCAGTGCATTGCAATCAGTAGGGCGGCCGACATGACTTCCTAAGGATAAAGGTTTTATGCCTATAGGGGTCTCCCAATATATACGCGACGGTACGTGGGAGCACAATCCGTACTGGCGCTATCGTCCCTCAGGAGGAATCACCCACCATCCACGAGATCGACAGTCACCAGGCTTTACGACGCCGGAACACGTCTCTAGCCTAGACCTCTATGTTGTGCGTTATGTTGCAAAGCATTGTTAAGTTCATTCAATTTATTTTAGGTTGATCTTTTTAGAAGTTTGCCTTTCAAGGTTCACCACGAGATGTACGATACAATTCCTAAATGTAGTCTAAAGATGATAAGCAAGCTTTATATCTTTTCAATTTTGAAAATCCTAGCTACTAAGGGAAAAGAAAGACACCATCTTTTCTCAAAGAGCAATCAGCACACTCTAATGCACTTTCCCTAAATCAATCATGAAAACTATCAAAATGCAAATGCACAATGCAGGTGTTTGTTTTCCGCTCTCTTAGTATAGATGCCTACAAAGAAAGCTTTTTGTACGACTTTGAATTTGCTTTTAAATGACCAATACAAACAAGTTTACTTTTTCGAAATCAGAGAGGGTAGAAGAGATTACAACACTTAACGATTTTCGAAATGAATACTTGTTTCGACACTTAAAAGAGACAAACTCAAACCAATAAGCAAAAGCAAATGTATAATCAACTGTAAACAGCCAATGAACTCTCTTCTAAGATCACAATCAACAGATCTGAATCAAGGGCTACAGGATGATTATTTCACTCATGCAAAGGAAAACTGCAAATGATGCCACAAACACATAAAAACACTCACAGTCTTTTTGTACAAAAGGAGGCGGAATTTAAGCAGAGAAAAGGAGTTATCAGACTGGTACCTATGCTGGTTACAGGCTGCAAAAATCAGAGATCAAAACAAGGCAAAACAGAGCAGAGAACCCCAGCTGCACAATGCCAAACTGGTTCAGCGCAACCTCAACACAGGGGTTTTGACATTCAGCGCAGGTAGCCTTCACGGGACTTGCGTTGAAATGCAGAATCTCTTCACAGGGTCTGCGCTGAAGGAGAAACTCTCGTTTCTCATTGGTTCCGGGTCACAGATTGCTATTTAATCTACTGTTTTAGGCCAAATAAAAGCAACAAGCAAGGTGTAATCAAAGGGATGCTTTGAGGGAGTACTAAGATCTATCACAAAGGATCATTAAATCATTTGTGAGTCCATTGTTCAGATCATAGACAAGTCCAGTGATTGGATCAAAGCAGCAACTGTCTACTTTGCATCCGGGAATAGCAGATGCAGTTCGATTGTTGCTGTCGAGTCTATGAAACAAACAATGATAGAAACACAAATAAAATGACTAAACAATTCTCCCCAGTGGAGTCACCAATTTGTTGTGGGGAAAAATGCCTATGCAGGACGATCCTATCCACCTAAGGTGTGACAGTGCCTTAGCAACAAACAGAGACAACTATTCTAGTATTCTTCCTTTATGAATTAAGAATGAAGAGAGACGGATGGACTAACCGGTGTCTTCCATTTGTCCCTCGATCCGGTTTCTCTTCTCTTGGAGAGTTCCCAGCTACTTGCCTTCTCGCTCGCCCAGCTTCAAGAGGTTTCTGCAAGATCACAAGAAGAGAACACTACACACGACATGGATTCATATTCATAACTAGTTCAGGATTAGAAACAAACTAAACATACTAATGCAATCATACATAAAAAATACATCAGTATATAGGAGAAACCAAGATAGCTTTATTGATAAATAACAAGGTTCAGGAAGAGATACAACCCAGAGGGCTCCAATCCAGCATCTCCTTCCCGGCAAATGGAATTCCTATCTTCACCCCCTTCAAAGCATTAAGCACCCAATGATTCCAATCTCAAACCAATAGCAATTCTTTGCAATAACAAAATTCCAGCCTCCAGACCTCATGGATGAGAGATCCATATATAGATGTTTGGAGAGAGGATGAGTCAGCTTGAGATCTGACTAGTGTCCTCTCCCTCTGTCAGTTCTTGATTCCACTTGGAGGTTCTTGCTTCCACTTGGAGATTTGGAACCTCTTACTCATCACCAGTTGAATTCCCTGAGGCAAGTGTCATTTTGGAAGCTTCCTGGGTTTTGACACCTTGAGAAATGAACTTGCCACATGTCCACTCTCGCTCAGCGCAGGTAGCTAGTGTTGCCTTTGACATTCAGCGCAGGTAGCCAGTGTTGCCTTTGACATTCAGCGTAGGTAGCGAGTGTTGGCTTTGACATTCAGCGCAAACAGCTAGTGGAGCCACTGAAATGATCCTGAATTGACTTGTTTTTGAGCAGTTTCTGGTGGAGAACTTCTGTGAATTGCTGTGGTTTGTTAGCCTTGTTCCTCTAGGGGTAGGAACAACATGTTTAGGGACTTTGGATCCCTTAGATTATGGACATTTCATGCTCAATGCTGTAAGGCACAAAAATGTCTATAACAGTAAGGGAAAAACAAGTTCCAGTGGTGGTTGGGCAAGAAATTAATCTCAAAGACATCTTGTGGATTCTTGGTAAAGCACTAGTGGGAAGGTTTTGTGGGAAATTGGTTTATGTTGATAATTAAACAATGTTGGTGCTTAATTAGTTGCAAGTTTTATGGAACATACTATATTTTCATGTTTTGGTGTTTCGAAAACTATTATTAATATTAACATTCCAGTAGATATTATTTAAAAATCATGGTCCAAATGTGGAGCTAGGGACCTTCTAATTTAGTCCTTCAAAAATGGGACATGGATTTGTACCCTATTGGGGCTTTAATTACAATCAAGAATGTCTCGTCTCTCCTTCCTGGTCTTCCATTGGTGTTCTAGAATGAAGCCTTTTTAGTTACTATTGGAAGAGAAAATTTATAATTTATTCGTTTAGAGTGAAATTGGACCTCCAAGGTGAACCATCATTAAGCTTGAGTCTAAGTAGAATCAAATCTATGGGATGCCTTGTTGCAGAAAATTGATTTAGATTTAGTGGGAAATTCATGGTAGTAAAAAAGGTATTTTTGGAGGTCACCCTTTTGCTATTTCACTTGTTATGAAGTCAACCACCTTCAAGGCTACCCCTTTGGTATTTAGAATAAAAGAAGGTCTACGTAAAATGGTTTAAATTTTTAAGGATGAATGCCAAGTAGTTTAAGGGTATATAATCTATGGCCAAAAATGGTTTTATTCATTTGGATATAGGAGAAGATTATTTGGAGAAGGAATGTATTTGGTATTTTTCAATAGTATTATATATTGGGAATAATTTACCCTTTTCTATATTTTGATGTGTTTCTAATTCTATGGAAGTGTTAGGGGAAACCATTATCTTCCGAAAGGTAGAATATGCAATGGTAGTAGTAGTTTTCTCTTCAAATCACATTTCTTTGAATAATTGGGTAACCATGATTATGAGGCTTCTTCTTTGTATTATTTTCTTAGGTATCTTGTCCATGTAGTAAGTCTAGTTCTTAGTGAGTGAGTATATGATGTTGACCTCACTCCAAAACCCTTCCTTGCATCCATTCTTTCAGAAAGGAATATTCTGTTAGACCATGAGTGAATTTAAAGGAAGACTCCTCTTCAAAAATGGGCTTATCCCACGTTCATCTTTGATATAATTGTGTTGGAAGGAAGCCCCTTTATTTAAGGCATGTGTGGAGTAGGAAGATTCTCTCTACGGACAAAGACAATCCCTCTAGCCCAGGGGAGAGGGTCTAGCCACAAACAAGACAATCGAACATAAGTTACCTTAGATTCAGAAAGGATAAGATCCTACCTATTGTATCTCTTATCCTTGTTTGATGATGTCCTTGTGTTTTTTGCTCCAGCGATCATCTCCTTACTATCAATCAACCACATGAAACAAATAGACAAGAAATGAGCGCACACATGATAGAATACAATAGATTCAACCTACTTAAGAGGCTAAGGAGTCTTAAGCTAACAAATACAATATTGCAATTGATATAGGAAACAAAATATCAGTTGAATTATTATGACAAAAAGGAAATTACAACCTTAGCCTTAGTGTTGCAAGTTTCCTTGATGGACCTGGATCCCAAGCATCACTCTAACATCTCCTCAAAAACCTCAATCATGGGAGTTTAAGGTCTCTTTCTCCTTATTCACACCAAAACATCTACAAGTCATTCTCCCTTTAACAAGCCCTTAACAAGCATAAACTAAGAGCTAAATTCAAGCTGCATCAAAAGCTCAACCAAGACTCGCAGAGGTTAGAATAGTATGGGATTATATAGGCATGAGAGGGGGGATATGGTTCCTCTTATGATGGGAAGAAGCCTTATCTCTTGGTTTAGTTCCTTTTTAATAGGGGAAAGGAACCTAAACAGTCTCTCTCAGCTCTATCTCGAGTAACCATTTACCAGACCTCCGCCCACGAAGCTTCTTGATATGGAAGCTTCGATTCCATTTTTAGAAACTTTCTAGAAGAGTATTGATGCTAGTAATAAGGGGATAACAATGTTAATCGGTGCAAGGCTCAGTGTTATTCTCAACAAATCGGTGTGGGGAAGAAACTGAGGGATACCGTTGACCTTTAAAACTGGGTTTAAAGGAAGTATATCTAGAAATGATAAAAAGGGAAAATGCTTTGCAGATGGAAAGTGACTCGGAGATATGTTCATCATGATAGGGAAGTACACATGGTTTAATATAGAGGTGCTCTAAGATCAAGGAAAAGGGAGTACATGGGCAGTGAAAAATTGTTGCGTAACAACATGATAGAAGGAAATTTAGAATATCGAAACAATGAGAACAGCCACCAAACCAGGCCCTTTTAAGTAGGGAAATCTCTTAAAAATGCACCCCTTCATCATTATAGTACTATCTTTCAATACCACAAGGGTAGTGGGTTGCCACAAGTTGCTAGATATTAAAAGTATTATTAAAATCCACAAGCTAAACATTATTTTATCAGGATACAATGGTAGACGGAAATAGAGCCATCATTTGTTTTGAGCCTTGGCTTGAAAATTGGTTATTTTATAGCATGGATGTAGAGGGAATATTGAGTAGTTTTGATTTCTCAATGGAGTAGTACTAGAAAATATCTTTCTTTGTCTTCCTTTAAGTTCAAAAATATGAGTTAAATTAGAAGTTAAATAGTTGGGTCTTGATTTGAATGTGATAAGATTTTATGTTTCATGTGTAAAGAGAATTATGTTTTGGTAAATTCTAGCAAAGGTATGTTCCTTGGGAGACCCATCTATTCAAATAGGAGGGGACCTAAATCTAACCCTATCTTTAAGAGAATTGTGGGTTCAAGTCATAGAAAATTACCTCAAATTGGTTCTTTCATCAATTATTTTGGAAAAAACATCAACTTGTAGACATTAAGAAAATACAATTAATGTTTAATGGGATGAAGTTTTGAGATAATGACAATGTGATCTTTGAAGGCTTGATCACTTCTTTGTTTCTGAAGCATTAGTGGATAATTCAATACTAATGAAGTATTGAGTGTCAAAGGATGGTCAACACATTAAAAGCCATAATGGCTAACCTGATGGTGATATTGAAAATAAAATGCAATGCTTGTAAATGCAATAATTATACCCTGTTGCACCTAAGTGCTCACATGAAGGAGGACTGTTTTATTACACCAAGTGATTATAGGTCGAGCAAGGCCAATTAAATAGGTGTGTGGTTGGTGGGAGATGGTATATAGAAACATGATTCAAGGATTAAATGAATTTTTCATTGCTTTGGGCTTTATGAAATCTTAGGGGATGGACCCCCACGTCCCCCAATTGAAAGGCTAAGTGGGACAATAGTAGCCCTCCCCCCACCATTTCACTCCCTTAACACCCCATCTAGGGAATACAATTTTAACTTTATTTTATATTATTATTATTTATAAAATAAATTAATAGATAAATTAAACATATATACTTTGGAAAAACATGCAACAAAATTCTTAACCATGCATATTAAACCTCATTTTACCATGTATATTCTTAATCTATAAATAGACTTTGTTAGAATACCATGAAACAATACCATGGTTTATCAATACCACATGCTCAAAATGAAGTAACTCATTACATAAGACACTTGTTCATAAAACATTTTTTTCTAATCAATCAATTTAAATAATAGTGGGAAAAGGACATAAATATGTTGACCATAGATCTTAGCTTTTGATTAGTGTATACAATTAAGAATACCAGTGAAGAATAAATTCCTACCATCCCTCTAAATTATTATTGATAATTAATTTTATTTTATTTTTTTAAACTCTATTCCAAAATAATTATACATGTTGCATTTAAATATTAAAATCCAAAATATTTTATATGGAAAATGTTGACAATATTTTCATTGATGGCAAAGGAGTTGCAGAGAAAGCAACATAATAGGAACCACAAGAAAAGGAGTAGCAGAACAAGGGACAAAGGAGCAACAAATACCCTGATGGCATGTTGATGGCTTGATGCTTGGATAAAGGTGCAGGGATTGTTTAATGAAGAATTTGTGATGTCAAATTGTTGATTAAACTTAATTGTTGTGATGCAAAGGCAAGACTCCAAGGAAAAGGCAAAGATTGATGTGATGCATTAATTAGAAAGATTGGCATTTGATGTTGGCATTAGGTTAATTCATTTAATGATTACATGTGGTTGAAATTAATATTGGATGAATTATTTTTTTTCTAATATTCAAGATATGAAGAGCTTGGGAACGATTGATGGTGCAGGGCTACCCCCACACATCCCCACAGTATGCATAAAATGCATAAATACATTGTCCCAGGTGTTTGACTCTTCCAAGGAGTCCAAAATTCAAACCATAAATGGTTAAGGCCCTTTTATCAATAGTTCCTTTTTATTGGAACCAATCACCCCGCTTAAAACCTCCTATCGGGACTATTTTCATCCTCAAGCCTTCGTATGAGAGTTTAATTAAAGCTTTCCCTCTAAATACTTCTATTAGGAATTAAAACCCTTCAGAACCTTATTTCAAGCCTTTAGCCCACACACATATATAACCAATCCTCTCAACCTTTGGTTAATACATATTTAACATATAAAACCCTTCATAACATATATGGTCATATCACCCCTTTGACTCCGATATTCAACTATCGGAACGTTTATATATATATATATATAGATATATATATATAAACGTTCCGATAGTTGAATATCGGAGTCAAAGGGGTGATATATATATATATATATATATATATATATATATATATATATATATATATATATATATATATATATATATATATATATATATATATATATATATATATATATATATATATGGGATTTCATTAAAACTCTGCTCCGAAATCCTTTATTTAGATTTCAAATGCCATGTCCTTGCATATAATAAATCATCAAATCCACCTTCTTCCTCCGTGCTCTCCAAACTCCACTTCCTCGATTCGCATCGGCATTCCCATTGACTGCCATCTCTAACTCCTCCGATTGCAATTTAGGGATACAATCGTGACCGTTGATCTAATATATGATCCAACGGTTGAGATTTATTCGTGCGATTGTATTTCGCTAACCCTTCAAGTCAGACCCTTTCACTTCAAAGCACCGATCTTGTGGACCCAATATGGTATAAAAAACTACCTATAGATGCTTCAAATATAGAACTCGATTTCAACTAAGTTTTCACTTGGCTTTTAGTCTAAGTAGAATTTCCCACTTACGACCCAAAATTACATGATCAACTCTGTCGATGCGATATTCTGCCTACTCTTTAGCGACGTCATCTAGACCATTGATCTTCAAGATCTAACGGTTGCTGAGCGTCCATATTTCACTTCAAATTTCTCCCTTTTACTTAGTTTTTACGCTAAGTCCTTAAATCTCCCATGGTTTAACTCCTCTTCGAAGGGTTCAATTCCTTCACTGTTTTCACTGTGACTCCCTCTTGAGCTGATTCCTCAGTGAATCCTCAATTCGCTCCTTCTCTCCAGAGTTTTAATCTACTCCTTCAATTGTTTCAATGATTCTTGAATGATTCCTCTGAATCAATCCCCGTTCCTCTACATCCTTCATAATTCTTCCTACACCTGTTGCAGAGCCTACAAATTCACAAGTAATTCATACATGAAATACTTCTTCAGCATACTGAGACAGCCAGGAAATTTTTTTTGCATATATTAATGTAAAAGAAAATATTACATTTAGGACTTCTCGGTCTCGCACAGGCCTATTTTACAATGTTAGTGGCCTCCTTCCTCTACTTCTGCCCGTAGGCTTACATATATCTAGAATGGTTCTGTTGAGATAATTCTAGGTAAATCCTATATTGACTCCTACATCTTTTCAACTGACTCCTCAATCCTCTGTCCATTATGTCCACTTCTAATTAATTCTTGAAAGCTCTCCTTCATCCTCGAATCATGCAACTATTTAAGAGTTATAGTTGACTTTCGACTCTTTTGGCATTATTGTCCACTCATGTTCTAATTTATTTTGGAGCACTTACAATTCCCCCCCATTATCTAATTAAATCACTAAAAGGCCTAAATTACATTAACTTGAGACTTAGGAAAGCTATTTCCAAACAATACATGACCCCCCTATGTCTACTTAATTACAATGATTTTCCTTGGGCTGAATGCTCCTACATCAGACTCCCAAAGTAGAAAATATTCATGATCTCCTGATCATGTGTCTTATGTTGTTTGTCTTCCTGGATCTCACACTTTGTTTTGTAACTGTCCACATGGTTTGTTCCTTTGTTGTTGTTGTACTTCTCTTGTCTTTGGCTCCATTTCCTTCTTCTTGTAAATCAGATTCAAGTTCTGGTTGGTCTTGCTTCTTGCTGCTACCATATTCCTCCATTTGAACTACTTTGTCATCAGCTGCCACATTTCTTTAATTTCTGTTTCTCATGTATCCTTGGACTAGTCCATATTCTGTTTTTTACTTCTATCTCTCTTTGGTTCAGGTTAGTGTTGCTGTCTGCTAATTCTTTAAACTGATGCTGGTCTACTTTTTCTTCTTCATTTGTTATTGTTCCAATTTTTTCCTTGGTTGCTTTGCTAACTTCCACTTTGTTTGTTGCCTCCCTATCATCCTTACCCTCTTTCATGATTGAATCATGAATATTCAGTACTTTCTCCACCAAATTAACTTCTCTATTCCATGGATTGAGTTCCTCCATGGAATTCTCTTGTTTCACCTTTATTTGGCTATTCACTTGTGCCAAATATCCTCCAGCATTTGCAACAAAACCTGCACTCACAAAACACTTGTTAAAAACATAAGGCTGTTGTGTCTTATCTTCCTTTGGCAACAATTCAGTTTGCTGCTCTGTTTCTTTCTCTTTTGTCAGCACATCAGTATGCTATTTTGAACTCTCAAAAGAATTCATGAGACTTTTCATTAGTCCCTTTTCCACATCAATTTCTTCAATGATATCTTCCTTATCTTGTTCATTGTAGTGAACTCGTTCTCTTGCAGTATCAATCTAATGAACTCTCATATCCATCTCCTTTTCCTTATGACTATCATGCATGAAAATATTTTTGTCTTCCCTTTTCAATAGTCTATCTTGAACATCTATTCTCTGTTTTTCCAACTCCCTTGTTTGAAGGTATAATTTTCTATATAACTCAGCAATTTCAACTAGGGTAGATTTTGGAAATTCTACACAATTCTCCATACCTTCCTTTGTTATGGATAGATCATCAGATGTCCTTTCTCACCTAGCTAAGTCTTCTACATAGACTTCTTCTTCCTTAACATCTTTCAGTACATGTCCTTTTTCCTTGATTGTCTCTATAGCTTCCATGGCTACTTCCACTGTACCTATCATCATAGTGAATTGATGATCCTTTGCTCTGTTTTCAGTTAACATAGTTTCTTCTTCAAGCTTGCCTTCAATCTCTTGCTGTTTATCTTCCTCAAGAGCTATCCTTGTCTCACCATCTACATTACCATTCTCCTGCATTTTATTTTCATCAATAACATCAATCAAACTCATTTTATTACCTTTCTGAGACAATACTCCTTCATTCTTCATCATAATAAGATCTTGATTCCTCATTTCTAGGACAACTTCTATAGACTCATCCATAGAATTTTTCTTCTGTATGCAGTCAAATTCCTCTTCCTCTGAGAAGTTTTCTTTGTCACCTTTTGCTTCTAGACCTTCATCTCCTTGGAATATATCTTCAAGAGGCTACTTTTCTCCTACAATATCTATCATCATACACAAACTGTCAGTTTTAAAAGCATAATACTTCGTGGTCTCACTTGATACTTCAGCCATCATATCTCCTTGTTGTTCCAAATATTTCATATGATTTAGAAATTCTTCGATGGTGTCCTCTTCAATCTCTTCAAGCCCTTCTCTTTGTTGCTTGATATCATCCTCCAACTACATTTGAGACCCATCTATCTCATCTTCTTCCAAAACAGAATTTGGATTCTTCTTTTCTTCTTTCTTCTTCATGACAATATCAGCACATTATCCTTCTTTACATGTTTCACCTATAAACATACACAAATTGTCATATTTTAAACCATGTGACCCTTTGGCCTCACTTGAAGTTTTAGTCTTCAAGTCTTCATCCTCAGTCAGAACTTCGTCTTCTGTCGGCATCTCCTCATGTTGTTATGAACTATCCTAATAGTCCATGAGATGTTCACTTGACCTCCAGTCTTTAGCTTCAATGTAGCCTTCACTTTCTCCCAGAATTTCTCCATGTTATATTTCACAAATGGACTCTTCCATTTCTAACTCAACTTCCTTGAGTTTTCCCATTAGCCACTTCACTTGCTTTTGCTGTAGCCTTCTCTGCATCTCATACCATTCCACTGGCTTCTTCCTTAAGACCCAACCTAGTCTCTGGCTTTCCTCAAGTATTCTCCCTAATGCATTGAGTTGTTATTTTAACTCAATAACCTCTTTGTCAATTTCTTCTTGACTAATCCTCTTGCCATTTTCTTTGGCATCCTCCCTCTTCATCTTTTTCTATTGTGGCTTCTTTTTGAACCTTTTCTATGACTATTAATAGTCATCTTCTTTCTTTTCTTTCTTCATGAGTTCCTCACTCATCTGCAACAAGCCTCTGCAACAGCAAGTCCTCCTTGCTGCTATCTTACCTCACCAATCTTTCCTCTGTACTTGGTCTTCTAGCAAGCCCTTGGTTCTCTGTCTGAAACCTCCTCTTGACCAACACCTTTACTCCTTCTAGGCTTCTAAAATCTCTCACTCTCTCTTGAGAACACTTCAGCTGTCCTCTCTTGTTGGATTCTTTAGGTTCACTGCCACTTTCCCCTTCAGAGTATTTTCCTTACTCTGTCTTCAGAAACATATCTGGTTCTCCCCTCACAGCTTCTCTTGCTGTCACCTGTGCATTAGTATAAAAAGACACATTCTCAATTTAAAGCACAACATATTACCTCACCTTCAAGACCTCAGCATGATATTGTTTCACCATTCCACCATGGATTGTTCTCTGTTTTGTCTCCAAGTCCTATTTCCTTCAAAACTTGCATTAATCAATCTTGCATTCTCTTTCCTTCAAGGAATCCTCTGTTCCTGTCTACTCCAAGCCTCTGTTGGAACTGTTACAGTCTTCCAAAGACTCGAAAGTCCCTCTACAATCTTCTATTGTAGCCTTATGCACATTAACTTCTTCTATGTGCAATCTCCTTCTCATGGAAATCTTTCCCCACTCTCATTTCAAACCTAGCTATCATACCACTAATGGTGCAGGGATACCCCCGCACCTCCCCACAGTATGCATAAAATGCATAAATACATTGTCCCAGGTGTTTGACTCTTCCAAGGAGTCCAAACTTCAAACCATAAATGGTTAAGACCCTTTTATCCACAGTTCCTTTGTATCGGAACCAATCACCCTGCCTAAAACCTCCTATTTGGACTATTTTCATCCTCAAGCCTTCGTATGAGACTTTGATTAAAGCTTTCCCTCTAAAACCTTCTATCGGGAATTAAAACCCTTCAGAACCTTAGTTCAAGCCTTTAGCCCGCACACACACACACACACACACACACACACACACACACACACACACACACACACACACATATATATATATATAACCAGTCCTCTCAACCTTTGGTTAATACATATTTAATATATAAAACCCTTCATTCACGCAATTTTATTATAAATCCATTTACGAAGAAAACTATGCAAACATACCCTTTTCCACTTTCCATATGGCTTTGACATAGATTTAGAGGTTGTACCTCGATCACTGTTGGCATTCGCTCCTATTGCGGGCACACCACATATATGGTCATATCGCCCCTCCGACTCCGATATTCAACTATCAGAATGTCTATATATATATATATATATATATATATATATATGGGATTTCATTAAAGCTATGCTCCGAAACCCTTTATTTAGATTTCAAATCCCATACACCCGCATATAATAAATCATCAGATCCACCTTATTCCTCCGCGCCCTCCGAACTCCACTTCCTTGATCGCTGACTAGCGATTTATCGCTCTCAGCGCATCGGCATTCCCATTGACTGCCAGCTCTAACTCCTCCGATTGCGATTTAGCAATACAATTGCAACCGTTGATCTAATATATGATCTGACAATTGAGATTTATTTGCACGATTGCATTTCGCTAACCCTTCAGGTCAGAACCTTTCGCTTTAAAGCGCTGATCTTATGGACCAAATATGGTATAAAACCCCACCTATAGATGCTTCAAATCTGGAACTCAATTTTCACTAAGTTTTCACTTGGTTTTTAGTGTAAGTCGAGTTTCCCACTTGCAACCCAAAATTACATGATTAACTCTGTTGATGTGATATTCTGTCTGCTCTTTAGCGACGTCATCTGGACCATTGATCTTCAAGATATAACGGTTACTGAGCATCCATATTTCACTTCACGCTTCTCCCTTTTACTTAGATTTTATGCTAAGTCCTCAAATCTCCCATGGTTTAACTCCTCTTCGAAGGGTTTGATTCCTCCACTGTTTTCGCTGCCACTCCCTCCTGAGTTGATTGCCCAGTGAATCCTTAATTCGCTCCTTCTCTCTAGAGTTTTACTCTACTCCTTCAATTGTTTCAAAGATTCTTTTCTGATTCCTCTGAACCAATCCCCGTTCCTCTGCATCCTTCAGAATTCTACCTGCACCTATTTAAGAGCCTACGAATTCACAAGAAATTCATACATGAAATACTTCTTCAGCATACTAACAGATTCAGGAAAAAACTTTGCATATATTAATCTAAAAGAAAGTATCACATTCGAGACTTCTCAGTTTCGCACAGGCCTATTTTCCAATGTCAGTGGCCTCCTTCCTCTACTACTACCCATAAGCTTACATATATCGAGAATGGTTCTATTGAGCTAATTCTGGGTAAATACTAGATTGACTCCTACATCTATCCAACTAACTACTCAATCCTCTGTCCATTATGTCCACTTCTAATTAATTCTTGAAAGCTCTCCTTCGTCCTCAAATCATGCAACTGTTTAAAAGTTATAGTTGACTTTGGACTCTTTTGGCATTACTAGCCACTTATGTTCTCATTTATTCAAGAGCAATTACAATTTCCCCCCTATTATTTAATTAAATCACTAAAAGGCCTAAATTACATTAACTTGAGACTTAGGAAAATTATTTCCTAAAAATACATGACCCCCCTATGTCTACTTAATTATAATGATTTTCCTTGGGCTGAATGCTCCTGCATCAAATGAGTAGAAGGCAAAGGGTTAAGCCTATTCACTCCATATTCCTATGTGGGATACGAACAACCAGAAAACTATCTCTATAAAATATGTGATTTTGGAAGGCATAAGTGATGTTAGAGAATGGATGAATGTGGGGGAGCTGATTGAACTATTATACATTAGTTACCTGGCACTTATGAAGCTTATGTGAAGCAGATTTGAAGGGAAGACGATACATAAATGAAGTTGGAGGTAAGTAAATTTTATGACCAAGTAGACCAATACATTGTTATTTTGTGTTTGCATAAGGGGATGATAGTCTCCTTTCAAGTTGAAGCTTGAAAAATATCCAGTTGGAGTTGGTTGAGGTAGGAGCCTCTTGTGGGTTGTAACCTACATAAAACATATGGGAGTTTGAGCTTCCATGCATGTTGCAGCTTGCAAAAAATGGAGGTAGCATCTTCCTATAGATTGGGGTCTACAAAAGATAAGATGAAATAAGGATTAGGAGCTTTCCTTTGCATCACAACAATAATAAAACCATGGTGTTCTCCCTTTATGGGTTTCCACATAAATATAGTGTCAATGTGTGATGTTATTATGTATCTGGTTTGGTTTGTTTATTACTTGCTGATCACATATTCATATGTTGGTTATTATTTGTTAAGTTACTCATGTTATGTATCAGTTAATGCTATTATTGAAAAGAAAATTAATGTCCATATATATACTAAAATGATTCACTCCCCTGTCAGTTTAGTCAAGTTTTCAACAGAAAATAATCTCCAATGTCAATATATATTCATTTCTAAAAATAATATACTATACAAATTATATTATTGACATAAGGAATATATACTCTATCCTATTCATTTATAAAAATAATATACTATACAGACAATATTATTGACATAAGGCATACATACTCTACCCATCTAGTTTTGAACCTATAACCTCTTAAAAGGAAACATATTCTCTTAACCATTAGGCCCACTCCAACAATATTTCTTTGAAAATCAATGATCATCCTTCTTTCCCTTAACATATCTCTTTAGATGTCGGTGATCCACCTTCTTTCTTAATCATCCTTGTGTTGTGTGTTTAAAGCCCATTATTGGGCTCGCTTGATTAATTGACCACACTCTTTCTTGCATCTCCTTGTGCTATGTCTAAGGCCCCTTGTTGAGAGCAACTTCATTAATTGATCACCCTCTCTTAAATAAATTTCTTTCATAGGCTTTTGTTATCTCTCCTAGAATATAATTGTGGGTGGGTTGTTAGACATTAGTAATGATTTCTCTTCAACCAACGGACATCAAAGCCCACAATGAGGTCGGTGTCCAAGGGAGCTCGAATTTTCAAATCCATATATGTAAATTCTTTTTAAACACATGGGTCAACAATGCTCACATTCAGCAAACATCTGTTCTTATCATCCCTGATCTCTGCAGCATCTTTGTAGATTTTCTTCGCCAAAATTTGTTCATAAATTTGCGAGGAACCTGCGTCTGTTACGCTGCTACTCTGCCAAACCATTTCGACAGAATTATCAATGTCGCCATAATTTATGACTTCAAGGATATCCCAAGTCTTGTTATATTGGTCATTGTCGACAAGCAAGAGAGACCACTGCGGGTATTTGATCCTATGTGCACTGCCATTATTTTCCATTATACATAAGTATGAGTTTCTCTGAATTTTGGTTACTATTGATATGTTCTACTTGTATTAGTAGGAAATTACTGTTACATAGATGCCATCTAACTCAATTTATCCCTGAATATCGTAAAAATAATAATTGGATAAACCATTCTGGATAAAACCCATGAAGGAATATTGCGAGAAGGTTTGGTTGAAAGTTTTGCCCAAATATGATTTTCCTTTTCATCATATGAAATTAAAAGAACCAATACATGGATGTAGTTTAGACAAGATCGTTGGCTAAGTGAAATTTAATATATATATATATATATATATATATATATATATATATATATATATATATATATATATATATATATATATATTTGTGTGTGTGTGTGTGTGCCAGTACATTGTAGATCATGGTACATGTTGTCAGAGATTTTCAATAATCGTTTGTTTTGTTAAGGTTTTAAAAAATATATGGTTTTAAATATTATAGGGTTTAGATGGTTTTACATTTCTGGTGATATTGAAACTAGTTAGCTGAGTTAATTTATTGGATCCTTATATTACATCGATGGCGATGCATTGATTTGATGTCTAGACTTCATTAAGGTACTGAGGAGCCAATTGTTCGAAGGGGCACAATAATTCTGTCATGATGGTTTGTTCAAATGGTTTCATATATGCATGGTGGATGGCAGTTCAATCTGGAAAAGGTTCAGTTAAGTCAGTTGGATGCCATGGAGGAGGTTACAAATTTCATTGGGACATATACCACTTAGCTAGTCAAAGTGATATATTCTGGAGTAAAGGACCTAGAAATGTTTTCATAAACACAACTTTCATTCAACAACTAGCCATTGTATGTTTGGTAGGGACTATTATGAAATTCTTGGAGTAAATAGGAGTGCAAGTGGATCAGAAAACAAGAAGGCTTACTATGGGCTTGAAAAACAACATCATCCAGATGTTAATAAGAGTGATCTAGAGGTGGGAAAAAATTCCAGGATGTTCAACGTGCTTATGAGGAATTGAAAGATATTGATGAAAAACGATCATCATATGAACAAGTGGGTCCTGAAGGCTTTCAATAGGCATCAACAGTTGGTCTGAGAGCTCCAGGGTTCGGGGTTTTAGAGGGTTTGGTGGGTTCGGAGGCCAGGATGTCCATATAATCCTAGAATTGTCTCTCATGGAATCAGTTAAAGGATGCACTAAGAAACTCTCTTATGACACTGATGTGAGTTGTTTAGCATGCCATGGGACTAGATTCCTACAGAAGCTGAAGCTCAAACTTGCAAAGTTTGTAGAGGTTCAGGAATGGTATACATGCAGCGTTGCATTTCTAGAATCCAAAGATGTTCAGAGTGCCGAGGGATTGGAAAGTTTTCAAGGGAAGTTTGTAAGTCATGTTGTGGCAAAAGGGTTGTTAGATGATCAAAATGAGTAAGTTTGTATATAACCCCAGGTGGTTATAAAGGGATTTGGATGAAAGGATATAGTGGGATGGCCCAGAAGGTCTCCACCCAAGAGACCTTTATGTTGCAATTAATGCCTGTGACCATCCAATATTCTGTAGAAAATGAAGTGACATTCATGTGGAGGCTGTGATAAGCTTCATTTTGGAAATACCTGGTTGGAATATGGAGGTGCCAACTCTAAGAGGGGACTTTGTGTTGAAGGCTCTTGAAGGGATGCAGGATGGTAAGACGATTGTTTTGAAATGTAAGGGCATTAGATCTGGTTATTATTTTAGAATGTTTAATGATCAGTATATACATTTTCGCAAGTATGGTGATACGTATGTACACTTTCGTGTCATAATTCAAACAAATTTGATGCAAAGAGAAGTGATGGTTATAGAGGAATTTGAAAAAGAGAGAACATTGATGATGATAAAATTGTTATTGGAGAGCATTTGGGAGAAACCTGATGTTGCCAACGAATTTGACACAAACACAACCGATGCATGTTTCCTTTCTAATGAGGTGATTATGTTACCCATTTGAAAAGAAAGCTTTGTCTTTGTGATAGTGAGCTTGTTCTCTTAAAAAAATACATTTATGGTTCTCATTTCATGTATAGTTTGTCTTTTATTTTTTAATAGAAAAGGATTATATAACATAATACATGTTCATATTTCTCTTCTAATTTTTTTTGTGACTTGACATCATCTTTTGGTTGCCATATTCTTACTCTATATCTTCAATTACATATTCTCTGCTTTATTTTTTTTCCAAAATAGAATACTACATAAATTTATAGTATTTATTTTTCATTTTTATCTATTTGCAATAAACATTTTAAAAATAGTATATTACAGCAGGTAAATGTAAAAATAGAATACAGGTTATATTGTGACTTCTTAGACTCCTATATATAGAAAGGAGGTTTTTTCATTTGAATCATCAAAGAATCATTCATTTGTGTAATTTAAAGGAGGTTGCCCCTCGTAGAGGCTGAATTCTAAGGCGTTGATCTATCTTTCTATCTTTTTGTGAGCTGGTTTTATAACATTTAGTATCAGAGCTTTGGATTCTAGGGTTTCGCTGCTCTAAATAGGTCATCGTGGAATTTTCGTTATAACCTTTTTCTGTGACATTTCAGAAGCTAAAATAAAAACACATTTGATATGAAATCGTACTAGACCTTGGGTCTGAATTTCAGAGCTGTTTGCACTATATTTGCGGAGATATGATCTGAGAAAGTTGATCTTTTTGCAGACTCCTGAATTACATTCCAGACAGGTGGCCTTGGGAAAATCATCATAACTTTCTCTCTGTGCATCGAATTGAAATTTCATAAGAAGGTATAGAAAGAGGATGGACTTTAGTTTCTTGTATACATTTTTCAGAGCCAAATATCGAACAGGGACACGTGGCATGTCGTACAAGTTCGCTCTACTGAACTAGTCTATAATTAGGTCACTGTGGGGGATTTGGCATAACTCTTCCTTGGAGAATCCAATTTGGATTGGACTAGTGGCATTGGAAAGACAAAATAGAGGGCTACTATAGATCACAATTTCAAAACGGATGATCCGAAATTACAGAGATACATTAGAGGCAATATCGAGCTCCTACAAAGTGAAAAAAGGTGTGTAGATTTTTTTAAATTTTTGCTTAAGCTTGGTTTGAAAAATTATTTTGAAGGAATTCAAAGGGCATAGTAGAGCATTATTATTGGTAACTGATGCCCCAAGGAAATAAAATGAAAACACCTAGTAAGCAACCTCAAATCTCTAGCATGACTCAAGAAGAAGAGGAAGAAATCCTACATGATATATCAAAATTACACGACCAAGTGCAACAAATGTCACTCTCACAAAAGCTAACAGAAGCTAAGATAAATGGCATGGAATATAATATAAAGGGCGTGGAAGCTAAGATGAATGGTATGGAAGCTAAGATGGACAATTTGAAGATAGATTTGAAGACAGAGATGGCAGATTTGAAGACAGATTTGACAAATTTTCTACAAGAAATACTTACTAATGGTGAAAGGGTAGTAAAGGAAACTCATGATGCGAACAAAAGAAATGTTAATCATGATTTCATAGACTCTAATGTTGGATTGAAGACCCACCATATTCCAAAAATCGATATGAGGAAGTTCGATGGCAATGATCCCGCAACATCGATATTATAGATGGAGCAATTTTTCGATCTCAATAATGTGTAAAACACACAAAAGGTACGTACAACAACTTTATATCTGGAACCAAATCAGTTTGTATGGTATCAATGGCTTTTCTCTCATAAACAAATTATCTCTTGGGCAATTTTTACGGAAGAATTGACAGCACATTATGAGGATACAAAAAGCAACACTTTTTTTAGCCAATTGATAATTCTCAAACAAAAGGGTTCAATAATGGAGCACATTGAGGAGTTCAAAAAATTGAACATAAGGGTAAAAAATATTCCAGAGGAGAATAGGATTGATGTGTTCATAGGGACTTTAAAGGATAATATCCAACATGATGTTCACCTTTAGGAACCTGATTCATTAGAGAAGGCATTCAGGTTAGCAAGAAAAATGGAAAACAAAATTATGGCAACCAGGAAGCATACCACTCACAACTATAAAGATAGAAGTGTAGTTGCCCCTAGTCTTACACAACCCATAAGGTTGACACCACAAAAATTGGAAGAAAAAAGAGCAAAAGGTCTTTGTTATAGTTGTGATAACAAATACACTAAAGGTCATAAGTGTGCTGAGAAGAAATTATTCTACATAGTGAAGAGGAAGAAGAAAAGGAGCAAGAAAGGTTAAAAGAAGAGGATATACTCCACGAACAAAGCGTAGATAAAGAAGAAATGAATCCGACCACATCTTGTAATGCATTGGCTGGAATTACCACTCCTCAAACCATCAAGATAGAAGGACAAATCAAGAAGAAAAAGGTAATATTGTTGATTGATTCAGGAAGTACCCACAATTTTATTCATTGTATGCTAGCAAAAGAATTGAATTACTTCCTGTATCTAGCACCAGAGTGTCAAGTGATGGTTGCAAATGGAGGAACAATAAATTTCTCTGGAAAGTGCCATAATATCAAGCTATCCATGGGAGAATATGTATTGACTAGCCCAATGCTTTCCATTCCAATGGGAGGCGCTGATGTTGTACTAGGAGTCCAATGGCTACAATCCTTGGGTACAATAGCTTTTAATTTTCAAGAACTTTTCATGAAATTTTCTATGGAAGGAAAGGAATTTGAATTAAGGGGTATTGCAGGGAAACTGAGAAAGATAATCAACTCTAACGTTATGACAAATCTTCTAAAAAAGGAACAAAGAGGTGTAATTGCACAATCATGTTCGCTAGATGTTTCCACATCGAAATCATCTATTTCTCTAGATCTCCAAAAAGTCTTGGATAAGCATTCCAAGGTATTTGAGACTCCCCAAGGTCTCCCACCTATTCGTGATCATGATCATGCTATTTATCTGATTCCAGGAAGTGTCCTCCAAACATCAGGCTGTACAGATATCCCTATGCCCAAAAGAGTGAAATTGAACGTATGGTTGCAGAAATGCTAGAGGTTGGTATAATTCAACCTAGTCAAAGTTCTTTCTCTGCTCCAGTAGTATTGGTGCACAAGAAGGATGGATCATGGCGCATGTGTTTGGATTATAGGGAGCTCAACAAGTTCACTATTAAAGATAAGTTTCCCATTCCTGTCATTGATGAATTACTGGATGAATTGCATGGATCAATTTACTTCACAAGTTGGATCTTTGTTCAGGATATCATCAAATAAGAATGAAGACTGAAGACATTCCAAAAACAACATTTAGAACTCATGAGGGTCATTATGAATTTTTGGTCATGCCTTTTGGCCTTACCAATGCACCTTCTACATTTCAAGGTTTGATGAATTCCATTTTCAAACCCTTCCTTAGAAAATTTGTGTTAGTATTTTTTGATGATATACTAATCTACAACAAGTCTTGGAAGGATCATGTTGAACATGTTGACAGGGCGCTACAACTATTGGATTAGAAACAATTATATGCAAAAAGATCCAAATGTTTCTTTGGAGTGCAAGAGGTGGAATATCAGGGTCATATTGTATCTCATGAAGGAGTTAAGGTAGACCTTAGCAAAATTAAAGCCATTAAGGAATAGAAAATCTCCACATCCATAAAGCATTTGCTAGCAATTCTCAGGTTGACAGGGTATTATCACAAGTTTGTTAAGAATTATGGGAGAATAGCAACACCTCTAACAACATTATTGAAGAAAGATGCATTTTCATGGACTCCAGAAGCAACAAAGGCCTTCGAACATCTTAAAGAGGCAATGTGCCAAGCACCGGTCTTAGCTACACTGGACTTCAAAAAAACCTTTATTGTGGAATGTGATGCTTCAGGAAATGGAATTGGTGTTGTTTTAATGCAAGATGAAAGACCCATTGCTTTTGAAATTCTTCCAATCAAGGGAAAGTTTTTACACAAAGCTATTTATGAGAAGGAAATGTTGGCAATACTACACGCGCTTAAGAAATGGTGACCCTACCTAATGGGAAGACACTTCAAGGTAAAAACGGATCATGATAGCCTTAAATACTTTTTAGAATAGATATTATCATCTGAAGAGCAACAAAAGTGTGTCACAAAGATGTTGGGTTATGACTTTGAAATCATCTACAAAAAAGGGAAGCAAAATGTGGTGGTAGATGCACTCTCAAGAAAGGATGAGGATATGGAAGCATTGTTGTACACCATTTCAATTATCCAACTAGATTGGATAAACGAAGCAAGGGAGGAATGGAAGAATCATTAAGAAGTGTGGGAACTTATTCGAAAGTTACTACAAGATTCCAGTACATCTGATACATTTAGCTGGCAAAATGATTTGTTATGGTACAAAGATCGCTTATACCTCTGTAAGGATTCCCAACTCAAACAAAAGATTCTTATGGAATTGCACACTTCTCCCTTAGGTGGGCACTTAGGATTTTTAAAAGCTTACCACAGGGTTAAGAAGGAATTTTTTTGGGATGGCCTTAAATCGGATATTCAAAAGTTTGTGGCGGAACGTTTGGCTTGCCAACAAAATAAAGTTGAAACAATTAAGACCTCGAGTCTATTACAACCTTTATCCATTCCAAGCCAACGTTGGGAGGAGGTTTCAATGGATTTTATCACAGGTTTACCCAAGTCTGAGGGAAAGAGTGTCATCATGGTGATAGTTGAAAAACTTACCAAGTATGCACACTTTTGTGCATTATCACATCCATTTAAATCCAGTATAGTTTCTACTGCATTTATGGAAACAATTCAAAAGCTACATTGAAACCCAAAGATTATTGTAAGTGATAGTGATCCCATTTTCACTGGATATTTTTGGATAGAATTATTTTCTTGTCTCGGTACTCAGTTAGCTCATAGATCATCTTATCATCCTCAACCTGATGGGAAAACTGAGATAGTAAACAAATGTTTGGAAGGATATATTCGTTGCTTTGTATCTGATAAAAAAACACAATGGGTCAAATGGTTGTCTCTGGCCGAATGGTGGTATAACACTTCCTTCCATACAACAACAAAAATGACCCCTTTTATGGCACTTTATGGATATCAGCCACCATCCATCACATCATATTCAAGAGAAAATTCTAAGTTTCAAGCAGTGGAACATCACATCGAGCATCAACAACAAGTCCTCCAACTCTTAAAGGATAACCTCGTGTTGGTGCAGAATAGAATGAAACAACTGGCAGATCAACATCACAGCGAAAGAAGTTTTGATGTAGGTGATTGGGTATTCCTACGGCTACAACCATATAAACAAATTTCCCTCAAGCAAGCTAAGAAGGATAATAAATTATCACCAAAGTATTATGGTCCGTAAAAGGTGTTGCAAAAGATTGGTACTATGGCATACAAATTGGAGCTTCCAGTAGCTTCTTGAGTGCACCCAGTTTTCCATGTTTCATGTATAAAGAAGGTTATAGGCGACAAGGTCCCAGTTCAAACAATATTGCCAGAACTTGACGATGAAGGAAAAATTATATTGGAACTGGAAGCAGTCATAGAAACAAGAACTCGATAGCTACAAAATCAATCAATTTCGGAGTATCTCATCAAGTGGAAGAGCTTATCTGCTAAAGATTCCAAATGGGAGGATGAGAATTTTAAATAGAACCATCCAAAACTACTCAAGCGTTGAGGACAACACTTTTTTGAAGGAGAGGGGCATGTTAGGTCCCTATAATACTAGTGATTACCCCAATTACTATTGTAGTTGTATCCCTTATTAATATTTTTGTGCCCCTATTGTCCCCATATTGTTATTACTATTCCCCATAGAATCCCTCTATTGTTATTTTTTTTCCTTTATATTATTATTGTTAGGTTGGCTAGGTTATATTGTGACTCCTTAGACTCCTACATATAGAAAGGAGGTTTTTTCATTTGAATCATCAAAGAATCATTCATTTGTGTAATGTAAAGGATGTTGCCCCCTCGAAGAGGTTGAATTCTAAGGCATTGATCTATCTTTTCTATCTTTTTGTGAGATGGTTTCATAACAGGCAATGCCACGGGATTTTCCAAAAGAAATGGTGAACTTGATGTATAATGACAATGGTGACAATGCTAGCGGTTATGTTTAAGGTGTTGTTAAGGATCTCCATGGCGAGCTAAGAAAATGAATGTTCTGAGTGAATCCCTTGAGCAACATTTGAGTGGATCAATGAATAAAAAAAAGATAAAGTAGACATTTCTCCACTGAAACGACATACAGGTAGCACTAGAGAAATATATCTTGAACCCCAATTAGTGTTGGGTTCTTCTTACCACTACATGACATACACAACAATACAACTTAGACTCACGCAGAAATGAATTAAACTCCTTGCATAGATTGAGCCCACACACAACATTCCCCACAGTTCCTTCAAATATGAAATTCCAACAATATAAAAGTAATTATCCATTTCATTCCTATGCATTTCTACAAATGAATAGGAACTACGGCACTACATTGTGGAAGCCAAAATAATAGTCTAAGAAACATCAAGATTATTTTGCGATCTGTCAAAAACACTCAGTGGCCACATCTTCACAACATAAGAAAACAATCACAATACACATTATCCTCACACATCAAGGCTAACCTAATCCCATGGTAAATTCTTGTCACATTTCTCTCATTCTTGGGTTGTTCAATACAGGCTTTCTTACCAAGAAATAAATTAGATTTGTGCACACACAAAAAAAATTGTTTATTTACACTTCAAAATTAAAAATACATCACACATATAAAGTTATTATGAGATCCAACAAATTCTAAACTAAGAGATTTTTTGTTGAGAAAATATCTTAACAACCAATCTAACAAACAAGCCCAATATACTAGCATTCTATTATAAGCGTTAATTCTAAGTGCATTTCTAGGATTTTAGGATTGGGGGAATTGCAATGTTTCCATTGGATTTTGTCATGTACGAGGGTATGGACTTAGTATTTAATCAAGAGAACCAAGCACTCTATGCACCTTAGAGTGACTCTTTGACTCGTCACTATTTAGTATTTTTGAGTTTTAGCTATATCAGTCACTATTCCAATCTTCTAGACCCTTGTGGCATGTTGGATAATAACTAATGCCAAATCTAGTGTATTTTCTACAATGATGAGCTCTTTTTTGATTGAGAGCTCTATGTTAGATGAGATATTTTATTTCTAGGTATCATCTCATTCTTCATTGTTGCTACTTCATATACTGCAAGAATTGGTATGATTGCTACATCTGTGTTTTGATTGGAATTTTCTATCTATGGAGGTGATGGGGCCCTCTTATGTTGTTGTTTCAGTTATTTCCTCATTTTTTTTACTTGGGGAATCCTTTTGATCCACCTCTTCTTTATCTGCAAAAAGATGGGTCTCGTAGGGTTTCCAATTTTTTGTTTGAGTCGCTACCCTTTCCCCTTATTTGCTAGTTTTTAAAGCCAAATGACAATTATCTTGTAGGTTTTCGGTTTGGCTACATAAATGAAACCTAAATATCTTGTTTTCATAATATATTATGTGTCCATTGGAAGTGTTTGTTTTTTAGGATGTGATCTAGAAGCCCCTTATTGAGGTTGATCTCCATAAAAAAGTGGGTGTATTTGAAAATCCCCTTAGTTATTCTCTCACTATCGGTTTTACTAAAAAAATCCCAGTGTGTTTCAATGTCTTCAAGGACTTGATGGTGCCAAAATGGGAGCGGGAGATTAGAAAACGAACCTAGGCAAGCATTTTCGTTACTTCCATTGTAAATGATTTGAATTCTTGGAGCCAAGGAGTAGTGAATAGCCCAACTCTTCCATAGAAAAATAGTATTTCCTCTAATTTCTTTTTGGTAATCTTCTTCTGACGGGGTGTACAATGAAGAAAACCTTCGAGCATAAGTAGATGTCACATTTAGTAGTCTAGTTTGTGTAGATCCATTAGTATAGGTCCTCATATTTAGGCTAGAAACCATTAAATATACAAATTATAGACTCTATAAAAATATGAGAACATGACATTTACCTGTGAATTTTGGATCTCTATATTTGGGTGTTTAACCATCTTTTCCACTATAGAAGTTCAAGGCAATGTCCCTACTTGAGTTGTGATCTTAACATGTTCTGCAACCCCTCTCCACGGACATGGTTGACTTTGAGTATTGATTATCACCTCTGATGTGGCCCTATCTAGGAATTCCTCATCTTCGCCCCCCTCACGTGTCCTATTCCTCACGTCTCTCCCTTTTTCCTTTGGCTTGGTCACCTCCCTCATGGCATCAATATGCCTTGTTAGTGAGCTCATTTTATATGTGGAGCTACTTATTATCAGAAGTGAGCCAACTAAGGAAGCACAATAACCCATCATAGACTGGAAAAATCGATATTGCTCACTTTCGAGACCTTATATTGGACCCTATTTAGGTGGAATTAACATGCGTTTAGAGGAAAGTAACCTCATAACGAGACATTCTCTCGAATATTGAAGTGATAACTAAGTTGGTAAATTGTCTTCCTTATATAGGCCACACAAAGGATGCTTTAGTTGGTACATGCATACATTGGACCTATACTATCACATGAAAATTCACATGGAAAAGTTTCTATTGGATTGACATGAGAAAGGAAAAGACCTCCTCCGCTTAGTGGAGCATCTACAATGGCATATGATAGACTTAGATCAACAACTAGAGCAAATTGAGAAATGTTGAGAAATCTATAGGGAAATGATTAGAGTGATTTCTCTATTCTTGATAACTGCTTGTGATATATTTTTATGTTTTCTTACTTATTATATTATTCACTTATTATTATTATGTTTGTGTGTCATAAAACAACTACCAAAATGAGGATAAAAATAATACACAAGAACACAAAATTTAGGTTGCAAGCTAGGGCCAAAACCTCTCCAGTTGAGAGAAACCCATAAAATATTATCTTCTTATAGATTCTTCAATTGAAAAATTCCAACACCTATAAACCAAGACCAATGCTATCCAAAAACAAGTCCAACCTTTCTGAGTGACATGCTTCCCTAGTCCAAGTCAAACATAGTCAAATCTTTTCTAGTAGCACAATTTTGACCCCCACCTTCAGAATTTCAACATCTACTATAGATCTAAAATATTCACCACCTGCAACTTCTATTGCATCCACACATGTGAGTGAAATTAGCCTTCCAAGGCCTCCCAACAACTTCGCTTGCCTTGCTTCCTTGTCTAGGTCTAGTAGGTGACCTAGTAGATCCCTCTTCCAGTAGATTTGATCATCTTATGTCATATAGAGAATTTAGACCTTGAAGTTGCAAACCCTAACTTCTCTTCTTCCCGTGTATGAGAGAGAATTAGCCCAAAAGCAATGTTTATTCAACCTCTTCCTTCTTTACTCACTTTTTTTCTCTTCTCCTTCACTTGAATGTGTAAGCATTCCTGCAAATAAATTTATCTATTGTTGGAATAGTGAGTTCCAAACCATACACAATGTGTAACAATAGTTGACCAAACTAAATGTCACAACAACAAAGTGTACCATTCTTTTGACCAGATTTACATTAATAACATGACCCATTCAAATTTAAATTCAAAGCATTGAAGCCTTTCAATAGCTCCAATTCCACCACTCTAAATTTTGATGCTTCTACGAGAATGCATAAATGTTAGTAAGATTGGAACCACTGCTGCATTGAGGTGTTTTAATGTGTGACCACTAATGACGTAATGATTCAATTTGTAAAGTTTCTTATATGTTTCTTCTGTAATTTCCACAAAGAGAAAAAAGATTGCTGACCATAACCACTATATAGAATGAGTGTACTTTGGAGGCAATAGAATGACAATGGTGTTGAGATTAAGTCAATAGCAGATTCCCTGAATATTTAGGAAGCTGATGGACATGGGCGCTGTCAAAAAAATTGACCGTGCCCATGTCCGTCGGATTCCCGAATATTTGGGGAATTCGCAATCGACTTAAGGATGGCTTGACAATGGTCGGAATTGCAACAGAAGGGATAAACTGTATCAGTACATATGGGTGAAAAGGAACCTCCAATACCAATAGGACAATACCCAACATTAGCAGAGGAAAGAGAGAAGCAGTTCCAGTGCACTCATCAATTCTTTCGATGATGAAGATCACCATAATTGAAATCAATGCAATAGTCACTGGTAAATGGTCTTATACAAGCCTAACCAAAAAGCAGTGGCTTCAAGTACGGCATAAAAGAATAGCCAGTGCCAAACTTCTCCTTTCCCAAAACTCCAATTCTGTGAGGTTGAAGAGAAAGAAGAGCATTGTAAACCTCCAGTTGCCTGAGAAAGGTATTGTCCCCTGCATCAATAACTAAAGACGGTTGTTTCACTCCACGCTCCATGCATACCGCATTAGACATCATTCCAGCTCCAGCTCCATGCCACTTTATGATGGCCAACATCATCTTAACGGGCATCCTTAAGTCGATTACAGATTCTGTGAATATTCGGGAATCTGACAGACATGGGCGCAGTCAATTTTTTGACGTGCCCATGTCCGTCGGATTCCCAAATATTCAGGGAATCTGCAATCAACTTAAGCTCAGGGCATTTGAACCACTAGCCAAAGTCCAAGTTCGAATCTTCGCAAAAACTATGAGCTCAGTTCAGCGACTATCCCTAGCATAGCGTGTAATCCAGGAATAACCACGAGTATAAGTATTGGCCTGCGTGCTTTGTTTACAATTATAATAAGGAACCTTGTGTCTATGGAACGACACTATGTCCCTGGCAAGCGTACCATAACTAATATAGGTCCTCCTCCACACACAAACTCATTCGATTTGATTCCTAGACCATCAACATTTCATCCTCTTCATCAAAGCACCTACAAATCTAACCACTGCATTGTCCTTGCTTCGTCATCTAGTTCAGCATGCCATCACCAACGTCCATGGCGCCCACAGACACCGCCACAAGATGTAGCAACAACAACAATCATGACCTTGTATGCACCATGCTCAACTTCCAACAACTTCCACTGTAGCCACACCACGATCACTCCACGCTAACATAACGGTGGCATGGTGACCTGTGACATGCACCATGACTACTAGTGCTCCAACACCTCCGCTAACGGAAAATCTCAACTAGTCTTCAAGGACTCAACCATTCTTAGTGGCCTCATTAACACTCTCATCGTACAACAACCGATTAAGCACAATAACTTTGCAGAACACTGCCCATGAATAGATCCCAAAGGAAAAAAGATGGGCACGATTGCCACTCCAAAATCTAGACACCACCTCTGCTCTAAGATCCAACTGATCAACTGATAGAATCGATGCTAAATGCATAGAATAACATCACACTCTCTCAACTCTCATAGCCTTGCTCAATTGGAGAAAAAAAAAAAAAAAAGAACAAAAAAACAAAATATACCCTTTATTTCCCTTGGCCAGGCCCATACGACGTCTCATACCAATTTAAATTTTGATAGTGTACATTATACTATTTTTTCATATCAAATAAGGTTACATATAAATACATTTAGTGTTGTCTCAAGATATGTAGACTATCTTGGACACACAATTATCTGGTTGAAGGAATATCTCAACCACACATCAATTTAGGAATATCTCAATAGGTTGACGGGTTTTGGGAGTGAGAGCGTAGCTCTGCAAGCACAGGATCATGATAATGGCAACATGGCATCAAATTATCAAGTTTTCCCTCGACAAAGTTTGGAAAATCTAAAGCAAAATATCAAGTATACTTTGTCAGGTAATAAATTATTTCCTAGATACTATGATGATAGCATTTTTGAGGAATGAGGAGACTAATGAACCTTCTTACACTGCACTTTTTCCATTACTCCACCCAAATGTGAATACCTCCACTTAATCTACTAATCCGCGTGAATAATTTTCTAGGTAATCTCCACCTCAGGATTTTGCTAAGTCTCTGCAAAATAACAACATTTTAAGACCAGGCATACCCACAAATTCCTGGTGAAATGTTATATGACAAATGAACGTTTATCTAAATATATACTGTGTAATGGTTATGAGGTAGACAAAATCAATGAAAATCCCATTGATTGTGCTTGGTATATAGGGAAATAATGAAAAATACTTATAACATGGACAACTCCACAAAGAAAGCATATATTTTCAATAAGAACTAGAGCTAGAGTCAAAGAATTGATTCATAAACTTCCTTAACCATTAATCCAACCAGCAACCATATATAACCACAAACAGTTGTTTTAAAAAAAAAACCTCTTAACTCCAATCCAACACTCAAAATACTGACACTTTTATCAAACAAGATATTAAAATTTAATTTAAATATATATACCATACAAATGCAAGATATACAATTTAATGAGAAGTAGAGATGCAATGTCGGATTGTAATTAAAAAAAATATCAAAATAATGTGAAATTAAGATTTTTTAATTCTTTTTTGAAAATTTCATTATTTTAATAAAAAATGTAGATAAGGAAAATTAAAATGATTATATTAAATCATATACATTCCTAGAATTGTCATCTCAACCACGGTACCTTATAGACCATAAACACAATTATTGTTCTTATTTTGGAAAAAAACTCTTAGATTTTATGCCATCTCTATTGTTGGGCCTTGTATTCATGGTGCTATTGTTCTTATTTTGGAAAAAACTCTTAGATTTTATTCCATTACTATTGTTGGGTCGTATTCATGGTGCTATTGTTTTTTTTTTGGAAAAAAACTCTTAGATTTATGCCATTACTATTATTGGGCCTTGTATTCATGGTGATACTGCTTCAAATGTAACTCTTGATATTGGCCGACATGGAACCCACTTGCCTAGAAAATGATGAAATTTTGTAGCATCCTAATTGGATTGTCATTTATAGGAAAAAGGCAATAGTGGGTTGAGCTACAAGTGAATTATTTATATTTCCATCATTTGATAGCATGTATCCATCCAACTAGCTATAGTCACCCATATGGGGGATGTTGATTACTCTCAACCATCTATTCACTGACACATTCCACGATTATAATCCACTTAATCATCATTGGAATTGTCTCACAGTCTTGAAGGTACATGCCAAAAGACCCGTAAAGGTCCAAAATAGCAAACATGTTTATTCACGTCTTTTTCTAATGCCTAGTTTTGGGGTGTTTGTTGGCTTGGTAGTTATACTAGTTTTGGTAGTTGATATATCAATCTTGGACGATGATGATGACTCAAAGTTTGATACGAGGTTGAAAGGATATTTTTTGCTAACAGGGGCTTACATGAACCATGGTTGAAGAAAGTTGATTTGAAATTGGCTTCTCAAGTAAAGTTATCATCACATTAAACAAGTTCTTCATCATTTATGTACTATGACACCTGGAGATTATTTATCTGTTGAATAGGCTGTTGACTAAAATCTCCAAAGTTGGTGGAACCTGCATAACTATTAAAAAATGGGCTAGTGTAATTTCTCATGCCCAAAATTTCAAGGAAACTGGTTATCCCAACAGTTGTGAGGTGCATAACTCTTAAAGAATTGAGGAAATTTACGGGAAGTTTTATATGCCCCCAAAGAATGATGAGATACACTTGTCAATGTTGAAGAATTCACAAAAATCTGTATGGCAAGTGAGTTGGACCAAAGTTGAAGAAGCTCATTAGAGGTCCTTCAGGGAGACATGCTAGAGATAAATTCTGAGAACTTGGAGATGCAACTCTGTTATGAATTTGAAGGAATATTTTATTCTGAATTCTTTTCTCATCACTTCTTTATTTGAATATGCTTTAGTAGTAGTAATTTCTGAAGCACATAACACACAATTTTCAAATGAAGAAGGTTCTTGCTTTGCTTATTTGGTTATAGCCTCTCTTAAAACGTTATCAAATGTATTCATGGTGTTAGAGATTTTAGGCTTGATAGTTTATGACTGGTTTCCCATCTCAGATTAAGAAAACACTTTAGCAATACAAAGGTTCATCAAGTTGACATTAGAATAGATTCCATATCTTCTATCTTCTAGTGAATTTGTGATAGCCTTTGAAGATGACAAAATTCTTTTAGCCGGAAATTTTCTTTTCTTTCCTTCTAGCAAATCCACCTCAAGAATGGAGAAAACTAAAGCAAGTTGTGCTAGCAAAAGAATTCCCAATTCAAAATCCTTCCATAATGTAACATTCCTTTGAGAATGTCTATTGGAAAAAACGAAAAGCAAGTTGTTATGGGACAAAAAGACCCAGTTCAAAATTCTTCTACGAATTTAGCTACCTATACTTCTTTAGAGTATGTTTGTCTTTCTAAACATTAATAATCAAATCACTACCTAAAAATAATTATCTACAAACAAAATAACTTCAAACCTTTGATACACCACTATTTTATAACCTTAAAATTAAATTATTATTATATTACTAATTAAATGTAATTAAACAAAATTCCCAATACAATACACCACTAATACTCCACATAATTAAAACTATTAAAATTACACTAATACAGCCAAATTAAAAATACATGTATCCATTCATAAATAACGCTTATTGGAACAAAAGTGCAATAATAAAACAAAATGAATCTAGAATTTAGACTTCTGTGATCCATATTATTGAAAACATTTTTAGGTAAAAATCACATTAAATTAAAATTGGTCGACATGTTTCAACCAACCAGTGTGGTTCATCTTCAGGACAAGATGAGGAATCAGATCTAGGAAATGGAATAAATTGATGAAGAGAGTAGCTAACTAGTCGTTAAAAATAACAACTAGTTTGACTAAAAAATTGAAATAACAAA